>OX384036.1:22634399-23834399 GCA_947534325.1 Agonum fuliginosum
ATTAGTAGAATAAGCAGAATTAGGTGAGAAGTCGTGTGGTGGCCACAGCAGATTTTTTTTCTTCGCGCGTTTACTCTTCTTTATGTAACGTCCATCGTTGCAATTTTCTCGGCGCTATATTCTCGCACGTAGGAATGTTATTAAAACATTAGCAGTAATGAAATCTCCGCTCTGACAGAACGATTCGATTCTAACAACTTTGGAATGGAACTGAACTAGCGTTGCCTCTTTTATGACTCTCGTTATTGAAAGATTGCTCGTTCACTTGTTCCACGATGGTTTTTTTAAACATGTTCCATGTCGTCAATTGTGTTTATATGGTAACTTGATTATGGAGATGGGTTTTTAATTATGATGACAGATATTGTTTATTTAAATGTGTTCGGATGGTATTTTTATGTGTGTATTAAATGGAATACTTGTGGATGTCATTGGTTGAGATTCTGTAACTTGTTATTTTATATGTATATGTATTGTGTTTCTTTCTCTAAACTTACACTTTTTAATTATTTTTCTTTATTATTAGTATTGTCTGTTGATATTTCTTAAAATTGAAATGGTTCAAATTATTATTTTTATGATTTAAAGTAAACTAATTTGTAACTACGCGCACTTTACGTTTAATAAGGATCTTTTTTTTGTATTTTTACATATGAAATAATTTTCTAACGTCTTTTTATTTCTGGAAGTAGGAACCTGTGATACAAAAATAAACTTGTCTTCTGATGTTCTGATTAAGAGGCCCGTGTACCTCCCAAAATCTAGTATAAAATGTACTAACGTAGCGAATGTTTTGTGGCCAGTATAAGAATGGTAAAATTTTGTTTCAACAAGAATTATAAAAAGGAGCAATTAACAGATGTGCTTTTTAAAATTTTAATAATAAACAAGGGCTTGAGCCGGGTTGACTAACAACAGATAATAAAGTAAAACTTCGCCATATTGAAACAAAATGGAGGCTAGCTAACTAAAAATGTACTGCACCGATTGGGTTCAAATTTGGTATGGTAATAGCTTAGGATTTAACTTATGACCTGAGCTTACTAAAATGTCAGTCCGCCATCTTGAAACAAAATGGCGGCAAGCTAACTCAAAATGTACTGCACCGATTGGGTTCTGGTATGGTATCATGGGCGTAGCAAGAATATTTCCTTAAGGGAGGGGCACCGTTTATGAAATTAAAGATAAGTAAAAATATGACGTAGGCAACAATATGAAATGAATGCGCCATGGGCGAATAAATATTTGGGTTCAAGATCAATGTCTTTAAATTACGCCTTGTGTGGTATGATAATAGTTTACTATTTTTATAACGAGTTTCATTTAAATTCGATTTTTGTTAGAGACGTAGCAACGCGCGCAGGGCACATCTAGTTATAAATAAAGAACAAAAATAAAATAAATCTTCGGCCAGCTTTATAAACTTTTACGGGAACGTCTTCAATACTGCAATATTATAAACTAGAAAATTCAAGAAGAGAATTGACAGGAATCATAAAAATCACGAAATCCCAAGCTCAGGAAAATTCATTCACAAAAAAAAATATTAATACTCGTAGAAAAGACATATCTGGAATCAAGTAAACACAGAAACTTTACTTGGCTGCCAAACCTGAAGTTGGCTGCAAGCTGTCAGCTGAACAACGCGTTGTGGCCGTTTAAAAAACGAGTTCTGTTGGACTCAAGCAGGGGTTTGTTAGCATAGATTAGTTTATGTCAAAAAAACGGAGTTCTGTTGGACTCAAGAAGGGTTTTGTTAGCATGGATTAGTTTATATATTAGCCAGAATCCGATTTTTTCCGCAGCCATATTTTTTCCAGTTTTGAATATTCCTTTACATGCGTTTTCTGCATCAGATTCCAAATTTGAATTTTTTATGAATGCATTTTTATGTAAGCATTTTCTTATCTCTGAATTTTCGTTTGTTTTATGATTTCGGGCAAGAATTTTCTTGTACTTGAATTTTCTAGCTCTGAGTTTTTTAGATTTGAGTAGGCACCCAACTTTTACTATAAAATCAGGTGTGGGTTTATCGTGTTTGTCATATTTAAAAACGTGATAATTTTATCTGAAACAGCCTCCTCTTTATTGAATTCCAATAAACCCATCAAACTTTACTACCAACATAACTCAGACAAAAACCCCGCACAGTAGTAACAATTTAATATTCACCATCATAAAACAACCAGTAGTACCAAACCCACGCGCCTCCAACGCAAGACAAAACACTATCAAGCCATCGAACCTCAATTTATTACAAACATACGCACTAGGAACAATTCCATAGCTTACTGTGATTCTTTCCATCATTCATAAGTCAGGAGCCGAGCCGGAGAAAGACAAGGAGACTTATTTGGTTGCGCAGGATATGAGTTAATCAAAGTAGCCTATGTATGTTGTAGGCTGGTCACGTGGTACAGTTTAATCCGGAACTGTTGATTGTTTGGGTTGTTATGCCTACGCGAGATCGGATTTTGTTAAGCTGGATTTACAACTGTATAAATGGTGGAATGAAAGATGTGACACGTCAACACCTTGTTTTTTTCTTTCAGAACTACAAGGAGCAAGAAAAATGACATTTTGATGTTGCAGCAGCAATGCACTTTTAACATTCAAACATTTTGCACTACCATATTTTCCTATTTTGAATATTAATTTCTCATTATTATTTATATATTTATAAATTTTATATGTACTTACCTACTTATCCCTGGAATTTTTAACATATCTGTTTTACAGACGTTTTATTATTTATGCGACGGATTGTGCCTCATTTTACCACTTGCCAGAAATGACTTTTTGTATTAAGTCTTGACTTCTAATTTGACTTGAATTCCTAGAATACCCTCGAATTTACTTTTTTCTATTCCACTTCCTTCCTCACTACTACGGCTGTCTAAAACCAGCTCGAAACTCGTACTTTACCGCATCCTAGCGATGCAATTTCATTTTGAAGTTGTAAAAATACTGTAAAAGTATTTTCATTGCGAGTAAACTGTTGGTTTATTAGTGCCCTATAAGATATTTTTTTATAAACATGTAATGGAGAAAGAATGGATCTACAGATGTGGCTTTTTAAAATTTTAAAAATAAATTTCTATCAGGGGAAATAACCGTGTAAAGTTTGCATAAATTGGAATTTTTCATGAATTTTTCGGAATTTTTATAATCATGTAGGTACAATTTTTTATTAAAATTTCAAAAAGGCATAAATGTTAATTGATCCTTTAAGTATATAATCCTTGTTGAAATGAAATTTTACCATTCTTGTACTGGCCACAAAACAATCGCTACATAATATAGACGCGGCAACGTTGAAAAGCCCGAAATTTGAATTTAACCTGGAAAAAAATCTATCTATAATCACAAGTTATTCACAAGAATGAAAGGTAATATGCACAAATGATAATAAATAATTCATACCCAACGATTTAAATGAAATTTCAAGTGCAGAATTCTCTTCACCTTCCATTTTTACTATCTGTCAGATTGACATCTGAACGTGAAAAATGACATGTATAGCACAGCGTTGCCGTAGTTCACACTGGTATTTAGTCGAATGAAATCTTATAAAATAAACAATTTTTAAATAACAAAAATTAATAATATTCTTAATTAATTAATTTAAATCTCATTTTATTAGAAAAAATTCAAATAGACTGTGTTTACATACAATAAAAAATCTGACGTGGACACCACATGACTTCCTTGTACGCCTTGTGTGTTCATACTTTTCTTAATAACTAAAATGTAGAATAATATAAAAAATTCTTTTAACTTATTATACTAGTATACTCACAAATATATTTTAGTCATTTTATTTAAACTGCAGAAGAAGATATAAAGCATATTTTACTATTGTCACTGTCATGTCATAATCATTTAAATTTTACGTAGTAACAAATGTTAATCGATCATGGACTACAAGATAAAGAAATACTAAATAAAAAATATATACTTTAATTATTCCTAAATGATACCAGATACAAAAATATTTATAAAATACCGATTTTAGGTAATAATCACATAATCTTTCATTTAAAATAAAAAAATTTGTGTTAAATTAAATATTTATCGAAATATTTTTAAAAAGTACTACTTCCGGTTTATAGATTGAAACCAAAAATAGGAGGTGCACAACTAGATGCTATAACAGTCCTAAATACAAAATTTCAACTTTCTACGTCTAACCGTATTTGAGTTATGCGACACACATACGTCCGTACGTACGTACGTACGCACGTACGCACGCACGTACGTACAGACGTCACGACGAAACTAGTCATAATGGATTCAGAAAAGGTCAAAACGGATATTTCCATCAAAATCTGAAAACCGAAATTTTTCGCGATTACAATACTTCCTTATTACTCCGTACAAGGAAGTAAAAATGTTTATTTTTATTTTTTATAAGTTGGAACCCTGATATGAAATACATTGCGAGTATAGGAGATGCCCCTAACCCCCCACCACTCGAGTGTACCTCCTTAATGCCTCTTACAAGTAATAAAATAAGTTACTTAGTACATGTTCAAACACTTCTTTAAAATAGCGCAATATTTGAAATACCCCGGATGCAAATTTTATACATTGAAGACAAGACTTGAATTAAAAGGCCAGTTTACTACCTAAATTGCAGCATAAAATGTACTAACGTAGCGAGTGTTTTGTGACCAGTACAAGAATAGTAAACTTTTATTTTGAACCAGAATTTAATAGAGAAAGAATGGATCTACAGATTTGCCTTTTTAAAATTCTGATTAAAAAATTGTACATAAATATAAAAATTCCGAAAAATTCAAAAAAAAATCCTATTTTATACAAACTTTACACGGTTATAGAAATTAATTTTTAAAATTTTAAAAAGGTACATCTGTAGATCCATTCTTTCTATATTAAATGTTTATAAAAACATTATCCTCAATTCAATAATAATATTCAACTTCAAAATGACATTGAATTGCTACGACGCGGTAAAGTACGAGTTTCGGGTTGGTTTCAGGCTGCCCTAGTAGTGGGGAAAAAAGTAAAATCGAGAGTAATTTAGAAATTCGCTAAAACGTAGACGAGCCGCTTAACACAAAATCTCATGGCAAGTGGTTAAACCAGGCACGATTTTATTTTAAGGCTCTCTATCTACAGGTAAAAATGTAGCAATTCTTCGATATAATATCTAATATTTTGTAGCATAAACGTTAATTATTACAGCATAATATTTTCTCTATTCATTTCATAAATCACACATTCTCCTCAAAGAATCAAATCCTTAAAAATGATCATCCTTCTCCTATTCATCTGTAGCACTAATCCGATATGTAACAACCGTATCAGAGTTGCCTCGTTAACTGTGAAAGGACGCGATTTGTCACGGCCCGGCCCTGGACGGGGACATGGGCCGCACAATGAGATTGTGTCGAGGGTCCGTGGGCGAGTACATACCATATAGCCATAGCACCCTCAGATAGGATAGGACAATCAACGTTTTTATGAGCCGGTGTCGTCAAACCTACACGATGGTTTCATTCAAAAGTGTGAATGGGATATTCTTTAAATTTATTATGTGTAAGTTCTTATTCATTGTTGGAGTACACTGTAGTATCAACAATAATATGGAACAAAATGGGAAATATGGAACCAAACACTCTGTATAGTACAAGTAGAGAACATCTAGGTACCTAATAATTGTAAAATGCTTATTGCAGTCACACAATGCCCAAAACCACAATCGTTTAAGATTACCCCGCAGATAAGAAATATAGTCGAACAGTTCAGTATTTGCCATAATTATTAACCCGAGTATATATATTTTACCCCCAGTGTTCCACTGGTAGAGTAAGAGTTTTTCGAAGCTTATTAGCAGGGTTGTATTGTATGCTCTGGCGCATCTCAGGCTTCTGGTTTTGACCATTGTGTGACTGCAATTATCCCCTAATAAACGCTAATGATTATTAGGTAGATGAAATGTATTTGTACTATAACTCATATTACAATGTTCATATTCGTCACCAAAAAGGCCAGTTTGTCAATTTCTCAGGAAACACAAAAACCTAGATGATTTGATATTGGGTTTTTGGATTATACGATATACTTATAATTGTACTATTTTACTTGGTTCTTCGAAAAAATTAATATAAAATAAGTATAATCTGGTTTTAGGTGAGCCGAGAAGCAGTATTGTATAAAATTTAAGTTGCATTGTGGCATTAGGATCAATGTTTGTAAAATTAATTTATTTTGGAACTCAATTTTTACTATCAACTGTAATTACACAAGAGCTTTTTATTTTGCCGGATAAATTTCTGTTTGTATTGAAACCTTGTTGCCTAGCAATTTGAAAAGAAAAATTGTTTAATAAAATCACGACACCGTAGGTGGAGAGATTTTATTTTAAAACAATTTTTCGAGTCAAATTGCTGTCAGGTTACAAGGTTGAGATGTCAAACAGAAATTTATTCCGAGGAAATAAAATGCTCGAGTGTAATTCAACGAGATAATTTAACGACTTCTTTGGTTCTTCTTCACAAATATTGCCAAAATCTAATCATTTCACTGACAAATATTAGAAAAATGAAGCAAATGACAGTTTAGTGTTTTGTTTATTGTTTGGTTGCTAAGAAAAAGGTAAATAAGGTTTTATCACTTGCACAAAGTTACCTTCCTTTTTTCCGCTGTCAAAGCGATACAATTGTTTTATGTATGGGCTACTTTATACAGGAGTGGAATTATCATAACTATTAATTACATTAAATGACTGAAAGAAATATTACTATTGTTTTCAAGTAGGCAAAAAAAAGATTTTCGTAGTTTGCAATGTTTTATTTTTAATGGATTATTAGTAAATATTTTGAAGAAAATTCGCCGCCATTTTGAAATGGTTGGAGTAAAACTATGATATTATGGTATCGTTGTTAAGCTTATTTTATACACATTCGAAAAAAATATTATATTACCGATTATCAATGCTAGATTAAAAGTTGTACCCATTTCCGGTGAAACCGAAAGTGACGCAAAGTTTTTATTGTGATCTTATTACGAGCCTCTTTATTTAGTTTAACTTTGCTTATAAACATTTTCTGTATCACTTGAAATAAACGAAATATTCCTAGTGCCTCTACTGTGGTATTGTAGCTCTTCCTCCAAAAAGAGCAAATATTCTCCATTTTACATTGAGCAATATTGCAGATGCAAGTGAACTTTTGACAAATTGATTCAATATTGCATGAGTGTGAGAAGCAATCTTGAAGCAATCTTGACACAACGGTTGCATGGAATAGAACATGTTCTAATTTTTGTAAGGCTTGCAGGCAATTCATAGTTATTTCTAGTTCGTTATGATGCTACCAACTGAACATAAACGTCAAAAAGATTAATTTGTGTTTGAAAGTTAGTGCGTTAGTGGTTATAATGCCTTCTATCCTTATTTTCCAACAATATACAATACAATAAATCCAAAAGGTTAAGGCGCTACACTTGTGTCAAAAATATAGTGAAAAAGGGAGCTTGCTATATTACAAACTGAGCTCTTGTTAGTACACCTAGACTGTTCATATTTTATATATAGATAGTTAAAATATGACTCTAGAGTGCTAACAAATTATATTTTTGAAATACTTAATGGTATTTTAATAATAAATTAGTAAAAATAGTCAATTTGGCTGATTTTTTACAATTTTTTCCTCAGATGTGTAATTTTTTTGACAAAAAATATTTTCTTAGCACTCTCACGAACAATGCAAGGAATCGACTATTTTAAACAAAATTAATAAATATGCAATAATAAGGCCGTAGTTTGTAATATTAAAATGCATTATTTAATTCTTATTTTCTCTAATTGTTGTCGCAACAATGTATTGTATGAATTTTTCGATCAAATAATGCTTCGTAATTACGTATGGTAAATTACAGATTTTTATTTTGAGCAATATAGCCAGAATCGTGAATTTTGATTCTATTGCGGCAATATTGCTTTCAACAAGTGTAGAGCCTTAAGTTGACATAATATAGTAACAAAATATTGGTAAATTTATTAATAAAATTATACATTATGTAAGCAATTGCATGTTGCTGATGTTGCTCAGTGTAAAATGAAAAAATGTATTCTGAAATTTTCTTGTTCAACTCTGACTTGAATATTGCAGTTGCTCGTTGCGCTTGTAAAATGGGCTTTATGAATTCTTCTTAAAATACACTATGAAATTCAACAACCTCAGAAACCTTACCAAAGACAAAACATTAATTGTATTAATGCAAATGTATGCACGCAGTATAAATTTGTGCACATATATGTATCTTATAAGATTCGCTTTCGCGATTAGAACAAAACATTTTACATTTCAAATAGAAGTGGCTGTGATAACATCGTGTATTGTACAGAGTTGATTGTCCATTCTGTGGAATATGAAACAACGGACCATCATATAAACAAACCGAATCTGCTAATCGAATCTCATCTTCTGAATTTTAATGCGACTTTATACAGGATATTATAAGCAGAATAAAAGCATTAGAGCTGAAGCAACTGATCAAGAGGATTGTGAGACTAAGCAAGGGATTTTTTACATTTAGGGCTTCTTCGAAACAATAATGAAATGTTATTTATTTATTAAAATAAATTTCAGATCATTCTTCAATACTACAAAATCAACTATAGTGCAACTAAATTTTATTTTATTATATTTATGCGAAACCATTCGATATGTTTCTGTATTTCTAGTAAGTGATAAATATATATTTTTTAAATTTTCGTCTATCCGATTTTTGAGTAATTGAATATTGAAATTAATTTTACGTCATTCGGGGGAGGAAAGCAGTGCTTTCCTCCCTAGGGAGGAAAACAGTGTTTTCCTCCCTAGGGAGGAAAACAGTGTTTTCCTCCCGCTTGCAATTTTTTTATTTCAAAAATTATTATATAAATCTTTTATTTCTGAACAATGAACTGCATGTTCGTAATTGTAATATTCATAGGGCTGGTGGTCTGAATGTTGCCTGCCTGATATCCAGCCCTCGTGACGTAAAATATTGTGTGTCCCACGGGAGGGAAGGCTATTCCTCCCTTGGGCGAAGCCGGCGCCCTCGTTCGGGCCGCCGCTTTGCTCGCGGGAGTAATAGCCATTACTCCCTTAGGCGAAGCCGGCGTCCTCGCTCGGACTCGCTTGCGGCTCGCCTTCGACTCGGGTCGCCGCTTCGCCCGCGGGAGTAATAGCTATTACACCCTTGGCGAAGCCAGCGCCCTCGCTCGGACCGCCGCATCGCCCGCGGGAGTAATAACACGCTTCCCTCCCTAGGTGCACAAAATACTATTATATGGACTCTTATGGCAATTCACAAAATATTTGTTTTGCATGCTTTAAACTACCTATGTGATAAAATGATGAAAAAGTCATAGGACTTGTATTTATATTTCCTATAAACCGTTAAAATTAAGTTCGTGAAGATTTTGTTTTACATTATCAAAAATATTTTTAATTTCGTATCCACCCTCAAGGCTAATGTCTGGGTACACCACTGCAGGAGTCTCCAACCTCCTTAATCTAACCATTATTACTTATTTAGAAAATCAAACTAATTTATATAAGTTGCCATTTTAATTATATAATAAAAGAACTGTATTTAAGTACCTACCAAATCAAATGATTTAAAAAGTGATTGAAAAATACAATGAAAATTACTTTCACATTATGCATAATTATGGCCTTTGTTGTTTTGTTTATGAAATAATAAAAATTTAAAGTTTGTATCTTACCTTATAACAGTCTCCCCTGTTGAATGCGTACACTCAAAAACCACCACAATCTGTAATAAAAGAAAACATTATTAATTAAAACTCATTTCAAATTGTAGTTTTTAATTTTACAGGAAATTATTAAATTTTGAACATAATATAAAAAATTTCACACAAGTAGGTACGGCCAAAATGTATTAAATAGAAAAATAATTCAGAAATACTTAATAATAATATATGGTATTGTATTATTATTTTTGTGGTTAACTGGTTCATTAATTTATATATTTTATTTCAATCTTCTGTGTATACGCGATACTTTACAGATATTATAAATAGGTAAATGAGGTAAGGTTTTAGACCTGTAATACATTACATTACAAGGCTCATAAAAGAGACTTTATAGGTTTTATATACAAATACAAATACAATTGTCCTACCACCAACAACCTTTGATTACAAATTGCAATATATCTTTTTTAATTATAATAGTTATTTGTGTATCAAGGCTGTAAAAGTGATCTTTTTTGGCCGAATCTGAAGTTTGCAGCCGAGACGTAGGCCGAGGCCAGCAATTCAGGTGAGGCTAAAAACACTTTTAAGCCGAGGTGCACAACATTTTTTAAGTGGCTATTAAAAAATATATAATTTTATGTCAAAAAAAGTTTCTTAGTATCATAAATAATTTTATTTATATAATTTAGGCTAATTAAGTTGTACCTAGGTAATTACCTAGGGAATTACCATATTTACCAATTAAAATTAAATAAATTTGTTATTTAGCGGCCGTAAAGTAAATGCGGCCGTGAAGTAAAATGTGACACTTTACGGCTGTCAAAGGATACGTAAAACCACTATTTATGCAATAGCCACCTAAAAAGTAAATTTATCAAGAAAACTCTGTGAAGGTGGAAATAAAATTTTGTATTCGGCACGCTTGCAAACAATCTTTACTAGGCTCACTGGATTAAGGAGTCTCGCTCGCCCCATACTGTCCAGTTCGCCCGTAAAGATTAATTTACTCACCACGTACGTAAATAACTATTACTTAGAGCAGACTATGGAACAGATAAAGCGCCTGCAGTGCCCTACATTTTTTTAAATGAAATTCTGAGCCACAAAATTTTTTTGCTGCCTGTTTTTATAGGTATCACTATTCTAAAATACCATTTCATTCATTATTGTTGTTTATTAATGCTTTTAACACGTTGTATAGGTAAGTACCAATATATTATCTTCTTAATAAGAAGTAACTATAGCAATTTTGCCACAGCGCAACACTAACTTTTTTTATATACATTTTTATTCTAAACTGGACTATCACGTAATTCCTATTTTAATCTCCACATCGCGATATCCATGTAATCAATTAAAAAAGATTCAGGAAGCAGATACCAAACTCTATTGTTGTTATATATTAACTGACATTCATATCTTCGGCAACAGTTCAATTTATCGCTCATTATTATTTCTATACCGAAAGAACTTTCACACAATTTTTAACCTTGCTTCCTTTTTGATATCTGCCTGAATCACACTGATGTAATGACTAATTCTAATATAGAAAAGGAAATTGTGTAGAGTGTTTTATATTATTAATTGACACCATTCGATTTTGCTATAATAATTGAAAAGAAAGGACAGCAGTCTGTATTCGAATAATTTTATTTTACGATATTAAAGTTCATATTTAAACATTTGAGGTTTTTTATATGTTTCAATTATTAATAAATACTTCCAGTGGTTGATTTGTGTCATGCGATTTTCTCCAGTAAAAATTAGAGTACCTAAATAGACTTATTTAGTTTATTTAGGTACTCTAGTAAAAATTAATATAAGCTTAAATTTATTGGGAGGAAATTCAGTAATTTAGGAAGAAGACCGCAGCGAGCCTAAAGACAAAACTACAAATCAATTGTTTGAGTAGCACCGAAAAAGAGGGGAATTGTGCTTAAAATGATATGCCACTTTTAAAATCATGATTGCGGTTTTATTTCTCAGAAAAAATAAGTTATTTTTAAACCATTTGTACAAGAATAGATAATACATAAATCTAATATAAAAAATGACATATCTGTTTTTGTAATTCTTGGGTAAAGTGTTATATAGTTTTTAAAGGCTTGCATATGTTACACATAAGTACATTGTTTTATAGATTTCGCACAAACAAATTCTACAAGAAACAAAAAACGAAAACATTTAACAACATACGGGTAAAATGACATATATGTAATTTTGTACAAGTATCTACTGTGTCAATACATTTTCTTGCGATAGCCGATACCGTACAATAGAAATTAGAACGTTTTGCCAAATTCGAGAAATGGCCAGTACCTATATACCCACTTGACAAAATAAAATCCCCAGAACATTTCAAGAATGTGAACATCCCGGCTTGTTACTTGCTATATTTGTCCATTAACATCCTAATAATATCTTTGCGATTGCTAATGTCCGTCCTTGGTAACATTATCTATGTTACACCCCAATATTGTAATTTGGTAATAATATCACAATTATGCATCCCATGTAAATCTCTGAGATGTTTGTATTGAGTAAGTATGTAATTTTTGATCGTACTCAGTATGTGGCTAGGATAGACTTACGTAAAGTACAAAAATAAGATATTTTTAAACATCCCATGGACGATTCATGTCAAGTGGGTACCTTATACTTGATTTAATAACTAAAAGGACAAACTTAAAGTTGTCTCTCTGAGTCATATTTACACTGTGTAAATACGAGAAAAATATCACTAGATTTTTTTGGCTACAAAATTAAATTTGACCTATTAGCGGGAAAACTCGATACAGTCACTGACAACAGCTGACGATACAAGATGGAGAACATTCGTTTGTTTACATTACAAAGTTTGTGTGGTGTAAAACTGGTGTAACATCAGCCAATCAAAAACGATCAGCTTTAGCTTTCCAACTTCAGATTTGTCCGATTAGTTTTTAAATAGAGTATAGTATGTCATTTTAGGCACATTTCGCCTAGGTACCTGAAACTGTGCTTTCGCCCTTTTATAAGAAATTCATTTATAATTTTATTATAAAACTGCACTAAAACAATAGTTATTTGTATCACAAGGCCAGAATCTGACCTTTTGCAAGAGCGAGTATTTTTGACACGCCGAGCCACAGGCGAGGCTTGCAAATTACGAGCACTAGCATAACAGTTTCTGGACATGTAATACACAATATTTTATGTTCCGATTTTATTACAAAAATATAAAATAATTATACATAACCTAAAAAATGGTGCACTGAATACTTGCATTTGAGCTTAAAATATATTTATTTCAGTTTCTACTAACGATTTACGTCTAAAATTTGTCAAAATCTTGTTAATTCTTGTATAAAAAATATTCGACGCATAAAATTGACATCTGCTTGACAACTGTAGTAATGTCAAGATGCCAACCTATAACTTCCGGTTGTTTGCCGGCCTAGGCTGGCAACAAAGAGTTTCTGGCGGATTTTGAGATATGGAAAACTAGCGATGCCGACCGGAGGTATATAAAACTATTTTCTTATACACCAACGCTAAACCTGATAAATATCAAGATAATTTAACACTTAATTATCCGGCCATCTACGTATGTCCAGTCCAATGTAAAACTCAGTCTAGCTCTTCTAATGAAGGCGATAGTAAATGACAGTCATCAGCTAAAAGATCTTCATGAATACGAAGAAGAAGAACAAACCAAACACACAGACATAAATTCAATGAGATGTAAAAATTATTTTCTCCTGACACATCATAAACACTAATTTGACGTGATTTATGTGCGGTAATCTCTATGGAGCGCAAGGAGAATACATAAGAAGATTGTTAGGTTATGTTGGCCGCTTGGTTGGAATGGAGGTTGGGATATTAATGTGAGTTAATTGCGTGGGTGGTGGTTAATGTGCTGTATGAGTAGCTGGTAATTTGGATTAAATATAGATTAATTTTGTCTGGTTGGTTGAGATCAACGTGGGCTATGATGAATTTTGCTGTTGTTTTGTTGTTCAGTAGAGTTTTAATAGTCTCTTTGTTTAATTAGAAATTCAGTTAATTTATTTTTTCACTACATGCGGAGAAAACACAATTTTCTTCTCTCGAAATAGTGAGGAAAGTAGGTTTTCCCTCTCTAGAGAGGAAAGTAAGCAGTGTTACCACCAGTGTTGAAAATTCTGATTTTATAGTGATATACTGTAAACTATTATTTTACAATTATTATGTTTTATACTTTCTTTTTCTACTGTTTCACGATTTTACAACTTAAATTTAATTTGGCATATTGGCTGCATTTCGTTGTTTTCAAACGTCATTCTGACAGGTGGCAGTTATAACCTAACTTCTAGTTATGTGTTTTTTCTACATTTACATTGTTTTTAAATATGTCGTGAAAAAAATGTTGTGTCTAACACGAGATTGTGTCACGAGCTCGAGTAGGAAAAAGAAGCGCTTTCCTCTCTAGTTGGACAAATAACTATTTCCCTTGATCGTTTATTAATGAGCATCATTAATGTATAAAAATCCTACATTAATGACCCCTCTTAATGCATCATTTTTATTAATCAATGATTTTTTGAATACGTTCAATACACAGTTATATTAGCTACCCGTAAGTTGTAAAAAATGGTAAATAGAATAAAACGAAATAATTTTGACAGTTCTAGCTGATAATATTCACGTAATATTGATGCTCAGCAATATAAAAACATATTTTTCATGAAATGGAATGAGTTTTCCTCCAAATTAAAAAGGTATGATCAACGGAAAAATATTGTAACTAACTCATGTGTTAATAAGCGATTAATAATATCGACAATTAACGCGTTCGCTTCTCTCACGCGTTAAAATGTCTCAATTATTAATCGCCCTCATTAACACACTAGATAGTTAAATTGCTATTAACGTGAAACATGGAATTTTTCATATTCATGGTTAAGAAATTGAAGGCATTGTATATTAAAGTGTTTTATTTTATTTTGATGATGGTAACCAATCTACAGGATTAACTCCCAATTACAGAATGGTAGATGTTATTAAGGTGGAATCCAACCACTCGGGTCCAGTGGTATTATTGTCATTTTAACAATAAATAAACAAAACAAAAGTTGCCTGGCTATGTTGATATACTATACTATACTATAGTTCCTAATATTTTCCATCAGAACAATGCTATTCTATATTATTCTTAACTGGAAAGATAATTTTTGTATTTTGTGGCCCGATGGCAAATTTAATAGTAGAATTATTGTATCTATTTGCAAATACTGATTCTTATTATAGATTCCAAATCATTTGAAAGGAAACATAAGCTAATACAGAAATAAAATATTACTTATAGTACGGCAGCACACGTCATAATATTCTCTACCAATAAAAATAATAATTCAATACAAGAAAATATTGCAAATTACCCATATCTGCAATTTGCAAATATTACAATCCAATGCAAAAAATCTCATCAATGGATAAAACATGCAAAACTTGATTTCTCGTTCTAGTCTCAATAATAATCAACCCACCATGGATATATAAATGGTAAATTATTTGACATAATTGCATTTAACGGTAAATTACGTTCATTGAAAATTCTTCCGAGTAAAGGTCAAATAATATTATTGATAGCGCAAGCAATCGCCCGTATGTTACAGAATTTACAGATAATTATTGTGAACTGTTTTTCTTTATAATTACTAATTGTACTCAAACAGCTGGTTAGTCATTTAGTGGGGTATTTACACTATAATAACTCACTTTAATGTCACGTTGGTGATTTATGAAATAGGTAGTCTTTGTTTGAAAATTATACCAGTAGTGCGAAATGACGTGATAATTTTATTTGCGGTAAAGATGACAAACTTGCGGTTGTAAACAATAAAAGTATGTCGTATTTTATCTTAAGTATAGCAGGGTATTATGTTAGTGGTGATAAATTTAATTATGGTTACATATCTACCGTTAAGTATTGAATATCTATTATTTACTGTATGGTTTATGGTTTGGATACTTAAGGAGGTTAGTGACCATATATTAAAATTATGAAATTTGTACAGTGCCTGTGCCTTAATTACACCATTGAGATTCTAAGAAAAATAAAATTTAATTTTCGTCTATCCGGTTTTTGAGTAATTGAATGTTGAAATTACGCTCGGTTTACGTGGACTCTTATGGCAATTCACTAAATTTTTGTTTTGCATGCTTTAAACTATGTGATAAAATGATGAAAAATTCATAGAACTTGCATTAATATTTCATATAAACCTTTAAAAATAAATTCGTGAAGATTTTGTGTACCTACATTTTCTAAACCATTTGCATGTTATTAAAAAATCTGACGTGGACACCACATGACTTCCTTGTACGCTTATTAAACTGTTCACACTTTTCTTAATAACTAAAATGTAGAATGATATAAAAATATAATAACCGTATTTGATTTATGCGGAAAATAGCAAAAAAATACCTAGAGTAAAGTGCCCTTTTGGCACGGACGATCGCAACCAAAAATATGAGGTGATCAACTAGATGCAACATGAGACTCAAATACAAAATTTCAGCTTTCTACGACATACCGTTTTTGAATAATGCGAAAAAAACAAATAGTGCCCCTTTGGCACGGACGATCGCAACCAAAAATAGGAGGTGCACAACTAGATGCTATAACAGTCCAAAATACAAAATTCCAACTTTCTACGTCTAACCGTATTTGAGTTATGCGACATACATACGTCCGTATGTTCGTCCGTCCGTACAGACGTCACGACGAAACTAGTCATAATGGATTCAGCAAAGGTCAAACATTTTTTGATTAGTGAATTAGTAATTATTGTAAAAATATATCACCGCAACTGAACCAATTGCAATATCAGCCAACGCGTGTTGAGCGAATTTTTTTCGAGTAATTTTTCAACCTTACATATCACCACAGTCGATTACCTACATAGTCACTTTATTAATGTTGTCGTAGTATGTAATATCTAATAAGGAAAATAGTTTATTTACTCAATTTTTAATTTATATTATTTATAATATAAATTTATGGGATAAATAAAATTCTGTTCTTATTTCAATTTACTGGAAACTTTAAAAACAGTTCGGTAAACCATGAATAGTTATAGTCCACGCATACATCAAGTACCTAATAATCGTTAAATGCTTATTGCAGTCACACAATGCCCAAAACCGTAATCGTTTAAGATTAGCCCGCAGATAAGAAATATAGTCGAACAGTTCAGTATTTGCCATATTTATTAACCCGAGTATATATTTTACCCCCAGTGTTCCACTGGTAGAGTAAGAGTTTTTCGAAGCTTATTAGCAGAGTTGTATTGTATGCCCTGGCGCATCTCAGGCTTGTGGTTTTGACCATTATGTGACTTCAATAACCCCCCAATAAACGCTAATGATTATTAGGTAGATGAAATGTATTTGTACTATAAATAATATATAATAATGTATATATTTAGCAGAGCTATTAAAAATACAATCACTTTACAGTAAATTTAATAATTTATGTATTTACAATATTTCTTATTTGAATTTTAAACCTATTTACATTAGAATTCTTTACATAAGCTGGTAATTTATTATATTCTATTATTCCCTTATAGAAAATTGTATTTTGGGTAGAAGTTTTATGTCGTTTTTCACGATAAATATCACATGTTTGTCTTGTATTATAATCGTGTACATCTTTATGAAATTTAAACAAGTCAGTTAGATAATTTGACATTTCTCCACTAATAATTTTGTGTATAAATACTAACATGTTATATTTAACAAATTTTTTTACATTTAGCCAATTTAAACTCTGAAGCATGTACTCCACACTTGTGTACTTATTACAATTTAAAATTGCACGCATAGCCCTATTTTGTAATACTTGCAGTCGGTCAATTTCTGTATTATTGCACATAAAAAGAATAGTTGATACATAATTGAAATGAGGTAGAATTATTGCATTAAAAATAGTTTTCTTAGCCTGAGTAGACAGTATTTTTCTTAATCTATTTAGGAACCCTATTTTCTTGGAAATCTTTTTACATAAATAATTAATATATGACTTAAATTTTAAATCACAGCTTAATATTATACATAAATATTTAATTTCAGTTACTATTTCTATTTCACAATCATCTATCAGTATTCTTAAATTATTTTGCCGGAAGATTTGTAGGTACTTCGGGTGTCCTATGATCATTACCTTACTTTTAGAAGCATTAAGTTTTAGTTTGTTACATTTTAACCAATCACTTATCTTAATTAATTCACTATTTATTTTATCTGACAAGTCATTGAGATTCTTACCCGACATGTAGAAAACAGCATCGTCTGCAAATAAGTGACATTTTAAAAATTGGCACTCATTTACTATATTATTAATGTACAGAATGAAAAGTAAGGGCCCCAAGATACTCCCTTGGGGGAGCCCAACATTTATACTTGCTTCAGATGAACATATTTCGTTACATTTTGTTTTTTGTAACCTGTTAGTTAGATAGCTCTTGAACCACTGAAGACATGTACCGCCTATTCCATATTGTCCTAATTTACTTATTAATATATCTCTAGCATATGAAATGGAGAAGCATTTAGAATTAGAACTGTTACATTATTTATGTAAATATCCTTCATACAAGCTGTCAGCTTAAATACTCTTATCTATATTACAGACATTTTTCCTCTATTCTTGTTCGTTTTGGAATGTGCGTGTAACGAGTCTTAGAAAGCGAGCGTCATGCGGTTTGACTTTATCTATTTCTACATGAAATAAGTAGCAATAAGTAACAAGCAAATCATACACGTGATTGATTGTACATACGCTTGGGTATTAGCATTTATAAAAACCGGTTGATATATAACCACATTTGTTTTTCACATATTTGCAAAAGGCGGTACTTTTTACTGTAAATGATTATATAGATCACTACTGGTTAATAATTAGAGAAGTTATTATTGAAAGTCAAATGATATTTAAAATTCAATATCAGGAATGAATGCAAAAGAAAATAATATGGAATATGGCCACTTAATCAAAAAATCTGATGTGGCCAGCACAAGACCTCCCGCCATATCCTATATGTATACCCTTTTGACTACTATACAAATCAAGATACAAATATATAGGTACTTACAAAAAATATATTTAGTAGAAATCTAGAAGAAGATAGGTAATATATTATATGGAAATATGTCACAATTTACACTGTATTCGGTCACTGTCATAATCATAAGTTATATCCCGAGTGCAATGAATTTAATCGATAAATTTGACATGTCTGGCTTATGAAATAAATTTTGCTTAAAAAGTGTTTTATCTGAAATTATTATGTACGATAACACTTTTTTAAAAGCAAAATTTATTTAATAAGCCAGACTTGTCAAATTTATCGATTAAATTCTTTAGCACGAGGGGTATAGTTAAGATTATTTAATGAATTCATAGTAAAAACTTTGTTTAAAAAAGCTAACTTCAATTTAATCGCGATTAAATAGCATGGTGCTATTTAATCACTTATTTAAATTGGAAAACAATGAAAAATAAGATCTGATTGGTCAAATTTGGAATGAGTGAAATAATCATTTAAATTTTTCGTAGTAACATTTGTTAAACAATCATTATTCATGTGCAACAAGATACTGACGTATCGTACTCTAAATTATAAATAATGTTTTAATTCCTAAAGTACTACAGGTTATACTGAAATTTGTCAGTTCTGAAGTTTGACGTTTGACGATATGATGCTGTCAATACCAACCTCCTAAAAAATATGTTGCGTGTTACAATAAAGTGAACCTTGGCGACATTCAGTTGCGTTTCACAAAATTAACTTTGTGAACGCTTAATAAAAAATCTGATGTGGCCAGCACACAACCTGCCGCCATATCTAGATTTATAAACATACATGTGTACGTAGAATCCGGTACGCATTTAAAATTATACAAATAAAAATCTAAAATATTCAAACACAGAAATTTGCATCACCTGAATCAAAAGATTCATTCACAGGAAAACTCTTCTGTGTTGAAGCCATCCTCCGTTCAGTTACTACATTTAATAACTTACTTATGACTTATATATAGCGCTAGTATGCCAACGTGTAACCCATCTCATCTGTTAATATTTTTTACAACAATAAACCGATCATGGATTACAAGATTTCAACGTTTTATTTGATAAATTTATATTTTATAACGTAAGTTGAAAATAACTTTTTCTCTTATTCTTATTACAAGTAAATACTATATATTTATTCAAATTTATAGAAATTTTTGACAATTAAATTTTCCTCTCTTCAAAAAATATAACTTCCGGTGAAGATATTTGTACCAAAATCTAATGAGCTCTTCCAATTTATATACAATAATTGATAAATATCTAATATCAATATACACACATACACATACACATACATACATACATACATACATACATACATACAGACATCATCGTGAAACTATCAAAAATGAGGACCCTAATTCGTGCCCATCCACTAAAAACTCACTACCCGATTTTCAGCATGATTCCAATACGTTCCTTTAAGCCCTGTTCGCACGGCGATCTTTGGAGATTCTACGGAGAGTCAAACTCCCGGCAAAGTCACGGCAAAAAAGAAGTTTTTTTCTTTCTAGTGAGAATTATTTGTTAAATTATCAATGAGTCTTGGAAAAGAAGAATTTATAATTTATTGATTGCTTCAATACCACGTAATTATCTCTAGAAAGAAAAAAAAACTTCTTTTTTGCCGGCGACTTTGCCGAGAGTTTGACTCTCCGTAGAATCACCAAAGATCGCCGTGCGAACAGGGCTTTACAGGTATGGCGGAAGATAAACAGTATTTTTCAACTTCAAAATGACATTGCATAGCTAGGATGCGGCAAAGTACGAGTTTCGTACTGGTTTCGGACAGTTGCAGTAGTGGTATGGGAGTGGGATAAAAGAAAAGTAAAATCGAGAGTATTCGGAAATAGTATATTGTAAAACAAGAGTGGATGTGATGCCTATATTGCACGAGAACGAGTTTGCAGTCACGACCCCAGAGGGGGAATGTCTGCAAACTTTCGGGTGAGATAGAGGCAATCCACTCGAGTTGTACAGCCTATTTTTTCTACGATCAAACAACGAATTAAAGTTTTTGCAATAAAATGCACTCAATATGATGCCAATAATTATTTAAAAGTAGGGTTACATCCATTATTTTTTGACATGTGACATTTGAATAATTGTTGGCAACGTAAAAACTCTAAATTTTATTTGCTTTTGTAGCAATAAAATCATGCATTTAAACATACCTACTAATTAATTATTAAATAACAGTTGATTTAATGTTTTTAGTTATTATTTGTCATAATAAAAACATAATTTGCACGCATTAATAATTTTTTGACGTATTTGACTTTGTATTTTATATCCACACATGGTGTGGATATGACATCTCTATGCACACATGATAGTATGAAGATATGTTGCCAATATCCATTAGGGAGTAGAAAAAAGCACTAGGATATCCGCCCATAGCATATTTTTTCACACTCTTTTCTCTTAATTATGCTCCTGTCTTCTTCTTGTACGGCAGCACATCACATCACTAACCACGAAGCTACATCACATTACCAGCGCTAGAACCGTGACTTACCGGCGCTGTGACCGAAAGGTTAAAACGCGCACAATTTGCACCAACCGTGGAATCGGTGCTTCTGCTCCTTGAAGCTGATGAACACGACGAGAAACGAAGATGAGATGAAGATAAAGACGCACCACTGTGCAAGAAGATAATAGCGAGGAGAATTACCGGCGCATTCTTAAACACCGGCAAGATGCTTGCGTAATATGTCAGAATTACTTCGGACTTTGTTGTTAGGGAAACCGGTGGTTAAATGCGCTCGAATTACATTGTTGAATAATCTTGACAAGAACTGAAAATTCATTTATTTGCAGAATCTTTTCAATGCGCATTAGATTATCATTTAGCTATTTTTAATATGAATTGGAAAATCACAATCTGAATATATTTTACAAAATTATATAGGTACTTAAAGATATTTACCCAGTTTTTGTTTTAAATGAAAGATAAAACGTAGCTCTATTGAGCTACTGTCGTATTTTTTTTGCTCGTAGCAAAATTTGAACAAAAAATTTCTTCGTAATTAAATGAATTTGTTACAGTATAACTGAATTAAATTTGAAAAAATAAGACAGGAGCTCAATACAGACATATTTACTCTACTATTTAAAAAAATCATGAGTTTTGTTACTTGACGTGTGCGACGATAAAAAGGAATTTTGTAAATTCTAAAAAGATTGTATTTTTCTAATAAAGTAAAGGAATTTAATGCCGAAGTGTAAAAATATCAAATTTTAGTTCTTGTTAGGGTTTTTCAACAATGCGATAAATTAATTATTACCTAATCAAAATATTTTAGAAAAATACTACTTTCGGATTAGGGATTGCTTCCAAAAATAACTGAGTTCTTAAGCTTTTTATAACGACGTTATGTACAAAAATTTGGTTATGTTAAATGTTTGTATCTTTTTGAGTTACAGAAGCCGAAAAAATGTTACATACAACCTAACGTACACACACATACACATACATACACACTCATACACACAGACATCATCTCGAAAATATTTTATTCGTATTTATATGGATCCTAAAACGTGCTTATCCACTAAAAACTCACACTCGAAAATTTTGACCCATCACCTTTCTTATAGAATATGAGGCGGGAGGTAAAAGTAATAATAGTTATTTCCTTTACAAGTGGACATAGTAAGGAATTACCCACGAGGGAAATCTTAACTCACGAGGCCGAAGGCTGAGTGAGATAATTTTCTCGAGTGGGTCATTCCTTTTTGCCCACGTGTGAAGTATAACGTTTTATCCAACACCTCTTAATAACTGCTTAAATATTTTAAAAATATTGGGCCGAATTCTTCTTTAAGCTAATGAAGATCTCTAATTACCATGGAAACATCTTTTATCTCTTTTTTATTTACAGATAGAAACATGCGTGTGTCTTTGTTTGTTATTTTTAGTGACGCTTCATTAGCTTAAAGAAGAGTGCTGAATTCGACCCATTATGTTTCAACCTAAAACATCGTTTCTATGGTGACTTCCAACAAGCAAAGTAACAATTTGGGTATAATTTTGAACAAAGCCACTTGTGGGTAATTTTTTACTTTGCTTGTTTAAAATCACCATAGTTAGTTATGATGCTTTTATTATAAGAGGTGTTGGATTAAAATATTAAATCATAAGTGCCGATAACCCGAAAACAAGAAAATATTTGACAGTTATGAATTAAAATTATAAAATGTCATTTATTATTATTTTACTTAAAACTAGCAGACCGGACATTCCATCTTCAGCAAATATGCAAGATCCAAACCCTTCAATTTCACGACTAATAAAATGTCCACACTAATTTGACCGCTAGCTCTTGGACTAAATGAAGGTAAATTAAATGATATATTTATTTGACTATATAATGTTTCTGAAAGTGCAAATGTCTGAATGTTTATACGACTGTATAATATTCTCCTCCGCTAAAAGAATATCAAATTTGTATGATCTAATTAGCCCCGCACGTAACATAATATGTAATTACCCGTTATGTTGATTAGTGTCTTTGCATGTAAATGTCGTGTAGAAAGTTGTAGCAATTACGCGCAAGCTCTGCTGCCATATTTTTAATTTTTTTCGGAAAATCTCGAGCAGAAAAACGGTCTAATTACTGACTGAATAATAGCCTAAGATTAGATAAAAATATGGGTAGGTAGCTGTTAATTAGTGTAACAATGAGGTGTAGTAAGTATAGTGTTAAGTGTAAACCGTAACGTGTTGTTATCTACACTGAAAGTTCTTGCGAGATTATCTAGGCTCTGTTGAGAATACCGATCTTGGTTTGGAAAATGGAAGAAAAGGTATTAGTAAAGCAAACTTTTGTATTTTATTGTATTGTGCATGATATTTTTGTTGTTCGACCTGAAAAGCCAAAATTCTGAAATACTTTTTCAGCATTATTTTTACCTTCCACCATACCTGTAAAGGAAGGTACTTATTGGAATCGTGATAAAATTCGGGTAGTTAGTTTTTAGTGGATGAGCACGAATTAGAGTCATTACAACTCATTTTTGATAGTTTCATGATGATGTATGTATGTATGTATGTGTGTGTATGTTTGTAGGTATGTGGTCAGGGCCGGATTTCTGTCTGTCGGATAACACAAATATGGATTGCTCAAAAATTTGATATTTGGTATTTAACATTTGTATACAAATTGGAAGAGCTCATTAGATTTTGGTACAAATATCTTAACCGGAAGTGATATTTTTTGAAGATTGAAAAGATTAATTGTCAAAAATGTCTATAAATTTGTATAAAAATAGTATTTATTTGTAATAAGAATACGGAGAAATGTTATTTGCAACTTAGGTTATAAAAAATTGTCTTTATCAGATAGCATTAAAGAACTGTAGTAAAATTTAAATAATAAATTTATCAAATAAAACGTTGAAATCTTTTAATTCATGATCGGTTGATTTTTGTTTCTGCGTAAAAATATTGACAGGTGACCAGGTGAGACGGGTGACATGTTGGCACTAACGCCATATAAGAAAGATATTAAATATCAACACAGAAGAGTTTTGCTGTGAATTAATCTTTTTATTCAGGTGATATTAATTTCTGTGTTTGAATATTTTAGATGTTTATTTGTATATTTTAATAGGACACCGGATTTTATAGGTACGTATACCTACATTTATGTTTAAAAGTCTAGATATGGCGAAAGGTTGTGTGCTGGCCAAATCAGATTTTTTTAATTAAAATTTTAAAAAGGCACAACTGTTAATTGAAATTCATACCATTCTTGTACTGGCCACAAAACACTCGCTGCGTTAGTTCATTTTATGCTGGATTTTACGAGGTAGACGGGTCTCTTAAGGTGATCCTCTACCCATGGCAGAAAATAGTCAAAAACACCGATTTCGCACGCTATTCTATAGCGTTTATTGTTTTGTTAAACATAAAAATAACAAATAATTTATGTTTGAGGGAAAAACATAATTTTGACACTCATATTTGTAAATAAACTGCAATATTTGTAAAAAAGAGGGTTTTCGCGCGCCACTGTACAGCTTTTATTTACAAGTGAATTAACTTCAAATTTTAATATGTTGTAAAAGAAGCTTGGATCTGCGAAATAACCGATATAATTTTTTAAATTCGTTTTAAAATAGAAGATATTTGTGTTCAAAAAATAACAAAAATTCTCAAAATTCAAATTAACATATTTCGATTTTAAAGCAGAATTTAAAAATTCTGCAACTTGCATTTTGTAGATTGTACTTTTATCTTCAACAATTTCTTTAGATGATTATATTTAACAAAACAATAAACGCTGTGGAATGAGCGCGAAATACATGTTTTTGGTAGTTTTCTGTCGCGGTAGAGGTGCACCATCCCTTTTTACTATTACACCTAATTAAATTTCCGTTGCATCAGCTGAGCAGCTAATAAAAGCAAGCAATTAATAAGTAAACAGTTTACGAGGCGTGACCTTCCCATTATCCGTGAGGTGAGCAACGATGGCGACTTGTGGCAATGATTACAAGTAGTGTGCTGTGGCCGGCAGCAGATCTAACCTCGTGGTTGAAGTAAAGAGCGGAGAGACGAGGTACCGTTACATGCGGGCGGCGCCTTCAGGGCTTCAGGGGGACGCACAATCAGGAAGAACGCGAGGTTTGTTTATTTACACTTGGATTCAACCCTCGAGCTCGATATAACGCTGTAGCGTCTTACTGTAAAACAGTGGAAACCTTGGTATAAAAATCTGCTTATTCTACTAATCTAATAAACAGTTTTACTTTACTTTAATAGTTTTATGTTCATGTAATATGTGAACGATAATGTAAACCAAGATGCAAGCAAAAGATGTCAATTGTACTGTCATTGTCATAATAATTCTAATTTTGTGTAGAAACAAATTTCATATGAGCATGGACAACAAGATACTGGAACTTGAAAAAAGTAGAATATTAATTGTACTTTATTTTATTATTAAATACTACCAGATTAAGCAAATTGTACTTAAAATTAACAGTACCCATAGATAATTATATTTTCTTTAATTTTGAATTGTAAAAATTGTCATAAATAAATAATGTACTAATTTATTTAAGGAAAACTATATCAAGTTTCAAAAAGTACTACTTCCGGTTTGCAGATTTTTTTACTTCCTTGTACGGAGTAATAAGGAAGTATTGTAATCCCGAAAAATTTCGGTTTTCAGATTTTGATGGAAATATCCGTTTTGACCTTTTCTGAATCCATTATGACTAGTTTCGTCGTGACGTCTGTACGTATGTACGTACGTGCGTACGTACGTACGTACGGACGGACGTATGTGTGTCGCATAACTCAAATACGGTTAGATGTAGAAAGTTGAAATTTATTTAGGACTGTTATAGCATCTAGTTGTGCACCTCCTATTTTTGGTTTCAATCTATAAACCGGAAGCAGTAATTTTTCCAAAAATTTCGATAAATATTTAATTTAAGACAATTTTTTTTATATTAAATGAAAGATTATGTGATTATCACCTACAATCGGTGTTTTATAAATATTTTTGTATCTGGTATCATTTAAGAATAATTAAAGTATATATTTATAATTTAGTATTTCGGTATCTTGTAGTCCATGATCGATTAACATTTGTTACTATGTAAAATTTAAATGATTATGACATGACAGTGACAATAGTAAAATATGCTTTATATCTTCTTCTACAGTTTAAATAAAATGACTAAAATATATTTGTGAGTATACTAGTATAATAAGTTAAAAGAATTTTTTATATTATTCTACATTTTAGTTATTAAGAAAAGTATGAACACACAAGGCGTACAAGGAAGTCATGTGGTGTCCACGTCAGATTTTTAAGTTATCATGGACGAGAAATCGTCACACATTTCATATATAACATATACGCACACACACAGACATCATCGTGAAAATAGTAAATTCGTATTCTAGAGAACCTGAAACGTGCTTATCCACCAAAAACTCTTACTCGAAAATATTGACCCATTACAATATCTCTCTTATAGAATATGAGGCGAGAAGTAAAAATTAGTGCTTTATGGTTAAATATGGTCATTTTTACCTCTCACTTCATTTTCTATAAGAGGTTGTAATTGGATCATAATATTAGAATATGAATTTTTGGTGGATAAGCACGTTTCAGGGTCTCTAGAATACCTCTCGCCTCATATTCTATAAGAGAGGTATTGTAATGGGTCAAAATTTTCGAGTATGAGTTTTTGGTGGATAAGCACGTTTCCGGGTCTCTAGAATACGAATTTAATATTTTCCCGATGATGTCTGTGTGTGTTTGTGCGTATGGACGATTTTTCGTCCACGATAACTTAAAAACCTTTAATATCCAAATTTCATATTTAAGATTTTAATAAGGATCTTAACACCGGATAAGATTTTGTTAGAAATCCGCAAACTGGAAACTTGATATAGTCTTCCTTAAATAAATTGGTACATTATTTATTTATGACAATTTTTGCAATTAAAAAAGAAAGTATAATTATCTATGGGTATAGGCTCGGGTATAGGTAGTTAATTTTAAATACAATTTGCCGAATCTGGTAGCTTTTAACAATAAAATGAAGTACAATTAATATTCCACTTTTTTGAAATTCCAGTGTCTTGTTGTCTATTCCACTCTTTTCCCCACTACTACGACTGCCTGAAACTAGCCCGAAACTCGTACTTTACCGCATCCTACCAATGCAATGTCAATTTAAAGTTAAAAATACTGTAAAAGTGTTTTCGTTGCGAGTAACCTGTTTATTTTTGACTTCAAGGTAATAATTTTATAAACATTTAATAGAGATAGAATGGATCTACAGATGTACGTTTTTAAAATTTCAATCAGGAGATATAACCGTGTAAATTTTGCATAAATTGGAAATTTTTATAAATTTTTCCGAATTTTTATAACCATGTCAAATTTTTTTGATTAAAATTTTAAAAAGGCACAACTGTTAATTGATCCTTGTTGAATAAATTTGTACCATTCTTGTACTGACCACAAAACACTCGCTCCGTTAGTACGTTTTGTGCTGGATTTTAGGAGGTAGGCAGGTCTCTTAAAATATAAAACTTATAACAAATAATTTATTTCGGATCACGAATTCTAAATAACTCTTAAGATGAAAGGGTAAACCCGTTTTTTCGTTATTATAATATTGTGTTGGTAAAAAATATTCAAATCCCTAAAATGAGACAGTAATTTTGATTCATTCGTTATGTTTATACCTATTTCATGTTTAACTGCAATTATTGTCAATGTCCACACCACATTACAAATAATATTACTTCTCAATATTCTTTGTTTATTTGTAAATCAAGATAAGCTCATGCAAATAAACATAGCGGAAGCAAATCATAAAATTTATAATTCTAATTCCAACACCTTTACCACATTTATAAAAATAATTTAATTGCGCAGTCAATTATGAATAATTTATGACGTATTATTAATTAGAATATTTTGTCACCCATATAAAAAACAAAAGTACAATCATATATCTAAGAGTACCAGATAATTTTATTATCTTATTAGCTATTAATTTTTAAGTACCAATTAATCATATAATAATTACCCGCAAAAACCAAGACGATTCTAATTAGAAATCACACTCGCGTATATTAAAACAAAGAAATGAACGCATGCTTAGTGGGATTTTAATTTCGACACCTGGTTAGCGAAATTAAATGTTTATGAACACTGTTGAGCCTTCATCGACGTAATTAAAAGGTGAAAAAGCTACAGAGGAAGCTGTAGAAGATTTAATGAAAGATTTGCACAGGTGTGCCAATAGCACTGCAACGGTTCCATTCACAGGATGTGCACGGAACGGTAAAGAGAAGATAATTGAGAAACGCAGGGATTATCAATATTTTTCATCGACATAACCTTTGAAACATTTCTTTGCACTCAGAGGCGGACTGGGCCGGTGGGATATTTCCCACTGGGGCGCGATGAATTTGGGCCGACTGCCGAATAATAAATAACGCAAAAAACCCAAATCTGAGTTTTTCTTTATTAAAATTCACAATTATTTGCAATATTGTTTACAAATAAACAAACGAAACTAAGTTTTGTATTCATGATTTGTATTGGTCAGTCATTAATTTAGAATCGGCTGTAAGGCTCGGTTTTGTTCTTTACAAGTTTAAGAAAACGCTAGATTAAATATTACAAATTAATAAATTTCCCAATTTTCATTACACTTATTTTTAAATTTGTTATTTATTTTAATTTCTACACATAAAAGTAGTGATGCCGGCGAGACGAGAAATCTCGTCTCATTCTCGTCTCGTCTCAAAATTACGAGACGAAAACCAATAATTTACTCGTCTCGGATTGACAGATGAGAAAAGAATTCAATATAACGAGACGAGAAATAGTTCTCGAGAAATCGAGAATTCTCGAAATAAAAACTGAAAAATATTTGATATCATTCTCTTCGAAAATGTCAAAATACATTTTATTATACTTTGTTCGTAGCATTTTATTGTTTTGATATAAATATTTTTTATTTTAAAAATAAGAATTGTGTGCTAGCTTTACAAATAGATGGCAATAAATTTTATTCGAGAAATTGGGACTAGACGAAAAATGACCAAGACGAGATTACTTAAATTTCTCATCTCACGGCATCAATACGTAAATGAGGGTAAATTGTGTAGGTATAATTTTCCCTCTATGGAAAAACTAAACTTTTAATGAAACAGCCATTGACCTTGAACCCAAAAAAAAATTCGCCTGCGGCACTTTTTTTGTAACACAAAACTTCGGCTGGGCCGGTGAAATTTATTTCCCACTGGGCCGACACGTTACCAGTCCGCCTCTGTATTGCACTTCTTGTAGAATAGGGAACGTGCATTCCCTGAAGATGGCTCGTCGATCGACTTTATTTGGCGCTAAATGTTGCCGAATTTAAAGAGAAGATAATAGGGTACTTTACCATAGTAGCAAATTAGCAATCCAGTCAATTATATTGAAAGGAGACTTCAAAAATGAGTTATTGCCATGAAAAAAGTTTTCAAAAAGTTAATAGTTCTTTAAATATTTGAGATTTTACGTATTGATACATCTACGTCACAATAATGCGTTTCACGTGTATTCTTACTTACAGTAATAAAGAAACTACCAAATTGTATTTTATATTTTGTAACATTTAGAAACAGTTGATTTTACATGAGTACATTTTAATTCCAGCCCCATGGTTTGAGAAGATTTTCAGCTATACATCTACGTCACACAAACTTTAAAAATTAATTACAGCTTTATTAAGAACAATTAAGGCTTATCAGTACTCTCAACCACTTTCAAATAACATGAAGTTTCAATAAAAAAAACTTTTTAAAAAAATGGTAAACTACCCTATTGAAAAACGCAGGGATTATCAATATTTTTCATCGACATAACATAACCTTTGAAACATTTCTTTGCATTTCTTGTAGAATAGGGAACGTGCATTTCCTGAAGATGGCTCGTCGATCGATTTTATTTGGCACGAAAGGCCGAATTTTGAATTTATTTCGTTGAAAATGTCAAATTTGTAAATTATTTTGAAATAAATACACTTATACAAGGGATGCATTCATTAAATTCGGTAATAAATAATAATAAACGTGTACTGCACTCCAGTGAAGAACAGTGACAAAAATTATAAACGATTTACGTTTGTATATTATTTTGTAGGAACTGTGACGTTTAAAATTTATTTAGAACATTTCCTTACGGAAGCTTTCTTGCCCATAATTAATTTAATTATTTTATTATTATTATTGAAATAAATAAGTGTCGACGTTTTTAACAACCTATAATGACACAATTACAGAAATACCATCATAATATCATAATATCATAATGACAACATTATAAGCCTCAATTTGCTGACCATAATAGCGTTCTTTATAGGCCAAGAACCATAATGTATTCAGTATGGTATTCGGTACCATATTGAAATAACAAACAACTCGTTACTAAAAACGTTTTTAAAACAGTTTGCCTGATTTTTTTAGAATTGTATTAAAATTAAATTTTTTTGTTCAATATCAATTAATTTACTTTACTTTTTAACAAATTTACGCCAGCAGATATTTTTTTTATTTACTATGGGTACAATGCTCCGTTTAGCTAAAAAAAATATATTTAAAGTTGAATTGCATGACTTGATGACGTATGCAATTCACGAAATTTTAGAAAAATTTATGGTTAATCAGTGTTTTAACATTTGACACACAATAGTTAAAATTTCATTTTGTACATTTAAAATTATTTATACATTCAAACGAAAAACTAGAATTTAGAAACAGTGTGTTTACGACCTTAGTATTAATAATTACACTTCATCACTTAATTATAAAAATATTTTATCTTCCTGAAAATGTCAATATCTGTCTGTCAAAATGTTTGAAAAGTTTACTGCTGTTTCCATCTAGTGACGATATAATTAGTTAGTACGCATACGTCATCAGACCACGAAAATTTACATTAAATTTTTTTTTTTGGCGATTGACATTAAAAGTGCTGTTTTTTGACAGTTGACAGTCAGCAAAGTGTCACTTTTGCTGCCTAGGCAGCAAATCTAATATTTTTTTGTCTAGTTAAACAAATAACTATTAAATACGTGTTAATTTATTTTTGTGTAGAATATTGTGGCGACACAACATACATAACTTTTGCAGTTCCATTTATCCAATACTCCTGTAATATTTCATTAACATCCACTTCAAACCTTCACAATATATTTCACCCTCAAGTCCTTCAGCCTAGCGATATCAGCTCTATTCCGAGAACCACACGTGTGAACTACATGTACACTTTTCTAGGAAACACTTGAGTTCTCGCGGATAGAGTCGCTTCTCAACCCAAGCCATAATCTGCATTAGTTCATCAAACGCCCTTCGACTTGTCACCTCGCGCGCGACGTCCATCAAGCTTTATTATATTCATTTAATTATTTGTGTTAACCATCTCTCAATAAATATTATTATTATTTTCTATCTTAATTTAATTTGTGTGTCAATAAATATATTTTCTATATTTGTTTCATTTAATAAATATAATTACTCACTTTCCACACGCTCCTACAATATCATATTAAAAATTAAAAAATTACCGAAATACCCTATTATAAACATTTGAAGTATCACTGACCATGATGACGGCATGCTAGATGAACTCTTATACGCGCTCATGGTGATACTATTTGCGTCTTCCATTTCATATTTATGTAAACACAGCCATTAAATCATTGGAGCATATAGACAACGTTGTCGTTTTTCTAGATTCTAGATTGTATCTATTCATAATCATAAGATGCGTGCACAGATAATCAAGGCTGCAGAATGCGTGAAAACATGTTTTATACATTTCCTTTTCCTGAGCAAATCAACTAAATAAATAGATTGAAAATGCCATGCTTCCTAACCGAAGACGACAACTACGAAGTTGCAAGCGAGAATATTACAGCGTATGCGTCCTTAATTTTCAATCCGATTCTTATTTTTTCCAGATTTGCGAAACACGTATAATTTCTATCATTAAGGCGCTACGCTTGCCACGGTAGTAGCATCAGAATTTCATCAATTCTGGCTTTATTTTTCAAAATAAAAGTCTGAAATTTAACAAGAGTAATGACGAAACATTATTTAATCGAAAAAATTATACAATACATTGTTGCGCCAACAATTAGAGATAATAAGAATTAATTTTTGCATTTCAATATTCAAGATTCTTACTTTTTCAATGCATATAATTGAATTTTGTTTGATATAACCGATTTGTTACGATGTTCTGAAGAGTGCCACAAAAAAAACTTCAAACAATAAGTCAAAAAATATTTTAAAATTGACGAAATTGATTGATTTCACCGGTTTTCACTAATTAATAACCAGCAGACTAAGATATTTCCAGAAAATCGTCACCCTAGGGACAGTCTTTATAAACTTACATTTCAAATATATGAGTTCATAGATTTCAAAAACGAAGTCACAATCTTTAATATTGTAGCATCCTATTTTGCTCTGAATTTCATAGCAAGTGTATAGCCTTATGAATTAAATTGTAATAAGCCAGAAGGCAATTTCACAATATTTTAACAGATCTTAAACTCAAAATTCACGAATCGCAGTATTTTCTAACCCCTAAACTTCTTAAAAATAATTTAAAATCCTACTGTACATTTAAAATGTTTTAAAAATGATTTAGATAATTTAAATGCACCCTTAAACAAATTTTCTTACTTACCAATGATGTCAAAACACTCCAAGTAATATTAAAATGTTCCAAATATTGTCTAAAACTACACAGTAAACACTACAATATAAAATAACGTCATCTCACAATAAAAATCACACACTAACTAAATGCGAACAAGTCAATTCGAGATCTTTGCAGGCGATTCACTTACCTACAGCAGATGCGTGTGTTTTGGTGAACAGTTTATTCAATCGATAATGTTTGCAATTTTTGATTTTTATGGAATAAATAATTTTAGAATTGAGAATAAATTAAATTTGCAGTGTTAACGGTGGAAGTTACGCATAAGAATGAAAGATTAGTATCATTAGTACCATTTTTATTACAAAAAGCATTTTATAGTACCTATTAAAGAATTTTTAGAACATAATTATTAAGTTTTATTTATTTTATTTCGTAGTTTGTATTTTTTTAACTAAATAAATTATTATTATTATTATTACATGAGCCACAGATGATTGTCGTGATTATTTAAATGAGTAATTGGCATACAAATTTCGGGTAGAATATCATACTTTATTTATTTATTTCAAATATAAAGTAGGTATTAGGCCAACATTACACTATAAATGTTTGATAATGTAATAGCTAGTGTAATATATATTCTTTTATAAAAGATGAGCCATCTTTTATAAAGGGAGAGCTATTACACAACTGAATTTCTCGTCAAATATCTTTTATAAAAGATCTTTGTCAAAGAACTTTTATAGTGTAATGCTAGCTTAATATTTACTTTATATTTGAAATTCATATAAACGTTAATATTATTATGTGTGAAATTTTTATTTTGATGCTAACCATTCAACAGGATTAACTCCCAATGACAGACTGATTGTTTTGTTAGTATTTTTAACAACGTATCAATCAGCTCGAGTTGCACAAGAGAGACCGACTAAGTACGTTGTTGAAATCCACAATAAAAAAATCTGCTGTGGCCACCACACGACCTCTCGCCTAATTCTGCTTATTCTACTAATCTAATAAATAGTTTTACTTACATTTTAATAGTTTCATGTTCATGTAATATGTAAACGATAATGTAAACCAATATGCAAGCAAAAGATGTCAACTGTACTGTCACTGTCATAATAATTCAAATTTTATGTAGAAACAAATTTCATATCATGGACAACAAGATACTGAAATTTCAAAAAAATGGAATATTAATTGTACTTTATTTTATTGTTAAATACTTCCAGATTCAGCAATTTGTATTTATAATTAACTGTACACATAGATAATCACAATTTCTTTTATTTTTAATTGCAAAAATTGTTATAAATAAATAATGTACCAATATATTTAAGGAAAACTTTTCTAAACTTCTAAAAGTACTACTTCCGGTTTGCGGATTTCTACCAAAATCTTATCCGGTGTTAAGATACTTATTAAAACCTTAAATATGAAATTTGGTTATAAACGGTTTGATACTTTTTCAGTTATCGTGGACGAAAAATCGTCAGTCCATACATACATACAAACACACATACACACACACACAGACATCATCGTGAAAATAGTAAATTCGTATTGTAGAGACCCTGAAACGTGCTTATCCACCAAAAACTCATACTCGAAAATTTTGACCCATTACAATACCTCTCTTATAGAATATGAGGCGAGAGGTAAAAATTTAATTTTCACACTGCAAAATTTAGATTTGTACAGATATTTCTGTATATTACTTTATTATCTTAATATAAGCATCATAACTATAATGATTTTAAACATGCAAAGTAAAAGATTTCCCACTAGAGGCTTTGATCAAAATTATAACCAAAAGTGGGTAAATTGTTACTTTGCTTGTTGGAAGGCACCATAGTAACGATTTTTTTAAATATTTAAGCAGTTATAAAGAGGTGTAAAAAGGAATGACCCACCCCTAGTGGGTAATTCCTTACTTTGTCCACTTGTAAAGTAAATAACTATTATAGCCGTACAATTATGAGTAGGTATTAGGTATAGTATAAGTGTAATGCCTTGAATTTTTGTGAGGTAAGGATATGTTCCATCTCTTGACAAAATATAATCTCCAGAAGAGTTCAAGAGTGTGAACATCCCGGCTTGTTACTTGCTATATTTGCCCATTAACATCCTATTAATATCCCAGCGATTGTTAATGTCTGCCTTTGGAAAAATTATCTATCCATCTGTTGTTTGTCATCAAAGTTGACTTTTCGGTTACGGTCTATTATAAAACAGGCTTTAGTCGAGAGATCATGTACTGGCCACAACAGATTTTTTTAAATCGATGTAACACATTTCTGTTAAAAGATAAATGAACCTATCTATCGACTATTGCAACTACCTTTCCATCAATATCCCAACTCTTAACAAATCCAATTTGCGGGTGAAAAATCTCGTTTAAAATCGCTCTAGCACTAACAACGTGTAATTTTTCTCTCGCGTGGTACGTAGGTACGTTACATATCTCATAAAGAGAACACACCTTTTAGAAAACCCATTTCAACAGGCAGTCAATCTTCATTACGCAGCTTCTGAAGAAACAAATGGTCGTCATTTCCTCGCCGCCTCTGATTGTTTTCATTACTGTGGAGTGAAGCGTTCAAAACGTTTCAAATGTAACGGCACAAAATGCAAGATGAAAAACAGCTAAATATTATAATTAGGTGGTTTAGCTACTTCCTTGTATTTTCAAGCTTTTACACAATTTTACTGCTTTTTACCTTCCGCTTACCTGTAAAGGAAGGTATTGGAATCATGCAAAAAATCGGGTTGTGAGTTTTAAGTGGATAAGCATGAATTAGGGTCCTTACAACTCATTTTTGATATTTTCTCGATGATTTCTGTATGTATGTGTGTGGTCCGGGCCGATACACTTAATACGAATTACCCAAAAAATTTGATATTTGGTATTTTACACTTTTGTATACGAATAGGAAGAGTTCATTAGATTTTGGTACAAAATCTTCACCGGAAGTGATATTTTTTGAAGATTGAAAAATATATATTGTATAAACATTTGGATAAATATAGTATTTATTTGTAATAAGTATAAGAGCCAAAGTTATTTGCAACTTACGTTATAAAAAAATTGTCTTTATCTGGTAGCATTAAAGAACTGCAGTAAAATAAAAAAATAAATTTATCAGATAAAACGTTGAAATCTTGTAATCCATGTTCGGTTTATTTTTGTATCTGCGTAAAAAATATTGACAAGTGAGACGGGTGACAAATTGACATACTAGCGCCATATAAGTCATAAGTAAGATATTAAATGTAGTAATTGAACGGAGGATGGCTTCAACACAGAAGAGTTTTTCTGTGAACGAATATTTTGATACAGGTGATTTTCTGTGTTTGAATATTTTAAATTTTTATTTGTATATTTTAAAGGGACACCGGATTGTATACGTGTACATTTATGTTTATAAGTTTAGATATGGCGGAAGGTTGTGTGCAGGCCACTTCAGATTTTTTTAAATGTTTAAGTGAACATATTATTGGATTAGCTCATTTGAAATATTAAATAAACATTATGTTAACTTTGGGAATTATATAAATTTGGAAAATCTTCCAACTACTACTACTATTACCAATGTGTTGTATACTCTATAAACTGTAACTTTGTGTATACACTTCCATATGTCCTTATGGATCTAAAGGAAATAAATTATTATTATTATTATTTATTCCACTAGACATGAATCGTCCATGGGATGTGTCAAAATATATTATTCTTGTACTTTAATTGATATTACTTAAGTCTATTCTAGCCACACGCAATATTTTTATTTCAAATGAAAGATTTTATATTATTATCTACAATGTTTAGCATTTTATAAATTGTTCTGTCATAGTACTTTAGGAATTAAAATATTATTTATAATTTAGAGTATGAAACTTCAGTATTTTGTTGTCCATGAATAATGATTGTTTAACAATTGTTACTACGAAATAAGGGAAAGTGCCAACAGTGACACATCTTACTTATATCTTCTTCTAAATATATTTTTTGTAAGTATACTTATGTATCTTCATTTGTATAGTAGTAAAAAGAGTAGGGTATGGCGGAAGGTCTTGTGCTGGCCACATCAGATTTTTTATAATTTAGAAAACATTCCTGAAATCAATTCACTTATTATTTTTTGTGGTGTCCTGATGATTTTGCAGAAGTTTGTTGACTAAATACTAAAATGTTTTTTTAAATCTTCAACCAACTCAAAAGTTGTAAATAATTATGTATCTACAAATAAATGTGTATATGATTTAAATACGATATTTTCATCATTGATGACAAATTCGTCATACTTCGTCAGTGAATGAATTCCTCGCAATCAAGTAAATAAAGAAAGTGAGTTAATTGCAGAAATAAAGAAAATCTTGTCTGGAATGCAAAGTGCACTTAATATCACACACTAGGAATTCTAATTCCAACCATTAGAATGGATTTATGGTAACGTCGATAAGGCATATTTCACTTACAGAAAGGGCGTTGATTTTGCAATGCGCGTGATAAATCATTTACAGAGCGTTTAATTGCTTGTAAATCTGGATTTAGAGATTTGTTTTATGGCGAAAATGTGCTTGCAAAAGCAAATTGCATCACCAGTAGTATAGACATTATATGGTTATCCCATAAGTCAGACTCAAACCAAATTCAGTATATCTTAGGAGCCTATTGCATGGCAATAATACGCATTAAAAAATCTAACGTGGCCACCACATGACTTCCTTGTACGCCTTGTGTGTTCATACTTTTCTTAATAACTAAAATGTAGAATAATATAAAAAATTCTTTTAACTTATTATACTAGTATACTCACAAATATATTTTAGTCATTTTATTTAAACTGCAGAAGAAGATATAAAGCATATATTACTATTGTCACTGCCATGTCATAAACATTTAAATTTTACGTAGTAACAAATGTTAATCGATCATGGACTACAAGATACCGAAATACTAAATTATAAATATATACTTTAATTATTCTAAAATGATACCAGATACAAAAATATTTATAAAATACCGATTGTAGGTAATAATCACATAATCTTTCATTTAAAATAAAAAAATTTGTCTTAAATTAAATATTTATCGAAATTTTTTTTAAATTTACTACTTCCGGTTTGTAGATTGAAACCAAAAATAGGAGGTGCACAACTAGATGCTATAACAGTCCTAAATACAAAATTTCAACTTTCTACGTCTAACCGAATTTGAGTTATGCGACACACATACGTACATACGTACATACGTACAGACGTCACGACGAAACTAGTCATAATGGATTCAGAAAAGGTCAAAACGGATATTTCCGTAAAAATCTGAGAACCGAAATTTTTCGCGATTACAATACTTTCTTATTACTCCGTACAAGGAAGTAAAAACGAGTAATTTTTGTGATGATCTCAATTTAATACTGTTATACGTATGATGTTGAATTTTTTGTATGTAGATTTAGGAAGAATACCTACTAAAAGTGCGGAATCTTCAAAAAATTTTATTAATGTAATTAGTTTAGCTTTAATAATTAAGCGAAAATCGGCGAAAATTGTACAAGTTTAGATATAATTTATGGCAACTCTGTTGATAAAATTATAGTTTTATAGTTTTTCCGCCCTTTTTACATCCATGTTCTACTCATTTAATCTTTAAACTCAATGATAACTTTTATAGTTTACTCATGAGATCCTCACGAAATTCTATTGTTTTATTTCTTTTTATCTCTAATTGTTGTCGGAACAATATATAGTTTGAATTTTTCAATTCAACAACGCTTTGTCATTACTAATGTAAAATTTCAGATTTTTATTTTGAGCAATATAGCCAGATTCGTGAATTATGATTCTATTGCAGCAATATTGCACTCAAGAAGTATAGCCCCTTAACAGCGAAATCCTATATATAGTATATTCCGTAATTCATTAGCGAATAACCGCGGTTTTGGTAATGGTAAGTCTGTGGTTAGTTATGGTTCCTGAAAAAGTAGTTATAATTCGGAACAAGTTAAGGCTCTACACTTGTTGCACGCAATATTGCTGCAATAGAATTAGAATTCACGATTCTGGCTATATTGCTCAAAATCTAAATCTGAAATTTACTATAAGTAATAACGAAGCATTATTTTATCGAAAAATTCATACAATACATTCTTGCGACAACAATTAAAGAAAATAAGAATTGATTTATGCATTTTAATATTACAAATTATGGCCTTCTTATTGCATATTTATTGACTTTGTTTTAAATAGTCGATTTCTTGCATTGTTCGTGAGAGTGCTAAGAAAATTACATATCTGACAACAAAAATAGTAAAAAAATGAGCTAAATTGACTATTTTTACTAATTTATTACTAGAATGCCATTAAGTATTTCAAAAATATAATTTCTTAGCACTGCAGAGTCATCTTTTAACTATCTATATATAAAATATGAATATTGTTGGTGTACTAACAAGAGCTCAGTTTGTAATATAGCAAGGTCCCTTTTTTACTATATTTTTGGCACAAGTGTAGCGCTTTTAGGATTTTGTCTATCCAAATTTCTTGAGATAGAGAGCCGTAATATAAAATCGTGCCTGATTTTACCACTTGCCATAAATGACTTTTTGTATTAATTCAAGTCTTGTTTTCAAGAAAATGTAAATATAAAATTTGCATCCGGGGTATTTCAAACAGGACGCTATTTTAAAGAAGTGTTTTAACATAAAATGTTTAATGATGTAACTATGGTGGTAGAGAATTGGTAGAGAATTTTTTGCGTATTGGTATTTATTTTATTAAAATTTTATACGTAATATATAAGTCGTAGATTAAGCACAGTATTTATACAACTCGCTACAATGGCTATTATTCCCTCAGATAATTAAAACCCTCGTTCGCTTTGCTCCCTAGGAATAAGAGCATCCATTATAGCGTCGTTGTATAATATACTATTATTAAATATATTAATAGATTTAATAGATTTGAAAGAAATCATTAGTTTGTTGCACCTACGGTTTTCCCGTATGATCGGTATTGACAGTTTCTTTTATGACAGCTCCTAGCACTTGTTTTACTTTAAAGAAACTTTTTAGTGAAAACTTGCCTCGTGTGAACACAGGGCATAATGAAATTTTTTTAAAAATTTTTGTCAGAATTTTAACGTCAGCACAAAAAAATTTATTTTAAAAAGATATAATTATTGATGAGTACCTACGACATTTAGTAATTAAAAAATATCTTGTGTATTACGATAGATTTTCAGCTCGAATTTCACTAATACTCTCAATTTTCCATGATGATCCTATTTTAATGCTGCCACCACATTCCAAAATAACACACGAAAACATATTTTCTCTTTCATAATTAGTTGTCATCTCCGAAACATCTACGATAAAGATAACATCTCTGATAACGCTAACAATGTTATAAAACTGTTTCACTTTTTCGTTTCACATTCTTTTACTCTAAATCTATTCCAAATTCCAATACTGATTAGTGAAACTTGGCTATTAGAAACAATTATTTTTTCACCGCTGCTGGCTCGCCACATAAAGGCACAAAATTAGTGCTCGATAAAAAATCCGGCCATCGATCGCCCATAGCCAACTCTGAGACTAAACTAGATCACTTTGTGTCCTCAGAAGTCACGAATGTAAATTCGTGTGTTTGGTTATGAAGTGGAATTTGGCATTGAAGTATGGAAATTGTGGTTGTCGACAATACTGTCACAAGTAATTAAATTAGTTAGCTTCCGTTGAATTTGGCATTCACTAAGTATGTCACTGATTTAGTAGGCAGTGCGGGAGATTTGGTTTAATTGGAAATTGGGACATTATCGGAAAATTAATGATGAGTTTGATCATTCTCTACATAAAGTCGCATTTGCAGTCCGAAATTAAATTTTTCACAGTTCGAATTTGTGTAAATCATCTGTTGTTTTGTCTGTATCAGCACTGACTGTTAGTTTGTTTTTGTTGATAATAACGTGATAAAGAAAATTGTACAATAAAAGTAAAGCCTGTTTTAGATGATGCAATTTTTGTAGCTCAATAATGCTATAAATATTTCGGCCAGAAAATGAATGCAGTAAAACTCGTCTTAAGTCCCTATTTTTAGGGACTAAGGTTCTAAATTTGATCCCAAGGGATTACTTTTCATATTCTATCCCGTTGTCAAGGAATTGAATTAATTAATCCCGTTGTCAAGTAAATACGTGCTATTTGTAACAGAGTATCTATGGTAAAAATATAAATATATGTCATAAAGTTTACTGTCAAAAAATTATCCTAATAGTCGGGAAGTGGACTAAATTATAAATTGTAGCAAATTCTTTAAAATTAATTTTAAATCTATCACACACAGCTAATTTTTTTGTTTTTTATATGTTAATCTATAGGTACATTAAAATCTTAGAACCGTATTTTTTCTTTTTACCAAAAAGATTCTAATAAGCTAGAAAAAAATTAATAAAATTTAAAAAATAGGTGCCGCGAAAAATGATGCCGCGAAAAACGATCCCCTATGATGTCTTATTTTAAAAAGAACGCTCTAATACATTGCTGTCAAATTCGTAACCATGGATATGATAAATCCCATGTTTCACGTTAACCCCCTGTATATGCGTTCTATGATAATAAACAACTATAAGGATGGTAACGCATCTTTCAATTTCACATAAGGTAAACAAAAATGCCACAAATTTACAGTATTGCTAAGATACGGAGTGACTACTCCTGTGTTAATATTATACTTCGTGTTAGGTACCCACATAAAAACCTGAATTCAAGAAAGGATTAAGGGTATCGACTCCACGTAGCTCAACACCGCGTTTGTCCCATGTTAATGCATAGAAACGCTCGCTAAAAATACAGAAAAGCAGTCCAGCAATTTCTACAATGCTCACGAAGTTTTATAGATAAAGCTAAATTTCTTAAATTTATTTACAGACAAAGAATGCAACTATGATTATGCCGAGTTACATTTTCTAATAAATCTCATAATAATAAGAAAAAACATGTAAAAATTGCTTAAAACACACTTTTTCATTAATTTTGTATATGGATTTCAAAGATTTTTTCAGAATTCTAACTGGGCATAATCCTAGATTAATTCTTTCACAAAAATCTAGTCCCTTTTTTCCTTCAAATTTTTAATATGCAATGAATAATGCAGAAACTGCTACACCTCCTAAACACGCAATAATTTGTTACGGAGACGAAACCCTAAAGCTAGATTCAGAGCTACCCACTTATAAGTATAAGTGGCTAATTTAACCAATCAGCGCTCAACGTTCTCACTTATAATTGAAATTGGAATTTTGTGGAAGCCCTGATTGGTTAATTTAGCACTTATACTTATAAGTGGGTCGGTCTGAATCTAGCTTTAAGGTCACTAATTTATAAATTAATTTTCCATATTCCACCTAAGAAACATGGAGACTTCAATACTAGATCAAGACACAAAATCCAATCTGCAATTTATAAAATATCTGACACATGGCATTTTCCTTTACAGCCACCTATATCTCACTGGCAACTAATTACCGTATTGTTTCCCACTGTCAGATATTATAATTGCAGTTGTTATCAAGATGCAACAACATTTTCAATTCAATTGTCGACATAATTCAATTACACTTCTATTCATTTGCATTGTTATTACTTGCCAGAACTAAAGGATAAATGCGCGTATGATATTGTCGAGATGTATTTTATTGTGCTATTTATTTTTTATTCGAGGAATTGTCAAGAAAAGAGTTATTGCAGTTGTAAGAGGTGGGGTTCTTTATTTTTTCAATTATTTATGGCAGATTTCTAAGAAGTAGAGAATTATAGGTATCCTGCTAGATAGTGTAAGAAAATAAATATTAAAATGTGTTCATTAAATAATAGATAATAGATAAACGAGCGCTTAACGCTTAGGTAGGTACTAACAATATTTTTGTGCAAGTTTCCTAGTTTTTGCAATGATAAACTCGACGAGCAGAATACTATACTACTTTACCTATTGATTTAAAAAAAAAGTGTAAATACAAAAGATGTTCAGAATAAAAAACTGCTTCGAATAAGCTTAAATTTATTTTTCAAATAGATTTATTTCACGAAATAAACATTAAATTGATTTATTGGGCCATAAGAAGGATACACTATACCAATATCATGCGGCCATGGTTAAATTGATTTCCTATGTTTCATTTTAAAAAGAACGCTCTAATACATTGCTATCAAAGTCGTATCCACGGTTATGAAAAATCCCATGTTTCACGTTAAAATAAACTCGCTGTATAAAATTATATTATAGTTGATTTCTTAACTAAACGGAGCAATCTGAAGTTGTCTCGCTGAGCCGTATTTACACTGTGTATATGAGAAAAATATCACTAGATTTTTTTGGCGGCAAAATTTTTGACTTATCAACGGTCAAACTCGATACAGTCACTGACAACAGTTGACGAAAACATTCGTTTGTTTACATTACAAAGTCATATAAAATAGAAATTGTTTGCTAATTTAACCAACTTCGTAGCTCTTATAGTTCTCGAGTTAGCAATGGTGCGCCACTTAAAATGAACACCCTGTATTCGCAAGTATAATATTTAATATTTCATATCATATTAAACCTACCTAATAAAAGTAAGCAAATATAATAAAAGTATTGATTCACAATAATAGGGTAGTTAACCATTTTTTTTAAAGTTTTTTATTGAACCTATGTTATTTGAAAGCGATTGAGAGTACTGATAAGCCTTAATTGTTCTTAATAAAGCTGTAATTTTTAAATTTTGTGTGACGTAGATGTGTAGCTGAAAATCTTCACAAACCATGGGGCTGGAATTAAAATGTACTCATATAAAATCAACTGTTTCTAAATGTTACAAAATATAAAATACAATTTGGTAGTTTCTTTATTACTGTAAGTAAGAATACACGTGAAACGCATTATTGATACGTAATATCTCACATTATTTAAAGAATTATTAACTTTTTGAAAATTTTTTTAATGGAATAACTCATTTTTGAGGTCTCCTTTCAATATAATTGACTGGATTGCTAATTTGCTACTATGGTAAAGTACATAATTTTTACTTACAGTTAACATAATATTGTATATACCACATAATAATTTTTAATATAAAAGTTGATCTCGTAATAATATCTTATCATATTACAGTGTATAGTTTAATATAAATAGATAATATTATAATAAAACTTTATAAAAACCAGCACAAAATGTGTAAAAAATGTAATACCTACTTCATTAATGGAAATAACAGTTACGATTATAATTTACATAATTGTTATTGTCGCACAATTACTGTAAACTTAATATCATATCACTTTGCTTCCAGTTACAATTCACTTAACAACAATAATTAAAAATCAATATTCTCTTACAACATTTTCACGATCTTCATGCGCGTAAAATCGCTTCAAGTAAAACAAAATCAATTAAAAATCGCGCGCAATGCTACCGCGGTAGAGAAATGATTAATTAAATGTCAATTTGGAAAGGAAAACTAATTAAGCATTGCAACAGCGCGACTCGCGACGCTCAAGCAAATGTCAATTTCGCATATTAAATACGCGTAATTGATTACTTGCGGAAATATGCACCAGTACTACCAACTTAGTAAAGTGGAATGGAACTGGAGCAGGGCTTATTAGTTTTGATAGAACTCATATATTTATTTAATTAAGACATCGTTCGGTAATACTGCGCAGCTTTCAACAACTATTTTATGCACATATTAATTATGGGAAATGTTACACGGATAATGTGACTATTTATATTGATGGAATGTGTTTTATGTGATACACTTTTATATTATTTGCGGAATAATTTCTACAATTTAAATGAGTTATATGTTCATACTATATCAGGACAGACTTTCTACTTCCGAATACAGAAACGAAACTATCAGCAAAATCATTAGCTAAATCACAATATTTTTATATCATTATTTATTAGAGCTTCTTCCAAAAACTCGTATAATTTTATCAATTATTGCAATTGGCTACTTAGTGTTTAATAGTTATTTGTATCACAAGGCCAGAAACTAACTTTTTGCAAGAGCGAGTATTTTTGACACGCCGAGCCACAGGCGAGGCTTGCAAATTACGAGAACTAGCATAACAGTTTCTGGACGTGTAATACACAATATTTTATGTGCCGATTTAATTACAAAAATATATAATAATTATACATAACCTAAAAAATTGTGCACTGAATACTTGCATTTGAGCTTAAAATATATTTATTTCAGTTTTTATTAACGATTTACGTCTAAAATTTGTCAAAATCTTGTTAATTCTTGTATAAAAAATATTCAACGCATAAAATTGACATCTGCTTGACAATTGTAGTAACGTCAAGATGCCAACCTATAACTTCCGGTTGTTTTCCGGCCTAGGCTAGCAACAAAGAGTTTCTGGCGGATTTTGAGATATGGAAAACTAGCGATGCCGACCGGAGGCATATAATAGTTATCTACATAACGTAGCCCCACAGGAAAAAACTAGCGGTGTTAAATCACACGATCTAGACGCAACTCGGATAGTTTTTACTTTATAACTGCCAAAAAATAACATGGACAACCCTATAGTATAGGGTCTTTCAATAGGAGTGATAGTTTTTTCAATAAAGATTTCTCGGTTTCTGATATATATATTTTCGGAAGTGTCTCTTGGCACAAAAAAAACGCGAAAAACGCGGAAAAACGCGAAAAAACGCGGAAAAACGCGAGAAAACGCGATACGCGAAATACAGTGTTGCCGATTATTTTTTGACATAAACTAATTAATACTAACAAAACCCTAATTGAGTCCAACAGAACTCCGTTTTTTAGACATAAACTAATTAATACTAACAAAACCCTAATTGAGTCCAACAGAACTCCGTTTTTTTCACATAAACTAATTAATACTAACAAAACCCTTCTTGAGTCCAACAGAACTCCGTTTTTTTAACATAAACTCGGCAACACTGTATTTCGCGTATCGCGTTTTTCCGCGTTTTCCGCGTTTCGCGTTTTTTTTGTGCCAATAGACACTTTCTATATTTTATTTACTTCTAGGTGTCAAATTATTTAGTATAGTGTGCAGTTTTATGATGCAGCGTTTGACGCCTCTAGACCGGTTGGAAATAATAAAAAATATTACCAAAGTTCGAGCTCAGTTGTGGGTGCTCAACATTTATTCACCCCAGAATTGGGTCGTCCTCACCGTTACTCTGCGCAGGCTATAAGACGCACTGTGATAAAGTTTGAGTTAACATTACTAAGACAATAAGCCACCAAGAAGACAACAAAATGTTCGAAGTGAGGAGAAAATCACAGCTGTAGCGGCCAGTGTTGCAGATGAGCTAAATTCGGCCAAATTGAAGCGATCTTGTGATCAGTGTCAATAAAGCTGTGGTGGATATTTGAACGATATCTTGTTCGGAACATAACTGCATTGTCCAAGCTTCCAAATAAAGCAAAAACTAAATTGATATGTCAAACCGTTGACGTTTTATTTAAAATTAAAATCCTATCACTCTTAATGAAAGACCCTATATCTGCCATTTAATTTTTTTTCTTTAACTAATAAAAACACCCTGTATAGATTCATAAATGTCTCAATTTTATTTTAAAGAAAACAAACACAAAAACTACTTTCATCGAACATTCCATGCAACAAATTTCATAATCAGTTTAATCTGCAATCTAAAAATTAGTAATCAAATAATGCAGCTTAACACAAATACCTACATAAAATTATGCATACATGACATTCGTTTGAAAAATCTGAACCATGTAATTAAAATACTCGATAATTATCCTAAAAAACAGTGTTGCCAACACATGAACACGTGTTCTGTAATACGACAGGGAGGGTCACTGAAAATTATCATTTACGACTCGAATGCTAATTATACTGCGTTCGAATTCATATTTAATGAATGCCGCGTAATCAGCTCCACCCACTAGATTTTATTTTCACGGTGTCCTTACGCCGAGTGGTTTATTTAAATTCTGTAATTATCTGATTTTAGACAGACTGACGAAGCGATTTTTCGAGATAAAGTATAGATTGTTATCTAATCTAACTGGAAATGTGTCTTGGACTTTGAGAGTTAAAAGCGGAGAATGATTGGAAGGCTTCCGCGACTGTGTTGCTTAATGGAAAATAAAATTGATGTAATTATCACGTGAAATATACGTTAGCAAACTTAGTTAGTATTATGGGCAGAGTAACGCTTAATCTGTTTAAGGCTCCTTTCGAATGAGCGTAGTGTAGTTACTTATTAAATTCATAACTCGCCCATTTCGATTACTTTATGGACCAAATTTTGGGAACAGTATACTAGCTGTATGTAGTGTCTTTTTCGATTTTCCGGACTTGTTTTGAACAATGGAAAGCCTGGAAAACCATCAAAATTCGTAGTTTACCAATAACTCTTTTGTCAATTGGAATATTTTTTTCAAGAAAATTACATTTTATCTGCTATAGTGCCTCAACAGCGGTACATCGTTATTTTTTCAAGAAACATCCCTCATTTTAAATAAAAAAATTATCAAATTTTAGATTTTCATTTTTTTCGAATATTTTGAAAATTTAAAAATGTACCGCTGCGTTAAGTACAATATTATAAAGGATTTTTGTAAATAATTTTTTTCTCTAAATTTTCCTTAAATCAAGTTATTAGTTATACGTCGGCAAACTTTTCAATCAGTACCATTATGGGTAGAGTAACGCTTAATCTGTTTAATAGATGAAAGCAAAAATGATAAATATGATTTTTATACAAAACTATAAAATAATCCATGTGAAATTAATTAATTCTTAATTTATTGAACGTTTCGGGAAGAGTACTCTTCCCATCTTTAGCTTGTTACAATTTTTGGTACATTAAAGTCACAATTTAAACTAGAAACATCTCCATCCAGCGCAATTTCGTCATTACACCAACCGTAATAAATAATAATGTCTTTTTAGTGTAAAATTTTACAAATGAAAAGATTCTTTATTTGAATTTTTCATCATCACATAATATATGGCCATTGATACGCTGAATCAATGTGCCCCATATGTACAACTGCAGCAATGTGCCACACCGGTCTTTTTACTTCCTTGTACGGAGTAAAAAGGAAGTATTTTATTTATGTGAAGTCATAACCTAAGTTTAAATATTTCACATGTAAATATGAAGATATACACTATTCTAATACTACATTAAACATATCATAATTTAAAAATTTCATTATAAATTGTCATATATAATACCATTAGTGACTATGATTTTGCCGGCAATTTTTGCCGTCTGGCCACGACTGCTTGTTGCGTCGAAAATAAACACGAGTGCGTAGCACAAGTGTTTATTTTCTAAAGCAATAAGCAGGAGTGACCAGACAGTAAAAATTACCAAAAAATCATAGTCACGTATGGTATTCGGCTTGACAATTTCTCGAATTATTTTATTTATTCCAAATAAAGTAATGTATCTTTAAAACAATCATCAATTGACATAATATCTAAGCAACGCTTCGCGGCAATTGTCACTAGTGAAAATTGTCAGTGTAATTTTCACTAGTGAAAATTGTCACTGTAGTTCGTCTGTGATTGGTACAATTCAGCGAAATACTTTGTTTTGATTGGATGAAAAACTATGAGTGGAATGGGCTACTTGCATGCATTTTTTAAATTAAATATATTTGAAGAAGAGATCAAAACTTGGGACCCGTATTTTTTATTTTGACAAAAATTGTATTTACAAGCCCAAAAAAAATTATTTAAATCTAAATGTTCAATATGTGACGTAAAAACTAACCCAACCAAAGAATGGCCGTTAAGCCATAGCAACGGCTGTACTAGTGAACGCCCCTAACTACGGCTTGCGCGGGAACGAGTTTGGCAAGCTGACAGATCAGATGTGTTTGACATTTGTACTTCGTACATGTTTTGATGCTGTAAAATATAAACAAGTATTTGTGTTTTCATAAACTAAATAGTCTACATTTATAAAATAATGTATTGTTACTATAAATTTTATGTGTATTTTTGACAAGCAAATGTCAAATTCAAACATTTGTTGACTGACTCGCACGCTATCTACAGGTTACATTCTTAACTATGCTTCCCTACCTTCTGTTCACACAAATGACGTCACATAAAATTTAATCTCAATTTACTAAAAAACATATAATTTTTTTTAAATAAAATTTGTATTTTTACCAATGTTTTAGACTTAACATTATGTGCATAGTGTTAAAAATCTAATTTTCAGTACCATGCAAGTACCCCATTGTCATCGAAGTTTTGACCTTACGAAAATGATCCTGTTTTTGATCCAGAATGATCACGGATCGAAACATCGATTATAATAATAATTGAATTTTGTTTTAATCTGACAGAAATCCAAGAAGTTTCTTCTTTGAAATAAAAATATTTCAACAAATGTGAACTACCAAATAAACTACATATAGCACTCATTAATTTAATCGTGCTTTACAGTTCCATCAGCCAGCAGTAAAATTCCTCTCATTCCTTTACAAGCCTCAGATACTCGATCGCCGACATTGACGACTTAGAAAAGCAGATGAACCTTCGACAACGAAATGCAGAGATGCCAGCGTTCCACTGTACACGTGCGGCGTACAATATCGGCCAATCGCTCGCTTCTTCTGTCTTCTGTCACTTCAGACTTGCAAATACACTTGATCGACGGATGGACAGACCAACAGACTAACTGACAGCAGACAGATGGACACACAGTGGACGTTAGTCCAGCTGAAGAAGAAGGCTGGATGATATCGGGACTGTATCGCATGGTTGTAGGGATTTTTATAGTGGTTTAGTTGGTAATTAAAATGAAAGATAATATATAGTCAACTATGTTTATGTATACTTTTTTGTAAAAAATCTGCTGTGGCCAGCACACGACCTCTCGCCTAATTCTGCTTATTCTACTAATCTATAATAAATAGTTTTGCTTACATTTTAATAGTTTCATGTTCATGTAATATGTAAACGATAATGTAAACCAAGATGCAAGCAAAAGATGTCAACTGTACTGTTACTGTCATAATAATTCAAAATTTAGAAACAAATTTCATATGTTCATGGACAACACGATACTGGAATTTCAAAAAAGTAGAATATTAGTTGCACTTTATTTTATTGTTAAATACTATCAGATTCAGCAAATTGTATTTAAAATTAACTGTACTCATAGATTATTATATTTTCTTTTATTTTTAATTGCAAAAATTGTCATAAATACATAATGTACCAATTTATTTAAGGAAAACTATTTCAGGTTTCAAAAAGTACTACTTTCGGTTTGCGAATTTCTACCAAAATCTTATCCGGTGTTAAGATCCTTATTAAAATCTTAAATATGAAATTTAATTATTAAAAGTTTGATACCTTTTAAGTTATCGTGGACGAAAAATCGTCACATATGTCCATACGTTCATACGTCCATACGTCCATACACACACACACACACACACACACACACACACACACACACACACACACGCACGCACGCACGCACGCACGCACGCACACGCACACACACACACACACACACACACACACACACACACACACACAGACATCATCGTGAAAATAGTAAATTCGTATTGTGGAAACCCTGAAACGTGCTTATCTACCAAAAACTCATACTCGAAAATTTTGACCCATTACAATACCTCTCTTATAGAATATGAGGCGAGAGGTAAAAATGAGTAAAACTACTTGAGTTCTGTGAACTTAAGCCTTCGGATAGTTGGGTGGATGGATTTTCTGATTCAGCTGTCAACTGTAAAGATTTCCTTGATACATTCCCAGTAAAAATGTTTCATCTGTGCGATGTTACAATTAATCATTAGTGATATCACACTATTCTATACCACAAACATCACAGAGACGTCACATTTTTAACATTGCTGAAACCATATTACAGAGAGGTTAAATAAAGGATATCCCTGCGATTTGCATTTGTGATATCGTGATGCGCTAAATTGATCACAAAAGTAATATCGAAAAAGTGATGTCGCTGAATAATCAACTTTGCGAGGTCGCATGGATAATAGTGATATCGCGGGAAGATCGATTTTGCAAGATCGCAAAGTAACATTTATGTGATATCACTGAGAGATCAATTTTTTAAGGTTGCAGAGCATTATAAAAGTAATATTATTGAGATATCAATTACACGAGCTTGCAAAAAATCCTGCAAATCGCATGCCTATAATTTTGAAGACTTTAATGCATTATTAAATCAGAGTACAACACAAAATTTTTGTGCAAGTGGAATAATGACCGGAAAGCGTGCAAGGATTTATACCCGCTTTTCTTTGTTGTTATAGTGTCAATATTTTATCCTCCAAAAGGCATGCTGTATGAAATCGGAGACCATTACCTGTCATGAGCTCCCGTCAAATATGAGTACCTGTGTCATTCTGAAATTTGATTTATTTTTGTTTGTTATGGCGCTACGCTTGCCACGGTAGTAGCATCAGAATTTCATCAATTCTGGCTTTATTGTTCAAAATTTAATTAATTTATTTAATCGAAATAGTTATTTACGAACCAAATGCGGGAAGATTTGGATCCTACATGAGCGGATTTTTTGAAATACGAGCGGAGCGAGGGTTTCATTTACCGAAAGCTGGGATTGGTGTCTTCCCGCAAGAGGTAAGTACAATGTTTTTTGTAAGGAATAAAACTATAATCAAATACATTTAAGTTGTAGTTGTAGTCTTGTCATTAAATTTGAGGTTACGATGCTTTTTGTACTCACTACTACCAACAGATGGCGCGTTGCACACAAGTTTTATTTTTAAATATTGGCGGTTTTCGGTGGTCTTCACTAATTATAATTCCCGGAAGTAACACTTTATAAACTAAATTTTATTATTTTAAAGATGATTTTACTCTGAAATGTCTAGAAAGGCCAGTGTTATTTGCATTTTTCCTGATTGACTGCACTGGGAAATTGACATTTCCGATTGTCAATTGCGTGTTTCATATGTCACTTCCTAGGTGATGAGTACAATAAATCATATAATACATTGTTGCGATAACAATTAGAGAAAATAAGAGTTAATTTTTGCATTTTAATGTTCAAGATTCTTACTTTATTAATGCATACAATACAATTTTGTTTAATATAACCGATTCCTTACGATGTTCTGAAGAGTGCTACATAAGAAGTTTTTTTTTAAACTTCAAACAATATGTTAAAAAATATTTTAAAATTGACGAAATTGATTGATTTCACCGGTTTTCTCTAATTAATTACCAGCAGACTATTAGGTATTTCAAGAAAATCGTCATGTGGCACCCTAGGGACAGTTTTTATAAACTTACATTTCAAATATGAGTTCATAGATTTCAAAAACAAAGTCACAATCTTGAATATTGTAGCACCCTATTTTGCTCTGAATTTCATAGCAAGTGTATAGCCTTAATTAATTAATGTGGTATTAACATTACTGCATTTAATTTTTTTAAACTAAAGAAAGTCTGATGGTAGGTACTGATCATAAAAGTGTTAAAATAAGAAAACTAAAAAGTATCAATTAAAGGGTTTAAGATCTAACTGGTCACAGTAGGATTTGGTAATCCATTCTGAGACTAATACTACTATACTAGCCCAGATTTTTGCAGTTTTATTTTCATTACTAGTGCACCACCAAGTTTTTCTTACCTGCAGATCTCCAATTATTCTAACAACTCATATTACTCGCTAGACCACACTCTAATTAACCGAAACATTCCTGTGTGTTCATAACCGCCGCAGCGGCTAAATGTGAAACCACGCTAAGTACGTCACGTGACTCGAGCAGTGCACAAGCGGCCGCGGAATGGGAATGGGAGCAGCCTAATCATAAACTGTAGCGTGGCGTGTGTGTGTTGTATGTGTGTTGTAGTCAGAAACACCGAGAAACAAAGTAGTATGTATTCACGTATGAATTACGTCATCTAGATGCAAAGGAGCTGGCGTGCACGCATGCAAGCAGGGAGGGAATAAGAAGGTTTAGAATGCGTCCTCTTCAAGGATCAGGATATAGCGCAAATTAAATTAACATCAGTAGTTGTGCGAATTATTTCGAGTTGAAAAATGAAAGAGTTTATCAAAAATGAACCCGTAAAAATAAAGTTTTTGACTATAAATCCTTTATACGAGGGGTTGTTTTTATATTCCCGGACTGGACTGTTTAGAATTTTGATGCAATTTTTCATTATGCTGTTTTTTAATCACATATGCCTTGGTAACTTGTGTGGCAATTTACAAAACAATTGCAACATTATTAATTATATTATCTGTCAGTTTGTGTCGTCGCGCGTTGTATATCTATCGAAATGAATAAAATCGAATACCGGGCTGTTATAAAATTCCTTACAAAACAAGGAAAACCTCCAAAAATTATTCTTGAAGAAATGTTGGCTGTATACGAGGATGATTGCCCTTCTAAGTCAACTATTTGCGAGTGGTCAAAATTGTTTAAACATGGTCGAGAATCACTGGATGATGATCACCGTCCAGGGCGCCCTGTTGACGGGATCACTTTGCTGTAGCTGATTGTGGCTTCGAAGAAATTGAACATCCGCCTTCTAGTCCAGATCTAGCACCCAGTGACTATTTTTTGTTCCCAAATCTCAAAAAAACACTAAGGGGGACAAAATTTAGGGACAATGACGAACTTATAGCAGCTGTTTAGGGCCATTTTGCGGAAAAACCAAATGAATATTTTTATACTGGATTAGATGTTATTGAAACGGTGTTATACCTGTATTCAAAAGCAGGGGAACTATATTGAAAAATAATTTTTTGTTGTTGCTCTAGTCTTTTGTTTTCATGCCTAGTCCGGAAATATAAAAACGACCCCTCGTATATGAGACTCGATCGATATTTATTTATATTTTTGTTTTCATTGTAACTCTTTCTTAGATAGTGTGTTTCAAGAAAGATTTAAAAAGAGTAGGGTATGGCGGGAGGTCTTATGCTGGCCAAATGAGATTTTTTCTTGTGTCAAAGTAAATGTTTGGTCACAACGAGTCTATGTACCAAATTTCAGAGTTAAAAAGCGTAGGGTATGGCGGGAGGTCTTGTGGTGGCCACATCAGATTTTTTCTTGTGCCAAAGTAAATGTTTGGTCACAATGAGTCTATGTACCAAATTTCAGATTGATTGGATATGGGGAAATGGGTATGGCGGGAGGTCTGGTGCTGGCCACATCAGATTTTTTCTTGTGCCAAAGTAAATGTTTGGTCACAACGAGTCAATGTACCAAATTTCAGATTGATTGGATATGGGGAAATGGGTTTGGGGTATGGCGGGAGGTCTTGTGCTGGCCACATCAGATTTTTTCTTGTGCCAAAGTGCATTGTTAGGTGACAAAAGTCTATTTGCAAAATTTCAGCTCGATAGGATCTCGGGAAGTGGGTCATTTTTGACTTTTGTTTTTTTGCCGTACGTACGTACGTACGACGATGAAGTTAATATAAAGGATTTAAAAGGAATAATAAATATGAACAAGACATAAAGATAAAGTATCCAATATACTACATAGCTGGAAGAATTTTGGCAGATAGATTCTTGTGATTCTATTGGTTGCTACAAGCTGTTGTCAAAAGCGGTTTGCACAATTCAAATGTTATGTCAGTTATTATGATTTCATTTTCTTTGTAATGCCTGTGGCACACCGGCCGAGGAGCATCGAGGACCATCGAGTAACTCCTCGATGAAACGATAGAACGCACCCCGTCCTCGACGAAAAATAGGGGCGCCGCTATTTTCATCGAGTTGTTCCTCGATGAAACGAATGTATCTCATTTCAGACGTATCTTTGGATTTCATTTCGCGCAAAACTTTGATGTATTTGTCACCGATTAAATAGAAATCCATCGCGGACGGGTGCGTTCTTTCGTTTCATCGAGGAGTTACTCGATGGTCCTCGATGGTCCTCGATGCTCCTCGACCGGTGTGCCACAGGCATAAGTGCTTTTGGTTTTTTGTTGTTTTTAAACTTTACCTGCCTATTACTCTGTATTATTTTCTTACGTTTTTGATGACTATTGGCGCTTCTTTTTAAACATCGAATTTTTTTTCCTAAACCACGACCATCTTTCGTTATTAAAACCGAAAATTGTCAAGGATTAACTCCTTGAGGCTTTAGCTTCCTTATGAAAAAGTAACATTAGTAATTAAACCGGAGTCCTTTTAATCCGATGATCCGTCTTGGAGCCTTCCAATATAAAAACGATACCTACATAAATGGAATGAATATTTTTGCTTATTACCTAAATATTTTAACTATAAGTATTAGGAATAACAACTATTCGGCATCAGTCATAGAAAAGAAGAGGTTACAATTTAATATTTTATTAAAGCAAACGTTTCGGCTGCACTACAGCCATCATCAGTGCTACAACAAAACTTACGATAATTAGAGTAATGATTGATAATAATCTGTCGTAAAATAACATTATGTACAATAAAATCGTAACAAATATAATAAACCACATGTGGATCTCGTTCACTGTCAACCATTGGAATGTTGAGGCTGTCAAATCGTTCAACTTCCGTCGCGGTGTGACAACGTAAAACATTGAAACTAATTTAACATTTAAAATGTAATAAAATTACAAAAGTCAAAAAATACAGATTAAAAAGCATTTGATATGAGTGACAGTCAACGTTAAGTGAAAATAAATAATAGAGATCATACCAAGTTATGAGACAATAATTAATAAGTCAAGGCGCTAAAATTTGAATACTCTTGGAGTATGAAAAAACTCATGGCGGTTTGAAGTTTTTCAGGATATTGGCGTAGATGTTGCTGTAGTGCAGCCGAAACGTTTGCTTTAATAAAATATTAAATTGTAACCTCTTCTTTTCTATGACTGATGCCGAATAGTTGTTATTCCTAATAATTATAACAGTCGAGAAGTCCAACATAATTATTTAACTATAAGATGTACTTAAACGCAAAACATTTTTTATGAGTTCGCCTTTTAAGATTACTTACCGCCGTCTAAAGCCATGTTCGCACGAGAATTTTTAAAGATTCCACCAAGATTCTGAATCCTAGAAAATAAGAAGTATTCTTCTGTCTAGTGAGAATTACCTATTAAATTGCGGTGCCGCCAAATTGAATCTTGAATGAGTCTTGGCAAAGAAGAATTTATAATTTATTAATTGCTTTAAACCCATGCTTTTTTTCAAGATTCAAAATCTTGGTAGAATCCTCGTGCGAACGAGGCTTAATTTATTAACAAAACATACTACCTTGGATATAGAGCTAGTAAACGCTAAAGCCCATTTTACATTGAGCAAGCGCAACGAGCACCTGCAATCTTCAAGTCAAAGTTGAACAAGAAAATTGCAGAAGACATTTTTATTTCGTTGTACAGAGTAAAAAGGAAGTATTGTAATCGCGAAAAATTTCGGTTTTCAGATTTTGATGGAAATATCCATTTTGACCTTTTCTGAATCTATTATAACTAGTTTCGTCGTGACGTCTGTACGTACGTACGTACGGACGGACGGACGGACGTATGTATGTTGCATAACTCAAATACGGTTAGACGTAGAAAGTTGAAATTTTGTATTTAGGACTGTTATAGCATCTAGTTGTGCACCTCCTATTTTTTGTTTCAATCTATACACCGGAAGTAGTACTTTTTTCGTTTTTTCAAATATTTCGATAAATATTTAATTTAAGACAAATTTTTTTATTTTAAATGAAAGATTATGTGATTATTACCTACAATCGGTATTTTATAAATATTTTTGTATCTGGTATCATTTAAGAATAATTAAAGTATATATTTATAAGTTAGTATTTCGGTATCTTGTAGTCCATTATCGATTAACATTTGTTACTACGTAAAATTTAAATGATTATGACATGACAGTGACAATAGTCAAATATGCTTTATATCTTCTTCTGTAGTTTAAATAAAATGACTAAAATATATTTGTGAGTATAGTAGCAGTAGTAGTAGTACTTACATCAGATTTTTTCAATTTACACTGAGCAACATGCAATTGCTAAATATAAGAATTTATTATACAAGTTTGCCAATATTGTGTTACCAACTTCATATTGTGTTACTAACTTCATAGTTTATTATGTTTCTTGTAGCTGTTTTTTTTAACACTCTTTTTTTGACGTTTATGTTAGGTTGGTAATTTCATAACAGACTTAAAATAACTAGAAATAACTGTGAATTGCCTTGCAAGCTTGAACGAATTTAGAACAAGTTATATTTCATGCAACCCATTGCGGGCAAGATTGATTCAATCTGTTGAACGTGCAATTCCTGTATTACACTCACGCAATATTGATGCAACTGGTTGAATGTTGAAAATTGCGATTGCAGCTGCAATATTGCTGAATGTAAAATGGGCTTAAAAATGACCGATTGTGCAAGAAGCAATATAAACGCCCAAAATCGTAATAGCACTACATAACGTTCGTTTGACAAGCAATGAGTACTAAATTTTTTCCGCGGAGCATAGTTTTGATAAAAATCGGACGGGACGGTCAATCAATTTATGATCACTGTGTAGTTTATCTATGCAACATTTATGTGTGAAATTGTGTTGGATACGTTCCTGGCGATAAAACCACATAGAAGTACAGATAATCACAACGGGACGACTCGGCGTTTACCGAATAACAGTACTTGCTCGCGTTATTACCAAAGTTTTAGCCTGGATCTAGAAAACCAATGATTATAAGCCATGCACTATGCAATATGCAATTCCTTGCACTGCGCAAACCTGATATTAGTCCACACCAATTTCGTTCTTTTGTTATTCAACATGAAAGGTTGCCGTGCTGCTCAACTGTTCCACCCAGAGCTCTGTGATGTAATTTAACTATTAACAAAAGACTGAATGAAGACGGAGACGACGTTGAATGGTTAGGTAGTAATCTGCAAGTACATCTTTACTTATTGCTGTTATTATGGGATTATATTCATTGCGATGCGAATGCATAAATGCTTATTGGATAATTGATGACTGCAGATGATTAATTAAGTGGTAGAAATACAGATAGCGTAGATACTTTGACACTAAGTTAATGTTTATTACAGGGATAAGGATAATATAAAACTAGAGTAAATAAGAATGAATTTTGATTTGTCCCATATTTACTAATCCCTATTTACCACCGTCCCTTTTTTACCACCGTAATTCTTTTACCAATCCATTTTTTACCAACATTATACTTTTACCAATCCATTTTTTTACCACCGTCTCTTTTTACCACTAATTCTTTCTTACCACCAACGTATTCTTTTACCAATCCATTTTTACCACCGTCCCTATTTTTACCACTAATTCTTTTTACCACCAACATATTTACCAACGTGTTTTTTTACCAATCCATTTTTACCACCGTATCTTTTTTAACAAAGCTAACAAAACCGTACTAAAGCCTCACAAACTCGGTTTTGGTATTTACTACACTAACAAAACTAACAAAACCGTACTAGAGCCCCACAAACTCGGTTTTCGTTATGTTTTCAGAAAATTGAACTCGTGCTGCGCACTCGGTCAATTTTCATCGACTAACTCATGCTATCACCGATGATAATCATAGCACTAGTTATATTACCCCCGATAATAGTAGATCTAATAATAATATTATTACTATTATTAGATCAATGATTGTATATTGTATATTATGTACAATTGCAAACACACTAGAAATTATACCAATTTATTAATAAAAATTAAGTTATTCTAACAATTTTATTATTATTCTATTTTATTCATTCATTCTGCATTTTGTAGGTTCACGTATTAAACACTGACTATATTTCAAAATACAAAAAACGGTACTACAATCAATTACTAAGGTAAAAAATGTTTGGATTCACTGTTTTATTCTTTATAAAAATGTTTTATTCGCCAGCGCTTGAAAATTTTAAATGCGTTCGTACCGAGTCGTCAGGAATAAGTTCGATTAATTAAGTCCCAGATGTGCGAAAACAAGCTGTGTTTTAGTTGTGTTTTAGCCATTGTATGAGGTGGTGTGTGTAAATTCACTGTGATTTCCAATATTTTCTGTAGTTTAAATTGAATTTCGTGTAGTAAAAATGTCATAAGTGCAATATCGAAAGTGTATTTAAATAGTGTTTTTATTTATTGAAGTTCTGATGATGAACTGTGTGACATAGACATTAAATTCATACTATTTTCATACTGTTTCAAGGGATTTGGACACACATCCACATTATTTCAAGGTAGGAAACAAACTAAAATACTTTACGCAAATATTATTCATTTTTAAGGTGGGTTTATGCTCAAAATTGTTACGCCCTATTCCTTATTTTTGACAGAAATGTCAAAAATTTTGCATAACTTAACCTAAAATAGCCTGAAATCTTATCGATTTTGCGATTATGGATACATTTCTTCATATAAAAAACATAAATGTCAATTGTCAAAGTCGCAACAACATCAGATTAACAAAAATCACGTTTCACTTAAAAATATTCATATTCTTAATCCTTATTCTTTAATTTTTGAGCATAAACTTAAATCAACTGATCTGGATTTATGAGGTGACAAAAGTCAATCAATAGCAACCCATATTTTCTCCTACAAAACATAGTCCCGGTCTTGCAATAAATGCTATAAAACTATCTCGCTGTTCATGTCGTTTTTTGCGATCGTAAATTCTCAGAATACTTAGATAATTGATATTAGAATTCTTTGTCTTATTTAGCTGTGTAAGAACAACGTGAGTCCCTCGGCGCAAGTTACAACGTTTATTTCCCCATGTTCGAATATACGAGATAAACACATTGCAATGCCAGGGAAACAATACTGTGACTATCTCGGAAACTACGGACTGTGTTCGCAGTTAGATCGAAAAAACTAAAAAGAAAACAAATTACTTAGTTAGTCTTTTCCAGTGCTGATGTTAAGGGTCTCGTGTCCGCAACAAAATATTGCGTGATTACTTGATTAGTGAGTCAGTAGTTTCTGATTTTTAATAGATCGATCGAGTCTCATATATAGGGTCTTTCATTAAGAGTGATAGGATTTTAATTTTAAATAAAACGTCAACGGTTTGACATATCAATTTAGTTTTTGCTTTATTTGGAAGCTTAGACAATGCAGTTATGATATATCGTTCAAATGTCCACCACGGCTTTGTTGACACTGATCACAAGATCGCTCCAATTTGGCAGAATTTGGCTCATTTGCGGCACTGGCCGCTACAACTGTGATTTTCTCCTTGCTTAGAACATTTCGTTGTCTTCTTGGTGGCTTATTGTCTTAGTAATGTTAACTCAAACTTTATCACTGTGCGTCTTATAGCCTGCGCAGAGTAACGGTGAGGGCGACCCAATTCTGGGGTGAATAAAGCTCGATGGTAATATTTTTTTATTATTTCCAACCGGTCTAGAGGCGTCAAACGCTGCATCATAAAACTGCACACTATACTAAATAATTTGATGCCTAGAAGTAAATAAAATATATCAGAAACCGAGAAATCTTATTGAAAAAACTATCACTCCTATTGAAAGACCCTATATAAAGGATTTATAGTGAAAAACTTTGTTTTTAGGGGTTCGTTTTTCATTTCTTAGGTATTATAAATTTGGAAAACTAACAGGTACCTATACTAGATGTTTGTGGAAGAATAATCTAAGTTTATTCCGAATCCAAACAAAAAAAATCTGATGTGGTCAGCACGTCTCTCGCTAAATTCTGCTCTTTCTACTAATCTAATAAATAATTACTTACATATCAAAATTAGTTTCACGTTCATGTAATACGTAGACGATGCCAGATGTCAAAAAATGTTACTGTCATAATGATTTAAATTTTGTGTAGAAACAATTTTCATATAGGTAGTATATGATCACGGACAACAAAATACTGGAATTTAAAAAACTAGAAAATTAATTGTATTTTATTTTATTGTTAAATAAATCTCGAATAGAAACGACCCACTTGACATGAATCGTGTATGGGATGTTTAAATAGTATTTTGTACACCTAGGAAGGGATGCGTGCTATTACTCCCGCGGGCCAAGCGGCGGCCCGAGCGAGGGCGCCGGCTTCGCCCAAGGGAGGAATAGCCTTCCCTCCCGTGGGACACACAATATTTTACGTCACGAGGGCCTCGAAATCACCTTTCCTCCCGCCAGTAGCGGGAAGAAAACAGTGTTTTCCTCCCTGCTGCGTCGGGCGGTTACCAAGCAACGTGCTTTCGAAATGTCACAAAATTATTTCGTAATTATCAATGTCCTTGGGTTATTATAGCTGATAATGTTACTAAGGGCGGACATTAGCAATCGCTAGATATATTAATAGGATGTTAATAGACAATTATAGCAAGTAACAAGCCGGGATGTTCACATTCTTAAAATATTATGGGGATTTTATTTTGTCAATTGGGTAGGTAGGACAGGGAATATTGTACTACAAATGAGGAATAAATATTTTGAACATAAAATTTGACACCAATTTTTGTGATCAAATTTTGTTAATTATTTCGATGTTCGAATGCGAGCAAATCTAGTTACTGGTCGAAATAGGACTTATTTTTCAGTTATGAAGATAACACACCTGCTAAACTCTCTCACTAACCAGATATCCCGCAATTAACCAATTCATTACCCAGTCAGGTTTTAATACTCTCGTATAACCCGGTAATTGATTTTTAATATTCATACACGGCGCTGAGCAGCATTGACAGCGCAAATAATTTATCATTATTAAGGCAGTAAATGGTGTCGAGTATTGTTAATAAGCATTATCTGTGGTAATGTAACAAGTAACAGTGTCCGCATTGATAGGATACTATAAGATTTTTCAATTATTTTTCTCCAGTAATTGAGTATGTAATTCAGTAATAGAGCAGTGTAATTGACATATTTTAGTTGGTTGGTTTTTGCTGGAAATTGATTGAGTCTTGTCAGGGATAAAAGAGAATGGCGGACGGTGTTTGGCTAGTTCCGGAATAAGATCTGGATAACTTAACTGGCAAGTAATTGCTAAGTATATCAGAATATTATGACAAAAATTTGAATTGATTTTTATACAACACATACAGAGTGAGTCAGCTAAGTGTTCCCTATTTCATTTGTTTGTAAAGTCAGTAGCCACTTGAGTTTTTGTTCGCAAAGTTTTATCATTATTGCTCTATTGCTTCCTAATTGGTGACTGAAATAATGATTAATTAATTAATGATTAGTCAAACGACTATTTGTAGGATTTTAAAGGACCTTAAGTGGCATCCTTATAAGATTCAAATTCTGCAGGCAATTTCTGAAGAGGATAAAGCAAACCGATTGGAATTTGCAGAAGACGAAATTGAACGAATGAATGAAAACCCTGGTCATATGAATAACATCATGTTTTCTGATGAGGCACATTTTCATCTTGATTGTGGATTTAATAGACACAATCATCGGTATTGGTCAGATGAAAATCCCCACTGGATTGCTGAACAATCCTTGCACTCTCCTAGAACGACTGTTTGGACTGCAATTGGAGATTTTGGATTAATTGGTCCAATTTTCACATTGAAGTGAACCACTCGTGAAGTTTTTGTCTGATCGATTTGAAATTTCGGCAGTAAAAATTCCTTTAGATAGTTCATGTTTTGCAAAAATTTCGTCACTTTCTGATAAAAATTGCCTAAGTTATAAAAAATCCAAATAGGGAATAGTTAGCTGACTCACCCTGTACATACATAGGATAAATCGGTCAAAGATGGCTCTATATTAATTAAACAAAAGTATAATGAAATACTTCCTTCCATGGATACTTATAGACCGGGATCTCATGACAGGTGATGGTCTCCTATTTCATACAGCATGCTTTTTGGAGGATAGCATATTGACCCTATGACAACATAGAAAAACGGGTATTAAACCCTTGCACGCTTTCCGGTCATATGGAAAATTGCATTTCCACTTGCACAAAACTTTTCCGAAATTTTTCACCCTTGGGCCAACGAGGATTGCATGCTAATTTGGTTATAGGTGTTTTATGACACAAATATTAATTCTTTTCATCGGCATGCTGTATGAAAACGCGGAAAATCAATTTTTTTTATTACAAGATCACGTGACCGTTTGAGCCCTTTGGGATCCTGCGAATCGCATGTCTATAATTTTTAAGACTTTAAATGTGTTTAAGTCTCTTTTGATAAAAGGGCAATCATTATTAAATCAGAGAAAAACAAAACATTTTAAAATAACTCTTGTTTATTTATTGTGAATGTCTAATGGAGAACTTCAGGCTGACTTAGTGAGTTGGAATTGGTAAAGCTCATTAGATTCTGGTACAAAATATCTTCACCGGAAGTGATATTTTTTGTTGAAGATGGAAAGGATTAATTGTCAAAAATATCTATAAGTTTGAATAAATATAGTATTTATTTATAATTAGAGTAACTGAAAAAGTTACTTTATCTGGTAGCATTAAAGAACTATAGTAAAATTTAAAAAATAAAATTTGTCAAATAAAACCTTGAAATCTTGTAATCCATGATCGGTTGATATTTGTTTCTGCGTAAAAAATATTGACAGGTGAGACGGGTGACACGTTGACACTAAAGCCATATAAGTCTTCATAAGTAATATATTAAATGTTGCAGTAATTGAACGGAGGATGGCTTCAACACAGAACAGTTTTCCTGTGAATTAATCTTTTGATTCAGGTGATGCAAATTTCTGTATTTGAATATTTTAGATTCTTATTTATACATTTTAAATGGGCACCGGATTGTACGTATACATTTATGTTTATAAAGGCGCGTTTACATTGGAGGAGTAATTGAGACAGTTACTGGTACAAGTAGCGGGCTATATTAGTATACTCAACTAAGCGTTAGGCTAGTAGGTGTTTACACCAGAAATACAATTTAGACGACTAGCTATAGTTCTAGTACCAGTACAAGTTGTTCTGTAGGTGACAAAATGAATTCTTTTCGTGGTTGTATATCATGTCGAACAAAATCTATTATTAAACGAAATAAAGTAAATATAACAAAATTTAGTGACATCCCACAAACACTCATGATCACGATATAGTTCTACAAACTTTATTGTCTCCGTTTAAGACCACTTTTTCATTTTAATAAAGTAAAAATACCGAATTTAACTATAAAACAATTATCTTTAAAATGAGACGTCAAAACACACTAGTATATCCCTAATCACTAGTGACTGTTTACATTGGTATAGTGCAGAGATGAGTGTAGTGGATAGTGCAGAATGTACGTGGAAGGCTAGTAGGTGAGTAGCTAACCCGGGAGGTTAGTTACTTCACTACCCCAACTACTTGTACTAGTACTAGTACTGGTACTAGCTTCTGTTGGCTACATTGGATGAGTAGCGGTCTGGCGAGCTAATAGTACTAGTAACTAACCCATTTACACGACCAATGTAAACCCGCCTTAAGTCTAGATATGGCGGGAGGTTGTGTGCTGTCCACATCAGTTTTTTCAAGTTTTAAATCAAATGTATCCAAATATTCCTCCATTATTATTCAGCATAAAATCCATCACTCCAATTTCCACGAAAGCGTAAACACATTCAACTCGACCATTCAACCATCAAGCTGTCATTCATATCAAACCACGAACCATCTGCCAGCCATCAACCTCAACCTCTTTCATTCTTTCTCAATCTCACAAGTTACGAGTTACAATCTTCTGTTCAGACTCCCAGTGGTCAACGTCAGTGGCGGTGCACATAATTAATCGCTGCACTGGGTTAGTTCCTCGCGTGTAATTGACGTCCAGTGGCGGGTCGTTGCGGGTGGGGCAAGCCGGAAGCGTTTACAAGAAGTGGTCAAGAAGAAGTTAGTGTGTGTGTGAGAGGTCAATGTATGGGTAGACGTAAATGTGAGGAGAACTACGTATGGGTGCTAATTATTATAAGACGAATGAGTGATAGGTACGGGAGCACTGAAGAATTTAAATTTTTCTATTTGGCATTCACAATAGTATATTAAAGAACAAGTTTTATAAGACATAATTTTTTCGCACGTGTTCAAATTTAGTAAAACGATGCCTCGAGCGAGTTTACTAAAGGACAAGTGCGAAAAAAGTCTTATAAAATGAGTTCTTTATACTATTTTTTCTATTTGGTGTCTTTTTATTATTAAAATTTAAACTATACTGCCACAATATACACAAGTCGATTTAGGGAAATTTATGTGTGTAACGTTTTGGTTGGTGATATTAATATTGCCATTTATTTAACTGTCACTGTCACTGCAAAAGTATATATTACTGAACTATTCTAGGTGATAAGTACAGATATTATAGAAAATATTGAACTTATTAATTTCTAGATTCATTAATTTTATTGAATAAAAAGTAATTAATTAAGCAAAACAAATTTAGAGGTTATACTGAAATTTGTCAATTCTGAAGTTTGACGTGTAACAATTGAAATAAATGTCATCTGATAATAGCAATACCAACCTTCTATAAAAATATGTTGCGTGTCACAAAGTGAGCTCTATAGCGACATTCAGTTGCGTTTTACAAAGTTAACTTTGTGAACGCCAAATAGAAAAAATTAATTTTGTGAAACGCATGTCGCCAAAGCTCACTTGGTGACGCGCAATTTATTTTTTTAGAAGGTTGGTATTGGTAGTATCAAATGACATTTACTTCAATTGTCAAACGTCAAACCTCAGAACTGACACATTTCAGTATAACCTCTAAATCTGTTTTGCTTAATTAATTACTTTTTGTTTAATAAAATTAATGAATCTAGTAATAGAAAACCTAGAAAACGTAGAAGTTTAATATTTTCTATAATATCTGCATTTATCAACTAGAATAGTTCATTGATTATATACTTTTACAGTAACATTGACAGTTAAACAAATGGCAATATCAACGTAAACGTTACACACATAAATTTCCCTAAATCGACTTGTGACTTGTATCTATTGTGGCAGTTTCATTTAAATTTTTATCTACGGCGGTACGATAATAGCTATGATTCGTCCAATAATTTGTGTGTCATTATGAATTTTTTAATGGCACTCGTGTTCTTATGAATTCTTAATGACACGCATTTTTTGCGGAGAAATAAAAATAGAAATTCGTTTAAATTTTAAGTTTTTATTATAAATAACTATTCACACACACATTAATTAAAGTTTTTACAATTAGATAAGTTTTAACTAAAAGATGCTAAATTTTTCAACTAAAAATTATTTATTATCAACAACAGCAAACAAACAAATAGTTGCCATAACATTGAACAAAATGATACTTGATCAAGCTATTAATTTTACACGAAATGTTTTTCAAATGGCAAACATAAAAAATAATAGCTAATAATACAACAAGAATATTATGCTATTTATAATATCGAGAATGTTGCTAAGCGACGAGATGAAACCGAGTCTCTTTGAACATCCAAGGGGGCTTAAGGTGATGTCGACGGTGTGGTTACCGACATTTGCAGTTTTGCAAATATTTCAGTTGGAAAGCTAAATCAACTACTGCAACTGATTCATTAGATTTACTCACTTTTGGAGCATGTTTTGAACATGGGCAGGTTAACATTTGTAAAGTATTGTATGCACTGTTAGGGAACGCGTTTGCGAGGTGGCGAAAGAACGCGTTCCCTAATAGTGCACACAATACTTTACAAATGTTAACCTGCCCATGTTCAAAAGATGCTCCGAAAGTGAGAAAATCTAATGAATCAGTAGCAGTAGTTGATTTAGCTTTCCAACTGAAATATTTGCAAAACTGTAAATGTCGGTAACCACACCGTCGACATCACCTTAAATCGCATATATTCGCGTTATATTCAAAGCATAATCGTATCATCAACGACAGCGATGTTAAAACAAAACAACAATTATCGTATTATAAGTAACTAACATATTATGTTGTTGATAATTATTGTCAATAAATGTTGCATATTAAAAGGTAATAACAGTTGATGATACGATTAAAAATCTAATTCAGCAGCAATTCAGGACGTCGTAGATAAAATATTGAATGATACACGTTTGATATAGCTAGTGTAATGAAACTTGGGTAATAAAAACACTAGGCTGATCGCCTCGTGATTTAACATCACACAAGTTTCATTACCTTGGCTATATCAAACTTGTATCATTCATATCTATAATATTAAAAAGACACCAATAGAATTTTTTTAAACTAATTATTTTCGAAAGCAAATAACTTCAAATTAATACCCATTTATAGTAATCATCTCTTCATTATTGTATCGTGCTCATACTTTTTTAAGAAGTTACGTTAAGACGATCCTCTACCGCGCCAGAAAACAGCCAAAAACATGGAATTCGCGCGCCACTCCACAGCGTTTATTGTTTTGTTAAATATAATAATCTAAAGATATTGTTGAAGGTAAAAGTACAATCTACAATATGGTCGATGCAGAGTTTTAAAATTATGCTTTAAAATCGAAATATGTTAATTTGAATTTTGACAATTTTTGTTATTTTTTGATCACAAATATCTTCTATTCTAAAACGAATTTTTAAAATTCGATCGGTTATTTCGCAGATCCAAGCTTTATTGACAACATATTAAAATTTGAAGTTAATTTCTTTATAAATAATAGATGTACAGTGTCGCGCGAAAACTCTCTTTTTTACAAATATTGTAGTTTTTTTACAAATATGGGTCCCTAAATTGTTTTTTCCCCTCAAACATAAATTATTTGTTATTTTTATGTTAAACAAAACAATAAACGCTATAGAATAACGTGCGGAATCAATGTTTTTGACTGTTTACTGCCATGGGTAGAGGATCACCTTAAACTATACCCGGTAGTGCCGTGCGACCGTGCGAGGGCGTAGCTTGAACGCCTGAACTTGTATTGTACCGTACACTGGCATCGGGCATCAGTAGCCTATTATATATTGTTCAGGATGTAAAATCTGTGCTTCTGGCTAGGTTTGAGATGCGAACATTAGCCGCAGAAGAATATAGTGAAATATTAGTAATGGAAACAGATGAGTAGGTACATGAATCGATAACGTACCTTTAAGTTAACTGTGCTAAGACATCAACAATATTTACTGGTACAAATAATACAGTAAAGAATATCACTGTTTTTACCTCTCGACTCATGTTCTATAAGAAAGGTATTGTAATGGGTTAAAATGTTCGAGTATGAGTTTTTGGTGGGTAAGCACGTTTCAGGGTCTCTACAATACGAATTTACTATTTTCACGTGTGTGTGTGTGTGTGTGTGTGTGTGTATGTATGTGTATGTATGGACGTATAAATTGTGTGACGATTTTTCGTCCACGATAACTTAAAACTTAACAAACCTTTAATAACCAAATTTCATATATAAGGTTTTAATAAGGATCTTACCACATGATAAGATTTTGATAGAAATCCGCAAACCACAAGTAATACTTTTTGAAACTTGATATAGTTTTCCTTAAGTAAATTGGTACATTATTTATTTATGACAATTTTTGCAATTAAAAATAAAAGAAAATATAATTATTTATGGGTACAGTTAATTTTAAATACTATTTAAAATAAAATAAAGTACAATAATAGTTACATTACAAGTCATGAAAATGTTTCTTCAAAGCCTCCGAGTCTAGCAAAGACATTTTTATGACGCGTGATGTATTTTTTAAATCGGCAATTATAGAAGCTTAAAATTATAGAAAAAGTTAGGTTTGCATAAATCATCAGAGCTGTGACAAATTTTAGAAAACGGTGTCAAGATAAGTGTTTGTACCTACAGACAGTGGAAAGTAAAATTTTTTACTTATTATTGTTATTATTTATTTTCATGCCTAGTCATGAAAATCTTACTTTCAAGACTCAAATTAGTCAGGAAATGAAGATTTTCATGCCGATTTTGAAAAAATATATATTATGTGCAACGCGCACATATTTTGTATTTCAAAATTATTATAATATATCGATGGTGTTTGTGGGTTTTAATACATGAGAATCGTGGAAGTAACATTTATTAAAATAAATGTTGTTATTTTTAATGCTCAAGAAAGCCAGTGTTCTTTGCATTTTCCCGATGGACTACACTGGGAAATAGACATTTCTGGTTGTCAATTGCGTGCTTAATATGTCATTTCCTAGGTGATGAGGACAAAAAGTTATTTTTGATGACATATTAAACACGCAATTGACAATCGGAAATGTCAATTTCCCAGTGTAGTTAATCAGGAAAAATGCAAAGTACACTGGCCTTTCCAGACATTTCAGAGTAAAATCATCTTAAAACTAATAAAATTTAGTTTATAAAGTGTTATTTCCCGGAATTATAATTAGTGAAGACCACCGAAAACCGCCAATATTTAAAAATAAAACTTGGGCGCAGCGCACCATCTGTCGGTAGTAGTGAGCAGTAGTGAGTAGAAAAAACATCGTAACCTCAAATTTAATGATCAGACTACAACTACAACTTGAATGTATTTGATTATAGTTTTATTCGTTACAAAAAACATTGTACGATCCTCTTGCGGGAAGACACCATCCCAGCATTCGCGTAAACGAAACCCTCGCTTCGCTCGTGTTTCAAAAAACCGCTCATGTGGGATACAAATCTTCCCGCATTTGGTTCGTAAATAACTACATACCATCCACACAATACACTACCATACACACCATCATCTCAGTAGCCACAAGCACCAGATCCATACCGCCCGCAACCATAACAGTAACCTGTCGAACAATACTCCCTCCTCTGGCATTCTTCTAGTTCTTCGTTCTCGTGTTGAACACACGTAGATCCCGCAGATAATAACCTCTGTGGCTCTGTGGCTCCCAGCTCAACTCCGAAGCCTATGGAGTTATGGAGTTCTGTAGTTGTGAGTTCTGTATGAGTGAAAGACTGCAGAATGCCAGGCCTGGGGATGTGCGTGATGGCTCCGGGGTGGAAAGAAAAGAGGATTGTGCGTTTGGAATAGGAATTGAGATGCGTGGTGTGCTTATAAAGTACCATTGGTGATAAGAATGAGCCGTTCTTACTTAATTTCTTAAGAGGATATTATTTCTAACATGAATCCCGAATTTACATTCTGACGAATTCAGTTTACCCATTCTCCCTCCTACTAAAACGGTCAGAAATTTACGTCAGAGAAAAACACAAGTTGAAACCCTGCCCTTTTGTGATACTATCATGAGTTACCCCGTAAAATAGGCAAGATTTGTTCAAAAAGTGATTATTTTCTGGAACAAAATACAGCCGCAAAACCAAACTTACAAGCTTGAAATTTTGTGTACAGTCCGCTATCTCAGTAATACATCAATATTTAGGTTTTTTATACACTTAATTTATTGTCAAAAATGGGTGTATTTTTTAATGCAATTAAACATTTTACCAGCATTGAAAAAAGAATAATTTGGAGTTAGCGGACTATTTTCATCTTTTATGCACATACTAGTAAAAAATTAATACTATATTATGTTGTACCATGCAGTTAGGATTTGTTCCAGAAAAGTAGTCTATTTGTCGAGTGGAATTATGTCCTCTTAATGTCGCACTTGAAACCGTTGCCAGACAGTCATTTTTATGCAGGTTATCTGAATTCTGCAAATAGGAACAAGCAATAGGCGTAAAAAAAATATCAATAAAATCATTAGAGCTTCTAGATTGGCTTGCGCTAAATAAGAATAACTGAAAATAAATATAATTTGCAGTAGAAATGAAAGAAAATAGGGTAAAATTCATCAAATTGCAATGAATTTGATGCAAAATGAACTATTATTACAGACATAATTTTTACAATAAGGCAATTAGGAATATAATTTCATTTTAATCGTTTTACCCAATAAAACGTTAGGATAAATTTGCACTTATAATATCACATGTGCATTAGTTCTTTCCGGAAAATTTTATGAGTGCTATCCAACACCATTGTTGGAATGCACGATAAAAAATTTCCTGGACATGAATGAATGCACGAGTGCATATTCGGTAAGAACATGGCAATTACACCGGAGCTCTATTTTTGAATTCTTTTCACAATAGAAACTTGAAATATTTATTAAATTTGTATTTAACATTAATAAATATGTATTATTTACCTTATTTATTGCTTATTTATACTCAAAATAACAATTTAACCAATTTTTAATTTAATGTCAAAGTGACAGATGCCGGAAAAATTTCCGCTTATTAATTTCAGTTAAGTTACTCAAGCTATTATAGCAAAATAATTCGGAGAAAATTTTTATATAACCATGGTTACTATAATTGTAATCCATTCATCCATTGGCTGTTATTTGTGTCATGCGATTTTCACTTGAACAATCCCTAGGAAATTTTTACAATTGTTTCCGATATATTTTTTACGTCATTTGCCAGAATTTAAAAAATTTAAGCAAATGATTGGTTTACTTAATATGTGAGAAATAGTGTAAAAATGTCACAACTAACCCTGGTTTCCCCTACTCAAAGTTGTTAGAGTAGATTACACTACTGTTCCTGCCTGAATATTTCTTTTCAATTAATATAATAGGGTACTTAACACCTATGCTGATTTTTTTATATGTTAAACTATTTTTGAATCTAAGTCTGACGTATTTTTTTATTTTGCATAAATTTTATTATTACAGGAGAAAAAAAATATTGAAAATTCAGGTATTTTTTTCGCGCTCTATGTGACGTCACGTGTGCTTCGCATGTTTGGGTTAAGTTTCGACGTGCCGTCGTAGTGTTACACGAAGACAGCTATACTTTTTTTGCTACGTATGTCTGTCGGGCAAAGGAGAAGTTTGTTTTTGTTGTGTTTGTGTTGACAGTGACAATTTTGAAATGTTGTAGATATCAAAATAGAACGTCTGCGTGTTTGGTCTTTATTTTGAGATATAAGCGATATAAGTATTATTTTACAACATATTGTTTGTGCAAAGAGTAGTTTCAGGTAAGAAATAAAATAAACTTTAAAATCGCTGTCACTTTGACATTACAAAATAACCCCGTAACATCTCTCCCAAATAAAACATCAACGCACCTGTGGCTTATGGCTAGCACACGTGACGTCACATTAGAGGCGTTGCTTTGAAGCATGTAAATAGTCCGGCGGTTATAGGACAAATTTCATATCAACTATGCATTTTATGATTAAAGCATGAAAATTTCCACACATATCAATGAAACCATTCTCGTTCATATAAGAAGTGGTGCCAAAGTGGTGCGTGCTGCAGACGGCCGCCATAATGAAAATTGTAGAGCACAAAATTCTCTATAAAACGGTATATCTATTTTTTATGTAGGTGGTACAGCTTTCGAGAAAATCGTGAAAATATATATGAGCAATATCTAGCCATAAGAAATTATTTTTAAATATAAGCATGCTTCTAATACAAAAATCTATAAGGAATCGAATGCTGCAAGTTTCAAGTCAGTATTTAGATCCGTTCAGGTAATATAGCTGATCAAAGATAATAAATAATAATAACACTAAAAATTTTCTATTTTCTCGAGGAAAAAGTCTTTAAATATCGTTTTAACAAAGACTTCAATAAAAAATTAATACAAAGTATCTTGTACAGAATGATTTGCAGAATCTAGTGCAGCAAACCGCAAGTCAATATTTTAATTCGTTCAGAAATGACAGTTCAATAAACACAAAAAATACAAAAATTTCACTATTGTCTATAAAATGTTATGTTTGAATTGTGGCCGAACTAGTGCTCCCGAAGAGTTTAAAATTATATGTATAATAAAAATTTATATAAGTAATCGATTGTTGAAGACCGGAAGTCGATATCTTGATTCATTCAAAAATAACAGCTGTTTTTGTTTGAAAAGGCAAAATTGCGGTCTAACCTGAAATGGCTAGATATTGCTCATATATATTTTCACGATTTTCTCGAAAGCTGTACCATCTACATAAAAAATAGATATACCGTTTTATAGATTTTCATTAAATAAGATTTCTCGTAATACTGATCGTTCATGAGATAAATGCAAAAAACTAAAAATGGCAACCATTTTTTCAAAATGGCGGCCGTCTGCAGCACGCACCACTTTGGCACCACTTCTTATATGAAAGAGAATGGTTTCATTGATATGTGTGCAAATTTTCATGCTTTAATCACAAAATGCATAGTTCTTTCCTATAACCGCCGGACTAAAATTTTAAATCAATTTTTATAAACATTGGTAACATAATTAATGATATTTTTTACATTAATTATCTTCTTATAAGTCAAATATTGTACAAAAATAAAAAATTCTGCAATATAAAAAAATGTTAAGTACCCTATTCTACTCCAAAGCCAAAATTCTGTTTGCAAAATATTACACGATTTGCATCTGAACATTGACTAAATTTACAGCATTAATAAAAGCATCACATAAAAAATCCGTGTCATACCAGCTCGTAAAAAGTCTGCATGATTCTCATTTTTATTGTCCGGTTCGTCGTCATCATCACGTGGACGCATTTAAACTGCAGCGTTAATTAAACTACCTCCGACTTTCTCGTAAAAATTACAAAACATTTAAATAAAAGCGGCCCCGTAAACAGAGCAACAGAACAGCCATCTTGAGAACTTGAATCGCGGTGACTGTTTGAGGTTAGTGTTGTGTTTTGTATAAGTACACAACCAGTAACTGATAAACAAACGGATGTCATCTGTGGATGGGGATGATGATACACTTTACACTGTTTTCATGGCTTTACGTAATGTCAAATAATTCTGCCTTCACACAATTTTTTTGCATAAATACTAGGTAACTAATAGTATATTATATATTGAGGGACTAAAGTGCATGATTTAATCCTGAGGGTGAAAGTTTATTTCACGAGCCGAAGGTGAGGGAAATAATCACCTGAGGGATTAAAGATACTTTAGTCCTGTGGTATATACGCTATTTTTGCACTTCATCCTCAAACGAATGCAAAATAGTTTAAAAGAATACACATTTTGCAATTTTGACAGTAAATTTTATGACAAATATTTATATTGTTACCATAGATACTCTGTAACAAATAGCACGTATTTACTTGACAACGGGAATAATTAATTCAATTCCTTGACAACGGGATTAAATATGAAAAATAATCCCTTGGGATCAAATTAAGAACCTAAGTCCCTGAAAATAAGGACTAAAGAAGAGTTTTAGTCCCGGAAGTGCAAAAAAAATAAAATCTGATATGGCCAGCACAAGACCTCCCGCCATACTTACTTTATTATTTTGACTTATTATACAAATATATTAATATATAGCTACTACTATTATTACTCACATATTATTTAAACTGCAGAAGAAGATATAGGTAAGCGATATTTTACTATTGTCACTGTCACGGTCATGTCATAATCATTTATTATTTATTTATTTATTTACGTAGTGACAAATGTTAATCGATCATGGACTACAGATACCGTAATACTAAATTATAAGTATACTTTAATTATGCTTAAATTATACCAGATACAAAAAAATTATAAAATACTGATTGTATGTAGGTTATAATCACATAATCTTTCATTTAAAATTTTAAAAAAAATATCTTAAATTAATTATTTATTGAAATATTTTAAAAAAGTACTACTTCCGGTTTGTAGATTGAAAGCAAAAATATAACGGCTTATTAATATTCGTATTAAAACCTTAAATATAATCACAGTGACTGGTGCACCCATTATTTTCCTTCTTCAAATTTCAAATTCAGTCAAGAATTATTTTCACTATTTTTCACCTTAAATATAAAATTTTAAATTTTATTGTTTGATATTTTTTGAGTAATCGCGTCCGAAAAAATTGTAACATACAAACGAACGCACATACACGCACGCACACACATAGACATCATCTTGAAAATGTTAAATTCTTACTCTAGGGACCCTAAAACGTACTTACCCATCAAAAACTCACACGAAAAATAACAAAAATGTATTTACCTACATTCTGAAATAGTATCTCACTTATGCTTTGTTGTTCGGTTATCATTTACAGATGGTGTACCACTGTAGTGGCTTGTCAACTTCGCGAGACCTTTAACATTCATGAGTGTCTTGCAGACGTGTTAAAGTTTATATTGTTCTTGAGAACTGGATGTTAAATGTGCTTAATGAGATGATTTAGCATCACGAGTAATTGGTTTATATTTCGGAGGTGTTGACACTCATTTACCTTTTGTTTTATGGAGAGAGTTGAACAGTCGAACTGACAATTTTGGGCTGACTCTCACTTTGAAAATAACTGTTAATTAATCGACTTTAGCACTGAAATACATAATTCCTCATTGGGATTTACATTTCATATTTGGCTACACACTATTATATTTTTACATGTTTTGTATTATAGCAAGTTCTATTGACCGGAAAAATATAATGCAGGAGTATTAAGAGCATTCTGTACAGGAAGAAAATACACGTAAAAAGCACTTTACACGCATACACCTCATCGACACACATGGTTGCACATTTTAACAAAAACAAATTTTTATATGGTAGATAAGGGATAAAACTTCGTTCTATTAGTGCCATTTTTTCTGTTTTGTACCGAAGTTTTAGTATATAAAATAAAGAAAACTTCAAATATTCACATTTTTTTACCTCTAATTTTCTCGTAATCAGAAAGTTTTTCTAAAAAATAACACTACCCCAACGTAGATTAAACTTTAAACTACATGATTCAAGTTTAAAATATTATGTTCTGCGAAATATAAAGAAAAATCTGTAGGTGCTTCTAAACGCCTGCAAGCGGTTGGAAGTAAGTAATTTCGACCGTTGAACGTGATGAAAAAAAATTTTCACTAATAGAACGAAGTTTTATACCTTATCTACCATATAAAAATTTGTTTTTGTTAATATGTGCAACCATGTGTCGATGAGGTGTATGAGAGTAAAATGCTTTAACGTGTACATTCTTCCTGTACAGAATGCTCTTAAAGCTTAAATAATAAATTTAGTACTTTATTTATACTCACTAGTAGGTATTTAGTGAATAATTTATAGCAATACTCATGTGAAAACCAAAATTATAATGAATGTGTTTTGTTGCAGGTACGTGTAGTCGTCATTTGGCATACCTACTTTGACTTCTAAAGCTACATAAATGTAAGTAATTAATTTTTTTAGTCAAACATTAATCAGCCCAAAGTATTTATTTTGTTACACTTTATGAGTCAATTCTGTTAATATATTATTTTATTTTATTTTGACGTATTAAACTGCTATTATTAACTCCATAGCAACAACTTTAAATAAATGTTTATTCACAAGTGAATTAAAACTTTTTAAATCACTCAACACATTTTTAAATCACTCTGATGTCATTATTTCGTCAAAAATGCATGAAAACAATGACAACTAGCCACTGACGACTACTTTGATTTTCTTTTTTTATGTAAAAAATAAATTTATAATTCATAAATTGAATAAAATATTGTATAAACCACGTGATATACGAATCTTTACTCACTCGAAGAAATTATCCCACTCTCCCTTCGGGCTCGGGGGGTTAAACTTTCTTCTCTTGAATAAACATTCATGTAGGTATCTCACTTGGTGTATAAATATCTATTAATAAATTAGCTAAGAACTGCAGATGAATATATTAAATACAAAATACATAATAACCAATAATGCTTACTATTTTTATTGTTCAATAATAGCTATTTATGTAACAAGTGCTTCATCGCAGAGCGAGCGAGGCTGATAATTAAGTCAGATTATGCACAAGTTCAATTTTTTCAATTTTTTTTCATTGCTATATCGTCATAGTTTTTTTGTAAAATGATCCTTTATATTTTATTATCTCTCCGTAAGGACGCCAGAATTTATATAAAAAAATCTGACGTGGACACCACATGACTTCCTTGTACCTACGCCTATTAAACTGTTCATACTTTTCTTAATAATTAAAATGTAGAATAATATAAAAAAATCTGACGTAGCCACCACAAGACCTCCCGCCATACCTACTTTATTTTTTAAACTTATTATACAAATATAATTAATATATAAGTAGGTAGTACTACTACTGCTACTATACTCACAAATATATTTTAATTACGACTACTATGAAAATTTTATGTTTATGCTTTCAATTGTCAACGAAAAGTTGATTGTTACTGAGGACCAAGCAAAAAAATATTTTATTGTGCGTCTCCTATGGCAACGCGCAATAAAGTACTTTTTGATTACATAAAATAAAAGAAAATGACAAAATCAAACAATGTTTTTAAATTATTTATTTCGTATTATTGGTATCGTCATGGTTACGAATAAAACATAAATTGATTGAACGCAGATTGAACTAACTACTATTATTATTATAACAAATAATTTTAGTCGTAGATAAAATTATGTGTCTTGCACTATTGCAACTCTCGCCTTCGGCTCGCGCTGCAATCATCGTGCGCGAGTAACAAGGAGTCACTTTATGCTCTTAATACACAAATAACTATTATATATGAATTAATTTTTTTTAAATCACTCAACACATTTTTAAATCACTCTGACGTTTTAAACTGTTATTATTAACCATGGATATGATAAATTCCATTTTTCACGTTAAAATAAACTCACTGTATAACGAAAACTATAATATGCCTGATGTAATCATTAATTTGAGTGTTAAAAATGTGTTTACATATTTCGTCCTTGTGAATTTCTTGCGCAAGGATTACTGTCCACTTCCTGTTATTAAGTCTCACTAATATAGTCCTCAAGTCGTAGGATTAAGGGGTTACAAGTAAAAAGAAACATTATCTTACTAATTAATCTCTGTATATAAATAGTTCTTTGTAGACAATGATCTGTGATTTGTTTAATTATATCCATGTTGTTTACCTACACGCCAAGCTTGCATTTGTACTTATACAACACAAGTAGGTGTCATGACAATGCAGTACACATGTATCCGTTATTGTTACCGTGCGGACTCATAAACATATATAATTAACTACAGAGAAACTCAGTTAGCCCTTTCTAACAATATCAACTTACCTATTAATATATAGAGTAAAGACAATAGTGTATAGGTATTTAAATTATATGGAAAATGAAATTGTTAATATTTATAATAATATCTACCTAAACTTTTTACTAAAAGCATAGGACCTGCAAAAATTACCAGTAACACTAATATAAAAATCTGACGTGAACACCACATGACTTACTTGTACGCCTATTAAACTGTTCATACTTTTCTTAATAACTAAAATGTAGAATAATATAAAAAATCTGACGTGGCCACCACAAGACCTCCCGCCATACCTACTTTATTCTTTTAACTTATTATACAAATATATTAATACTATATAAGATATAAGTACTACTACTACTGCTACTATACTCACAAATATATTTTAGTCATTTTATTTAAACTGTAGAAGAAGATATGAAGCATATTTTACTATTGTCACTGTCATGTCATAATCATTTAAATTTTACGTAGTAACAAATGTTAATCGATCATGGACTACAAGATACCGAAATACTATATTATAAATATATATTTTAATTATTCTTAAATGATACCAGATACAAAAATATTTATAAAATACCGATTGTAGGTAATAATCACATAATCTTTCATTTAAAATAAAAAAATTGTCTTAAATTAAATATTTATCGAAATATTTGAAAAAAGTAGGTACTACTTCCGGTTTGTAGATTGAAACCAAAAATAAGAGGTGAACAACTAGATGCTATAACAGTCCTAAATACAAAATTTCAACTTTCTACGTCTAACCGAATTTGAGTTATGCGACATACATACGTACGTTCGTACGTCCGTCCGTACGTCCGTCCGTACGTACGTAATCTTATAATGTTCACGAATAATACAGTTAAATTGAATCCCTATGTTTCATTTTTTAAAAAGAACTCTCTATTGCTGTTAAATTCGTAACCTTGGATATGCAAAATCCCATGTTTCACGTTAAAATAAACTCACTGTAGATTATTTTCCATAAATTGATGTTACAGTTTAGATTAAAAATCTTCCTTGATGATATTAACTTGTACGATGCTTGTACGTACCATCGAAGTTAAAATCTATGTAGGTAGGATCTAATGATAATAAAAAACTTCTTAACTGGATGATGATGACGAAAGATAATTTTTCTAAAATTCAGTTAGTTTTTGAAGAGTTTATTTCGACTCCAATCAATTTCTACTCGTTAGGGTATAGATAGAAACTGATTGGAGCCGAAATAAATTCTACTAAAACTGATTAAATTCCAGCCAATCATTTGAAGATTATCAGACGAGGCGAAGCCGAGTTTGATAAAACGATGTGTACCATAATGATTGGTTACGATTCGTATTGCATACCAAATTTTATATGCTAGCGTAAAAAAGTAAAATAAATTATTTGGTATTTAACAAAAAAAATTAAATCTAAAAATATCAGGTAGGTATGCTATTTTTGAAACTTCATAAGTAACGAATTGTTTGTTATTTCATTATGGTACTGAGTACAATACTAAATTCATTATGGTTCTTGGCTTATAATGGACGCTATTATGGTCCTCAAATTGAGCCTTATAATGTTGTCATTAACACACGAGACACGGTATCAGATAAAATCTATTTTTTAAATTTAACTAAGTATCAAAATTATTTTTTGAATTAGTAAGGTATATTACTGTTCTAAAGAATAAAATTAGTAAACGGATCAAGACTCTTGCAAGACTCTTGTTCCAGACTATTGGTCTTGAGCTTTTGGCCTCGATTTTTAATCCTAGTCTTTTGTCGATTATTTGTCTTGAATTTATCAAGACCAATACCAGGACTAGTCTTACCTAGTTATGAGAGAGGCATACTGACACTTTACTTCAGATTAAGAAGTAGATGCATATTAGATTTTGTGCGACTTTTCTTTTATAACATTTGCCTATTAAATCCACAAGATCTGGAAAACGAAATGCTTACTATTGTTCGACTCGTTCAAAATATCTAGTTTCCTCCTTCAAAATACGTTTTGAAACCTGAAGGCAATACATAATTACACAGATATATTTTCATTCTCAAAGATTGCAGTAGTGTTTTCTGGAACGGTTGCTAGTTATAAACGACAGGTCGTCAGGTTGGTAAACATGGTTAGATATTTCGGTCGGTGGACGCCCTAGGCCGCCTGCCCACCTCGCTAAGGCCATTAATTATTTCCCAAAGAATATCACTTTTGTCAGAATGGTCATCAATATACGAACACGGAATCTCAGCTCAGCTGCCGTATAAATATACACGCGGCGAAGATGATACCAGTGGCGTAGATTTAAAAAATTAACTGTTAAAGATAATGGGCCACTTCGACCATATACAGGTTGGTGGAGATGAAATGCGAACATAGGGAACATACATGACAATCGAATTTTCATGCCAGGTATCTTGATATGTTTTGTAGTAGTGTCACAAAACGAAGTATGTGAATTTGTGTGGCAAAAAGAGTAATCAATAACAGAAATAATAATAAAATCTAAAAGTGCATGTAAACTTTCTCGTTCTGCTCGTACACATACCTACATTATTATGCAAAGAAAATATTTTAATGAAAATAAAAATTTCAATAATATGACAGCTACTTTGACATTGACAGTACTTATTCCACGTATATCAAGATGCCTAGCATGATAACTCCATTGTCATATATTTCCCTATGTTCGCATTTCACCTCCACCAACCTGTATAGGTATAGACAAACGACGCAAGCTTTTGTTGTGAAGCCAAGAACTAGCGTAGCGGGGAGAAGAGGTATATCACTGTATGGAGCGTTGCTGTTTGCGTATTTAAGGTTGTTTACTCACAATCACTATGCAGATTTTAAAAAACTATCTCAAAATACTTACAATCAGTTAAGTAACCTTCGAATTAATAAAACTAAGCACATCAATGTAAATCGGCTGTCACAACATACAATAATAAGTCAGCACACCACCCCGCCTAGAGCTGCTTCTCCCCGCTACCGTACTTCTTGTCTTCACAACACTGTATTGAGCATTGAGTGTTATCTGTCTATCCTATTAATGGTCGAAGGGCCCATCAGTCAGTTTTTTTTTTTAGTGGATTATGAAAATTCTTTTTTTGCCGCCTGTACATACATACATATGGTAGTTGTGATTTTACACATGTCATGATTTTACCTCACTGTTCTGTAAAGACCATCGAATTTTATTGCTCTAATAGGTCATTCAAAAAGTTGCTTTATAATAAAAAAGAGAGTCTACAAAAACGCTACTTTACATAGGTAATTTATTATTCAATAGAATCTAAAATAAATAAAACATTATGAATATTAAAGCTGGATTCAGAGATTGCGTAGTAAACACAGCATAGGAATACACAACACAAGAAAATACAGAAACATAGAACCAATTCAGAGATAGCACAGCGTTACTATAGTAATGACAATTTATTATTATGACAGTTGTCAAATTTTGAGATTCCTGAACGAATTCATTTGTATTTACTCGTTATATTTAAATAAACAGTTCAATGCTAGCGGTCCCCAGTTCGATTCCCAGCACGACCGACAATAATACCACTGGGTCCGAGTGGGTGGATTCCACTATAATAACATCTACCATCCTGTAATTGGGAGTTAATCCTGTAGGTTGGTTACCATCAAAATAAAATAAATAAAATTTAATATCTATTGTGTTTCTACAGTTAATCACAACCACAGCGCAGTCGCGGTAGATGTGGTTTAACAAAGAGTACTCACAGCGTACATGTCCGAACATAGTAAAACGTAAGAAACACAGCTTCGAAATAAAATATGCCCAATTCCCATGTTGTGCTGTGCTATGCTGTGCTATGTCTGTATTCTATGAATCAATGCATGCATTCCCGTATGTTCATTTTCTATGTTTCGCTGTGCTATGCTATGCTGTGTACACTACGCAATCTCTGAATCCAGCTTGTTACTCTAATTCATAAATAGTTACATTGTACAGAAAAATTTATAAAATACTAATTGTAGACAAAATAATATAAATCATAAATTATTTATGAATCGAAATATTTAAAAAAGTACTTTCGGTTTGTGGATTGCATTCAAAATTTACTGGGTTCTTAAGATTCGTATTAAAACCTTAAATACAAAATTTGGTTGTTATCTTTTAGCATCTTTTTGAGTTATCGTTGACGACAAAATTGTAACATACGGTCTAACAAACAGACAGACACACGCACACACAGACTTAAATACTTAATTCGTATTCTACAGATTCTAAAACGTGCTTATTCACCAAAAACTTACACTCGAAAATTTTGACCCGTCACAATACTTATCTCTTATAGAATATAAGGCGAGAGGTAAAAATAACTATTTAAAACAGAAATGTGAAAAATATAATTCCACTGCCAGTCTTCTTAAATCCCTATACACCTTCTAATTTTGAATCTTCTGCGGCACTGGTGTCAGATTAGAAGCAATGGCAGCCGTGTGAGAAAACCAGATTATATTCTAACCAGTCAATTAGTCAAAAACCGCGCACGTCTGTAGCCATTCCTCTCAAAAATTAAAACAAAACTCGATGTTAGGCCATTCATTTTTTCCTCCTCGTTTTTGTTTTCTTTTCCGCTGTTAACATCTGAAGCCCGTTTCAGTGTTTCCCAATGGCGGCTAAACAAACAAATGAATAATTTAAATGATACCGATCTGGCCTAAATATTATTTATTTTTGATCTGGTTCGAGATTCAACTCTTTCTTTTGTCAGGGAGCTGTCAATAGTTATTTATGCGAGTGTTGTTTTGTAAATTATTTTTCGGTGAATAATACGCAAGAAATTTTAATCAATTTGGCGTTTTAATATTAAAAAAGATATTCAATTTATTGTAGATTGGAAACCAGTTTATTGTATATATTGCCTAATGTATTAACTATAAAAAGTTTATGTTCATAAATCATTAATGGAAAATCAATAAAGTTTTGGCTTGATTTTCAATAACGACTGTTTAAAGTTCAGTAACGTTACAAAAAACTATAAAGAAATCAATTTATACCAAACAAGATAATCACTTACGTTATCACATATTTTTGGTAATTAATATTAATCTTATAAGCATTTTACGGCCATTATAGCACTAATGTTTATCATATTTTATTGATATATCTTCGATTAAAAGCAAGATTATAGTTTAACACGCATATGGATACATGTAGCTTAAATTTGAGGCTGGAGGAAGAACATTTTATCAAACAATTTTACAATATCTGGAGTTTACATGAGTTTAGTATGTTCATAACGGGACTGCCCCACTTCATCTAGGTACTCCATTTTTGCTACCATAAATTTTTTCTAACTTATTATATTTCTACTCCATTTTTTCTACCACAAATTGTTTCTACCTTATTATATTTCTACTAATTTACTCATTCTATTACTTTATTGTTTCTACTATTTCTACTACTATTTTCTTCTTTTTACTTCCTTGTACGGAGTAATAAGGAAGTATTGTAATCGCGAAAAATTTCGGTTCTCAGATTTTTACGGAAATATCCGTTTTGACCTTTTCTGAATCCATTATGACTAGTTTCGTCGTGACGTCTGTACGTACGTACGTATGTATGTCGCATAACTCAAATTCGGTTAGACGTAGAAAGTTGAAATTTTGTATTTAGGACTGTTATAGCATCGAGTTGTGCACCTCCTATTTTTGGTTTCAATCTACAAACCGGAAGTAGTAAATTTTTAAAAAATTTCGATAAATATTTAATTTAAGACAAATTTTTTTATTTTAAATGAAAGATTATGTGATTATTACCTACAATCGGTATTTTATAAATATTTTTGTATCTGGTATCATTTAAGAATAATTAAAAGTATATATTTATAATTTAGTATTTCGGTATCTTGTAGTCCATGATCGATTAACATTTGTTACTACGTAAAATTTAAATGTTTATGACATGACAGTGACAATAGTAAAATATGCTTTATATCTTCTTCTGCAGTTTAAATAAAATGACTAAAATATATTTGTGAGTATACCTAGTATAATAAGTTAAAAGAATTTTGTATATTATTCTACATTTTAGTTATTAAGAAAAGTATGAACAAACAAGGCGTACAAGGAAGTCGTGTTGTGTCCACGTCAAATTTTTTTAATATTCAATTTTTATAAGATTATTTATCAAAAACGGATTATGTTGGACTCACGAAGGGTAAAAAGGTTGAATTATTTAGTTTAGTTTCATAAAAGTATTTATCAAAAACGGAGTATGTTGGACTCACGAAGGGTAAAAAGGTTGAATTATTTAGTTTAGTTTCATTAAAGTATTTATCAAAAACGGAGTATGTTGGGCTCACGAAGGGTAAAAAGGTTGAATTATTTAGTTTAGTTTCATTAAAGTATTTATCAAAAACGGATTATGTTGGACTCACGAAGGGTAAAAAGGTTGAATTATTTAGTTTAGTTTCACGTCCGAAAAATATGAGTAGAAAAAATGGAGTTAAAAAAATGGAGTAGAAAAACTGTCGTACAATCGCTCATAACCTCGAATTAGATTCGGCAATTCAAGAACATAGTTATTGCAGTACTAAAACTAGCACTTTCCTACTAGTGCAACAAAAGGAAGAGTAAGTACCTAGTGTATTTATTAAAACTTTCTGTCAGATGAGAACAATAATAAGACTTAAGTTAAACTACATTTTTACCTCTCGCCTCATATTCTATAAGAGAGGTTTTGTAATGAGTCAAAATTTTCGAGTATGAGTTTCTGGTGGATAAGCACATTTCAGGGTCTCTAGAATACGAATTTACTAGTATCAAATCTTTAAATACCCTTCCATATTTAAGGTTTTAATAAGGATCTTGGTAGAAATCCACAAACAGAAAATAGTACTTTTTGAAGCTTGATATAGTTTTCCTTAAATATATTGGTACTACATTATTTATTTATGACAATTTTTGCAATTAAAAATAAAAGATAATATAATTATCTATGGGTACAGTTAATTTTCAATACAATTTGCTGAATCTGATAGTATTTAACATTAAAATAAAGTGCAACTAATATTCTATTTTTTTTGAAATTTCCGTATCTTGTTGTCCACGATATGAAATTTGTTTCTACACCAAATTTGAATTATTATGACAGTGACAGTACAGTTGACATCTTTTGCTTGCATCTTGGTCTACATTATCGTTTACATAATTATTATATGAACAAGAAACTATTAAAATCAAAGTAAAACTATTTATTAGATTAATATAATAAGCAGAATTAGGCGAGAGGTCGTTTGTTGGCCATATCAGATTTTTTAAAAATTTATTTTATAAATATGGCAGTGAATCCTTTTAAATGAAATAATTTTCATTGGATTAATAGAATAATTTATGGAGGGATTCTGTGCAAATCTGTAAGTTTTACAAATTTGTAAATCTTTAAATATTGAATAAAACCACACCAATATTTGTTGAAAAATATAAAAATGTTCATATGCTTATAAATTTCATTGCGATTTTGTTTAATATTTACAGTTCTATAGATCTGTAGCAACTACAGATTTTCACAGAATCCTACTATAAGTCGAGGAATTAGCTGCGAGGATTTAAAGTCCTGTTCGCACGAGGATTCTCTGAAGATTCTACCAAGATTCTGAATCCTGGAATAGAAGAAGTTTCAAGATTCTAAATCTGAAAAAATAATAAATTCATGGTTTTGAAACACTCACTAAATTATAAATTCTGCTTTTCCAAGACTAATTGAAGATTCAATTTAGCGGCACCGTAATTATTTATTATTAATACAATATATGCAAATGCATATATAATCCGCACTCCAATCATCACAAACTGCATCACACCATCTCAACCTCTGCCAATCCTCAGTTGCGCGCAGTTTTACCTCAACCTCAGCTGGTGATACAGTTACTCTACGATTAATAACACATAAACGACTCCCTCGTCCCCCCCGGCTCTCCGCCCATGTCAAAGCTAACGAACAGTCCTAGCCGGTAATTATTGCTTACTGCGACTTGCCGATATATAACTTACAAGTTCTAGTGCGTGGTGCTTGTTTTGTTTTGTGGTGGGTATTAGAGCTGGGTGATATGAGTTAAGGTGGTTGGTTTCTAGCCGTTAAAATGGTGAAAAGTATGTTTAGTTTTCCCATTAAAATTTAAGTAAGAATTGAAATTTTCGAATTAACTAATAGTAGAGTAGTAGTGAGAGTTTTGGCTCAAAAACTGAAGATGGCGGCCACTGAGGGAACTAGTGAGAGTTCTGGCTCAAAATTAAAGATGGCGGCCACTGAGGGAACTAGTGGGGCTTCTGGCTCAAAAATTCAAGATGGCGGCCTTGAGAAACAGGTAAGCTGGTTTTAGCTGGTTTTGAGAAACAGATATCTGGTTTTGAGAAACAGCTAAAAATAGGTCTAGAACAGCTAAAATGAGCTACCTTGTTTCTCAAAACTAGATATCTGTTTCTCAAAACCAGGTATCTGTTTCTCAAAACCAGCTAAAACCAGCTTAACTGTTTCTCAAGGCCGCCATCTTGAATTTTTGAGGCAGAACTCTCACTAGTTCCCTCAGTAGCCGCCATCTTGAATTTTTGAGCCAGAACTCTCACTACTCCTCTGCTACTAAGATATTTTTGAAAAGTTCTTAGATGCTCCCTCTTTGCTCTAATGCCAGTTTTTTTTAGTTTTTTCTTCAATTTTTTTATATGCATGGCTAAACATGTCCAATTTTGTGAATATTTCATGTGTATTTTAATACAATCCTACATAAAAATTCAAAAAAGTGGCATTAGAGCAAAAAGAGGGCAACTTCAAGCTTTTCGAAAACGTCTTATTTGTTTAAAAATCATATTGTTTAAACAAATTTTATGGGGAAAACTGCATTTTGATTTTCGCTATTTTGACGGCTGGTGTTGATCCATTTGCCATTTAATTTTCTGGAATACAAAATTCAAAAAGTGTTCAATTTATTTATTCAGATATATAAATTAAGTCTTTGTTTATTAAAGTAATACAGAGCGTTTAGCAAAACCTATAATTTGACTGCGCAAGAATGAAAATGAAGGTTTTGATCGACTGATTTGGATAATGAAGGGTAGAATTCTTCAGGACTGCAGTCTCATGTTGTGGTTATTTAATCAAAAAGCCGACGTTTCGCCAATACTTTTGACTAAACGTAGTTAGTAACAGTAACGTATTACAATAACAAGAAGAAATACTACTACTACTTAAGACGATCCTTTAACGTGCCAAAAAACAGCTAAAAACATGGATTTCGCACGCCACTCCACCGCGTATATTGTATTGTTAAATAAACTCGTCAACACAATTAGGGGAACACTTGAAACAAGGTGAAATGTCACCCATTTTCAAATCGTCATACTCCGCGTATTTTTAGTCTATTTCGATGAATCTTCGAAGGCGAAAAACTTTCAAGTGTCTACTTTAAAGTCATGCATGCGAACTTTAGCGTCACCCCTTCCGCCCTTCTTCAGCACCTCTTTAAAAATCGAAAAAATGTGGAACTTTGACGATGTGTACGGAGTTGAAAAAATTTTTTCGGCTCGATTCACTAAAAGGGCATTAAAATTTGTTCAATTTCCTGTGCAGGACTCAAAGAACGAAGTTCTTACGTTGATTTTACACAAAGTTAGTGTATTTCGAGGTTTTTCGCGCATAACTCAGCAACTTTTCAACCAAATTTGTGATAAAAATATAGTGAAAAAGTGACCTCGCTATTTTACAAATTGTGCTTTTGTTATTACACCTACACTGTTAATATTTTATATATGGATAGTGCAAAGATGACCCTAGAGTGCGAAGTAATTATTTTTTTTAAAAACTATTCTGTCACCTATTCACGATTAAATTTGTCAAGACGTATTGCTCTTAGCAAACTCAGGTTTTCATTTTTGCTCGTACATATTTTTACCTCTCGCCTCATATTCTATAAGAGAGGTATTGTGATGGGTCAAAATTTTCGAGTGTGAGTTTTTGGTGGATAAGCACGTTTTAGCGTCCCTAGAATAAGAATTTAACATTTTCAAGATGATGTCTGTGTGTGTGTGCGTGTGTGTGTGTGTGTGTGTGTGTGTGTGTGTGTGTGTGTGTGTGTGTGTGTGTGGACGTTCGTTTGTATGTTACAATTTTTTCGGACGCGATAACTCAAAAAATATCAAACATAAAAATTTGAAATTTTATATTTAAGGTTTTGATACGAATCTTAATAAGCCATTATATTTTTGGTTTCAATCTACAAACCGGAAGTAGTTTTTTTTTTAAATACTTCGATAAATAATTAATTTAAGACAAATTTGTTTATTTTAAATGAAAGATTATGTGATTATTACCTACAATCGGTATTTAATAAATTTCTTTGTATCTGGTATGATTTAAGAATAATTAAAGTATATACTTATAATTTAGTATTTCGGTATCTTGTAGTCCATGATCGAGTAACATTTGTTACTACGTAAAATTTAAATGATTATGACATGACAGTGACAATAGTAAAATATCGTTTATATCTTCTTCTGCAGTTTAATTAAAATGACTAAAATATATTTGTGAGTAGCAGCAGTAGCAGTAGTACCTATATATTAATATATTTGTATAATAAGTAAAAATAATAAAGTAGGTATGGCGGGAGGTCTTGTGGTGGCCACGTCAGATTTTTTCTTCTATTTTCTAGTGCAAAGATGTTTTTACCCCGCCTCATATTCTACAAGAGAGGTATTGTGACCTATGCCTCAGTTTTTCACAAAGATATTTTAGCGTATTAAGTTATAATTATACGCCATTAGTTGACATTAAAACAAATTTATGATCAATTTTTACGATTTATAATATCATAAAAATTAACATGGAACCTGTTGTTCTCGTAGATCAAGATTATAAATGTTGTTTTTGTGTTGTATTAGTATTCTGTACCCACTCTTTTGTTGAGGAAAAATCAACTTTAACGACGGATTAAGGAAACACACGTGTGGCATTTAATTAAACACTATTACATTAATTGATCGCTAATTTATGACATTAAATTAGAAATAATGCAATAAATTAATAGCTGCTTTCTTGAATATTCAACGTACTGGGAAAATCAATTAATGCTAAAAATGCGGAAATACAAAATAAAAGAAAATTTAAATGTTAACAGCTAATGATGGCTTAATAGTACGCATGTCAGACTAACTCGCAGGCGGCTTTAACAATAAAGCTTTGTTTTTTAGAACATGATTTGATTAGTGATGTTCTGGTCTGTTTTTAAACTAGAAGGACGGAGGAATAAATACAAATTTCTAAGATGATTTCTATGCTTGTGATTCAATATAATAAAATAAGTTCTGAATTACAGTATAGTAAGTAATTGATTAAATGCAATATAAATTAAAAAGAGTTTTTTCGGGACTCTTAAAGAGTATGAGTATACTATATTACATTTGGTTTTATTCATCCTTGTTAAAGAAAAACTAGATTAACCATTCAAACAGGCTACAGTTGAGCTACCTATTAAGTAAAATACTTTATCTACAACTATTAAATAATAGCTTCATTTCATATCTAACTCCAAATACAAAATGTGCATCATATTACACAGCGTGTAATATGAAATTTCATATTCCACGCTTGATTCAACCAATAGCAAGCAAGTATTTTGTTAGAGTTGCAATCATTTGTCTGAAGTTTGTTGGTCGATGACAGATAATAAGTAAGGTTATGTGTGTTTGATTGATACAACAAACCATTTAACTGCAACAAATAGTACCGTATTCTATTGTATTGTCGTAAAAAAGGTAAATTATGGATATTGAAAGTAGTGTTCACCTCTAGAGATACGAGAAGCAGCAAGAGCGGTGTCACTAGATTTGTTGTTCAGTTGTGTGTTTCTACCATTGCTGAAAACAGTAAATTTTGATATTTTTATGAATTTCCTAAATTTTTAGTAATTGTACATTAATTTTGTAAGTAAATAAATTATTCTAGCAAGCATTTTCTCAGAAGAAAAGAAGCCATGAAAACAGTCCTTTTTTCGTTATTACAGCGGATAAAAAAATCGGATATTTTTTTTTATTTACCTTTTTATGATTATCATGACAATAGCTCAAAGTTTTTAGAAAATAGGCCTCATGTTGCTTTGAACAACAATCAAATTGAATAGTCAAGAAACTGTCATTGTTATTCGTGAAATTATACCGAATTACACTCCAGGTATTTATTTTATTAGGATAAACATGCATTTTATAAACTCAAACTTGATTTCGAATAAGTTATTTGACTTAAACTGTCAGATAAAAATTCGAGTCCGCAGGACAGTTTGTTTCGTCAAATTACTAGGCAACCAAGTTTTTGTTAGAAATGAATGTTTATCCGATAAAATAAATACCTCTAGTATAATTACAATTTAAAAAAAATCTGCTGTGGCCACCACACGACCTCTCGCTTAATTCTGCTTATTCTACTAATCTAGTAAATAATTTTACTTACATTTTAATAATTGTTTGTTTATGTTTATGAAATTTATGTAAACGATAATGTAAACCAAGATGCAAGCAAAAGATGACAACTGTACTGTCAATGTCATAATAATTCAAATTTTGAGTAGAAACAAATTTCATATCATGGACAACAAGATACTGGTATACTTCAAAAAAGTAGAATATTAGTTGCACTTCATTTTATTGATAAATACTACCAGATTCAGCAAATTGTATTTAAAATTAACTGTACCCATAGATAATTATATTATCTTTTATTTTTAATTGCCAAAATTGTCATAAATAAATAATGTACCAATTTATTTAAGAAAAACTATATCAAGTTTAAAAAACTACTACTTCCGGTTTGCAGATTTCTACCAAAATCTTATCCGGTGTTAATATCCTTATTAAAACCTTAAATATGAAATTTGGTTATTAAAGGTTTGATACTTTTTCAGTTATCGTGGACGAAAAATCGTCAGTCCATACATTCATACAAACATACACACACACACACACACACACACACACACACACACACACACACACACACACACACACACACACACACACACACACACACACACACACACACACACACACACACACACACACACACACACACACACACACACACACACACACACACACACACACACACACACACACACACACACACACACACACACACACACACACACACACACACACACACACACACACACACACACACACACACACACACAGACATCATCGTGAAAATAGTAAATTCGTATTCTAGAGACCCTGAAACGTGCTTATCTACTGAAAACTCATACTCGAAAATTTTGACCCATTACAATACCTCTCTTATAGAGGTAAAAAAACAAATAAAAAACGTCTCCTTCAATAAATTTCCCACAACAATTTTCCACCCGGTAGTAATGTCCCCTAACCTCCAGATGTCCTCACCGGTCTCTTCGATCATAACTCCTCGACTACCGTGTGAAAATGACATCTAACATCTTGCTCTAGATGATTCACTCTCTGTGTTCAATGCTCGGTGATCAACGGCGTAATTCAGGATACACCTATTCGGACGTGCATGTGTGTTGTATACGACTGAGGCCAGGAGACGTAGGTCAACGCAGCCTTCGATATGACTAATGTGATTGACCAATATCGACGAAAGAACACATCCTTGTTATGGACGGTGACGCAAATTGTGGGATTGTTACGGAGCGAACTAGATCGTTTGTCATGGCTGTTGATCTGTTTATATTTATTTAGTATTATTCTTAATAGTATAATAATATAATGTATAAATTTTTATGAACGTCCGTTTAGCCACGAGTTTTTGAGGAACGAGCGCAGCGAGTGTATAAAAAACGAGTATCTAGAGAGTTAATAAACTAGTTACATACCTACTATACTTTGTCTACGATTACAAACTGCACTGCATAAATTTATAAATATTTTCCTAATATTTAATTTATAATAATAATTATAGGTTAAAACATACATAGCTATAAAATTGTATTCCACTGTTATATCGTTAAATTTGACAATTATTGAAAGAAATCATTAAACAAAATCCCCAGAACATTTCAAGAATGTGAACATCCCGGCTTGTTACTTGCTATATTCGCCCATTAACATCCTAATAATATTCTAGCGATTGCTAATGTCCGCCCTTAGTAACATTATCTATATAACATCCCAATGTTGTAATTTGGCAATAATATCCCAATTATGCATCCCATGTAATTCTCTGAGATGTTTGTATTAAATATGTAATTTTTAATCGTTTCGTACTTGGGATGTGGCTAGGATAGTCTTACATAATATCGCTTAAAGTACAAGAATAAGATATTTTCAAACATCCCATGGACGATTCATGTCAAGTGGGTAGGGGCCAACTTCATCCCGTGCTTAATAATGTCAGTTGCTATGTTCAGCCCGTGACAAGAAACGTCCAAAGCCACGGCTTGTCGAGCTGTGTTTAAAATGTTATTTAGCGCCATGGAAACCAGTACGTTAAATGATGTTTTTGCACTTCCGGGACTAAAACTCTTCTTTAGTCCTTATTTTTAGGGACTTTTTAGGTTCTTAATTTGATCCCAAGGGATTATTTTTCATATTTAATCCCGTTGTCAAGGTATTGAATTAATTATTCCCGTTGTCAAGTAAATATGTGCTATTTGTAACAATATAAATATTTGTCATAAAATTTACTGTCAAAATTGCAAAATGTGTATTCTTTTAAACTATTTTGCATTCGTTTGAGAATGAAGTGCAAAAAATAGCGTATATACCACAGGACTAAAGTATCTTTAATCCCTCAGGTGATTATTTCCCTCACCTTCGGCTCGTGAAATAAACTTCACCCTCAGGATTAAATCATGCACTTTAGTCCCTCAATATATAATATACTATTTAATACCAGGAGTAGAAAATAGAATATTATGTATCAAGTTTTATAAAAGTCATTTTAGTCTCGTGTTTTTTTAGGAACGAGCGCAGCAAGTGTATAAAAAACGAATATCTAGAGAGTTTATGAACGAGTCACATACTATACTTTATCTACGACTACAAATTAAATATAAATAAGTAAAATTTCATTTAATATAATAATAATAATATTATACATATAGCTACAAAAATCTACTTTGGCAAATGTATTTAACTGTTATATTGGAAAAAAATTGACAATGTTTCAAAGAAATGATTAATTTCACTCAGTTTTTCACAAAAATTAAATGTGAAATATAGCCAAATTCACCCTGTGCTTAATATGTCAGTTGCTTTATTCAGCCCGTGAATAAAAAAATGCCAAAGTCGCGGCTTGTCGAGGTGTGTTTAAAATGTTATTTAGCTCCATGGAAACCAGTTCATTAAATGAGGTTTTAATACCAGGAGTAGAAAAAATATATTACGTTTTTTACTTCACTTTACACCTCACAAACGTGGTTTAGAAATATTTGTTAAAATAAAATTTTAAAGTTTCCAGTATACTCACAATAAATATATTGGTCTTTTTTATATTTACAACTTTCGTATAAAATTAATAGGTAAGTAAAGTAACTACAACAAAATATAACAAATAACATTTGAATTGGAATATTACAATATAATTTTAAACAGGGACTAAAACGAATAATATTTCGGTCGTTTTCTATTGGAACGAAAACGGAATATTTAGTTTTCAGGTTCTCATCTAAAAATATCGTTTTCGTGAACCGAAATTTATAACCGTTTAGAAACGGTTTCAATCTTTTACGTTTTATTGATAGAATATAAAACAAATTATGCATATAATTATGATAGGTAGTAGATTTTAGAAACCGGTAATATTATTAATTTCGTTCTCGATCTTGAACGAAATATAAACATTTCGTTTTCGTTTTAGTTCTACTAAAAATTTCGGTTAATTTCGTTATTGAAAATGTATTAAAAACTCAAACAGTAGGTATCCGCAAATTGACACAGACAATGATGAAATATGCATCAATTCAATTACTAGTAGCGTGGTAATAAAAATAATGGCAATACAAAAAGTACAGATATTGTAAAACAATGTCAGATTAATTTACAAAATCCTGATTAATTTGGTTCGGTAAATAATAATAGAGCACGCGAATTACGAAAACTATTTCAAAACTCGAGAGTATGATTATGACACATCAATTTAATACACTTAATTTGAAGGCAAGTACCAAGTTAATTACAACAATTGCAATCATCGGAAACCATTCACTTTAGATCAGATCTTGATCGCAGAGATCTCGAATCGAATCTTAATTAATTCTTACAAGTCTAGTTTTGTCTCCTCCGCTGTGGTACTACTATCGGAGTAATATGTATAGTCACTCGGATGTAAAGTTGAACAACTTGTTTAAAAATAATCCAAAAAATTTAAATAAAACTTTGTAGTAAAGTATGCACATTTCTACGTTATTGTATAGAATTTCAAATTTTTAAATGTATATGTGTAGAAATAACAAAAATTTATAGCAAAAATGAGCTATGATTTTGACACATTTTAGAAACTGTTAACTTTAATGACGTCTACTGTCAATATACATCATGCAAAAAAATTCAAATTTTGATATAGTATAGTTATAAGCTTAGTTAAGTTATTTGCTACTATACTGTAATTTTTTTTTAATGTATATTTTGTTTATAATAATAAAATAAGTGAACATGTAATATCTTTGTTACTGGTAATCTTGTACGATTCAAATTCAGGTTACCGATGCCTTATATAATTATAAAAAAGAATTGTTAATAATTTTTATTTTAAACTTGTTATATGAATTATAATTGTTTTCTGAAAAAGTGATACCTCAGGATTCATAAATTTCAGAAATTTTTTTATTAAAATTCAAGTAATAATTTTTAAATAAAAATTATAAACAAATCTTTTTTATAATTATATAAGGCATCGCTAACCTAAATTTGAATCTTATAAGATTACCAGTAACAAAGATATTACATGTTCACTTGTTTTATTATTATAAACAAAATATAAATATTTAAAAAAAATTACAGTAGCAAATAACTTAACTAAGCTTGTAACTATACTATACCAAAATTAGATTTTTTTGCATGATGTATATTGACAGTAGACGTCATTAAAGTTAACAGTTTCTAAAATGTGTCAAAATCATAGCTCATTTTTGCTATAAACTATACTATACCAAAATTTGAATTTTTTGCATGATGTATATTGACAGTAGACGTCATTAAAGTTAACAGTTTCTAAAATGTGTCAAAATCATAGCTCATTTTTGCTATAAATTTTTGTTATTTGTACACATAAACATTTAAAAATTTGAAATTCTATACAATAACGTAGAAATGTGCATACTTTAGTATAAAGTTTTATTTAAATTTTTTGGATTATTTTTAAACAAGTTATTCAACTTTCCATCCGAGTGACTATACTTATTACTCCGATAGTATAGTTTCCAAGTTGCCCAACACATTAAAATTACTAATTAACCCGAAAGCAGTTATTTTCACAGGGTAATTTATCTAATGACGGAGCTAATGCAACGCTAGGTCCTGTAAAACAAATTGGAAAAATAGTAGCCAAGCCACACAAATTATAACTGTGTAGAGTGTAGGCCAATCTGCTGATTGCTTTAATAAATTGAACGCCGTGCGGCCAAGAAGAGTATACTTTATCGACAAGATTCTGCCTTAATTGGAATCGGAAACGTATTTCTCATACATGGAACACAGATATAGAAAAATTATACAGGGTGTCCAAGTTAACGTGCTCACCATTGGGATCTAGAAAACCATGAGAGATACGAAGTTAGTTGAATTAGACAAAAGTTGCTCCTCTTGGGGGCCAATTTAGAAATGTTTTTGTTTTCCCACAAAAATGTATATGTTACTAGATATATACGCAAAAATGTAAATTTTGACAATTTAGTTTTTCACCTATAACTATTTTGTTTGAATTAGTACAAGTTTTTAATTTGCACGTTCTATAAGCAGTATTTAACGACGAATTCACAGCAGTCCCCAAAATTTTTTATCTCCTACGGATTTAGAGAAATTCAAACTAAATTTAAATTTTCATATGTAGCTTATAGTTTGCTTTGACCCGTCTTATTAGAGATTTTTTTCTCCCTTTTCAACGATATAAAACACAAGTACATTGAAATTAAAATAAAGACAGAAATTACATAATCATTATTTTTTTAAATTGTTTTTATCAAGAAAGACAACGAATATCGATAAAATAATTATAATTTTTATTATAACACATTGGATTCCTCGAAATTTAATTAGAATAATCTGCTAATTAAAAAAATTATCATTTTCACCCAAACAAATGGCAAGTGAATAACAATTTTTTTGATTTTGGACCTAAATTTTGAACGCTCATATCTCGGAAACTAAAAGAGATTATTAAGTGCGGTTTGCGCCATTTCTCGTAGTTTAGTTAGCATAATTTGATACTTTTTATAAAAATCCATATTCGTGGTCTCCCAATAAAAACAGTTAAAATATAAGGATTCTGTAATTTCTGCCTTTATTTAAATATCAATGTAGGTACTTGTGTTTTACATCGTTGAGAGAGAAGAGAGAAAAAATCTCTAATAAGACGGGTCATAGCCAACTATGAGCTACATTATGAAAATTTGAATTTCTCGAAATCCGTAAAAATCCGATAAAACCTTGTTGCCTAGCAATTTGAAAAGAAAAATTGTTTAATAAAATCACCGTAGGTGGAGTCGTTTTAAGTATTTTAAAACAATTTTTCGAGTAAAATTTCTGTCAAGAAGTGATACGGTTGAGATATCAAACAGAAATTTATTCGGAGGAAATAAAATGCTCGAATGTGATTCAACGAGATAATTCAACGACTCTTTTGGTTCTTCTTCACAAATATGCCCAAAATCTAATCATTTCACTGACAAATATTAGAAATATGAAGCAAATGACATTTTAGTGTTTTGTTTGGTTGCTAAGAAAAAGTAAATAAGGTTTTATCACTTGCAAAAAGTTATCTTCCTTTTATCCGCGATAAAATTGTGTTTTGTTTATGGCTTACTTTATACAGGACAACGTTTTGATTTGATCAATGTGTTTACACTCTCAGAAATAATTTTTAAAATTTCAAATCGACTATGTAACATTTTACTTTGTAAATTTATATTACATAATTGCTTGAAATGACCAGAACATTGGTCGAATCGTCGTATTGTAACATCGTTACTATGGTGACTTCCAACAAGCAAAGTAACAATGCTATAATTTTGATCAAAGCTGCTAGTGAACATTCTTTTACTTTGCTTGTTTAAAATCACCATTGCATTATGATACTTTTATTAAGAGCGTAATGTAGGAACGTTACGCGCAGCAAAAACATGGTTTTGAATGGGGAATGAAATTGACACTAATTTTGGTCGGATCGACTTAATTTTTTTTTAATTTCAAGATAAAGATGAGCTCCACGTCCATTAAGTGTTGAAATATTAGTTTTATTTTTTGTTTCAACTTTACAATACCATAAACTTGTCATAACTTGGATAACTTCACATAACTGTTACTCAATAAATCTAAAAAAATTTCAAATGATCCCTTGTTTGTGATGATACGTTCAAATTTAGTACCAATTTTGATCCCTCTACGAGAGCGCGTTCCCTATTGCTGCCTTTGTTCGACACACTAAATCTGTATGAATCTATCCTTTTCTCGCAGACAGCTACATTCGGGCCTTAAGAGATGTTGGATAAAATCATTAATGTAATGAAAACTTCTTGACTGGATGATGAGATAAGGAAGGAAAAATCAATTACTGGAAGTCAGTCACAAGATTTGAAGGCTTTATTTCATCTCCAACCGGTTTCTACCCCACATGGGTCATCTTCAGGGAGTGAAAGTAATAACAAAAATTGTATACATAGAATTAATTGTAAAACACATTTAAAAATATTACATGGATCAAGTCAACAATTGTAAAAATAAATGTATGTAAAAACACACATTAGTCTAAAATTTACAAAATTTTACTAAAACTTTGTGAAAAAACCACACCTAACGGCTGCAGCTAAGTAACAAATTTAAATGTGTTTACAATTAATTCTATGTATACAATTTTTGTTATGACTTTCACTCCCTGAAGATGACCCATGTAGGGTAGAAACCGGTTGGAGATGAAATAAAGCCTTCAAATCTTGTGACTGACTTCCAGTAATTGATTTTTCCTTTCTTAAAATCATTAATGCCTGAAATTCAACGAACCTTTGAAATCTTATTTCATCACCTTATTTCAATATTTCGGCTTAACTACATTTAGATATTAAACAAAAATTTATGACTGTAGTGTAAGCAGATATAAATTCCACAATTTATTATTTACTGCGTTACTGTGCTTTTTAAATCTGCAACATGTTCAGTGAAGTAGGCATCTTCGCAATTATTTTTATGATATCACCTGTAAAAAGCAGAGCCATCTTCTCGTCTCGAGCTCGTAAATATCGCTGATTGCAGCGCTGATAATTGCAGTTAGCAATCAATTATGAGCCCGTATTATATAAATATCCCAGTGCAGCGTGCACTATCTTAATTATTTATTTTATTTCCTGTGCGTTTAGATATCGCAATGCTATCTAATAGTATCTGGTATCGTCTGACGACTCTTAATAGCCACTGCTAAGTACTAGCGTACTTAGTTTATCGCTGGTTGGAGATGGAATATCTTGAAATGTTTACATGCGTTTTATTACAAGTTGTCATTTTAGTTAACCAAATAAATAATAAGCTAAGGGTCCTTATTCCGATCCCTGTAAATTATTTGGTATTTTTATTTTTCGGAAAAAATTTAGGATATAACATGACATGCTGAACGTGTAACAGAAAGAATTTTGAAAAGTTTATAAATTAAGGAATGCTATTGAAGTATTTTTAAATAAAATAAACTACTTTATTCACTTTTTTCATAGCCATGAAAGATCTAAATACACTCACCGGCACGGAAAACGGGTCACTTATTTTTTTAAGAAAAAATGCTAATAACATTAATGTTGAGGACGAATGCCGAAATATTATTATTGCTATATGTTAACTAGACATTCTCGAAGTCGCTTCCATTACCAATTCTTACAAACATTAACAATTTACTTAAATATTCCTTTTATTATGCGCACCATACCGAAATAACGAAATTTATAAAATGCATAGTTATTGATTATGCTGGTATTATTTCTTTTCATCATTTGTTTTATTATTTATTTGTCATTTTGATGTGGTGTGATGTGATCTATGTTTTAAAAATGGCACAGAATGCAGAAATTGTAGTTTCCATCATCACTTTCATCGAAGACAAAAGAAGTCAACTGTTCGTAGCTAAACGGTACAATGTATCACTTTGTAGTATTTAACGCGTTTATACACGTTTTCTGGCGACAGATTTGTACACCAGAAGACCTGGAATAGGCCTGAGAAGACGCAAAAGCAACAGAAATGCTCGATTTTTTGTTTTGACATCGCATCGAAATCGCACTATAATTGTCGTGTAGGTCTATAAATCATTACTACAATTGCTTACTGTGAATAATAGTGAACGTATTGTATGAAGAAGAGTAATAGAAGTAGATTTTCAGGCACGATGGCCTGCCATGCAACCACACGTCCTCCAACATTACCGAGTAGCTCGATTGTATTTTTTTGGAAAGCGTGTAAATTGGGAATAAGCTTATTAGACTCGTGTTTTAGTCACTATCGAATCATGATATTTTTTAATGTCACCATATGGATGTGTAAAAGTGTGACGACCAATTGAGAAACTTGTGCATTCAGCAATACTGTAAGATTCTTGGGAGGATCAGTAATGGTGTGAACTGGGATATCAGTGATTTTGCGGATAGATCTATTCCTTGTTCTATGGTAATATTCAATGCCGACACAATTTTAAGATGATAAATTTATCTTGATGCACGATAATGCGCGCCCTCATGCTGCTGCAATCTTTAACGGTTTCATAAATGTTGTTAACATCAATCGTATGATGTGTCCAGCGCGGAGTACAGATCTGAATCCAGTATAATTTGGGTAGTATATGCTCGATATAAAGATTCGAAGTCGTGTACCCGGTCCCAGTAGACTTAGTACGCTGGAATAACTCAGAGATGCACTGTTATGCCTGTGGCACACCGGCCGAGGAGCATCGAGGACCATCGAGTAACTCCTCGATGAAACGATAGAACGCACCCCGTCCTCGACGAAAAATAGGGACGCCGCTATTTTCATCGAGTTGTTCCTCGATGAAACGAATGTATCTCATTTCAGACGTATCTTTGGATTTGATTTCGCGCAAAACTTTGATGTATTTGTCACCGATTAAATAGAAATCCATCGCGGACGGGTGCGTTCTTTCGTTTCATCGAGGAGTTACTCGATGGTCCTCGATGCTCCTCGACCGGTGTGCCACAGGCATTAGAAGCATATAATAATATCCCTCAAGATGGCATCAGGAACCTCATTTTGAGTATGCCTCTACGATTGACCAAGGTCATAAAGTACGCAGAGGGAACACGCGTTATAAGTATAAACGAATTGTGTTTATTTATGTGATTGAATTTTTTTTTCAACTTATTTTTTATTGTTTTTATGTCCATAATTTTTTCTTTTGATAATAAACAATTAGTAAATCTTCAAAACATTAATTTCATAATACGAAATGCTTGACTATAATACCCTTTAATAAAATATATCATAGTTATATAAAATAATCAAGGGATAACAAAAATTTTTACAAAATAAAAAGTGACCCGTTTTCCGTGCCGGTGAGTGTATATAACCTACAATAGTTTCCAACGTAAAAACTATAATTCTTATTTCCTCTTTTGCTATAAAGTAATGTTTTGAAACAAAATTAATTATTAAATAAAAGTTAATTTAATGTTTTGCCATGCTAATATCATAATTTTTTTTTGACGTAGGTATTCGATTTTGAATTTCATATCCACACATGGTATGTATAATGACATCCCTATCCACATCCACACATGATATAGTATGAAGATGTTGCCAGTAGAGAGTAGAAAAAAATCTTTCTGTTCCACGCTCAAGTATGTAATGTAATGTATCCATTTCACATGACTGGGATGTTTAAAAATATCATATTCTTGTACTTCAAGTGATATTACGTAAGTCTATCCCATAGCCACATCTTGAATACGATCAAAAACTACATACTCAATACAAACATTTCAGAGATATTATTACCAAATTCTAACATTACTCCAGTCAAAATACGGGTTTGGTTGTATTATTACTGGCAACTATCAGATTTGGTCTAGTATAGGTTTTTTGGGTCGCTGAACACGAATTTCGGGGTCATTTGGTAAAGAAATGTGCGAAACACCGTTAAATTTGCAAAAACTACCCCCAAAATGATTTTTTTTATATATATTCGCACTTTGAGTGCCCAGATTTCGCACAAAGGGTTTTTTGGGTCGCTGATAATGAATTTCGATGATTTTTTTAATAAAAATTAATATATCATCCAAAAACCCATATGGACCAAATTTAGACGCACAAAGTGCGAAAATAACAAAGACACCCTTTTTGGGGATAGTTTTAGATAATTTAAGGGTGAAATATTAATTTCTATAAAAAAAAATCCCCGAAATTCTTGATCAGCGACCTAAAAAACCAATATGGACTAAATCTGGGCGCTCAAAGTGCGATAATAACAAAGATACCCTTTTTTGGGGATAGTTTTAGCTAATTTAAGGGTGAAATATTAATTTTTATTAAAAAATCTCCAAAATTCTTGATCAGCGATCCAAAAACCCCTTTGTGCAAAATCTGGGCACTCAAAGTTCGAATATATAAAAAAGAACCCATTTTGGGGGTAGTTTTTGCAAATTTAAGGGTGTTCCGCACATTTCTTTACAAAATGATCCTGAAATTCAGGATCAGCGACCCAAAAAACTTATACTAGACCAAATCTGGTAGTTGCCAGTAATAATACAACCCTCCCCCGTATTTTGACTGGAGTACATTGGGATGTTACATAGATATTGTTACTTAGGGCGGACATTAACAATCGCTAGTATATTACTAGGCAAATATAGCAAGTAACAAGCGTGATGTTTCACATTCTTGAAATGTTCTGGGGATTTTATTTTCTCAAGTAGGTAGGTCACGCATCACTTTTTCCCAAAGCATAAAAACACCCTGTAAAAACTACCATATATGACGTCATACTTATCCAAATTTGATCAAACTGTACACATTTATTACTGTATTCTTTTTCTATTTTCTCGTAGCAAATAAACTTCTTGTTCAACTCCATGTTCATTCTTTTTCTCGTCGCATTAACAGTTTTCTCAGATACAATTAATTAACACTTGCATCCTCCCGTCTGTAAAAACCTGAAGACAAAACACATGTGATCTGGTAATGCGTCGTGGTGTAAGCTTTTTATCCGGGCCATTATCAGATGTCATCACAAATCAATGACCATTCGAAGCTATTGGCGTAGACGCGTTATTGTCGTCAGAGGCGTAGTCCACCACGTGATGCAATGCAGTGGGAATCGAACCAAGAGGAAGATCGAGGGAGTATTTAAACGATTTTTAACTGTTTCTTTGGCAGATTCTAAGGAATTAGAAGAAACGGGGAATGGATATGTATAGCGGCATGTAAATTAGAGACTTTTAACTCTATAAAACCATAATAGGTACCGGAATCTAGAAGGATAATTCGTCGAAAGTAAAACCAAGTTGAATAACTTATTTTATCCGCGCCAGTGATATAATAGTCATATTATTTTCATCATTTGAGTGAGGTAATTAGTTATATTACCTTACTAGTCAAGTATTATGATGTGCTTTTGTCTAGTACCTCTCGCATTAACTCTACTTCACTCGTTCGTAGCCATGATCATGAATACGACTAATAAAAATAAGGTTTTTGTTTTGAGGTTATAATACTTATCTACCTATTTACTCCTTAAATATTCTTGGAATAAATCAATTTTTAATTACTGCGTGCCATAATAAATAATTTATAAACGAATAATAAATAAAAAGCACGTATAAATTTACAATTTTTTTTTTAAATAAAATTGACAGAATGTCCTGCTTTCAAACAAATTGTATGTACCCTGTTGCTTTGATTTTAAATCAAAATTATAATTTAATATAATTTTTTGCACTTCCGGGATTAAAACTCTTCTTTAGTCTTTATTTTTAGAGACTAAGGTTCTAAATTTGATCCCAAGGGATTATTTTTCATATTTAATCCCGTTGTCAAGGAATTGAATTAATTAATCCCGTTGTCAAGTAAATACGTGCTATTTGTTACAGAGTATCTATGGTAACAATATAAATATTTGTCATAAAATTTACTGTCAAAATTACAAAATGTGTATTCTTTTAAACTATTTTGCATTCGTTTGAGGATGAAGTGCAAAAAATAGCGTATATACCACAGGACTAAAGTACCTTTAATCCCTCAGGTGATTATTTCCCTCACCTTCGGCTCGTGAAATAAACTTCACCCTCCGGATTAAATCATGCACTTTAGTCTCTCAATATAAAATATACTATTTAAAATTTCAAATCTGACGTTTAAACAAAAATATCAATTTTTAATAATTTTGAGTAGTAGTGGATAAAATCTTGTATATCACATGTGGGCTAAAGCATATTACAGCACTCATGTGATTACACGACTCGGTCTATTCTTCCAATTCAACTGCTGTAATACTGCTCTTATCCCACTTTGTAATATAATAGTATATTACCTAACACGAATTGTAAAAAGTACATTACATGCGAGTGAAAAAGTTGTAATAATAATAACTTCACGATATAACTTTTTTAAGTGTCTTTTGTTGATTTTCTGTGCGTTTTATTAAATTTATGTTTAATTTTTACTTCCTTGTACGGAAGTATTGTAATCGCGAAAAATTTCGGTTTTCAGATTTTGATGGAAATAGCCGTTTTGACCTTTTCTGAATCCATTATGACTAGTTTCGACGTGACGTCTGTACGTACGTACGTATGTACGTGCGTATGTACGTACAGACGGACGTATGTGTGTCGCATAACTCAAATACGGTTAGACGTAGAAAGTTGAAATTTTGTATTTAGGACTGTTATAGCATCTAGTTGTGCACCTCATATTTTTGGTTTCAATCTACAAACCGGAAGTAGTACTTTTTTCAAATATTTCGTTAAATATTTAATTTAAGACAATTTTTTTTAATTTAAATGAAAGATTATGTGATTATTACCTACAATCGGTATTTTGTAAATATTTTTGTATCTGCTATCATTTAAGAATAATTAAAGTATATATTTATAATTTAGTATTTCGGTATCTTGTAGTCCATGATCGATTAACATTTGTTACTACGTAAAATTTAAATGATTATGACAGTACAGTGACAATAGTAAAATATGCTTTATATCTTCTTCTGCAGTTTAAATAAAATGACTAAAATAGATTTGTGAGTATAGTAGCAGTAGTAGTAGTACTTATATATTAATATATTTGTATAATATTATATTTCTACATTTTAGTTATTAAGAAAAGTATGAACAGTTTAATAGGCGTACAAGGAAGTCATGTGGTGTCCACGTCAGATTTTTATTATTTTTATCAAAACAGCTTTTTAAGTGCCTTTTTATTTTTTTGTGCCTTTTAGACTGATCTCTAGTAATCCCAAAAACGTAAATATATTAGAGATTTCAATGCAAAATCAGACAACCAAATAAATTTATATCTTATTATGATATTAATCAATGTATAACCTACAGTACTAATATTTTATGTGACTATAACAGTATCCGGATCTTATTATACTCCAATTATATCACTAACAAAGCGAAAACGCTGAGAAAAATCTCCCGCACTGAAAAACAAATAAATTTGAAATAAAAACGTATCCACTCTCATTTAAAAAACTCCTTGTACGACTAAAATATAGAGCTAATAATCTCGATACAATGACATATAAATTTAAAACAAACAGTAAATAAACCACAGTCGTTGTTTATTTCATAGCCAACTCATATCATATAACAAGTACCGTTTCCATATCAAAAGCTGATAGTTTTCTCTTGGGAATTGTTGGCAGATTCTCCGCTGATCGAGTGGTTTGTGATCGTATAAGAAATGTAACGATTATATGAATAAGAAGAAGCATATCTGTCTGCTGGAATCTTACAGTGTATTCTTCTTATTCTTTCTGCTGTGCGGAGGTTTTTGCTTCCGTTATTGTGGATCTAGGTAATTGCTTAGTTGGAATCATTATATTGTTTATGATATGGGTTTCATAGACAGGACGGTATTAAGAATGATTTATGGTATCAATTTGATTTAAGCGGCCCGTCTAAGTTTTACCGAATTCCTAGAATGCTCTCGATTTTACTTTTTTTTTAATTCCACTCTTTTCCCCGCGACTACGGCTGCCAGAAACCACCCGGAAACTCGTACTTTGCCGCATCCTAGCGCAATGTCATTTGTTGAAAATTGCATGACGCAAATAACAGCCAATGGATGAATTGACTAAAATAATAGCAATTTTTAGTAGTAGCTTGAGTAACTTAACTGAAATTAATAAGCGGAAACTTTACTGTCATCTGTCACTTTGTCATTAGATTAAAAATTGGTTAAATTGTTATTTTGAGTATAAATAAGCAATAAATTAGATAAATAATACATATTTATTAATGTTAAATACAAATTTAGTAAATATTTCAAGTTTCTATTGTAAAAAGAATTCAAAAATAGAGCGGCGGTGTCATTGCGATTTTATTACCGAATATGCACTCTACAAATTTTTTATCGTGCATTCCAACAATGAAATTAGCTTAATTAAAACGTTGTTCAAAAGCACGATAAAAAATTTCCGGATAGAATTAATGTACATGTGATAAGTGAAAATTACTGTAAAAGTGTTTTCGATGCGAGTAAACTCTCAAATTTTATTGACTTTCAGGATAATATTTTTGTAAACACTTTAATAGAGAAAGAATAGATCTACAGTTGCGCCTTTTTAAAATTTTAAACATTAGTTTCTCTTGTGAGATATACCCGTGAAAAGATTGTATAAATTTAATTTTTTTTCGAATTTTTCGAAATTTGTATTTTCATGTACAATTTTTTAATCAAAATCTGTAGATCCAATCTTTCTCTATTATATCCTTGTTGAAACAAAACACTCGCTACGTTAGTGTTCGTATATTTTATGCTGGATTTTAGGAGATAGACGGGCCTCTTAATGCACTGAAATATTAAATTACAGAATTCTAGTGTGATTTAATTTTATTTCAATCATTACAACATAAGTTTTTTTTTATTCATGAGTACTACTATAAAATAAAAAATATTCGTAAAATACAGAAATAAAATTTAAAGTTGTTGTAAAATCTAATAATTATGTTGTAAACTGAAGAATAATTTCTGAAAATAAACATGCTGTTCCACACGAAAGAAGATAAGGGACGCAGACCGTGACCCAATGGACGCGAAAAAAATTCAAAATCATGAACGTGAAAATTAAGAAAAAAATCTAACGTGGCCACCACAAGACCTCCCGCCATACCTACTTTATTCTTTTTACTTATTATACAAATATATTAAGTACTACTACGACTGCTACTACTCACAAAATATATTTTAGTCAGTTTATTTAAACTGCAGAAGAAGATATAAACGGAATTTTACTATTGTCACTGTCACTGTCATGTCCATAATCATTTAAATTTTATGTAGTAACAAATGTTAAACGATAATAGACTACAAGATACCGAAATACTAAATTATAAGTATATACTTTAATTATTCTTAAATGATAGCAGATACAGAAAAATTTATAAAATACCGATTGTAGATAATAATCACATAATCTTTCATATGAAATAAAAAATTCGTCTTACCTAAATTAATTATTTATCGAAATATTTTTAAAAAGTTCTACTTCCGGTTATGAATTGGTACAAAAATTTACTGGGCTCTTAAGATTTGTATTAAAATCTTAAGTATAAAATTTGGTTGTTAAATTTTTGTAACTTTTTGAGTTATAGAAAACGAAAAAAATGTTACATACAACCTAAATACCTCCCTTATAGAATATGAGTTGGGAGGTAATAACGTTCGTGAATGGTCGTGAAAAATATTTTAAATTTTAGTGAATGAGCATGAGCGTGAATCAAAATTCATTAACGTGCCCATCTCTAATCCTTGCCTAACCTTACAAAAATTAGGTTATATAAGTTAAATGATTTTAAATTACATCCTGATATGAACCTTTCGTCTAAATTAAAAATTTACAATCACATAATCTCCAACGTCGATTACAGTCGACAAATGCAGTCTCACATATGCAGTACGAGTACATTCCATGCAATAAATATCATCCCACACGCCATCGAACATCGTCTATGCCCTTTACAGGAGGCGACACCGCCATAGACCAAGGCACTCTTGATCAAGCGCCGTCAAGCCTATATCGCTATGTTTTCAATTTCATCCGACCGAGCTATATTAGGAGCAGTGTTATTTAGAATGAAATATGTACGATGATGACAACGAATCATGGTAGATGAGATGAGAGATGAAGATTTATTGGGAAAGGGACAGGATTGTGATGAAAGAAGATGAGTTTTTTGTATTATTGTTTGGATTGTTAAGGGATTCTTGCAGGATTGTAACCTTAAGAGGAATCCCCACCCCTACAAAATTAAGGAAAAATATGTTCTCGTTGGGCCCATGAAATTGACTTTAATTTGTTTGCTCTTTTTTTAAATTTAAAGATAAAAGATGTATCTAGGTCTGTCTAGTGCCATTTTTTTTTAATTTAAATTTTTACATGTATTTTTTAAGCTCCAAAGTTAGTAAAATTTTAAAAACTTTGAAGATAAAATATTAAAAAACTAAAGTAAAAATTAAAAAGTGAGACTAAGCGGACATAGCCTAGACTTTAATCTTTCATTTAAAAAAAATTGTTTAAAATTAGTGGTAATTTCATGTGCCCAACGAAACCCCTTTTGTAGTAGAAAGTGGCTAAATACGGTTCATTCATCGAATCAACCGATGTCGTCACAATGGGTAACAATGGTTTGTGACGGCATCGCTTCATTCGTTAAATGGATCTTCAAAACTAGTGGGGATTCCTCTTAAGTGAATCCTTGTTTATATATTGTCAATTATTATTTATAATGCCACAAGAAGGTTGTCATTGTCATGTCTAATAGTAGTCCTTGTGCTGGTATTAATATTACAAGTTTATTTACTTAGGCCACTAGTGGTACTTACTATCCGAGTACACATATTTATTTATTTATTAATTAATTCACTCAACAAGCAAAACTGCGGTGTGGTAACTTCCGGAAATGTTAAAATGCACATTTTTCTGTATTGTATTCCGTCTTTTTTTCAAAGTGAAATTATAAATTCCCTGGACTAATGTTACATAGAGCGGACATTAACAATCGCTAGGATATTCATAGGATGTTAATAACCAAATAAAGCAAGTAACACATTTTTGAAATATTGTGAGGAATTTATTTTGTAAAGTAGGAATTATTGTAGCTTTAATATTTACATTTTAATAGTGTAACAGTGTTACAAAATATTATTTCAAAATTTCGACTTATTAAAAATTAAGGTATTTTTTAAAGAATTAGCTCATAAATCCTTCTAAAATGAATTAACCAGTCAGCTTAACTGACTTGCACTTTCAACATTCTTCATGTTTATTTATTTATCCCAGAGAATAATTTTAGAATATCTCAATTCTTTTTCTTTCTCAAGGTTTAATAATTCTGCTCTAAATAGGAATTGTTATTTACCGCATTGCTGGACTTTTTTCATCTTCTCTGAGAACCGTTCATGCAATTTTGCGTTCATATAAGGAAGATTGTATAAATTCTTGTGTCATCCGCGGATCTTGAGAAAAGTATAAATTATACAATTTACTACTACAAAAACCTTGATACGAAATAACCAGAGCAACTGGCCATCTTGAAAAGGAAACAAGTCATTTTTATCCGAGAATAAATCATTTTTATACCGTCTTGATCGCGAGAGATGATGGTGTAATTGTAATATCACCAGCAGCGACCTTACACCAGATGAAAACACTAATTATTTCTTCATTTACATATTATTAATTAATTCACTGAATTCATACATGTTATTATAAACGAATTAAAAATCTTTTTTGGAGATTGAAGGACGAGTCTATTTCTCAGACACATCAGAATTTTAAGGAGTTTGGAACTGTCATTTCTTTGACAAGTGACCTAATTTTGTCACCCCCGTTTTAGTAATAGATTATATTTATTATAAATTCAACATAATAGAGGACATGACTAGATTAATATTGAACAACTCGTCAAAACATATAATGACTATAATATTATTTATCTACGACTAATGTATAACATTAACATTACTTGTGTGATGTTTGCTACATAATACCATATATTAATCCCACAGGGAATAATAGTCAGTATTCCCTTCTCTGCACCAATCAGAAAATTACTTTGCCTGAATCAATTTCTCCGTGCTCATTATTTGTTTAAAACATTGCAATGTTTAATGATGTAACTATGGTGATAAAGAATTGACAATTTGGAAATGTCAAAATTTTTGCTTATTGGTATTTATTTTATTTAAATCTTGTAATTAATAATTTAGTCTTAGATAAAGTACAGTATACAACTCGCTATAATGGCTATTATTCTCTCAGATGATTAAAACCACAAAATAAATTAAAACTACAAAATAATGCAGCATTGTTCTGTTCTGTTACTGTCAATTCTTTGATTGTCTAACTGACTAATATAATTCTAGTAGTAAAATCTCTGACACAAAGATTGTTCTGCATAAGAAAGTAAAATGTAATGATTTATTATTTAAAAAGACTCAGAACTGAATATAAAGAAGTTATATCACACTGTCATTGAATAGTAAGGCGATCTATTTCCCTATTTTTCTGATCAAGCCAGTCTAATAAATGAGCCTGCCAGTTTGATACAAGTGATTAATCATACTTGCATATTAAATTGATTTAATTAGACTAATATTATTTCGTGCGGGTAGCTCGATGCTAAGTAAATAAATCAAAGTTAATGGTGACTACTTTCAGTTAAGGAAGCAATTTATATGTAATTATTAGCTGTTATTAGTTGCAGTATGTCTTTATAATAGCTCGGCTCTCGGTTGACTTTTGATTTGTTGAAAATCATGTAAAATATATGAGAACAAAGATACATTGTCTGCCTGCTGACTGTGTTATTACGAGAAATTTATTAAATATAATACGGTATTTGTTATTTATTGTAGAGATTTTTAATGCTGACTTCTGTAACATGTGTAATTGATCTGCTAGAATAAATTTATTATTTAGTTTAATTAGTTTAATTGAATGTGTATTACCAACTGCAAAAAATAACTGACCACCTATCTAACCTATATATTTTTATTATTTGTTCAGATACTACATGAAAATTATGCAAACTATAATTTTTAAAATGCTAGGAACCATGCCAACTAATAGATATTTACGTGTCGAGCGTAGTAAATTAATCTTTACGGGCGAGCTGGAATGTTTGGGGTGCGAGCGACGAAGGAGCGAAACTCCTTAAGAGTGTCGTTTACCTAAATGACCAAAACATGCTTCGCACAAGTTTGTGATTTATTTAACAACAAACAAACGTAATAATAAAAAATTCGCTTTTACCAGACCATTTTTTCATGTCTGATTTATCGAAGACTATGCTTTCTGAAACAAAATGTGTTTATTTAAACAAGATACTTGGTTTGCCAATAATTACCATTTAGCACTTTTAAAAGGTGAAAAATATATTTTTGGAAATATAATACCTGAAAATTAATTTAAAATTTTTTTAAAAAATTGGTAATGTGAATAAAGCTATTAGTATTACTATTACTACTTATATTTACATATAATATGGTGTGATATCACTCATTTAAAACTTTAAAGGCAAGTGATAAGAAGCAGAAGAATATCTAGTACAAGTTTTGAAAAAAGAATCACTTTGTTAACAAAATAGAATTTATCCACGGCTCTAAGATTTTTAGTATCATTTCCCCAATAAAGAAATGTTTAAAACATCCGATTCTGGACCCATATTTCACTCCGTCTAGATATTAGAGCAGATTAAACACAAAAATTTCTTGAAATTACAAAAATGTATTTTTCTCTCTCAGAGAAAATCTCAAAATAAACCCTCTCCTGTAGCCTTAAACAAAACAAAAATATTGTACCTTATAGAAAAATGATTAACAAATCCCATGCCGAAAACCGGGTGTCGATATTACTAATCGATCAGAAGTTATAGCTGATTTAACCCAACGTTTAAGGCGGTACACTTGTTGACTGCAATATTGCTGCAATTGAATCAGAATTTACGATTATGGCTATATTGCTCAAAATAAAAATCAGAAATTTAGCATGAGTAATTACGAAACATTATTTGTCCGAAAAATTTGTATAATACATTATTGCGACAACAATTAGAGAAAATAAGAATTAATTTTTGCATTTTAATATTTCAAATCGTGGCTTTATTAATGCATCTTAATTAGTTTTGTTTGAAATAATCGATTCCTTGCATTGATCGTAAGAGTGGTATGGAAAGTTTTTTTGTCAAAAAAATTACACAACTAGTTAAAAAAATTGTGAAAAATTGGCAAAATAGACTGTTTTTATTAATTTATTACCAAAAAACTATTAAGTATTTAAAAAATATAGCTTCATAGCACTCTAGATTCATCTTTTAACTAACCATATATAAAATATGAACAGTGTAGGTGTTATAGCAGGGGCACAATTTGAAATATAGCGAGGTCACTTTTTCACTATATTTTTGTCACAAGTGTACCGCCTTAATAGAAATTTTTAAAAAATTTATATTTTTTCTCGTAGAATAAGTTTACACGGCAGATAAGTAAGAGTCACAAAATTTTTGCGAATTTGTTTCTTATAGAGAAACATTCCAGGAATCGAATGCAAAAAACCGGAAGTCAATATTTCAACCCGTTAACAAATGACAGCTGTTTTTGTGTGAAAAGAAACAAAATTATAATTAAATATAAAAAGAGTGCTTTTTAAAAACACGTTTTGTTGATTTTCTCCAAAACTGTATTATTTATATGGAAGTTTTTTGTACCTATTTTATGCTCTACAATTTTGTAATTAGACTTTTTGTCGTAATATTAACCGTTTACGCGTTAATCGCAAAAAACTAAAAAAGTAGGACATTTTTCAAAAATATTGCCAAAACTGCCACTTATCCGGACAAGCACTCAAATTTGTTTTAATCACTAGACCGTTAGTAACAACTTCCCCATGGGTGCTTCTCTGGTAAATGTATGACACACAGAAGTATGCCCAGCGGTTGTATTATTACTGATTAATAATTAATTAATATATTTAATTTTAAATAAACGTTGTCAAATAAATAACACTCCCACAACTTATTTACGAAATAAGGTACACTATTAATAAAACCGTTCCATATTGTATTGAATATATCTCTGTATCGGTCTGAATTCCCGTGCAACTTTTCCTCTTGGCCACACCTAGTCTCGCTGTGCTGCATTCGTATCTATCGTGGTATATGGTTATGGTCATTGTGCATTTATTGATAGTTTAGCTCCGCTGTACATTTTCCTAACTAATGTCACAAGATATCGAATTGCGCTTGGTCTGCGCTTCGCCTATAAGCTTCACTATCTCAAATATCTTATCGTGTTTGAAGTTCCAGGTACTCAATGCCTTTGTTTATTCTTGATTGGGTTCAATGAGGTAATTAGCAGTAAATCATGGCAAATTGCGAGCTTTGAATACGGAGGATTTGTTTAAGAGCCGCGTTCAAAGTGGTTTAGTTATACTTAGATTTATTTATGACCTTTGAGTGGTTGCTTTTGTTGTTCAATTTTGATCAGCGTTCTTGATCTGCTCTTAAATTTGATATACAGGGTGGGCCAAATAAGACCTACTAATGTTAAACACACAGATAACTCTTGTAATAATCATTTATTTTGATAAATTTTTTTTTATACAATGAATATATTTTATGGAAATTATGTATGAAATATGACATCAGACAAATGTAAACCATTATTCTCGATAAAGAGATCGGCTCTTTTTAACGCGTTTTCCATTACACCACGTAATGTTTCTGGTTGAAAGCTCAGTATTTCGTCTCGAATATTCTGCTTCAGCTGTCTAATAGTCTCTGGTTTATTAACATATATTTTGTTTTTTAAATATCCCCATAAAAAAGTCGTGCGCTGTTAAATCTGGCGAGCGAGGTGGCCAAGGAAGATCTGATTTTTTTTTAAATCAGACGTTCGCCAAAAATTTCACTTTATTGGCCATAACACCGCACCAACAGTACATTTGGATGGATTTGCAACTGATGCTGGTGTATTTCCCTTGGATTTTTAGAGCCCCAAAATCTACAGTTTTGTTTGTTTACATAACCATTTAAATGAAAATGCGCTTCATCCGATATCAAAACAATATTTAGAAAATCAATTTGTGTGGCTAATAAATTTCCAAGAATTCAGTTATAACCTACACAAAGAAAAAAATACTTAAATAAAAAAATACAAAAGTTAAGTGTGTTTAACATTGGTAGGTCTTATTTGGCCCACCCGTAGATTTTGATGCGATGTCACTAGATGCGATGCGATCTACTAGATCATTTAAAAATATTTCATTAAAACAGACAATTTGATATCATTTCAAATTTTTACTGTGGCATTAATTCGATTTGTTTTATGTTTGACATTTCTGGCACTGGTTTTATAATTGATTAAATTAGGTAGGTATATTATTTAAAGCTGAACTTTCTACATTTTACATTCTCGTAAAGTTTGGAAAAATTTATAATTTGTTAGATATTATGTATAATTTTCGGGGTTAATATAACAAGTGCTATGATTATCATCGGTGATAGCATGAGTTGGCCGATGAAAATTGACCGAGTGCGCAGCACGAGTTCAATTTTCTGAAGACTAACTAATTTCTACTGCAAATTATATTTATTGTCAGGTATTCTTATTTAGCATAAAGGCTGGTTTATAATGGATGTAACTGTTGACTTCTTCTGTGTTCTGTTAACATGAGCTATAGATATTTCTATGTTACGGTTCATAATGACACTAGATTTGACGTTTACCTATACTGTAACAGTAAGGTTCGCCAACTTTTAAGAAAACTTCCTAGAGTATCACTATATAAAAAGAGTATGGCCATGGGCGACATATTAGCCATGCTTTAATACTCTAAAAAACTGTGGAATTAATTAATGTTTAACTGTTACGATATGATATCCAAAAATTAGTTCAGTATCTAACTTTAAAACTCTTCATGTATTACCAAACATATTATTTTATTCAAATTTCAAATACAATTTTACTGAAGTTAGCCATACTCCGTATAGAGCCACTCTGGTACATACTTCACTCTTTCCCAACAAATAGCAAGGAAGTTCTATTTGTTCTTTGTTTACTTTTTTATGAGTATTTTATATTTCGCTACAATATTTATTGTTATAAACATTGCAGATCCAATTATGTAACTTTCAACAAAGTTAGCAGATTACTGAAATGATTATGAACCACACACTTCTCATTCACATCACACATCTTACAGAATACAGAAGAAGTAACCGATTACATCCATTATAAACCAGGCTTAAGGCAATCTAGAAACTCTAATGATTCTATATTGATATAATATTTATGTCTATTGTTTGTACCTGTTTGCAAAAATTTATGCAGATAAAGTGCATAAAAATGATTGTCTAGAAAAGGTTTCAATAGCCCAAGTGAAGAAATAATACACCTTCTTCTCATGTTATTCAACTGTCAATAGTAATCAATTTAAAGAAGTCTCGGCAGATATTCTACCAATGCATCTAGGAATCTTCCGCAACTTCCCGTAAATATTTATGTAATTATTTATAAAATCGTAAAACAATTCAATCCTTGGTCGTATAGCTAACAATTGCATTTACTCCTCACTACCGGATTCAAATAACATTATTGTTCTTGTAAGTAATTTAAATAGCAGTGTGGATTTACATGTCGAACGAGATTGCCGTTGAAATTTGCGATTTCAATTGCTAAATAGTTTACACGAGCGATGCAGCGATTCAGCGCCATTCTTAGCATACAAATGTGAGAAAAACTCGCGTTGCGCATGCGCAGCAAGTCACAGAGGCGCAGGATATTGCGCAGAATACGTGTGAAGTGTGAAATACTCGGGAATAAAGATGTGCATCGCACGACACGCGAACGGAGAAAACGGCGAAATTGTCATCGTCTGGACTCTGGAGGACAAAATATTTGCTTCAATAAGGACAAATACACATTATTGATTGAAATAAATGCAGAAAAAACTCAAGGAGTTGAAGAATTTTTATTCTCAGGAAGAAATGATCCTCAAAAACGATGGAAGATATAAAAAGGACATAAAAAATTATTCTACAAGCTCAAACAGTTTTTAATATGCAAAGAAAAATTTAAAACTCAAGAAATATCTCCGAGAAAACAAAGCTACGGCACTTAAAAACAAAGTGCCTTATTGATTGATATACGGCGCGGAGACATGAGCAGAAACGAACCAATACAAAAATTAGTTACAAATATTTGTCAATAAATTTCTAAGAAGAATATGATCAGAAAAAATTCCAACGGAATACTCGTAATTACTAGAGCGAATTATGGGAAAAAACTAATTGAAAAAATATTAAGAAAACGCCAATGGAAATTAAGAAAAAAACATCTGCAAATATTACAAGGCAAGCTCTTGATTTTAATATGCACGGAAAAAGAAGAGTAGGTAGATCAAAGACCAACAACGACATGGAAAAGAAGCATTAACAATGAAAGGAACACCAAGCTTAAGCCGATTTTACACGATTCAATTTATTCACCAATAAATTGATCAAGTTCACCTTCAATTTCATCATCAATAAATTACCAAGTAGAAAAATATTTTTGTTCGTTTTACACACATCAAGTTTTTCTCAATATATTCTGAAAATTTTCATAGTTCCAACCGGTTGTAGAATGATCCAATAAACAAGAAATCACGAAAATAATAACAATAATCTAAACATCCAAATGCAAACGTCATGGAAATGGTAAACACAATGGTTGACAACGACAAAACTAAGGGGAAAATCCCTAGAATTCCCTTCCCTATAAAATTGTAGAAATATAGAACACATTCTAATAAATTATTAAAACGAAAAAATAAATTGTCCAATTTATTGGTGAAGAAAAAATTGATGTAATTTGTCGTATTACACACAACAATAAATTCCCTTATTAATTAAAATAAATTAACTAAAGGCAATTAATTTTCAAAAATTTTCTGCTAACTGTAATAAAAACTATTTTATTCATTATTTTGTAACTAAATAAAATAAATTTTGTTTATTAATTTGAATGCAAAATTTCATTGTACTCATATACATTAATTTCATAGTGTTTGTATTTAAAATAATAAAGTAAGTTACAACAAGAAAGAAATATTTTCCAGATAAAACGATTTTGTTGTTCATAAGTTTATCTGTAACTAACCGAAATATTTATTTGTATCACAAGGCCAGAAACTGACCTTTTGCAAGAGCGAGTATTTTTGACACGCCGAGCCACAGGCGAGGCTTGCAAATTACGAGCACTAGCATAACAGTTTCTGGACGTGTAATACACAATATTTTATGTGCCGATTTCATTACAAAAATATAAAATAATTATACATAACCTAAAAAATTGTGCACTGAATACTTGCATTTGAGCTTAAAATATATTTATTTCAGTTTCTATTAACGATTTACGTCTAAAATTTGTCAAAATCTTGTTAATTCTTGTATAAAAAATATTCAACGCATAAAATTGACATCTGCTTGACAACTGTAGTAATGTCAAGATGCCAACCTATAACTTCCGGTTGTTTGCCGGCCTAGGCTGGCAACAAAGAGTTTCTGGCGGATTTTGAGATATGGAAAACTAGCGATGCCGACCGAAGGCATATAAAAATAATATTAGGTATGAGATAAGGTTTAAGTTAACTAATTTGTATTCTACCATAATCCATAAACACAGGTCTACCAGTTTACCTTATTTATTTGGTCGTCTCTTTAGGAGTTATGTAGTTCAGTATCTTTAATAAGACGTAAATACTTTGCTTTGTACTTCAAGTTAAAAGTTAAATTGCCTAAAAAGCAGGCACAGCCACCATTGCGAACTACAACTTTACGAATGAAGTTGCCATTTCTTTTGGTCTCCACAGTACTCAGTAACAATACACGCCATACCTTCTATCAGCAAGTCCGAATGGCTGTGTGTTTTTATTTGACTCCTTTGAGTGTCGAACATACATACATTAGTCCGGCGATAAGCCCCGATCGCATGTTGAACAATAATTTACACGGGTTACATGGATCTTTATTACTGGCTTGCTAAGCTTGGTGTTGGGACTTTGTTGAATTTCAGATAAATTGCGCTATTTTTATTGCATTCGAATGAATTCGTTCAAGGAGAAGACTGGAGAAATGTTGCTGAGAGATAATTTATGGATGTAGGCCAACGGGATCGAGAAGGAAATGTTTCATTATGAAAGGAGTGGATTAAGTAATTAACTGTTATTTAGGTAGCAAGGTAGTTTCGGTCCAAACACGCAATGCAGTTTAAATCAGAGCAAAAACGGTGATGATTATATCAACTTTGCTTTCTGACATACCTGAAGTAGGAATTGTAAAACATGATTGTCTGTAGGTCGACACAAACACGAGAAACCCTGGAAAATTTAATTTAGGATAAAATGAGATCAGAACTATGATTATTGTCAAAAAAATTACAAACACTTGAAACTACAACAATCAAAATTGTCTCATTCCAGTTTTGAGAGTTAAATTCTCATGATAACATACATTATTATCTAGATAAGATAAATATATAGAATTGAAAAAAATAAAAAAATAAGATATAAGATAATTTAAAAAAATCTGACGTGGCCATCACAAGACCTCCCGCTGTACCTATTTTATTCTTTTTACTTATTATACAAATATTTTAATATATAAGTACTATACTACTACTGCTACTACTCACAAATATATTTTAGTCATTTTATTTTAACTGCAGAAGAAGATATAAACGATATTTTACTATTGTCACTGCCACTGTCACTGTCATGTCATAATCATTTAAATTTTACGTAGTAACAAATGTTAAACGATCATGGAGTACAAGATACCGAAATACTAAATTATAAGTATATACTTAAATTATTCTTAAATTATAGCAGATACAGAAAAATTTATAAAATACCGATTGTAGATAATAATCACATAATCTTTCATATAAAATAAAAAATTTGGTCTGAAATTAATTATTTATCGAAATATTTAAAAAAAGTACTAATCCGGTTTATGAATTGGTACCAAAATTTACTGGGCTCTTAAGATTCGTATTAAAATCTTAAATATAAAATTTGGTTGTTAAATTTTTGTAACTTTTTGAGTTATAGAAAACGAAAAAATTTTTACATACAACCTAACGAACACACACACACACACACACACACACACACACACACACACACACACACACACACACACACACACACATACACACTCACACAGACATCATCTCGAAAATACTTTATTCGTATTCTATATGGATTCTAAAACGTGTTTATTTCTTAAAATCTCACACTCGAAAATTTTGCGCCATCACAATACCTCCCTTATAGAATATGAGGCGGGAGGTAAAAATATCTAGATCTAGATTTTATCTAGATAATCCCAACACTGAAAACAACAGAACTGTTTTCTATAGTATATTTCTTTTTAAAAGAGTTCAATATTGCGAAATTAGATGAAGGGTTTTACTCTTGTAAACCAGAATAACAAATGCGTTTTCAACAGTTTACTTATTGTATTATTACTGCAATTTCTTCATATTTATTCCAGTCAGTAATAAATAATACCGTAATAAGATCTCGTGGCATCGTGGGCGTCAAATATCCGCAATTCCGCTAATTTTTCTGTTGGAAATGTCAAGTTAACGCATTGGCACGTAGGGTAGACTGGATACGGTTGAAACAATTTCGCTTATATCGTCCATAGTATTGCCATTTATAAGCCGAACGATGATAATGATATATTAAATACAAGAGCGTGGTTCTATCTACTAGTAGGAAGTACCATTTTAATATCCGGTGTGTTATATTTAGTAGAAGATCAAATTTAAAAAAATCTGACGTGGCCATCACACAACCTTCCGCCTTATCTAGACTTTAAACATATTTAAAATATACAAATAAAAATCATCACCTGAATAAAAAGATTCATTCACAGGAAAACTTTGCTGTGTTGAAGCCATCCTCCGTTCAATTACTACATTTAATATCTTACTTAGGACTTATATAGCGCTAGTATGCCAACTTGTCACCCGTCTCACCTGTCAATATTTTTTACGCAGAAACAAAAATCAACCGATCATGGATTACAAGATATCAACGTTTTATTTGATAAATTTATTTTTTAAATTTTACTGCAGATCTTTAATGCTACCAGATAAAGACAATTTTTTTATAACGTAAGTTGCAAATAACTTTTCCTCTTATTCTTATTACAAATAAATACTATATTTTTCCAAATTTATATACAATTTTGACAATTAACCTATTCAATCTTCAAAAAATATCACTTCCGATGAAGATATTTGTACCAAAATCTACGGAGCTCTTCCAATTTATATACAAATGTTAAATACCAAATATCAAAAATTTCGGGTAATTCGTATTTGAGTTATGCGACTAACACCCCTTGACCACACACACACACACATACACACACACATACACACAGACATCATCGTGAAACTATCAAAAATGAGTTGTAAGGACCCTAATTCGTGCTCATCCACTAAAAATTCACCACCCGATTTTTTGCATGATTCCAATACCTTCCTTTACAGGTAAGCGGAAGGTAAAAACATCTGATTTGTTTCAATCGTCCCCATACCAGGGGCGGTTGAAACAGTGATTGGGGACAGTTGAAACACATGAAAATAAATCAAAATATAATATTGTAACATGTTTTATTCATTACTTATTCTAATTCTAAGAATAATTATGGCACCGTTTGACAATATTATATATTTTTAATCAACCTTTAAGGTTTTTAGGGTTCACAACTTAAAATGTATATTATCAGTCGTCTGTGACAATATGACTACTTAATATTGATATATAATTTACGAAATTAACAAAAACAGGAAAAATAATCTGACTATAAACTAAAAGAAATCATTTCTTTGATTTTGGTTAGTCATAAATCATACAAAAATCAAGCTTTGGGATCATTCCGAGTCGCAATTGTGGCTAACATAGACAAGACCACCTTCTGTGCAATCTTCGTGAGCCTCATAAGTATTGGTATACCTCGACCTGTCCTCTCGAAGTCTTCATTGCGCGTACTCTCGGCATCCAGAAAACAATAAAATAAAATAAATATATTGTTTCAACCGTACCCACAAAAAATGTTTCAACCGTCCCCAACCCCTCTTTTAGGTAAAAAACAGTTTATAGTAATGATTACAATAATGATACATTAAAACTAGTTACGATGCCGTATTTTACAAGCTTCATTTCAAACACAAAAATACACTCAATACTCTCACTTGAATAAAAACCATAATAATTGGAAAAATCTTCAAACAAAAATACTTACTTTTGGTTATCAAAATACAATGCTGCAACACGCGGTGAGCGTCACAACACTGAGTCTCGGGTTCAAACCTGTTGTCTGCTTCGTTCGCCCTTGGACCCCTCACCCCACCGTTTCTTTTCGCGAGATATTTGTTTTGTTTCAACCGTCCTGTGTTTCAATCGTACCCAGTCTACCCTACCGTAACAACGCAACGTTAACGTTCGAGTAACGAGCGCATTTTGATAGATTTACGCATGTTGGGCAATCGCCAACGCTGCACAGAACAGAGCTAGAAGCAAAGCGATATTGCAGTGTTGGTATGTGGTGGTATACGTTGGTATGTGTTGGTAGTTGTGGTGCACTAGGTGTGGGCAGTGATGGCTGATGTACTCAGAGTTCGATCGGTTTGACCGATGTTGACGGGTGCTACAGGGTATTATTTTGCGGAATATGGAATATTTTATTGTACCGTTATGACGTTTACTGGAGTTGTACAAGAGTTCAAAAGGCTGTACGTTTGTTTGAAATATTTAGATTTTATATCTATACTCAAATATACAGAGTGGTTTTGAAGTTAATGTCATAAATGTAAGGGTTCCATGCATCCATTTTGTATGTCGCGTTTTATTTGTCGTTATGAATTCAAATGTTATTTCAATTCATTCAATTACCATTAACGACGGATGAAACGCGACGTATTCTTCGAAAGCAAATTCTTCGAAGGAAAATTCTTCGAAGGAAAGTTCTTCGAAAAGCAATTCTTCGAAAGGAAAATTCTTCGAAAGGAAAATTCCTCGAAAGGAAAATTCTTCGAAAGGAAAATTCTTCGAAAGGAAAATTCTTCGAAAATAAAAGATATTATATTTTCTATTAACTACGAAACAACGCGTAAGGATGAATTTGGCTCACGCTAATTAAAGGACTCAAGAAGGGTAAGAGGATTTTTATTTAGTTCAGTTCAATCAGAGTTTGTACCAAAACAGAGTATGGGGGACTCAAGAAGGGTAAGAGGTTCTTTATTAGGTCAGTTCAATCAGAGTTTGCACCAAATCCGAGTATTTGGGACTCAAGAAGGGTAAGTGGTTTCTTTATTTAGTTCAGTTCAATCAGAGTTTGTACCAAAACCGAGTATGTGGGACTCAAGAAGGGTAAGAGGTTCTTTATTTAGTTCAGTTCAATCAGAGTTTTACCAAAACCGAGTATGTGGGACTCAAGAAGGGTAAGGTATTCTGAACAGATCCGTAAACTATCCCCATAAAAATTAATATCTGAACGGATGCTGTTATAATTTCGTTATGTCAAACGGATAATTGATTATGGAATAATTTTGAAGAAACTAAAATAAATTTGCACCTGTAACCTGTAATAAACTCTTACAAGATGTAAATACTCAAATTTTATTCATTTTATTTTGGTGACTTCATTTCATTCAAAAACAGTTTAGCAAAAGCTGTTGCATCCGCTAATGTATAGGAGAATAATACTAAAAATATTAATAAAAAAAATATTGGTAGGTATAGGTACCTATTTTATACTTTTTATACCAATAATTATTTAATATGTTTGCTATAAACTATAATAGGTACCTACTTACCTACTTATTTATTTTTAATATTAAATTTTCGTATTGCCTAATGCAATTTTATGTCAAAGTAATACTGTATAATACAGAAGAATATAGTAAAATTATAATTTCGTCCAAATTAGCTGCAATGTTTTGAAATACAATTAAAAATTAATGTAACGATAATTATGCAATTATTGGGAACACTGTTTACAAAACGAAATAATGCATATCCCTGTTCATAGCAGACCTAAACGGAGTCTGTTTAAATTTTATTCTTCAGAATACAAATTTTTGACATATCCGTTAAAATTCAATTGTATCTGTCAGATTTCAGTCTCTCGTGACCTCACCTAATATAGTTTATACACCGTAACTGAAATGGAATACCTATAGGCTTTTTAATTTTCACGGAAAAGACATAACCAAATAGGTAAAGAAGCAAAATACAATAAAAAGATTTGCAAATATAATTATTTTGTTAATCAAGATGAAGCGGATATCACTATTGAAAAATTAGAATAAATTGAAGATTTATTATGGCAGTATAAAACTATAAAAGAACAGCTTTATGACAAGTAAATGAAATTGTCATTTGTCATTAGCGATACCATACACGCTTCGTGTTATTGCTATTAGTATAGTGAATAATTTTTGAAGATTTACGATCTATGAAAGCTATTAGATTGTAACATCCCCATATATGTCCCGAGCGCCGTATAGGCGTTGTACTACGTGCAGCTATGAAAATATCAAATGCCATAACCTCCATGTTACAACTTCTTAATCATAACAATAAATTTTAGTTATTAGCTACTGCAATCGATTTTATATCAATATAAACGGTATAAACTTCATATGTGTTTCTACTAAATGGTTCGCATGGTGCTATAAACGTTTTAATTTATACTGGGGTCTAGTAGATATTTACTTCCATATTATCTAACACTTATTTTTCAATTGGTATGAATAACAGTTTAAATAAGGCACTTAAATATTGAATATGCATTCATAGACAATTTAAATTTTAACTGTACATTTCTTGTAAACTAATAAATAATGAAACATTCTGGAAAAGAGTTATATTCTAAGAGAAATATAAATGCTAGCTTATATTATTTCGTAATAGCTGTCCAAAATGTTTGAAACTCTTTTTGCCTTTCTGAATTTTATCTTTTCTGGAGCTTTCTGATGGATGCAGAAAACGGATGTAAAGGAATATTCAAATCTAGATAAAATAGTTGGATTTTTTCCAGCGATTGTAAAACAATGGTTTAGAAATAATTTTTTTCTACGACCACTACGGAAAATTGCACTTTTCCCATGCTTTACATAGCCCGAAAGTTATTCATTTCTCACAGTCGTAGGATAAAGTGTGAGAAATTATTTCTCACACAATAAGTTGCCAACTGTAATATAATGTTAATTTTTATATATGTATTTTTAGGTTTATAGATTACAAAATATTATTTGCTAATTCATTACCTACTTAAATGTTTATATAATATAATATATTCTCAATATTTCATACGAATAAACTATAATAATATTTCAAAATATTGAAATCTAATTTTCGCTTTTACATTTTAGAATTTAACTGTTGGCAAGATTGTTCTTTTAAAAAAATGAATTATTTCTTAGCAAAGAGTGTGGTCGTAGAAAAAGTAAATCCGACCCTGAATGGAACACATAATTGGGATATTATTACCAAATTATTAACATTGGGATGTTACATAGACAATGTTACTAAGGGCGGACACAAGCAATCGCTCGGATATGAATACGATGTTAAGGGTATCGTCTCCACGTAGCTCAACACCGCGTTTGTCCTATGTTAATGCATAGAAACGCTCGCTAAAAATACGTAAAAGCAGTCAAGCAATTTCTACATTGCTCACGAAGTTTTATAGATAAAGCTAAATTTCACAAATTTATTTACAGACGAAGAATGCAACTAGGATTATGCCGAGTTACATTTTCTAATAAATCTCTTAATAATAAGAAAAAGCATGTAAAAAATTGCTTAAAACACACTTTTTCATTAATTTTGTATATGGATTTCAAAGATTTTTTCAGAATTCTAACTGGGCATAATCCTAGATTAATTCCTTCACAAAAATCTAGTACCTGTTTTTCCTTTAAATTTTTAATATGCAATGAGTAAAGCAGAAACTGCTACACCTCTAAACACGCAATATTTTGTTACGGAGAAGAAACCCTTAATAGGCAAATGTAGCAAGTAACAAGCGAGATGTCCACATTCTTGAAATATTTTGCCAAGGAGACAGAATCTCAGTTTCAATAAAATGTTTTCAGAATCAAACATCCGCTGCTTTTTGCCCAATTTTAATTCAATTCCTCGTCATCTAATCACATCAGCTTCTAGCTCTTACAAAATCATCTGAAATGCTCACATTCTTGCTGAACATCATCATTCCATGTTGCGAGTGACCTCAAACCAATCATCAGGTTCTGCGCGTGTACTGTTCTGTGTTCAGTGTCTGTTGGAAAGAATGAAACACAATCTACGAGGCGGATTGTGATTTTTACTTAACTCGTGAACTGTCTGACAATGACATGGATTCAATGGGCAGTTACTACGCCTTGCTCTTCGGGCGATTCGTCCTAATTGTTCAAGTACCGGTTACTGCCAACTGTGATGTCAGATGATGCTTCGGACACAATCACGAGTGTTATTCAAATTTATTATCGTATTCGTTTGTTAATCCAGTTCATTTCTTTGAAACTATTAAAAGAGTTGTTTATCATTGCTGTAAATCTAGGAATGAGTATAATTTCCTCCTGAAAATGAACTGCAGAGTGATCGTAAATGGTTGACCGTGCCTTTTCATTCTGATTTTATCTTTTCCGCTAGTGATGCCGTTTGTCGAGAGTAGTCGAGACTCTCGTCTCGACTCGGAATTTCCAAAATTAATAAAAAGCTACTCTCGTCTCGTCTCGAAATTTCTCGACAAATCTCGACATAGAGTCGAGAGACTCGAAAATCTCGAATCAACTTGGGTTGTGTGGTATTTATTTATTTGACATGCAAAACAAGAAACAAGTCAGTATTAGTTTGTCAGTGTTAGTGCGGCCTAGGTCCAGTCTTATGGGATTACTTATAGGTACGTATTTTGTACAAAATAACTCTTTTGTGATACATTTAACTCTAACTAATACATGTTTATTTTATTCCACGGTACTTCATCTATACTTGACTAGTTACCTAAATTTATAATTAAAATTAATTTTTTGTTAATTAATAAAAATGTTTCGTCATTAAGTATACCTATATCTTTACTAAACTTATTATTTTGTTAATAACTGTTACATAATTTTAGGAATAGGTATTATTTTTATTAAATATCTAATTGATAAAGATTTTATGTTTAAACATGTAAGTTTGTATAGGTACATTTATTGTTTGTTGATCATGGGAATATTACTTAAAAGATAGTATTTTAATTTTTTTTTTGTTCATAAGTGTTTCAAATAATTTTTTTTAAATACAATCTTTTTGTGAAAAATCCCATTTATGATCTGGTCCTGATATTCCAGCATGATTATCATCTAAAAATGCGTCAGGGACAAGAGGTGAAATTTTTTTGAGAATAATTGTTTAATCCTATCATATTCACAAAAGCATATTTCTGTTAATTTTAATTTTAAGCAAATAGTTACTAATCAATTATATCGAGACTCTCGGCGAAACTTGATATTGGTCTCGTCTCGGTTCGAATTTGTAGTCGAGACTTGCCTCATGGTCTCGTCTCGATTTTCTCGACGAGACTAGACAAGGCCGAGACTAGTCCCGACTCTCGCGGCAACACTATTTTCCGCTTCGTGTGTGATTGCATTACATACCGAATTAATGTCATCATCCTAACATTAGACAATTAAAGTTGACATGTAGGGGAGAGTGTTGTACCTTGGGACGCATGTACATCAATTGCAGCCACATCTAGCATTAAATATACTAATTTCAAGTAGAATTTGACAACACTGTTGAAAATAAAGTGATACACGTTGTTTCAAGACTCATGTAATAATTGTTCAGTTACTGAAGATGCATGTTTTTTTTCAGAGAGAAATGTATTTTTTGATCGTATGTTGCATTTTGTATTACTAAGTACCTACCTATTTGGTACCTTTCATTGTCTGATAGTCCAGTTAGTATATACTTATTTAAAAGTTAATGAAACAAATACTGCGTTATATTTAATAAAAATATTTGCTTAATTGTACCTTTGGACAATAATTTGCTTGTACCTTGGTACATAGTTCCAAGGCACAGGTACATGTCTTCGAGGATATGTAAACTTCAAATTTAATTTTCAAGGATAATGGAAATTATAATTGCGTACATTTACCGCTAAACTAAAATTTTAAGTATCGCGCTACGGTATAGACTTTAAATCGTATATAAAATGGGATCATTCCATTTCTCTTCCCAAACTCAATTATATTTCTTTGAATAAATATGTGTATCATAAAAAAATTATAAATACATTCGTTTAAAATTACTATATAGTTAAAAAAATTGTTTCTGTTCGTTTGATTCTGTCTTTTTTCCTTATATATTTTATTTGTCCCGAAGTACAACCAGCTCTGTTCCAAGGTACAACCCGCATTGTACCTCGAGACAGTTTGCCATTTTTATTTCTTATATAAGATATTATTCTTTAAAATATCATCACAATAAAAATAATAGTTATCAACAAAAGTTAGTTGTTCTTTAATGTACAATCACAAAAAAATATAGAACACAAAACGTAATTTTTGTCCCAAGGTTGAACACCTTCCCCTATACGTCTATCTTTGGTTCGCACTGGCATGTGTCTAATTATCGATGAATAATATAGTAATTAGATTCTCCAGAAATCTTTTCCAGTAAAAAAACTAAACTCTTTATATTGCCATTCTTCAACGACTCCGCTTTGATAATATAAAACAAAATCGTTCCGTTTATGAACTCGTCAATGAGTAATGTATCCAGATTAGTGTATGGTGTAAGGTTTGATACAAAGATCGATAAAATGTATAATTCAATGCAAAAAACTAAACACAACACTAACTGGGATACAAGACTCGACACTAGGTTGATCACTCCTCTTTGATCTGTGCTCACTGCCATCATCTCTGACAAGCTCAGTAATCGAGTACTCCTCTCGTTCAAAATATTTCCCTTTCTGTCACCCGTACAAAACTCCTGCATTGTCAGGAACTAAACAAACGAACATCAAGCAGCAACAACAACAATAGCAGCCACAACAAAACAACAGAACAACAGACAATATCGCAAACGTGACGTCTCGTGTGCCATGTTCTGCGCACAGTTCAAAATGTGATATGTGCTGCTGTAAATAACAATCAACTGTTCGCGGCAATGTTAGAGTGTATAGTGTATGGAGGTGTGGGATGTTAGCTACGGGAGATGTTGAGATGTAGTGTTAGAAGATGCTAGGATGCTGTGATATAGATATGCAAGATAGATGAGATATCAAAAGAGGATTGTTAAAAATTCTTGTTCGTTTAGTTGGTGTGTTGTTCTGCAAAAGCGGATGGGTCAACTAGGGTATAACTTTCTTACTAATACTCAACTTAATTTTGAAAGACTGTACAAACCTAACACGTCTTTTAGCCAAATTGGATGTATATCAGGCTGCATATCCAAGTTAGGTAAAAGACGAAATAGACAATAATGTATTAAACTCGTTTTAGGTATTAGGTATTTGATAGAATATTTTTTGACAGATGGTTTAACCAACCATATTGCGTAATGATGACGTCAAATGACGTAATGCAACCAATAGAATTGAAAATGTAAAATGATGTATCTGATAACATAATTATGTAGATTAGGTTTTATTTTGCTACGTTAGTTACAAAAAATAAATTAATTTGTCACATGAAACGTCAAAAATGTTTAGCAGTATGAGTCGTTTTGGTAGTATTTTTAACAAGAAAAATATTCTTCCTAAATACCATTCGAGATAATAATTTTTTGAGAGAATTGTTGTCTATTCCACGGCAACTTATTGCAATTTCACTCCACAAAACATCACGGAAAATAGCCCCTCAACTTCTTTTCGTGAATTTGTCAGATGATGTTTTGTGTCGTGAAATTGTTAGAAATAAATTGCCGTGGAAATGACAAAACAATTCTCAAAAAATTATCCTCTCTTATGGTATTACCCCTGATAATTTATTTGAAACAATAACAGGACACAATGTTTTGGTATTCAAAATAGCCATTAAAATGTATAGGTTCATTATTTATATATTGTTAGTATGATATCGCGGCCAGTATTGGCACAATGGTTAAGTGTCTGTAAACTGGTGGTACCTACCACTGGGTCTAGGCTAAGTGGTTGGATTTTACATCTATTAAAACTTATTTAAAAGTTAATAGTTATTTTTTATACAAGACGATAGAATTATATTTCATCGACGAAAGAAAATTGTTAATTCACAAGCGACGATTATAATTCTGAATCCAAAGATGTATCAAAAGTTTAGATTTCATGCAAAATATCTCACAAAAATAAATAAATTTTCAAAGGTTTATTTATTATTTAATGAAATAAAAAATCTGACGTGGACACCACATGACTTCCTTGTACGCCTTGTGTTTTCATACTTTTCTTAATAACTAAAATGTAGAATAATATAAAAAATTATTTTAACTTATTATACTAGTATACTCACAAATATATTTTAGTCATTTTATTTAAACTGCAGAAGAAGATATAAAGCATATTTTACTATTGTCACTGTCATGTCATAATCATTTAAATTTTACGTAGTAACAAATGTTAATCGATCATGGACTACAAGATACCGAAATATAAATTATAAATATATACTTTAATTATTCTTAAATGATAGCAGATACAAAAATATTTATAAAATACCGATTGTAGGTAATAATCACATAATCTTTCATTTAAAATAAAAAAATTTGTCTTAAATTAAATATTTATCGAAATTTTTTTAAAAAGTACTACTTCCGGTTTGTAGATTGAAACCAAAAATAGGAGGTGCACAACTAGATGCTATAACAGTCCTAAATACAAAATTTCAACTTTCTACGTCTAACCGTATTTGAGTTATGCGACACACATACGTACATACGTCCGTACGTCCGTCCGTACGTACAGACGTCACGACGAAACTAGTCATAATGGATTCAGAAAAGGTCAAAACGGATATTTCCGTAAAAATCTGAGAACCGAAATTTTTCGCGATTACAATACTTCCTTTACTCCGTGTACAAGGAAGTAAAAACAAGATAAACTAAAAAATTATTGAAGATGTTCAAAGTGGTCACCGTGACTATCATTTTCATTTACACACATTCTAGACCTTTGAATATTTGTTAATAATTATTTTCATCTATCGTATGTCAATTGTTTTTACAAAAAAATGTCAAATTTTGAGATATTTTAAATATAGACTTATGATACATCATATTGGATTCAGAACCGTACGTAGAATTCATTCATTCCAATGGCTCTACAGCCCAAATCGGGCCCTGGCCTCCCCTTTTAATGCACCGGTATCACCGAGCCGCAGCTTTAACACTGCCGTACTGCCGGTGCGGGGTTTCGTAGCCATTTGCTACATATTTAAGATGCACAAGTGGCTGGCTTTGTGGCATCCAGGTGTGATGAATACATGTAGCAGTATTCTTTTTATTTAACGACAAATCACACATTGTAGATCGGCAGCGCTGGGACTCGAACCACTGATGCGTGGTTCGCGTGACGTCATAGCGAGCTAGGAGATGTACTAACGTAGAATTCAAATATGTAAAAATATATAGTGTGTTCTATTTGAAATAAGAAAGTTGATGTAATTTCCGGTTTGTCCCGAAGTGATATTTTATTTTGATGCGTACCATTTTTTTGGGACAGCCGGTATGCATAGTCGGCCACATAACGCACTCGGCTATCCGCCCATAAACATAATTACTATTGTGGAATGCTTATTAACCAGTCAATCAATTTCTCAAACACATAAGGTCATTTAGCTCACGATCGCACGACGTCCTCACCGAACTATGCGAACTATTCGCTTAGTTTCATAACCCTACATGCGTTACGTCTTGCGTTACGTTCCGCGTGCCGTCGCTTGAACTTTCAACTCCATCGCTGGTCTGTAAATCACGGGGTATTACATCGATGAGTCGGCACGGGCTCGCGGTCAGCGCAGTGAAATATGAAGCCCGGCGCGATGTTCACGTAAACCGAAGCAATGTTCACGTAAACCGAACATCGTGGATGGGAATGCCTGAGCCTTTGTGATGGCTCATGTGGGTTTAATGCGACTGTTGTTTATGAAATTTAAACCAACAAAGGTGTGGAAGATGAGCAGTAAATTGTCGACTATGCTAGGTTACGATTATGTTTGATAAATGTCAATAGGGGTATTGTAGGTTGGGTTTTTAAGAAATGAACAAATATCTATGCTTGTAACTGAACTAAAGTTCTACAATATTCAGTGCAGTTACTACAGTTGTCAAACACAAAAAATACGAAAAAAGCTAAAAATTCTAAATTTTTTCTCGGAGAAAATCCTTAAATTTTGGCTTATCTAAAGCTCTTAATTTGTTTTTTCATAATAATATACCTAATAGAGAAATGTTCGGAGAATTTGATGCTTGCAACCGAGAGTCAATATTATTATCCGTTAATAAATGACAGCCTTTTTCATGTAGAGAAACATAGTATTTAATTTGTTTTTAATTATTGAAATAGTCGAAATATATTTTCACGAAAAACCAATTTTGGTGACTAAAATGTTCATATTTACTTAGAAAAACACCTCTGTATTATAAGAATTACACGAATTATTCTTTAATATTGACTGTTTGCGACATGATAATATTCATGCCCCAATATAAATGTTTATAACTCGATTCGTACGCCACCTTAAGTTCAACAAATTTAAAAGTTTAAAAAATTAGTAGCTACATATCTTACCTATATACCTCAGGTCCGTGATATAATACGCATTGTCTAATAAAATAATATTAAAATTTGGGCTTCTGTTCTGAAAAAAAATATGAGAAAATTAAAAAATATTGTCTCGTATTCTGTATTATTTATTAATTTATTTATCTCTGTTTCAGGTAAGCTTCATGGAAATCACATTCAATCTGAATTTAAGAAAACTGGATTCTGGTGAGTTTACAAAATGTTTAACCATCAAAATCTGTTTCATGTTTACTCTACCATTTCTTATAAGTAGAGTGCGGATTATATACATTTGCATATATTGTATTATTGTGCATATTGAATTTTTTTTTTACAAATGTTTGGATTTCATACAAAATAGATCAAAATATGGTGTATAATTTTTGCATATTTTGCTTATTTCAATATTTTTACATATTTTTAAATTTTATGCACATATTTATTACAAATGCATATTTCAATTTCAAAAAATAGATATTTATAGATCAAGTGAGATACATGAATGTTTATTTAAGAGAATAAAGTTTAGCCCCCGAGCCCAAAGGGCGAATTGGATAATTTCTTCGAGTGAATAAACTTTCTTATCTCATGTGGTTTTTTACAATATTTATTCAATTTTGACGAAATTATTTCAAATATATGAATTATAAATTTATTTTGACATAACAAAAAAGAAAATCAAAGAGTAGTCGTCAGTGGCAAATTGTCATTGTTTTTATGCATTTTTGTCGAAATAATGACATCAGGGTGATTTAAAAATGTGTTGAGTGATTTAAATAGTTTTATTTCACTTGTGAATAAACATTTGTTGCTATGGAGTTAATAATAGCATTTTAAAACGTCAAAATTGAATATTTTTTTTAAATGTATAAAATTCATAATCGCTCAAATTTGATACCACCTAGTAATATTTACATTTATTTTAAAGGTAGGTAGATAGATACACAAGTCAAGTCGTATTGCAGAAGTTATACGTTGTTTTGTTTATTGTATTTGTTGACAAAATGTAGTTTTTTCTGATTTATAAAAACAAATTATTAGTAAAAATTAACAAAATTATGTTGCATATTTGCATATATTTATAAAATATTGCATATTTGTTTAATTTTCTTCAGATATTGAGCATATTTGCCTGCATATAATCCGCACTCTAGTAATAAGTACAGACAGGTTAGCTTTTTATATAATTCATCTATTATTAGTTCTAATTAATGCTTTCCCCATGCATCAAACGAGTACACCTCACGTATCAGTTTATTACTCTAGTTTGCAAAAAATTTTTGCTCTCGCATTCAATCTCAATAATCAATACCCGCAGAATCAATTTAATCCGCTATGCAAATACGTCGGTTTCCTACATGCAGTGCAAACATCTCCGCTACTTCTGCTACACTTACCGCGTGCGCAGCCCGCTAGATTAGTGCAATCTGGCTAAATTGCACTCTGCTACATTTGCATCAGCATTACGCGTTTTTACGCGGGCACCCAGTATTTAGTTGTGCTTCGTCTCACAAGATATTGTTATTGCTTCCTGTTATTAGTGGATGCGTTTGTAAATGGACGAGGAAAAGTTCTGGAAAATTGGATGGAGATTGTTTCCGTTAGTAAATGATTCAGACAGTTGTAAGGAGGTACTGGTCCTATCTGCGAAATATGAGTATGATGTATAAATTTAATACAGAGTGTTCATTTTAAGTTGCGCACCATTGCTATCTCGAGAAGTATAAGAGCTTCGAAGTTGGTTAAATTAGCAAACAATTTCTATTTTATATGACTACTTTAATGAAAGAAACAATAATTTTTTTAGACCGATGGTTTTCAAACTACGGGGTGCAACTTTCTTATTTCAAACGGGGATCTGTTTTTAATCGCTTATTCGATTCAGTATTTTTTTCTGAATTCAACGAGAGAACCTGAGTTGTTAGAACGATAGTATGTTGGTCATTGAATTTTGTTTTAAATTTTACCCCACCACTTTCGTTACCAGTGACAGTGACATTTTTTTAGAAGCCGAATTTGATTTTGTCAGTCTATAAAATAATTAATAAGGTATTAACAAAACACTTCTTGGTTCTTGGTTGTCATTTTAGTTACTTCTCATTTGCGTTTTTCAAATACATTTTGGTGTTCACTGGTTTGTTTATTATTTTTTAAGGACTTTTCAAATTTACAATATTTTCCAACTTTAAAATTGACAAGAGAACTATTCTGCAGTTTTACCAAATTATGAATCAAGGTATATTTGGATCGTAGACGAAATTTTGAAGACATAGACATTCTGTATTTTTTTATGTCCGGTCATTTGCTTGATAAATGTTAAATCATTATCCGTATTTAAACTAGTTTAATTTTTTATCAAACAAAATGACAAAAACTCATAACAAGTTCGTTAACTTCACTTAAAACTTGTTCATCTTCTCCACACCTTTCCATTAATGTAATCCTCTGACACAAAATAAAAACTCAAATATAAAAACTTAATTCTCCAAATATAATATTCGTGTTGTCGGACAAATCCCCTGTCTAAATACGTCATTACTCTGGTCGTGTAACAGATAAATCATGAAAGAATGATGACTTACAATGTGACATTCGACTACAGAAGACTGGATCGTAGAACCCCACGCGTACGACAAAACGTTTGACAAATCGTCTAGCGACTTCGTCGAGTTGTTCGAGAGTTGATTCCTTTTCCTAAATATTACGTGGGTTGGAGATTTGAAACTATGAAACTGAAATGTTTGAGTTACGTTACGTTCTTATGTGTTATGTAATAATGTGGAGAAAATGAGGAATAAGGAAGATGTGGTATCTTGAGATGAACTTTTATTTATTATTTATTATATATTATTTTATTTAGCTCTTCGACTATCAGGGATTATTCTATCGTGCAGCTGGACACAAAATGTCCATAGGGAAAATTATTAGTGTAGGGGGAATTTTAAAATTGTTAATTTTTACCTCTCGCCACTCATATCTGTAGAGAGGTATTGTAATCATGCTAAAATTTCGATAGTGAGTTTTCAATGGATAAGCACGTTTTGAGGTCCCTAGAACACGATTTTGATAATTTCGCGATGATGTCTGTGTGTGTGTCTGTGTGTCAGGATGGATGTTGAAGGTACGATAACTCAAATACCACTGAATAAAAAAATTGAAATTTTGTATACAATATTCTGACACCCTAGATTAGATCTGATTAGATTTTGGTGTTGATTGTGCAACCGGAAGTGGTAGTTTCTTGAAGATCTGAAGAGTTTTTCTGGAATATTCTCAAAATTTATGAATTAATAGGAATTTTTTTAATAACATTGTATACTAAATGTTACTGTCTACAATATGTATTCAAAACGTTGTTTCTATCTAGCACCATTTTCCAATTACAAGAAGTTAAAAATTCTACTTTGTTACAATTTTGATTTATCTGCCTACCTATGGAAACAAAAAATAAAATATTTGAGTGTTAATGTCATATGAATTTTTGACTTTTTGGCAAATTGAAATGGAAAATATGAAATGTCATTTAGTATTTATAAGGTCATAATAAACTTTAATAATATTATAAAAACTACAATTCCCGAATTCCCTTCTAGTACAATGGTATATTTGTGAGTAAGTATCTTCATACACACTTAGTAAAATAGTAGAGTAGGTATATGGCGAGAGGTCATGTGTGTTGGCCACATCGGATTTTTTTTATTGTCATTATTCAAATTCATCTTAGAAGGTGCAATAATTTCTGAATGGTGTTTCTGAAATTCATAAACAAGCTTAGTTTTTATTTTATTCATCTCTAAAAATTCAATTTTATTTAAGGTACTACATAAGTACTACCCATTTGATATTGGCAAAAAAAATCGCCTGTGGAGATTTTCCTTATACCTATTATGTTTTATAGCTGCGTCTTCTTTGAAGATTCTCCACTGTACGCAATTGCATTATTTAAAATTTTGGTACCCAAGAAGGAAGTATTTCGTTGTTAGATAAACTTTACAATGTTTCGGGCTCTTAAAACTTTGGACATGTGTGGTGTTAGTGACAAAACAGGGTGAAACTATAAGCAGTGATTAACAGAATATCTTAAGTGCCATTGACGATATTTTTGAAGGAAATATAATATCTTAAGCATTTTAGTGCCAAATTATTTATTTTATATTAATATTTTCCTACAAAACAAGTATAGTACGAGTATACTATATTGCAAGTAAATGATCCAAAAACCCAATAAAAATCACCAAGGGATATGTATATCAGTTTTTTGCGATTCCTGAGAAATTGACAAAGTGGTACTTACGATACTCTGCCTTTTAGGGGACGACATTTCATGTCCTTTTTTCTAATAACAAATAAATCTACAATAGAAATGAATAATTCCAATATTGCTGATCAGTTCAATCATCTTCTTCCTAACAATAGACCTATCACGTCGCCTCAATCAAACTCATTTAATTCCGCGCATCTCAAACGGTTCTCTCAATACAATTGAATAATCTGTGTTCGCGGCTGTAGATCCGCAGCTAATAACGGTGCGCTAGTCGAACAACTAGCGGCGGGCGTTCAGAGGCGATACACACAAACTAATTTCCTTTTGTGTCTGGTTCAAACGGCCATTTCGCAATCAGGCTCAACACAGCTAAACAATTATATCGTGTGACCTCGCAGGCCTGGTGTTCTATCTGGTCTGTCGTATCAGCGAGCTTGGGTTGCTAGTTGCTGGATAAAACCCAGAGGGGTATTAGAATTATTTTCACTTGGAATTACTTAAAAAAGATAACTAACTGACAATACTCCAATGAAGACGATTCTTCTGCATTTTTAAACTAATTATACCTATTGCTATTAATATAACAAGAATATTATGCGAATTATAATAATAATGTTATTAAGCGACGAGGTGAAACCTAGTCTCCTTATATATTGTGTCATCCGATTTTCTGGGAAATTTTGCGGACAATTCCACTCATAGTTTATCATCCAATCAAAACACAATATTTTGCTGAATTGTACCAATCACAGACGAACTACAGTGACAATTTTCACTAGTGAAAATTACACTGACAATTCCACTCATAGTTTTTCATCCAATCAAAACACAGTATTTTGCTGAATTGTACCAATCATAGACGAACTACAGTGACAATTTTCACTAGTGAAAATTACACTGACAATAATTTTCACTAGTGAAAATTGCCGCGAAGCGTTGCTTAGATACTATGTCAGTTGATAATTGTTTTCAAAATACATTACTTTTTTTGGAATAAATAAAATAATTCGAGAAATTGTCAAGCCGAATACCATACGTGACTATGATTCTTTGGTAATTATTGCCGTCTGGTCACTCCTGCTTGTTGCTTTAGAAAATAAACAAGCAGTCGTGACCAGACGGCAAAAATTGCCGGCAAAATCATAGTCACTAATGGTATTTTATATGAAAATCGCATGGCACAAATAACAGCCAATGGATGAATTGATTACAATAATAGTAACCATGGTTATATAAAAATTTTCTCGGAAATTTTGTACTAGTAGCTTGAGTAACTTAACTGAAATTAATAAACGGAAATTTTTAGTTATCTATCACTTTGACATTAAATTAAAAATTGGTTAAATTGTCATTCTCAGTGTAAATAAGCAAATAATAAGGTAAATAATACATATTTATTGATGTTTAATACGAATTTAGTAAATATTTCAATTTTCTATTGTAAAAAGAATTCAAATAAAGAGCGGCGGTGTTATTGCGATTTTCTTACCGAATATACACTCGTGCATTAATTCATGTCCAGGAAATTTTTTATCGTGCATTCCAACAACGTAATTAGGACGTTGTTGGAAAGCACTCAATAAAATTTCCGGAAAGAATTAATGCACATGTGACATTATAAGTGAGAATTCCTAGTAAAATGTTTCAGAAAATATTTTCTTGAATTTCCTATAAATTTTCTGAGAACGATGTTTGAGAAAATATCCGGAAATTTTCCAAGAAAACAAAAAAATTCCTCGAGGAAAATTCCCAGCTGTCCATCATTACATAAGTGCAAGTTATTAACAAAAATTGTTTTATTAGTAAAAGATTAATTAGTGAGCCTATTCTGGCATTAGTTTTTATACAGTATTTCTTTCTTATTTATATTTATTGCCATTTTGACTTCACTTCATACCTGAGTCCCTTCCTGCGTACTTTAGGTGATACTCCACTACTAGCGCTGCTATCTCGTCAGCTAGTGGTACCGGGATCGTGTCCAGGCGTGGCACTAGCTGCCGCTCTTCTAACTAACGTTTAACGTCTCTCTATTGTTGGTCGCCTTGACATCGTACTATACAGACTCTAGATCTAGATACTAGAATCTAGAATAGAGAGTATTAGCCGCCGGCTGGCGCTTCAAGTCAACGCAGTTGGCGATGGAAATTAGGTGGGTGGGCAGTCATGTAGAATTTAATGAACAGAAGTCTCACTTCGCACAGTGGGAGCATTCACCCAGAATGACTATATTTTTTGTAAATATCGGGTGGGCCAAATAAGACCTACCAATGTTAAACACAAATAACTTTTGTATTTTTTGATTTAATTATTTTTTTCTTTTTGTAGGTTATAACTGAATTCTTGGATGTTTATTAGCCACACAAATTGATTTTCTAAATAATATTTTGATGTCGGATAAAGCGCATTTCCATTTAATTGGTCATGTCAACAAACAAAACTGTAGATTTTGGGGCTCTGAAAATCCAAGGGAAATACACCAGCATCAGTTGCACCCATCCAAATGTACTGTTTGGTGCGGTGTTATGGCCAATAAAGTGAAATTTTTGGCGAACGTCTGATTTAAAAAAAAATCATATTTCCCTTGGCCACCTCGCTCGCCAGATTTATCTGCGCCCGACTTTTTAAATGGGGATATTTAAAAGACAAAGTGTATGTTAATAAACCAGAGACCATTAGACAGCTGAAGTAGAATATTCGAGACGAAATACTGAGCCTTCAACCAGAAACATTACGTGGTGTAATGGAAAACGCGTTAAAAAGAGCCGATCTCTGTATCGAGAATAATGGTTTACATTTGGCTGATGTCATATTTCATACATAATTTCCATAAAATATATTCATTATATAAAAAAAATTAATCAAAATAAATGATTATTACAAGAGTTATCCGTGTTTAAGATTAGTAGGTCTCTTTTGGCCCACCCTGTATTATACTTGTCCTTATGTTATGGTAAATTTACTTCGTATGTTTTGTGTGTTTAAAGCACTGTTCGCACGAGTATTCTACCAAGATTCTGAATCCTGGAAAAGAAGTTTTCTTCGTTTAGTGTTAAATTGCGGTGCCGCTAAATTGAATCTTCAATGAGTCTTGGAAAAGAATAATTTATTGATTACTTTAAAACTATGAATTGATTTTTTTTAGATTCAGAATTTTGAAACTTTTTCTTTTCCAGGATTCAGAATCTTGGTAGAATCTTGAAAGAATCCTAATACTAACAGGGCCCAAACTTTAAGAGGCTAGATATAGTTAATTTTGTTTCATGGTATGAAATATGTACAATATATTTGCATACCCCACTTGACAAAATAAAATTCCCAGTACATTTCAAGAATGTGTTATTTGCTATATTTGCCCATTAACATCCTATCAATATTCTAGCGATTGCTAATGTCCGCCCTTGGTAACATTATCCCAATGTTTGTAATTTGATAATAATATCCCAATTATGCATCCCATGTAATTCTCTGAGATGTTTATATTGAGAATGTAATTTTTGATCGTACTCAGGATGTGGATAGGATAGACTTACGGAATGTTACTTAAAGTACAAGAACAAGATATTTTTAAGCATCCCATGGACGATTCATGTCAAGTGGGATCATATAAATTTAGGATAAACTTACGTATTTATAAGATTCGGCATAAATGCAAACACAGGAAGACGAAATCAAGAAAACAAATTTTTCTCTGCAACACAAGGGAGATACACAAATTTGGTTGAACTGAACTAAATAAATAACCCAACTAATTTATTTACTGTCCGTATTTTAAAAAAACACCGAAAAAACAGGAGGTATAAATATTCTACCAGTCAACTTAAATAGATAAATAGATCAATTTAATGTGCAACATATTAAAAACATTTGATCAAAGAAAAATCTAATAAATATAACAAATTAAAATACTTACAACTTAACTGTTCGTAGTACAAACAGTAAAAAAGCTAGGTAAAAAGTGTAAAATTATTCTAATATAATGGCTATAATTATAGTAAACAACTTGCCTTCTGTGTAACCATGACGCAAAAATAAACAATTTACAAAAAAGCAAAAACTATTCAAACTAACGGTAATTTCGTCAGAAGCATATGACACTTATGAATTCATTATTCTATATTTAACTGAGTATAATCTTATCTATGACCCAATCCATATCAAGTGCATTTGGTGTAATGATTTAAATGAGCTACGGTACCAATTAAAAACGTACTTTTCGGAAATCGTTGCCAAATGTTTGTGCAACTAATAAATTATGCATACAGAAAGAAACACGACGTTAATGAATTTTTTCCTCAAATTGTGCATATCATTATCGCAGGTGACGTGATCTACTTACATTCTTGACATAAAAAAAACTCAGAAACGCCCATAAATTATTTCGACACTAAAGAAGACATAGACTCTCATAGGAGACATATTTCGCAGTAAAGAAAGAAAATTAATTTTGTAATATTATTTCCCCAGATTCCTGAAAAGAACACCACATTGGTACCTATTTTATTTTTATCTTTAACTTAATGCACAAATTATAATATTTATTTTTAATTTTTATAAATGAAGAAATAGTTTGTTTACATTTACATTGTTTTAATTTATTTAAACTGCTACATTCAAAATTTCCTTAAAAGTTCATTAAAAAATTCCAACTATTTTGAATAAATAATTCTTTCGATAAGCCAAATTTGAAATTACAATTGTCAGAAATATTTAATTTTTGAGACAGACTGTAATGTTTGGATATGTTTTTGTTTCGGCTTTTGTATAAAAAGCAATTGGCCAGTAACCATAATTTAATAACTTGGCTAAGAATCGTACTATTTACTTACTTCTCTTCACTATTTCCCTCATTATTTTAATCAATTAAAATGCACTAGTTTTCACAGAAACCATAGAAACTATCTATATAAACAACTATTCCAGTGCATATTTTTTAATATTGACACAGTATGCGTATATTCACCGTAACCATGACACAACAAACAATAATAATGTTTATTTTTCTCCAAATATCAAATAGTATATTATATATTGAGGGACTAAAGTGCATGATTTAATCCTGAGGGTGAAAGTTTATTTCACCAGCCGAAGGTGAGGGAAATAATCACCTGAGGGATTAAAGATACTTTAGTCCTGTGGTATATACGCTATTTTTGCACTTCATCCTCAAACGAATGCAAAATAGTTTAAAAGAATACACATTTAGCAATTTTGACAGTAAATTTTATGACAAATATTTATATTGTTACCATAGATACTCTATAACAAAAAGCACGTATTTACTTGACAACGGGAATAATTAATTCAATTCCTTGACAACGGGATTAAATATGAAAAATAATCCCTTGGGATCAAATTAAGAACCTAAGTCCCTAAAAATAAGGACTAAAGAAGAGTTTTAGTCCCGGAAGTGCAAAAATATATAAAATGAATTTAAAAATTATGCTAATAAATAAAATTGTGTTATTTAAAATTGTTAAATTTGTTTTAGTCATGAAATAGTCAATGCGTATACCACTCGATCATCAAAAATAATAGAAAATACTTTTGCCTCCTGGTTCGACGTACTTCCGCAAAACCCTCTCGACCACAGGTCTCAAATTGTTTCTATCCACGTGTGAAGTATAACAATTTATCCAAGACCTCTTAATAACTGCTTAAATATTTAAATATTAAATTCCAACCTAAAACATCGTTACTGTGGTGACTTTCAACAAGCAAAGTAACAATTTACCCACAACTGGGTATAATTTTGATCAAAGCCACTAATGGGCAATCTTATACTTTACTTGTTTAAAATCATCATAGTTATGATGCTTTTATTAAGAAGTGTTGGGTAAAACAATTTAATCAATACTTTTAATTGGAAGATGCATATACAAAATATTTGTCATTTGTAAAATTTAATGAATTATTAAAATTTAAATCCAATTCGATTCAAATGACCATAACAGTCAAAATTTATGAATTAATTCTTCAGAAATGTTCTATTAAAAATTTTTTTGCTGTTGGGCGTAGCTGGCAGACTTGAGACTTGACTTGCGTGTCTAAATTTTCTTTTAGTTACTGTTACTAATACTAATAGTTTTAGTACGATGTGTTGTACGTTAGCTCCTGCTGAGTAGTAGAGCGGCTTCCAAATTTTATTAATGGCTTTCGCAATATTTGGAATGTACAGTGCTTCTCAAAATTATAAACCAGTGTCCTAAAATTTTGTACTACACTTAATTAAAAAAATCTGCTGTGGCCAGCACACGACCTCTCGCCTAATTCTGCTTATTCTACTAATCTAATACATAGTTTACTTACATTTTAATAGTTTCATGTTCATGTAATATGTAAACCAAGTTGCAAGCAAAAGATGTCAACTGTACTGTCACTGTCATAATCATTCAAATTTGATGTAGAAACAAATTTCATATAGGATCACGGACAACAAGATACTGGAATTTCAAAAAAGTAGAATATAAATTGTACTTTATTTTGTTGTTAAATACTACCAGATTCAGCAAATTGTATCAAAAAATAACTGTGACCATAGATAATTATATTTTCTTTTATTTATAATTACAAAAATTGTCATAAATATATAATGTACCTACCTAGGAAAAGTATTACTTCCGGTTTGCACATTTCTACCAAAATCTTATCCGGTGTTAAGATTCTTATTAAAACCTTAAATATGAAATTTGGTTATTAAAGGTTTGATACTTTTTAAGTTATCGTGGACGAAAAATCGTCACATAATTCATACATACACACACACACACAGACATCATCGTGAAAATATTAAATTCATATTCTAGAGACCCTGAAACGTGCTTATCCATCAAAAACTCATACTCGAAAATTTTGACCCATTACAATACCTCTCTTATAGAATATGAGGCGAGAGGTAACAAAATATAGTGAAATTTTCTTCTTTCAGTTTATAGCATAATGGTAGAGTATCTGTCTAGAGTACTATCGGTCCAGAGTTCGATTCCTTCAATTGACAAAATTACCTCTGGCTTCAATAACTTGATTTAACTGTACCTACTAATTCGATATTCTTGTTGCTGGTTTCCTGTAAAGTAAAATAAAATTGAATTAATAAGTAATAATATTCAGGCTGACACAGCCAAGTTGGCTAAAAGGTGTGATAAATATGAATGTATACGAATGAATGTATGTATGTAAATAAGAAGAAAATAACACTTTAAACTACTGTGAAATATTTAATTAACTTTAAATGAAACTTTTACTGAAATGTGTAAATGTTCCTTCAACAACTTCAAATTATTAAGGTCTCTACGTAATTTTGATTTGTACTGAACTTTGTAGGTATCTATTTATTTAAATATAGTGAAAATACGACGCTAAAGTACGAGTACCTATCATGAAATTTTGTGCATTTAAAATAAATTTTTTGTACGACTACTATCAAAAGTTTATATGTATGCTTTCAATTGCCATCGTAAAGTTTTATTGTTTACATAAAATAAAATAAAGTGAAGCAAATTTTTTTGTTTATTTATTTCGATATTATTTGTATCGTGATGGTTACAAATTAAATATATGGGTCGATTCTGTTCAAATCTGTAAAGCCTTATTCACATAGCTTATGTCATGTCATGTCTGTGTCATGTCATTATGTTATGTTATTTCTATTGACATAGACATTTTCAGGCTTGGTCACATAGCTTATGTCATGTCATGTCTGTGTCATGTCATTATATACACATTTTGTGTAAAGTATCACAACGGAGAAAATTAATTTGGATTCGCAGGCATTTACTAATGGAAACTAAGATAAATTTGTATTAGTAAATTTACAAGAAACATTTTAATAAAATTGGGAATGGTATATTTTAAATTGTACTTACTTTTTATTGATTTTATTATTTTATTATCTTCATAATCCGCTTTTATTTTATCATACAAGCTTTATTCTTAACTTATTGGTAAGTTTTTATCTATATTAATAATAAATGTGTAATTTTGACAGATATAGACATAGACATATAGCAGTGAAAGTTGAGTTCAAATCAACTGTTATGTTATGTCAAAAAAAATAACATACGAGACATACCCTATGTGAACCACTTCATTAGTTTACCGTGTGCTCAACATATTGACATGACACAGACATGACATGACATGACATAAGCTATGTGAACCAAGCTTTAGTGCTACACAGATATGTAAAATTATAAATATGAAACAAAATCGCAATAAAATCTATAATCATATGAACATTTTTATACTTGTCAACAAACATTGATGTGATTTTGTTCATTATTTAAAGATTTACAAATCTGTAGCATTTACATATTTGAACAGAATCCACCCAATAAATTGGATGAACGTAGATTGAACTAACTTGAATAACATTATTTTTAATAACAAATTACTGCAGTCGTAGATCAAATTGTGTGTGAATTACGAGCGTAAAGTATCTTTGTTCCTCTTGCACTATTACAGCTCTCGTCTTCGGTTCGCGCTGCAATTACAGTGCGCGAGTAACAAAGAGTCACTTTACGCTCTTAATACACAAATAACAGTTAGATACTACTGTCAGTTAAAGTGTACTGACTCTTAATTTTGGTTCTAAATTCTTGCTTAAAGAAACACAACTGTCAATAAGTATTATGCTAGAACGAAACTGTGCTGAGTTGAAAAGTATATCGTAAAACTGAAATGTATTTAATACTGCACTGTGTTGCTAACTATACAAATATAGTAAGTACCTATGTAAAGTATTTAAATATAAATATCACCAGTTTAGAATAGAATTTCCTTAAACGTCTGGTTAATCTGCAAACTGCGAGGAACTGTAAATAAATAAATCCCTGCAAATCAATACATTCAGATCAACAGTCGAATAATACCATTTACGTGGTTGTTAGCTTAGTGGTTTCCCATGAAATATTTCTCAAAAACAGAAATAAATCTGTAATTGACACACAATCATATGCAAATGAGGTACTTAAGGTGTGAGATTGGCAGATTTAGATTTATGCAGGCATTTGAAAATATAAATTAAGATTAAGATATCGCCAAGAAAAAATTGTCATTGAAAAGCCCGATAAACATTTAATAATCCTCTCACATATTTATTAGCGTGGTGATTAGCTACTGAGGAATGCGAGATTTGTATCGAAATCTGTTTTAAATTCTGCTTTTTAATAGCTCGCATTTAATAGAATAATTACTTGTGTACTTTGGTACCCGCACACTTGGTATACAGGGTGTTCATTTTAAGTGGCGCACCATTGCTATCTCGAGAAGTATAAGAGCTACGAAGTTGGTTACATTAGCAAACAATTTCCATTTTATATGACTAAAGGGCCGGTTTCTGAACTTATATTTAACTGACCAGTTAGCAAACCGCCCGTTAAATTTATTAGGTTAAAATTATTTTGGGTTTCTGGAAACATAAGTCAGTTAAATTATACGTCAAATAACTAACTCATGGTTTAATCCTGAACTTATACTAGCATCGTCGGTAATTTTGACGTTTTCAAATTTTATAATTTTACCAATTAGTGATAAACATCGATATAAAATAATGGAGGAAAAGCGAATTCGCTGCAAAAACTACACTGAAAGTGAAAATAATTTTGTTTTTGAACTGGTGACGGGGAAATACAAAAGACTAATTGAAAATAAAGAAAATGATGCGGTCACAATCGCAAAAAAAATTAGCGTGGCAGCAAATTACAAAAGACTATAATTCGCAAAATCAAACAGGGCATAGAACTGCAACTGGTTAAATTAGCAAAAACGCGCACTGTAACATGTGATTTTATATTTATGAAGTACCGGTGAATACAAACATATGACGAAAATCATAGTTTATTAAACGTCAGTTAATTTAAACCGACCTATTTGCCGCGTTAACTTAACGGGGCAGTTAAATCCAAATTTGATGTTTCAGAAACCCATTTTCAAGTTTATTGAAGGGTTAAATTAACTGGACAGTTAAATATCTGTTCAGAAAAAAAAAAAAAATTTAGACCAGTGGTTCTCAAACTACAGGGTGCAACTTTCTTATTTCAAATGGGGACCTATTTTTTTTATTCGCTTATTCGATTCAGTATTTTTTTCTGAATTCAACGAGATATTAGTTTTATACTCTGGCATAACAAAAACATGAGAAAAACGCTATTGAAAATTATGATAATTTAATTAAAATCTGATTGTTACAAGAGTGCTAAGGAAGAAAACAATTGAATATTTGTTTCATATTAATTGTTATTTGTTAATGAAAAAGATTTTTTGATTTTAATCATCAAATCAGGACCGCTACTGAGTGTATGAGTTCAGGGTACTAAGTACATCCTAAGTAAGGGTGTAAGGTGGCGGTAACTACGGACACGTGTTTCGACCTTATTTGGTCTGATCAGTGTAGTGTACTAGAATCTTTTTCACTAACAATTAATATGAAATAAAATATTCAATTGTTTTCTTCCATAACACTAACTAACAATCAGATATTAATTAAATTATCATAATTTTCATAGCGTTTTTCTTATGTTTTTGTTATGCAAGGGTATAAAACTAATATCTCGTTGAATTCAGAAATAAATACTGAATCGAATAAGCAAATAAAAAAATATGTCCCCATTTGAAATAAGAAAGTTGCACCCTCGTAGTTTGAGAACCACTGGTCTAAAAAAAAATTGTTTCGTTCATTAAAGTAGTTATATAAAATAGAAATTGTTTGCTAATTTAACCAACTTCGTAGCTCTTATACTTCTCAAGATAGCAATGGTGCGCCACTTAAAATGAACACCCTGTATATCACTATGTAGCAAAAGTAGCTTGAAATAGGGGGTAGGATGAAAAAAGGAAGGAATTTTATTTAAGGAAAAGGGGATGAACAGTCGTGGTTGAATGAGGAAGGGATGAATTAGGGAGCGGCACTAATCATGGCATTCAAAATCTTTAAGACACTTTACTTAAAAATATTTGACTTTTAATAAACACAAAATTAACGAATAAACACGAATAAAAGATTAATAATGACTTATCGTTTCAACTAAACTTATAATACGAATTTATACTAAAATATACTTAAAATTTACGCTCAAAAGCGTAAAGTCCGTAGCAACGGGCTACATCGTTGGACTTATCTGGAGCTCGGCTGTCGAAGAAGTGTCGCAGACGCCCAAAAATCAAGGGAACGTCTGGCCTAAAGGAGTACGGAGGGATGCAGATGACTTTTGAACGATTGTTTCTAAAAATAACTTAAGATAACAATAATTCAAAGCATAACAGGCCATCTTGTTACAACTAACTGCTTCTTTTATTGCATTTATTTAAATGAGTGTTTAAATTGTGTAAATTATAAATATTGGGAACTTCTGTGTTTCACGACTGGTCCAGCAGCCAAATTGATAAATCTCTCATATATGTCTCGACCCCCGTCGCTAAATAATCCTACAGAATTCGTTCTCTTCGTGCGAGAATGTAACGCGCTCGACGATATCATTATTCATCTCTTAATGATCCATTTACTTCTTAATTATCCCGCATAAACGTTCCTTATCAATACTAACCAACTATTACACATTTATTTTCCTTTAATTTAAATGCTACAACTTTGTAAAGTACAACCTTAAATTAGAAATTGTGTTTACAAGATTTTTAATTACCCGATCACACCTAGGTCGGCTGGAAGTCCACGAGATTATAAATATTAGCTGTATTTTATTTTAAATTAATAATTAGCTGTGCTGAAGTCCGGTTTAGTTTAGTATTTAGTTAATAATATGAAGGACTGTTACAAAACGAACACTGTATTTATTTTGTGTTAAGTATCTGTAATTATCTTAAATAATATTAATTTTATCTATAGATATAAATTTTGAAAGACACGAAAGTTTCAAAATTATAGCCTTCGAATGTTCGAATTGCAAACTGTTTAGAATCATAGACGTTATACAAGAATTTGTTACAATTTTTTATACATTACTTGGATGTTGGTAAGGACTGAATATGGAAAAAATAAGAATATTTCCCATTTGCAAATACAAATAGGTACATGAAATTTACAATATAAAATTTAAATATTTAATCAAATTATAAGCAAAGCTATATAATGGGCTACTTGCATGCGGTAGGTACTAAAAATGTAATTTATATCATTATGTACCCAATGTTGGGCCTAAAACATTGGTAAAAATACAAATTTTATTTAAAAATAGTTATATGTTTTTTAGTAAATTCAGAAAGAAATTTAGCTGTCACATTATTGTTTTGTATAGGTGATATGGCAGCAATCTACGTCGCATCACATATTATTCAATTTTCATTATTTCTGGGCTTGTTGATAAATATTTTGTGGAAATAAAAAATATGGGTTCCAAGTTTGTATCTCTTCTTCAAAAATATTTAATAAAAAAATAATGCAAGTGGACCATTGTGTGTTAAAAGATGTTAAGTTTTTACATCGTAAAATGCCAGCATGTTACAATAAATCATTTTGTGACTTTGGTTTTGAAATCGATGACCTAATATTTTACAATAATGTACCTACTTATTGGTTGTGCTTACATGGTATAGAATGAAATTTACAAAAAACCTTGCCGTATTTTGTTAAATAATTTTAAAAAAAGTACTAAAATGCGAGTTTTACATAATTTATTATAGTTAATGTGTTAGTAACTGTTCAAAAAAAAACTCTCTATACCCGTCATCCGACTAATGTATGTTATCGATTACAAAAGAAATGTTTTATTTTTATGCATTAATCAACGTATAATATGAATTATTAAATTATAATATGAATTATTATTAACGTATAATATGAATTATTATTAATAAAAATTAGATTGGTGTCACAGCAATTAATTATTTGCATTTAGAGATTCACTAATGAGTCATGATTCTTCATGTTACATTTAAATTGCTAACTACTGTCTATGACTATGTGAGGCTGCCACACTTAAGTTGAGTAAAATGCGTGATGGATGGAAACTTTAAAATTGCATATCCCTGAAAAAATTTAACTTTCAACTTAAAGACACAGGTTTTGTTACTTCCTTGTACGGAGTAAAAAGGAAGTATTGTAATCGCGAAAAATTTCGGTTCTCAGATTTTGACGGAAATATCCGTTTTGACCTTTTCTGAATCCATTATGAATAGTTTCGTCGTGACGTCTGTATTTAGGACTGTTATAGCATCTAGTTGTGCACCTCCTATTTTTGGTTTCAATCTACAAACCGGAAGTAGTACTTTTTTCAAATATTTCGATAAATATTTAATTTAAGACAAATTTTTTTATTTTAAATGAAAGATTATGTGATTATTACCTACAATCGGTATTTTATAAATATTTATGTATCTGGTATCATTTAAGAATAATTAAAGTATATATTTATAATTTAGTATTTCGGTATCTTGTAGTCCATGATCGATTAACATTTGTTACTACGTAAAATTTAAATGATTATGACATGACAGTGATAATAGTAAAATATGCTTTAAATAAAATGACTAAAATATTTTTGTGAGTATAGTAGCAGTAGTAGTTAGTACTTATATATTAATATATTTGTATAATAAGTTAAATGAATAAAATAGGTATGGCGGGAGGTCTTGTGGTGGCCACGTCAGATTTTTTATATTATTCTACATTTTAGTTATTAAGAAAAGTATGGACAGTTTAATAGGCGTACAAGGAAGTCATGTGTTGTCCACGTTAGATTTTTTACTGTTAGAACTTAGATAAATAATTATTTTACCAGTCAATATTGTAAAGATAATCTCACTTATATGGTGTACAATAAATCGAATAATTAAAGTGTAAAATTCCTTTAGCCGGTCCTGATCTACGATAGCTACGCCTAGAATCCATTATTAATTGGCAGCAAACTAAAGAAACGTAAGCGTGAACTGCCGATCGACAATCAATTGTGTTTCGTCTGCCACTAGCACAAAAATCCTGATTGCTTGTCCAGCAGTAATTGAAACAGCGCCAGGTGAAAGAGCTGACAAAACAGTTCAATTCTTTCAGGAGAAATGCTATTACTGCTGCTCTATTCCTGCTGCTGAAAAAATCCTACAGATCCTTTCTGATAGCCGATGATTCATTTCATTAGCCATTGTCTGCAGGAAGTCAGAACCACGTGCAGGTTTGTTATTGTTGTTAATGTTTTGTTTTATTTGTTGTTGAAATATTTTAGATGAAAGGATGGAGAAGTTGATCTAATTTTAAATTTGTTAATTAATTTTTTCTTGTTTGATACAAATCTATTTTATTTAATTCTAATCGGTGTGATTTCCTTTTGATCAGAGAAATTTCTAATGTGAAAAAATCTAACATTTATTGAATATCTGAAAATAAATAACAAAAAATACGTGTTCAACTTACATTTAAATTTTATTCAAAAGGCGAGGTACCTTTTATCTTATTTATTATTTCCCATTTTTAAACTCAACATAGATATATTCTTACTTCGGTAACTGAGATCTATATCTATTTGTAAGTTATAGCGGTACCGAAACAAAAGAATGTTTTCTCAAATTTTATCAAAATTTTGAGACTCGTTTTTAGTTAGATTGGTTTTGCAGCATTTCTTAATAACAATATTTAAATCCACTGAACTGAAGTTAATGATAAAATAGTATATTAAAGAACAAGTTTTATAAGACATAATTTTTTCGCACGTGTTCAAATTTAGTAAAACGAGCCCTCGGGCGAGTTTACTAAAGAACAAGTGCGAAAAAAGTCTTATAAAATGAGTTCTTTAATATACTATTTTTTCTATTTGGTGTCTTTTTATTATTAAAATTTAAATTATACTGCCACAATATATACAAGTCGATTTAGGGAAATTTATGTGTGTAACGTTTTGGTTGGTGATATTAATATTGCCATTTATTTAACTGTCACTGTCACTGCAAAAGTATATAATTACTGAACTATTCTAGGTGATAAGAAAATATTGAACTTATATGTTTTCTATTTCTAGATTCATTAATTTTATTGAATAAAAAGTAATTAATTAAGCAAAACATATTTAGAGTTTATATTGAAATTTGTCAATTCTGAAGTTTGACGTTTAACAATTGAAATAAATGCCATCTGATACTAGCAATACCAACCTTCTATAAAAATGTTGCGTGTCACAAAGTGAGCTCTAGCGACATTCAGTTGCGTTTCACAAAGTTAACTTTGTGAACGCCAAATAGAAAAACTAGTTTTTAGTAGAACTTCTCATTTTATATTTAATACACAAGACAAAAGTGCACTTGTAACTACATCCAACATATTCAATTCAAACTGTAATACCATAACGTAATAATTATTTACATAATAAGTGCGATAGGTTATATTTTAAAGTACGACGCGAAGCGGGGTGCTTTAATAAAACCGAGCGATGTACAAATACCTAACGCACATATTATGTATTATATTTTTTGGCCGGCACACCTATTTATTTAAAATATCGTATTTTCTATGAGGTTGTGAGATGCATGTGACATTTGTACTAAAATTATCTTATGTCAAATTGCCTTGAAAAAACTGCTAAGAGATGTCGCAAGTAAATGAGACATTTAAAATTTTATTTTTTTTATTTGATACTCTATTGAACAGTAAATTGGGTAAAGTAGCATTTTTGTAGGCTTTTTTTGAATGGCCTATTAAAGAAATAAAATTCGTTATTCTCTACCATACAATATGCGGTAACGTTATGTGTGAAATCGCAACTACCATAGACGTCAGCAGTGTGTAATTATTATGTTTACAGTTCAGGAGGCTAAAAATATATTAATAATTTCGAATTGGGTGATCTCACTGTTTCAAGCAGAAATATATATCATCAACAGCACTTACCGAAATAGTTACTCTCCATATAACAGTTAAAAAATCTGCTGTGGCCAGCACACGACCTCTCGCCTAATTCTGCTCATTCTACTAATATAATAAATAGTTTTACTTACATTTTAATAGTTTCATGTTCATGTAATATGTAAACGATAAAAACCAAGATGCAAGCAAAAGATGTCAACTGTATTGTCACTGTTATAATAATTCAAATTTTGTGTAGAAACAAATATCATATGATCATGGGCAACAAGATACTGGAATTTCAAAAAAGTAGAATATTAATTGCATTTTATTTTATTGTTAAATACTACCAAATTCATCAAATTGTATTTAAAATTAACTGTACCCATAGATAATTATATTTTCTTTTGTTTTTAATTGCAAAAATTGTCATAAATAAATAATTTACCAATTTATTTAAAGAAACTATATCGAGTTTCAAAAAGTACTACTTCCGGTTTGCCAATTTCTACCAAAATCTTATCCGGTGTTAAGATCCTTATTAAAATCTTAAATATGAAATATGGTTATTAAAGGATTAATACTTTTTAAGGTTTCGTGGACGAAAAATCGACAGTCCATCATCATCGTGAAAATAGTAAATTCGTATTCTAGAGACTCTGAAACGTGCGTATCCACCAAAAACTCATACTCGAACATTTTGACCCATTACAATATCTCTCTTATAGAATATGAGGCGAGAAATAAAAAATGTTAAAATTTAATTTAATCAACAGCAAATCTCCTATGATATTCTCCACGAAGCGTCGATGCGAGTAAACTGTTAATGGGCGTATTCAGGTTTTAAATATTCTGATGCCTCGCTGGAAGACATACTTGAACAGGAAAAATCCTGTTTGATTAATAAAGTAACGATAATATGGATCATTAACGTCGCAAATGGTACATCTACGAGTAATTTCAAGCCTTATTAACGTTTATTATCTCTTCAAACTTAATGAAATTGTATAAGATGCATTTTATTATATTTTATTACCGCCGGGACCTTTACAAGAATAATAGAGGATTCATAAACATATGACAATGTTCATTATTTACACATGACTAGAATATGTGCATAATATTTACAGCGTTCTCTCTTAACAGCTAGAACATTATTTATGTATTCATTTTGACAAAGAAGAATCTTTTGAACAAAATTTAATTAACTATTTCCCACATATTAAGTAACCCAATCATTTGCGTCAATTTTTTAAATTCTGACCCATGACGTACATAATATATCGGCAAAATTGTAAAAATGCCCCAGGGATTGTTCAAGTGACAATTTTCCCGTTACATTGCTATGACTACCATGTATGACAATTTTATTGATTTTGTATTGTTTTAATTGAAATTTAAAGTGTCAATTGAATCTTTCTATGACAACTGCTTACGATGAAATAAAAAAATATCAAGTATAACGCCAAAAAATACAGTTACGTCAAAAACTTTAGTTTAAAACCAATTACTAATGAACTTGTGAAACGAAAGAAACTAAAATTTTAAATTTTGACACTCAGAGGTTAATAAAAAATTAAATGTCAAAATAAACAACCGTTTCGGCACAAAAAATAGTTTTGATTTAAAAACACGAAAAACCACGAATAATTATTCTAATCGGTCTGTAGCAGTGTCTGCTGTTTACTCCGGCATTAGAAAACATTTAATAATACAAATATTAGGACACTCCAGCGTAAATTCGATTAGTTCGTATTTTGTGTCTGTTTGTTTGGGAAATAGTCTAATAAAATATATTTCAGGTCTCATTATTTTGCAGGTACAATTATTTCTTAAGATTGTTGCTTATAGGTAACATTCCTCGACAAATTGAATGATAAAATCCCTCGCCTTCGGCTCGGGATTTTGATCATGTCATTTGTATCGAAATGTTACCAAGCAACAATCTTTTAAAATAAATTTTACCAGCAAAATAATGATCCATTGATATATTACTATTGATTATTCCCCTCATTATATTTTAACAAATTAAAATGCACTATTTTTCACAAAAACCATAGAAACTATCTATATAAACAACTATTCCATTGCATATTTTTGCATATTGACTTAGTATGCGTATATTCAACCGTAACCATGACACAACAATCAATAATAAATGTTTGTTTATTTCTCACCAAATGTCAAAATATTTAAAATGAAATTAAAAATTATTCTAATAAATAAAATTGTGTTATTTAAAAATTGTTAAATTTGATTTATTCATGAAATAGTCAATGCGTATACCACTCGATCATCAAAAATAATAGAAAATACTTTTGCCTCCTGGTTCGACGTATTTCCGCAAAACACCTCTCGACCACCGGTCTCGAGTTGTTTCTATTGAAATACGTCTCATCAGTTGGCAGTATTTTCAATTATTTTAGAAGCTCTTGTGGTATAATAACTGATAATACAACATGTAAGAAAACCATGTCATTATATTTAAACAATACTTCCCTTATTTTAAAGAAGTGTAGGTACCAACCTACTAGATTATTAATACACTTTTACCTCTAAAGTTAAAAATACTAATTAAAATATCCTCGAAGGATACATTTTACTTAATTAACTTCCAAAATTAATTACCACCTTTAAACAAAGTGCGAAATAATTAAGACACATAAATTGGGCTTCAAAAACACAGCTCTCTTAAAATGCGCACCTTTTATGGTTTAGTTTCTTAAGATTAAGATCAACACAGCTCTGAATCTATTTCGCTTATTTGGCAAAGAGAAACGGTAGCCAACAAATGACGAATAGTACCTGTCACTCAAATCATTTGTCACCTGTCTCTTAGCAACACAAGATTATTCAACAATATTATTTTTATTTTGAGCAAAAGAGTATTGGAGATATTAAAATTAGATAATTCATGTCTAACTATAAATTTTAAGATGTTGATAGCTGATTTAAATAACATGTGCTACTCTAAATTTATGGTTAATTAAATATGTGAATTTTATATTTGCCAAATATTCAGCTGCTATTAACACATAAATAAAACTAACATTCATCTGATGTTATGCATATTAAAATTAAAATTAGGCTCCTTTATTTGTTGCTATTTATATGCAAGAAATGTCATTATAAATATATTAATTAGCGAAACATGTTGCAAAATTTTTTGCCGTTTGCAAAAATCTATTTAGTAAATCATTATACAGGTGTTGAGATATTTTTAATAGTTCTAGTTTGATAACCGGTGACCTGGTGCCTGTTTTTGGTCATTTTTGGTTATTCTAGTTCAAAACAGGTACCGGATAACTCTTATAATTCAAATAAAGTGAGTAATTTAGACAAAAAATTCCTCTGTGGTATAAAAAGCATTAACTAGGTATAGGTTCTACAATCCCGCAAATTAATAGAACTACAACTTTTTATTGACAATGTTTAACTGCAGACATTCTAGTGGTTTTCAGGATTTTTAAAAGTATAAATCTAACTGTTGTTTTTAATCTGCCTAGTTAAAAATTGAAACTAGAATATTCCCAGTAAAACTGATAATACTTTTCTATACGACTGTTATCGAATGTTATCATTCTGACCCCATTTTCTACTATGGTATGGTTAAATTCTATCACTTGTTACGGAATGGATTCATTTCATCACTAGTGATGTGGCGACTGGCGAGTTCAAATAATTTAACTTTATTCAATGTTTTTGGTTGGTGGGTAGCTTTAAAATACGTTTAGATTTATCAATTTATTAATTTTATGTAGAATATTATTTTTTCCTCAAACGTCAGAAAAACATAATATTTCTTATCTCCATAGAAACAGCTAAAGTTTTAATTTTCTGAGAGCGGCAGACAATAATATTACCTGCCGCTGTGAGCGTCAGATAATATTATCTGCCGCTGGTGAACTAATCAAATTGCACCTGTCAATAAAATTTAATTCAAATTTTTATTAAACAAAATAAATCAAAGACGACTATATTATTTCAATCCGAATTATTTTAATAAATTTTCTTACACGAATACCTATCAATTTTATTGTAAGGTTTCGACGTCTGAAGAAAAAATAGCATATTTTATGCGGAGCTAAGTGACTTTTTATGGCTCATCTACAGATTCGCCACAAAAAGTTCCACTTTAGCTCCTTATTAAATAATATACTATTGTAAATACATAATATATTTTAATTTTAATAGTTTTAAGTTATGTTTTTATGCAATTAAAATTAGAGTCGTAGAGAAAGTATAGTCTGCAATACGTTTGGAATGGCTATTCCGCTCGCCTACGGTTCGTCTCACAAACTTTCCAGTCGAGCTAAATATGCTTCATTCGACACTTGTTGCAGAATATACTATTCCATAGTTCACAAACATCTGAATACTGAAAAATACGATGCTCAATTTCAATGACTAAACACTTAACCTACTAAACCGACCTAAACAAGCACAGAACCTCAACACCATCTTTCGTCCTCACTTACCGTTACCCATCCAATCATCCAACCCACACGCGGACTGTCCACATACACACACACGTGCACACGCGAACTTCAATCACACCGACCAATGGCACCCCGCGGTTCGACATCAGACGGTGCGCTCGACCACCCGCTGCGCGATCAACGCTGCACCGTCTAATGTCCACGAGATGAAGAGTTGCAGATGTAGATGTAGCAATAGAAGAGTCAGATGATACAGGGGTGGACTGGGGGGAGTTGAACTTCCGGATGCGGAAGTGTGGTGTAAAAACGCACGATCACGAAACTAAAAACAAAATCACGTCGATTCACGTGAGATATTTTACGTGTAACTCACGCTTGATCCCGCACGACGAGTCACGTAAAAATATATTGTTATGAAATCGAATAATATGTTATTTAGCGCCGCAAAATCGTAATTTTTTCGGACAATTAGAGCGCTGCCTGCACTCGATAACTTACGAGTGTTAATCTCTTAGCCATTTGTTCCGTGTTGACATTTTGTAATTTTCAGTTGGCAGTATTGGTCGATCAGTGCAACAACAAATATTGAAACTAGATTTTACCGGAATTAAGGCGGATTTTCATTCGCGGCTTCGTCTGACTCTAGCTACTTGGCTGCCCAATCACAATAAAGATTGGAGCTCACGTCAGAGTTCAACAAATTAACAGTCGAACGAAGACGCGACTAGATTTTCTTGGCTGGACGGATAATGGATAAAGAAAATTGCTGGATATCAGCCAAATTATTTTTATTCTACTGCCTCGACCGCTTTCGACGCAATTTTCTTTATCCGTCTAAAAATAGTTATAGTTTTTCTTATAATATAATTATGTCTGATTATTTTTGAGCCTGAATCGAATCTGGACTAACTTTTCTTCTCATCTCTGAACCCGAACCCGAATTAAACTCATTTTAACGGTTGCGATAACTGGTTTAAAGCATTATCTAAAAATTTTTTTTAAATGTTTTCGTTAAAATTTCACTATAATAACATCCGCAATCTGTTATTGGGAGTTAATCCTATTGAATGGTTATCACCAAAATGCTATTTTTTTTAAATTGTTATTATTTTCAAAGTGATCCGCACTGCTAGTGTTTAGTAACAATACCTACATAACATACAAGCATAAAAGAGATCATATTCACACTTGTTACATGTAATTTCCTCACCTTTATATTAAATTACTTACACTTTTATTTATCAGTATCTATTCCAATTTATGTTCCTATTACTATTCTATAGGCGGGTTTACATTGGTCGTCGTGTAAATGGGTTAGTTACTAGTACTATTAGCTCGCCAGACCGCTACTCATCCAATGTAGCCAACAGAAGCTAGTACCAGTACTAGTACTAGTACAAGTAATTGGGGTAGTGAAGTAACTAACCTCCCGGGTTAGCTACTCACCTACTAGCCTTCCCCTTCCACATACATACTGCACTATCCACTACACTCATCTCTGTACTATACCAATGTAAACAGTCACTGGTGATTAGGGATATACTAGTGTGTTTTGACGTCTCATTTTAAAGATAATTGTTTTATAGTTAAATTCGGTATTTTTACTTTATTAAAATGAAAAAGTGGTCTTAAAACGGAGACAATAAAGTTTGTAGAACTATATCGTGATCATGAGTGTTTGTGGGATGTCGATTAATTTTGTTATCTTTACTATCCACTTTATTTCGTTTAATAATAGATTTTGTACGAAATGATATACAACCACGAAAAGAATTCATTTTGTCACCTACAGAACAACTTACTCTGGTACTAGAACTATAGCTAGTCGTCTAAATTGTATTTTTGGTGTAAACACCTACTAGCCTAGTGCTTAGTTGAGTATACTAGTATAGTCCGCTACTTGTACCAGTAACTGTCTCAGTTACTCCTCCAATGTAAATGCGCCTTAAGACAGCTGTATTAGAATCCCATAAAACAGCCAAAAACTAGTCTTCCGTCTCCGTACAAAATGGCGGAAAACAAACAAAGTCTTAATTTATTCATCTCACCCAACACAATCTCATTTTCGGCGATTACGTGACCGCGACATGTTGTTGACGATTTGATTGTGAATTAATTAGCCGCGTAGAAAGTTCGTTGTTGTGACTGTGACTGTGAGGACTGCTAGGACGTGGTGTTTTGATTTAATTGAGCGAAATGCAAATGCTTCTTGTGGAAGAGGTGGCTGTGACGGCGGCGACTTCAATGCGACGTGTGGGAGGAAACAAAAGATTTATTGCGGTTGGTTTATTGTAGTAGTGGATAAAGTTTGCCGCTTCTTTTCAATTCATTGGAGATACAAATCATTTTAAGTGGTGTTGTTTTACATTCCGAAGCAGTTTTTAACCCCTTGATTATTCTAGCGGATTCCTTATTACACCTTTCCTTTAACGTATGTATACTCGAAGTTATGAAACACCCTGTATTATCCTTTATCCTGTTAAAAACATACTGGTAGTGTACAAGTTTGGAAACTCATCTATAATAGTTATTTGTGTATTAAGAGCGTAAAGTGACTCTTTGTTACTCGCGTACGGTAATTGCAGCGCGAGTCGAAGGCGAGAGCTGCATTAGTGCAAGAGGAACAAAGACACTTTACGCTCGTAATACACTCATAATTTTATCTACGACTAAAATAATTTGTTATAATAATAATAATAGTATTCAGTTAGTTCAATCTGCGTTCAATCAGTTTATGTTTTATTAGTAACCATGACGATACCAATAATAACGAAATAAATAAATAAAAAAATTGTTTGATTCTGTCATTTTCTTTTATTTTATGTAATCAAAAAATACTTTATTGCGCGTTGTCATAGGAGACGCGTAATAAAATGTTTTTTTGCTTGCTCCTCAGTAACAATCAACTTTACGTTGACAATTGAAAGCATAAATATAAACTTTTCATAGTAGTCGTAGATAAAATAATTTATACCTAGTAGAGAAGTAAAAGGCAACTGTAAAATCAAAGATTTTTGTAAAGCAATTGCAAGCTTAGCTACAAGAAAAGTATAAGAACGTCTTAACTACCAAAATTCGGCAGACAATATTTTAAAAATCTAAATATTTTCCTGGTATACTAATGTTTTCTATATATTTTCAAATTGCGTAGGATATTGTATTTAAATATTATGTATATGGTAAGCACAGTAGTAGAGTGCTTGGCTCAAGGTACAGAGGTCGTGGATTCGAATCCGGGTCAGGTGTGAAATTTACATAATCTTAATAATTTAGATCGGTATCTACTCTCGTCACCACATCAAGTTTGGGATGTAATTAGCTACTGGTTATATCAAGGGTTTGCCTGAGAGTCTGGGCAGAATCTTAATAACTAAAATGTAGAATAATATAAAAAATTCTTTTAACTTATTATACTAGTATACTCACAAATATATTTTAGTCATTTTATTTAAACTGCAGAAGAAGATAGAAAGCATATTTTACTATTGTCACTATCATGTCATAAACATTTAAATTTTACGTAGTAACAAATGTTAATCGATCATGGACTACAAGATACCGAAATACTAAATTATAAATATATACTTTAATTATTCTTAAATGATACCAGATAATAATCACATAATCTTTCATTTAAAATAAAAAAAATTGTCTTAAATTAAATATTTATCGAAATTTTTTTAAAATTTACTACTTCCAGTTTGTAGATTGAAACCAAAAATAGGAGGTGCACAACTAGATGCTATAACAGTCCTAAATACAAAATGTAGGCTCTTTTGATATGCGGTGTAAACAACCCGGGTCTGGACCTAGAATAGGTCAGATATGGGTCTGGCCTATGTCAGGTCTCCCGGTGTAAACTAGACCAATGTAATCATCGGCAACATTAAATTCAAATAAATTAATTTAACATTTTGTTATAAATATTTTAAAATCTTCCTGAGTAGTTGTTATTTAGATACTATCTTACTTTTTTTTGTCTGCTAGTTCAGTTTAGCTACTTATTGTCCATAAGCTTATAAAGTACAACTAGATAATTATTAATTATTACTTGCCTGTAAATAAAACTACAATATCAGTTAATGGTATTATAGATTTTACAGTTGAATAATATGACCCGAAAAAATAAAACGAACATTTGAACAGTTCCCTTGCAGTGAAATGTAAATAAGTAAATTATATTTAATTAATAAAATATGTTCTAAGGTTCGACTAATAGTAGACAGTTAATGAAAATATTACAGGTAATTTTTATTCCGTTGATAATGTCGTAAAGACCCTAAAACAAATGTTTCACATCACTCTATCTAGTTAGAATCGTCTAAATCGACTGATGAATATATTAACGTCGAACCAAATACGTTATCTTGTACAAATATCTCATGTGGCATATTTTAGCCTAAACAGATCAACGTCAATTTTTCTTTTCCTGCTTTCTATTCAAATTGAAATTTAAGACGTACAAGACGCTAATAGCCGCTTCTATTTCAGTAACCGCTGTTTGATTGGAATTATCTCTTTTATAGATATATCAATTTCGAAAATTCGGAATTAGCATACGACATTGGACAATTAATTTGATAGTTGTTGCTAAATTTATAGGGGGACAAATTTATTATTCTTCGTAAATAATGGTTAACAATTAGCCATTAGCAAAATTACTAACAAAATTACTTAGAAATGTTTTATTATTCCATGGAAATTCGACCATTTTGATAAAAGTTAAGTTTAAAGCCCATTTTACATTGAGCAATATTGCAGTTGCAATCGCAACTTTCAACCAGTTGCATTAATATTGCGTGAGTGTAATACAGGAATTGTACGTTCAACAGATTGAATCAATCTTGCCCGCAATCGGTTGCATGTAATACAACTTGTTCTAAATTCGTTCAAGCTTGCAAGGCAATTCACAGTTATTTATTTTAAGTCTGGTATATTACCAACCTGACATAAACGTAAAAAAGTGTTCAAAGAGAACAGCTACAAGACACATATAAACTATGAAGTTAGTAACACAATATGAATTTGGTAACACAATATTAGCAAAATTGTAAAAGAAATTCATATATTTAGCAATTGCATGTTTCTCAGTGTAAAATGAAAAAACCGTCTTCTGAAATTTTCTTGTTCAACTCTGACTTAAAGATTGCAGTTGCCTGTTGCACTTGCTCAATGTAAAATGGGCTTAACTATTATCTGATAATGTTATTGCACTAGTTATATTGTCCAGTCTCTTAAATTAATTTTAGAATTTTCATTCATTAATTTTGACTAAGTCTAGTAAACTGTAAACCTATAAATCTTTTTTGATGTATCAAAAACTGGCTCTATTAATATTAATTAGATACTTTCCATTAATAAGACGCACGGTGTTTGATCCGCGATCGAAGCAGGTTCCATAAAACTGATTATTTATTACTAGTTGGGAAATCATTACTGCCACTTGTCAATCAAAATCTAATAATTAGGAGCAGGTTGATATTCGGTAATACAGGTGGGATCGGATTTTACGCACACTTTATTAACAATATTAAATTAATTATATTCATGATTCATCTGTGTTTATATATTTCTTTGGATCCTTACCCTTATCAATCTTCTATCAACTAATACTTAAGTATGAATATATTTTTAGTACTTAAGACTTATTTTCATTTCATAATCGTAAATAATACTAGAAGTACTTTTAAAACACTTAGTTTTTCAATAATACTGAAATAATGTAAAAGTACTTAAGTTTTTTAAATACTGTTCAACCTGCGACCACAGCGACAGAATACGATATTTTTACTGTGAATTAATCTTCCTTGATAATAAAGGTAATAATTGAAGGAAATAATGTTACAAACCATCCAATTTATTATATTAATTTTATAAAATACTGGTATTTGAAAAATACTTATTTCTAAGTACTTTGACAAGAAAAACTTATACTTTATTAAAGTAATGTGAAGTTTTACTTGAAAATGTACTTGGTAACAAGTACTGACCGTAAGTAGTACTGGTACTTATACTTAATTATTTTGATTTCGATACTTGCCCAGCTCTGGCTTACAAGAAATTTTTTTGCTTCTGAGTTTTGAGAAAAATAATCCTGGTAAGAATTACCTGTCAATAAGTCTTGAAAAATTTTTTTATAATCATCGATAACTTAAAAACAGTGAATTTATGTTTTTCCAGGATTCAGACACACGAATGAATCCTTGTGTGAACAGGGCTTTAGCAAACAATATTATAAATTATCAATTATCCAATAGAATTAATAATGACAGCAATTGTTCTATTTCACTGCAATTTGTTATACAGTTTTACAATTTAACTCCACAAAACATCGCTGATAGTTTCAACTTCGTTTGATCATTTTCTGTGACATGAAATTGATGAAAATATGTTGCTGTGGATGAGTTATAAATTTTCTAAAAATGATCAGGTTTTGTTGTATGATCCAAACTTACATTGAAAGAAGTAGCCATATTGTCCAAGAAGAAAATATTTTAAAGACATGTTACTAATATTTCTTGTACTGTTGTACTCATAATACTTTTTTAAGAAGCAGTCAATTTAATAAAATCTAATAAAACACCTGGTTCTTATATTGGGTTCTTATAATGGGTCAAAATTTTCGAGTATGAGTTTTTGGTGGATAAGCACGTTTCAGGGTCTCTAGAATACGAATTTAATATTTTCACGATGATGTATGTGTGTGCGTATGTATGTATGTATGTATGTATGTATGTATGTATATATGTATGAATTCGTCCACGATAACTTAAAAAGTATCAAACCTTTAATAATCAAATTTCATATTTAAGGTTTTAATATGGATCTTAACACCGGATAAGATTTTGGTATAGAAATGTGAAAACCGGAAGTAATACTTTTTCTTAAATAAATAAATTGGTACATTATTTATTTATGACAATTTTTGCAATTATAAGTAAAAGAAAATGTAATTATCTATGGTTAAAGTTAATTTTGAATACAATTTGCTGAATCTGGTAGTATTTAACAACAAAATAAAGTAGAATTTATATTGTTGTACATGATCCTTTGAAATTTGTTTCTACACAAAATTTGAATTATTATGACAGTACAGTTGACATCTTGGTTTACATTATTGTTTACATATTACATGAACTTGAAACTATTAAAATATAAGTAAAACTATTTATTATATTAGTAGAATAAACAGAATTAGGTGAGTGGTCGTGTGCTGGCCACAGCAGATTTTTTATTTAAAATTCAGTCGCGAAATCAATATTCAATTTTTATTGTACTTAAATATTATTTTCTCTGGTTTTGGATCATCCTGTGTATGGAGATTTATATTTTAAGGTGTGAACATCCGCCTGAGATCTCCTATTACTTAATGCCCATCACGACTAGTTTAGTCGCTGGCTAATTATACACAGTCGACTAATCTATCCTGTCATATGATTAGTTGATTGCCTCCACAGAACAGTAATTGAATAATGTGCCATTGCGATTGATTTGAAATTGTGCTCCACATTCCAACATTTAAATATTTCAATCACAATTTAATTGTATTTTGAAATACTGTTGCAAGAGCTTTAAAATATATTAGAAAATGATTTTTCGTTTCCTGTGTGCAATAGAAAATTTAATTTCTCTAATAACTTAATGAGATTAGCATCTATATTTGGTTGAGATCTAATAACTTTTAGTTAATTAATATTGGAAATTAATAAACAAGCATAAACACTCTAGAAAGTGTGGCAATGAGGTAAAATTGATAATTGATTTATATCATTAATAATTTTAAAAACTTACAATTTGTCTGTAATTGTTTACTACCTTAGTTCACACAAGGATTCACCCAGAATGACTATATTTTTTGTAAATATTATACTCGTCCATTTATGTTATGGTAAATTTACTTCGTATGTAATGATGTGTGTTTAAAGCCCTGTTCGCACGGGTGCATGTCACTGCGCCAAATTGCCACTGTGCCAAATACCCGCTGTGTCCAATTGTCGCAATGCCAAATTGCCACTGTGCCAAAACGCATCCCCACCACTTACATACTTGTAATAACGTATGTCGAGAGACTACTGCAAATTTATTTCGACACAGAGGCAATTTGGCCCAGTGGCAATTTGACTCAGCGGCAATCCAACACAACAGCAATATTTAGACATACAATCGGGCATAGCGACAATTGGACATAACAGGAGCTTTTTGACATACACTAACAAAGCTAACAAAACCGTACTAGAGCCTCACAAACTCGGTTTTGGTATTTACTACACTAACAAAGCTAACAAAACCGTACTAGAGCCCCACAAACTCGGTTTTGGGCGCTATGCCCGATTGCCAGTATGTCTAAATATTGCTGTTGTGTTGGATTGCCGCTGAGTCAAATTGCCATTGGGCCAAATTGCCTCTGTGTCGAAATAAAGTCGAAAGAAAGTCTCTCGACATACGTTATTACAAGTATGTAAGTGGCGGGGATGCGTTTTGGCACAGTGGCAATTTGGCATTGCGGCAATTGGACACAGCGGGAATTTGGCACTGTGGCAATTTGGCGCAGTGGCGTGTTCCCGTTCGCACGAGTATTCTTTGAAGATTCTACCAAGATTCTGAATCCTGGAAAAGAAGTTTTCTTTATTCTATTGAGAATTACCAGTCAAATTGCGGCACTGCTAAATTGAATCTTCAGTGAGTCTTAATTGGAGAAGAATAATTTCTATTTCATTGATTTCTTCAAAACCGTGAATTTTTCCAAAATTCAGAAGCATGAAAGAATCTTCACAGAATTTTTGTGTGAACAGAGTATTATAATATTATGATTTCGGGAAAACTGTAAGGGTCTCGTCTCCGTAACAAAATATTGCGTGTTTAGAGGTGTAGCAGTTTCTGGTTTACTCATTGCATATTAAAAATTTGAAGGAAAAACAGGTACTACATTTTTGTGAAAGAATTAATCTAGGATTATGCCCAGTTAGAATTCTGAAAAAATCTTTGAAATCCATATACAAAATTAATGAAAAAGTGTGTTTTAAGCAATTTTTTACATGCTTTTTCTTATTATTAAGATATTTATTTGAAAATGTAACTCGGCATAATCCTAGTTGCATTCTTCGTCTGTAAATAAATGTATGAAATTTAGCTTTATCTATAAAACTTCGTGAGCATTGTAGAAATTGCTAGACTGCTTTTCCGTATTTTTAGCGAGCGTTTCTATGCATTAACATAGGGCAAACGCGGTGTTGAGCTACGTCGAGACGATACCCTTAAAATCACCTATTTCTTTCAATATTTGTGATATTATTTTCACCAGTCAATTCCGATTATATGTCAAACCAAACTAAATTTTATTGAAAATTGATAACATTTTGTATTTGTTTACATAATTATGACAGTATAAAACGATTCTAACAGCTAATAATTACTGTAAAATTCACTATATTTTCACATCACTAGAATATCATTCATCTTTTAGTCATAAAATTAATAGGTAGTTCTAAGATTAATCTAAAATTATGCTGTGCAGCGCAAATAAAATTATTAAACCATTAGTTAAGGTTAACCTATTGTCAACTAATCAATCAATTTTAACCCGAACTCGTGCAAATGGCCATTAAAACTTAAGTTGTTCGTCTACCCTAAAATTTTACAGCGTTACAGCGGTGTACGTCCCCCACGTTTAATTTAATTATAATTTAAATATATGATGCTTTTACATATTAGTGTTTTAAAAAGAATGTCTTAATGCTTCTATATTTTTATTTTTGTCTTTGGCCTAGAAATATGAAGTAAAAAATATTTTTTACACGGACGGGAGTAAATGTCATCTTTTTCTTATTAAAAATCATGATAGAAGTGATTCATTTAGTCCCTAGGGAAATAATCACTCCCTAGGGAGTTTATATTATTATTATTTATTTGTTTCTGTGGGTTGCTATGTATGATTTACGTTACCAACAACAAATAACATACTTGATAATTTATTACTATATTTTTAAAGTAAATTAATTTGGTCCGTGTAAAAAATAGTGTATACTCCTCGTTGCTTTGTATCCCTCGGGCTACGCTTCGCTTCGCCCTCTGGCTACAAATTGCACCTCATGAAAAAAACATGCATTTCTCTCCCTCGATGTATAATATACTATTAAAATGACATCTTTTGCGGTTTTTTGTTATTATCTGATATTATTTTTTCGGTCACTATAAATGGCAAGAAAAATTTAAAAAACAAGAAGCATGCAGATAAGCTTTCTTTTTCGAATAATTTTTCTTTTACTTAATTTCTTTAAAAAATACAGATGTTATTATGGGAATCTGAAGCCATGTTTACTGTATTTTTCAACTTCAAAATGACACTGCAAAAAAAGTAATATCGAGAGTATTCTAGGAATTCAAAAAAATGGTAGACGAGCCTCTTAAGAGCCTATTGCGTGGTAATAATACGCATTGAAAAACGAGTAATTTTGTGAGGATCTCAATCTAATACTGTTATACGTATGATGTTGAATTTTTGAATGTAGATTAAGGAAGAATACTAAAAGTGCGGAATCTTCAAAATCTGTAATTAATGTAATTAGTTTAGCTTTAATAATTATGCGAAATTCGGCGAATATTGTACAAGTTTAGATATAATTTATGGCAACTCTGTTGATAAAATTATAATTTTATTGTTTTTCCGCCCTTTTTACATCTATGTTCTACTCATTTAATCTTTAAACTCAATGATAACTTTTATAGTTCATTCATGAGATCCTCACGAAATTCTAGTGTTTAATTTCTTTTTATCTCTAATTGTTGTCGGAACAATATATAGTTTGAATTTTTCAATTCAACAATGCATTGTCGTTACTAATGTAAAATTTCAGATTGTTATTTTGAGCAATATAACCAGAATCGTGAATTCTGATTCTTATTGCACTCAAGAAGCATAGCCCCTTAAGTCTAAATCTTTAAAATATGATCTGCAATTTTGCTAGTATTTATTTTTCTGCTCTATAGCCTATCTTCTTAAAAGCCAACGCTACGCGTCTACTATTTGTAATTCAACTACTTCTTGTTTTAATTTGCAACTACATCATAAACAATCATCTAGAGGAGCAGGAGTCTTTATATTTGACAAGCTGCGTTCGGAAGAGACATGCGTGAAACAAGCTCTTAATTTAGATAAGCCGCCTATGATAAAAATCGAAAGTCTTTGTAGGTCACGCTTGGTTCGATTGTAGCGATCTAATGTTGTAAGATGTGGTTGTGGTGTTGTGGTTGTAGATGAAGAATTTCGTCATGGTTTTATTGTAGTTAACGTTTTACAGTTGCTGTACATGATGGTAGAAACTATTCCATGAAAGGATTCTTTATCAAGGAGCAAGATTTTTATGATCTGAATCATAATAGTAGGAGCTAGAAAACAAAATAAACTGGATGGATAATTTATTGTTTGAATATTATTTGATAAAATATTGTATTCCTATTATTTATTTATTTATTATTAAGCTGATTAAAATAATAATGTCTGATACTGTATTAAATTGAAACCTTGATAGCAACCGATACTTTGTATTTATGTAGTAATTTCTTGGCCATAGCACTTTTATAAATAAATAAACACAGGACTTATTGTTAAATTGCAGCTAGAAATTAGTGAAACTGTTTTCCTGTTTTTCAGAATATTTGACTAAAGTGTATTTAATTGGTTTTGATCCTAGAGGATTCAAACATATTAATGACCCCAAGGATCCTTAATATGTTTGAATCAAAGTACTTGAGTTTTTACAACATTGTTGTTAGTCTCCTGTAATTAATGTAAGTACAATTATTATTTACTATTAGAACGTCACACATTATTCTGTTCAAATTAATAGTCTACACAATTTTCAAAAAATATTTTTAAATTTAAATTCTATTTTCTAAATATATTTCTTTTCCTCAACAATGACCTATTTACTAGATTTTAGTAATTTTAATTTTGATTCGTATTTGCACTTTAACCTGCACTTTAACGTGTTTAATGTTTTCGTTTTTTTTACTTTTATGAATGTGATACATTTTGTAAATTATTGTAACAAGTTAACAATTTAACAATTATAACCTATTTTTTATTGTATTGTTTGTAGTCTTCGACACCGGACCTGATGATGACTCTTTAAAGGGTCGAAACCGGTTGTCCTTAATCAAATCTCATTTGATTTAATAAAAGAGTGAAGATCAAGACGTCTGAGTAATATCATTTACAACCTTTCTATACATTTAATCTTCACAAGGGATACTCTTCAATATTTATATATTACATGAACGTGAAACTATTAAAATGTACACAGAGAAAAAATTGTAGAAAATTATAAAACAATTGTTTATTTCTGCACTACAAATTGTAGTTCAAATAGGGACAGACACAAATTGTTTAAAAAATTTATATAATGTTGTAGTTTTTAAAACAACGATATAAAAATTGATAAATATTGTATTTAACTAGACAATTATTGTAATAATTTAGTCTACAAAATTAACACTATTTATTAGATTAGTAGAATAAGCAAAATTAGGCGAGAGGTCGTGTGCTGGCCACATCAGATTTTTTTATTATTAAAAAAGCATTTTAACTTAAAAATGCGAGGAGACTTCAGTCAATTAGTTCATAGCTACCTACATTTCTTCTTCATCTTAAAAATTCTTGTTCTACGACAAAATTCTGCATATCTAGTCAGTCACGCTCATCAATTTAACCTGACTATTTCCGATAGCAATCTGGCATAACTCATTCCTCTTCCTCCGGTGTTAAATACCGTCCGTAACGCAAGAACGCAAGCGTAACGCTATGCAGTCCTCAGATGTTAAGATGCTGGACGTTTAACGTATCTCTCAGTCTCAACCAGCAACCAGCTGCAAACGACCAAGTATAATTGGTTAATGAGAGATGGCCAGATTGTGGCACGCACTGTACGCTGTGCACTCTGATGTTATTAATTGTGGTTGGGTATCACGTGATTAGAAGACGTTCAGGAGTTTGCGAGTTGGCGAGCGAAGAGGTTGAGGAGAAGCAACGAACTCCAGAAGGAACTATAGGGTCTTTCATTAAGAGTAATAGGATTTTAATTTTAAATAAAACGTCAACGGTTTGACATATCAATTTAGTTTTTGCTCTATTTGGAAGCTTAGACAATGCAGTTATGTTCGGAACAAGATATTGTTCAAACGTCCACCACGGCTTTGTTGACACTGATCACAAGATCGCTCAAATTTGGCAGAATTTGGCTCATTTGCAACACTAGCCGCTACAACTGTGATTTTCTCCTCACTTCGTTGTCTTCTTGGTGGCTTATTGTTTTAGTAATGTTAACTCAAACCTTATCACAGAGTAACGGTGAGGGCGACCCAATTCTGGGGTGAATAAATGTTGAGCACCCACAACTGAGCTCGAACTTTGGTAATATTTTTTTATTATTTCCAACCGGTGTAGGGGCATCAAACGCTGCATCATAAAATGGCACACTATACTAAATAATTTGACACCTAGAAGTAAAAAAAATATATATCAGAAATCGAGAAATCTTTATTATAAAAACTATCACTCCTATTAAAAAACCCTATAGAAGAAAGAAGGGAAAGCAATAATGGAACCTCTTCTTAAAATGTTCCCATAAAATGAATTTTAAATGAGGCACTCACCGGCTTGACTTAAGAAACTTTTAAGCCACATACTTTCGCTCATATTGAATTTAAATCAAAAAAATTTAATCACGATATTTTGAAACAAAAATAAAAACACAGAAAAAACCTTTTGTGGTTACATGCCAATGCCATTCCTCCTCTTACTATGTAAAATATGCATATTATGAAAGCACCCATGACACTAAATAAAAAATTTAAGATTAAGACGATTCTCTTCCGTGCCAGAAACAGCCAAAAATATGGATTTCGCGCGCCACTCCACAGCGTTTATTGTTTTGTTAAATATAATAATCTAAAGATATTGTTGAAGATAAAAGTACAATTTACAAAATGCAAGATGCAGAATTTTAAAATTTTGCTTTAAAATCAAAATAATGTTAATTTGAAGTTTTACAATTTTTAAAATTCGATCGGTTATTTCGCAGATCCAAGCTTTGTTGACAAAATATTAAAATTTGAAGTTAATTCACTTATAAATAACAAAAACCCTCTTTTTTACAAATATTGCAAATTTTCAAAAATATGGCATAATTTTTTTGCATATTTCAATATTTTTTACATATATTTAGTTAAAATGCATATAACTGCATATTTTATACCTTTTTACCCAAAATTTCTATTTTTAAACAAATTTTATATGTATAAAATTTATAATCGCTTAAATTTGATACCACCTACAGTAATTTTTACGTTTATTTTAAAGGTAGGTTGATATACGTTGTTTTGTTTATTTTATATGATATTCTTGTGCATTGTTGACAAAATTTAGTATTTTAAAATAAATTATTAGTAAAAATGAATACAATTATATTGCATATCTGCATTATGCATGTATATATTTGTAAAATATTGCATATTTGTTTAATTTTGCGCATATATTGAGCATATTTTGGCCTTATTGCAATGCATATTGCATGCATATTTTGATCTTATTTCCCTGCATATAATCCGCACTCTACTGATAATACCTAAAATAAGAGAATATTATAGGCGAAGTAAAACTTGCTGCTGTCGTAAAAAGTAGTAGTAAAAAGCTTATAATGAGAGATGAAACATTAAACTAGCAAAATATCGTTTCTCCATTAATAAGCCTAATGAGCTCCCTAATTAAATTCCGTCTCTGTTGGAGATTGGCCAATTCCGTCTAATATCAATTTGTGGTTAGGGCAATTTTAGCTGTCCAAACTAAAACCGTCAGCGAATTACAGTAAGTAGCCAAATCTGCTACCGCGCAACGAACTTACTTTCTAAAAGCTCGTTGGGTTAATTAATATTTTGATAGACTGTAATTATTCTGTCAGCAATTATATAATTTTGTAGGAGTCTTTTTCTAACGGTTTTCGACTGCAAATCTGCACATTCATATTACGAGATGGAGGAATTTTTCGGGTATAATTATATTCGTATAACTCGTTTTCAATTCGTTTTTTTGGCTCGTGTTGTATTTATAAAATGACTCAATGACAAATTGTGTTGTGATATACAAGCGTAAAATTAATAATGACTCAAATGTGTTTATTGACATTAAATATTTATCAATAGCAAAGAAAGTTTGAAATTAGTGCATAAAATATTGCATTACTAGTAATTATCATTTTTCAAAAATATGTGCATATAACTTTTCTATAAAAGTAAACTGATTTCAATAGGTACTTACAGTTATATTTGTAGTTTACCTTCTAAATTTTAAGATATTTATTTTGTCACTAATTGACAGGAATTGTTTTCAACGCATTTTCTTATGTCACGAATCTACAAAAATTGTTTCAATGCACAAATGTACAAATTATCAGTAAACAAACCAGCTTTTTACTTCCTTGTACAGAGTAAAAAGGAAGTATTGTAATCGCGAATTATTTCGGTTTTCAGATTTTGATGAAAATATCCGTTTTGACCTTTTCTGAATCCATTATGACTAGTCTCGTCGTGACGTCTGTACGTACGTACGTACGGACGGACGTACGGACTTACGTATGTGTGTCGCATACCTCAAATACTGTTAGACGTAGAAAGTTGAAATTTTGTATTTAGGACTGTTATAGCATCTAGTTGTGCACCTCATATTTTTGGTTTCAATCTAGAAACCGGAAGTAGTACTTTTTTCAAATATTTCGATAAATATTTAACTTAAGACAATTTTTTTTATTTTAAATGAAAGATTATGTGATTATTACCTACAATCGGTATTTTATAAATATTTTTGTATCTGGTATCATTTAAAATAATTAAAGTATATATTTATAATTTAGTATTTCGGTATCTTGTAGTCCATGATCGATTAACATTTGTTACTACGTGAAATTTAAATGATTATGACATGACAGTGACAATAGTAAAATATGCTTTATATCTTCTTCTGCAGTTTAAATAAAATGACTAAAATATATTTGTGAGTATAGTAGCAGTAATAGTAGTACTTATATATTTGTATAATAAGTTAAAAGAATAAAGTAGGTATGGCTGGAGGTCTTGTGGTGGCCACGTCATTTTTTTTATATTATTCTACATTTTAGTTATTAAGAAAAGTATGAACAGTTTAATAGGCGTACAGATTTTTTACTTTTATTTTTACAATTTTTAATTTCTGAGATTTATGACTCAGTAGGTATATCATTAATAAACACGATAGTTATGTCAAAATTATTTTCTTGTTTACAAAATTAAACCTAAGTTAAAATTTTTGTATAATGTTTATGATCAGATCTTTTGATATAAATTTTAATGTGGCTTTATTTAAAAAGAAAATCGCGCTTTTTATGTTGACTTCTTCTAGTACGCATACTGTCAAAATTGTTACATGGGTTCAACCAAAAATTAATTTTAAAAATTATTTTAATTTTTATTTGAACGTACAAATCAGAGACACAAAATTAATACTTCAACAGAAATAACTATGCCACACGCTATAAAAACTATTGATTAGTATTCTGAAACAATTTCGTCCAAATTAAATAATTATAAAGTACTTTTAATAATTATTGGCAACAATTTCGCTACTGGGGATATTTAAAAACAGCCTCACTTATGATTTATTACTACTGGTAATTTGGACGTAATTTCTAAATTTTGAGTTATTATTTTTGGTACCTACCTACCTAATATATAATATTATATTACTTTTCAATGACAAAATATTTTAATAATTGTTTCGTTCTGTTTAACAATTTAATTATCAAAATTTGTGAACGGATATTTCGAAATTTTGACAGCTTTTAACTGTTGTATGCAATTAAAAATCAACACCAGTAGCCGTTTATAATATTTGCGAAAATTCTTTGTGAAAAGAATTGTATAAGAATTAATGACATGTTAAGGGCGCCCTTAAAAGTGAAACAACCGTAACACAAAGTCTGTAATGGTAATGTTTTTAACCCGATAAAAGTCAAAATCTTACAAATCTTACACGTAAAAAAATCTGACGTGGACACCACATGACTTCCTTGTACGCCTATTAAACTGTTCATACTTTTCTTAATAACTAAAATGTAGAATAATATAAAAAAAATCTGACGTAGCCACCACAAGACCTGCCGCCGTACCTACTTTATTCTTTTAACTTATTATACAAATATATTAATGTATAAGTACTACTACTACTGCTACTATACTCACAAATATATTTTAGTCATTTCATTTAAACTGCAGTAGAAGATATAAATGATATTTTACTATTGTCGTTGCTACTGTCACTGTCATGTCATAATCATTTAAATTTTACGTAGTAATAAATGTTAATCGATCATGGACTACAAGATACCGAAATACTAAATTATAAATATATACTTTAATTAATCTTAAATGATACCAGATACAAAAATATTTATAAAATACCGATTGTAGGTAATAATCACATAATCTTTCATTTAAAATAAAAAAATTTGTCTTAAATTAAATATTTATCGAAGTATTTGTAGATTGAAACCAAAAATAGGAGGTGCACAACTAGATGCTATAACAGTCCTAAATACAAAATTTCAACTTTCTACGTCGAACCGTATTTGAGTTATGCGACACACATACGTCCGTCCGTACGTACAGACGTCACGACGAAACTAGTCATAATGGATTCAGAAAAAGTCAAAACGGATATTTCCATCAAAATCTGAAAACCGAAATTTTTCGCGATTACAATACTTCCTTATTACCCCGTACAATGAAGTAAAAAATGTTTTTTTTCTGTAAATACAAGTGCCACGTCAGCGACACTTTAAAACTTTTACATGGCTCATTTTGCATAAATTTCGGATAAACGATTTAACCTACAATGAAAATTATGTTGCACAATGAAAATATATTTATTCCTAATAGCCTTATTCTAAAAATTATGCCTGTAATAATAGTTCATTTTGCATAAAATTCATTGCAATTTGGTAAATATTGCCCCCTCTTCTTTAATTTTTATTGCAAATTATATTTATTTTCAGATATTCTTATTTAGCATTAGGCAATCTAGAAACTCTAATGATTCTATTGATATATTATTTATGCCTATTGCTTGTTCCTATTTGCAGAAATTTATGCAGATAAAGTGCATAAAAATGACTATCTGAAAACGGTTTCGAGCGCGACCATAAGTCTAATTTAAACAATATCTTTATGATGCAAAATGTCAACGACAAAGTTATGTATTATGTGCTTTGGATTGGTCAATAAAAACGTGTACTGTCACATTTGAAGGGTGCGTTATATAAGCGCATTTGGCGTTTATCAGTTTTTGCTTATCGGCGTACGAAAAGCGCAGAAATTGACGTTATATAAGCGCAGAAGGGGACATTTGAAAAGCACAATGGTTTTAGGGATTGTACGACAGTTTTTGTACAATATTTTTTGAATTTTTTAAAACTAACCTAACCTAACCTAATATTTTTCTGAACTTAAGAGGAATCCCCAGTGGTTTGTAAAACATGGTTTCGTATTATACTGATAATTAGTTACCTATATTAACATTCTTAATTTTTTCTGAAATATAGCAAGTTTAATGCTTACTGGGTCTTTCTGTTGTTTTGAATATTTTTTTAAAATTCTTATTAATTAAATAATAACATCCAAAATAAGGCATATTTTACGATATTTTAACTAAATGTAGATATTTTATTAAGGCTTAAATTAAAATTTTAAAACGAGAAAGTAAGTATGAACCTTATACTTCAATGTAGTGCTAGTATTTTTTATGAAATTTGCACGTAACTGCAAAATTTAGTATAAAACAAAACCCCTTTTTCGGTACAAATTGGCTAAATATGGTTCATTCCTCGAATCAACCGATGTCGTCACAATGGATAACAATGGTTTGTGACGGCATCGCTTCATTCGTTAAATGGACCTTCAAGGCAAGTGGGGATTCCTCTTAACCCCATCATACTCGAAGACGATCTGGACTAACTTGTTATGATCAGAAATCTCATTTTCGAAAAATGCGCTTATTGAACGTTACGAGCTGCGCTTATTGTACATAAATTTACTGATTATATTTCTGCGCTTTTCATACGTTTTGATGACCTAAAATGCGCTTTTACAACGCTCCGCATTTGAATACAGCATGGCGATTTGTGCTGGTTCATAAACCACTGTAATTACTACTCACCCATTTAATTTCTTTTGGTTAATTAAGCATTTCAGAATATGTTAACAAAGTAGAAATTTGTCCATGTATAGTTTTTAATCAAGTAAAAACATAATTACGTAGCTTATACATTATCAGCGATCTGCTAACCGGCGTTTAGTAGATCTTATCACCGCCAGGTTTTTGCCATTATTAATTACACTAATTATTCAACGCACTTCCTGTTTGTGAAAGAACAAAAAGCCTAAATAATTCGATCGGGATTTCAGTGAGAGCCTTTCACTTATCAAAATGAAACGTTCTGTTTATCTGATGCGGGCTGATGATATGAGTTCAATTTGTGTTTTATATTTTGGGCTGTATTTATTTTATGAGAAGTTTTAATTATTGGTTTGAAAGTAATTTAAGTATCTGGATTGTTTTTGAGACTATAAAACCTGTTTTTAAGGAAGAGATTGCTGTTTGAGTTAATTAAGTTCTTACTAAAGCATAATGAAAACAATTTAAAATATTGTGTGTAAATATATTAACAATCATGTTGCTTGAGTAATTTTATTGAGGATACAATTCCTACATCTATATATTCTTGTTTTTTTTAATTTTATGCAGAACAGTATTTAATTAATTATTTTATGAATGGTTGATATTATTATAGAATTCAGTCAAATCATAGCGAGCACTCGGACTATATTTTGTCAGTTGCTGAAATCATTCGATTTATAATACCGAGAATGTTGGTAAGCGTCGAGGTGAAACCGAGTCTCTTTGATCATCCAAGGGGGCTTAAATCGTTATATTCAAAGCTTAATCGTATCAACAACGACAGCGATGTTCAAACAAATCAACCATTTTATCTTGTCAATTAGTTGACAGTTTGCATATTATGGAAGGTTTTGATGTTATTATGGTTGTATCTAACGTATTATGTCCGTAACTATTGACTTATAAGTATCTAATGTATTATTATAAGTAACTAAAGTATTATGTTGTTTATAATTATCAATAAATGTTGCATATTAAAAGTTAATAACAATTGACGATACGATTAGATAACAAATCATATAGTTTTGCAAGGAACAAAAGGTAAAGGACTAGAAGATATTATAGAAACAAATTTTCAGAACTCATATAACAAATGTCAGAGGATTCAATATTTTTAAATTTATTCTATATTGTTTGATCAATGATCAATGTAGTTACTATGACTGGTGCATAGATAAAATAAAGGACTAGTGATAGCTACAAAAAACTTCTTTTTGCTGCAAATTGAAGAATTGGGTTTGGAGAACATATGTGAATTCAGCAGGATGGTGCAACCCCACGAGTGACAGTGGATATTCTAAAACATATTTTTTGACAGATGGTTTATCCAATCATATTGCGTAATGATGACGTAATGCAACAAATAGAATTGAAAATATAAAAATCTGGACTACATAAATAATGTAGATTAGATTTTATGTAGTTACGTTAGTTAGGTACAATAAATAAATAAATTTATCAAATTACCTAAACGTCAAAAATCTTTTACAAAATGAGTCGTTTGGTTAGTGTTTTTTAACAAGAAATATATTCTTCATAAATACCATTGGCAACTTATTGCAATTTCACTCCACAAAACATCACGGAAAATTTCCCTCAACTATGTTTCGGGAAATTGTCAGATGATGTTTTGGGTCGTGAAATTGTTAGAAATAAGTTTCCGTTGAAACGACAAAACAATTCTCCAAAAATTATCATATCTTATGATATTAACCCTGACAACTCCGCTCCTGTATAAAGTAAGCCATAAACAAAACATAATTTTATTGATTGGACAGCGGATAAAATGGAAGGTAACTTTTTGCAAGTGACAAAACGTCATTTACCTTTTTCTTAGCAACCAAACAATAAACAAAACACTAAAATGTCATTTGCTTCATATTTCTAGTATTGGTCAATGAAATGATTAGATTTTGGAAATATTTGTGAAGAAGAACCAAAGGAGTCGTTAAATTATCTCGTTGAATTACAGTCGAGCATTTTATTTCCTCCGAATAAATTTCTGTCTGACATCTCAACCTTGTCACCTGACAGCAGTTTGACTCGAAAAATTGTTTTAAAATAAAATCACGACACCTTAGCTACCAAACAATAAACAAAACACTAAAATGTCATTTGCTTCATATTTCTAGTATTGGTCAGTGAAATGATTAGATTTTGGGAATATTTGTGAAGAAGAACCAAAGGTGTCGTTAAATTATCTCGTTGAATTACACTCGAGCATTTTATATAATTTCTGTTTGACTTCTCAAACTTATCACCTGACATGACTCGAAAAATTGTTTTAAAATAAAATCACTGCACCTACGGTGTCGTGATTTTATTAAACAATTTTTCTTTTCAAATTGATAGCCAACAAAGTTTCAATACAAACAGATATTTATCCGGCGAAATAAAAAGCTCTTGTGTAATTACAGTTGATAATACCATTTGTAGTAATCGCCAAACTGGATGAATTTAAACCTGAGTTATCAGATTACAGTCGTTCCCGTTACGCACGCATTGCTAGCTGAATGCTTGAATAGTTGTAAGAGAAATGTAATATACTTATTAAACTATTTTTTGAACCGCAGTGTCTTTCTATCGGGCTCACGTAAAGAAAAACAAACAAACTATCATTCATAATTATAATTTTCACTTTCTTAGCAAAATCATCTGATTGAGGGATATCCGCAAATTCCCTGGTGATTACACTTGACGACTTCTACCACGAGGAAGAAGTAACGAGTGCAGATGCGGATGTTTTTACTCGTATCAAGTTTTTGTTGCATTTCTCAGTTACTCTGGACATAATGCGATATTAATAGCAGATAGGTGTGAAATGCTTACGCTTTCCACAATTTGTTACTTTTTACTTGTTAAGTAGCAATTATCATTTTTTATTATTCTATAAAGGCTGTCCCAAAATTGAAGCAAGAAGTAATTTTGATAGAAAACATAGGAAATTTTTAAATTAATATCTTCACAGTTAATTTAAAAAAAAATTATTTAAAAAATTTAAGGATTGCGAACTGTAGCTGCCATACCTTAATTATTAAAATTAAAATATTGCTCAACAATGAAAACGGGTTATGGTATTTAGTCTCGCGCTCTATTTTCAACAACCCTAACCTCTCAGCTTTATGAATCAATAAAAAAATTAAAAATTTTAATTAAAAACCTATGTTTTCTATCAAAATTACTTCTTGCCTAAATTTTGGGACAGCCGTTACATAGTTAATTCATTTAACTGCAATTTTTTGGAATCTTAAATAAAATAAAATAAATTATTTATTTTGGATCTATATAAATATAAACTTACTTGTAAATACACGGTTCTCCAAAAGTTTTGAACGATTATTTGGGGATCACGTTTGGGTCATTGTGAGACCGAAGAAGGTCGACAATTTGAACATTTGTTATAAGAATCGTAATAAACGTGCAACAAACATTAAAATTAAATTCTTGAAAGAATTAAGATAAGTTATCGGGTTTTGGTTTATGAGAATGTTTCTTTTTTCATTACCTGTAAAATAAGGTGAAACTCGACAGAGGTTGTAAAAATGTTGGGGAGCCCGAAACTCGTACTTTACCGCATTCTAGCTAAAAGTGTTTTCGTTGCGAGTAAACTGTTAGGTACTTTATTATTGACTTCAAGGTAATGTTTTTATAAACATTTAATAGAGAAAGAATGATTCTACAGATGTACCTTTTTAAATTAAATAAATTTCTTTTAGGAGATATAACCGTATACCTAAAGTTTGCATAAATTTTATGAATTTTTCATCATTTTTATAATCATATACAGTTTTTTAAACAAAATTTTAAAAAAACTGTAAATTGATCCCTAAAGTATATAATCCTTGTTGAAATACAATTTAACATTCTTGTACTGGCCACAAAACAGTCGCTATTTTAGTTCGTTTTGAGCTGGATTTTAGAAGGTAGACGTGCCCCTTAAAACAGTTATTTAGAGACAAATTAATCTTCGTTCTGCTATCATCGAACTACAAAAGTTTTTATTACTCTTTCGCTGTTTTTTTGCTTCAATTTTAGAAATATTTCGCCAGAAACAGAACTTAATCTTTCTAATAAAAACCGTCATTACCACGAGCCACACATTAAAAATCACTCACATGCAATAATGGCATGCGCTGGACCAGTGGCGGACTGGCTCCGGCGGGAGTACGGGCGGTTTCCCGGTAGGCCGGAGGTACCGAGGCCGGTGGCCGATCAAATTTTTGTAAATAGATATGTGAATAGAAAGACGAAAGAAAATTTCATTCGTGAAAAAAAAACAATTTCGTAGAAAAACTTTCGATTTATGAGACAAAAAATCACAAAATGCACTTTATTTTTTGAGTACTGCACAGGTAATTGAACAAATTTCAATGCCCTTTTGGTGGATCGAGTCGACAATTTTTTTCCAACTCGGTACACATCGCCAAAGTTGGACGTTTTTGGCCCAAAAACGTGTTTTTTTGTTCAAGTTTTGAAGGGTACGAAAAGAGATCATCCTAATCTGAGTTTACCCCCTTAAAGAACAGCCACAATGGATTTTTTCCCTAAAGAATTTGATTGAAATGGCGCTGAGTTATGTGCGAAAAACCTCAAAATGCAATTTTTTTAAACGCCCATAACTTTGTGCCAAATCATCGTAGGAACTTCGTTCTTTGAGTCCTGTACAAGGAATTGAACAAATTTTAGTGCCCTTTTGGTGGATCAAGTCAAAAAATTTTTAACTCCGTACACATCGTCAAAGTTGGACATTTTTAAAATTAAAAATAATTTTTTTTACATTGGTGCTAGAGGGGGACGGAAGGGGTTGCACTTAAGTTCGCATGCATGACTTTAAAGTAGACACTTCAAAGTTTTTCACTCGCAAAGATTCATCGATATCGATTGAAAATACGCCGAGTTATGGCGGTTTGGAAATGGTCGAAATTTTTACGAATTTCAAGTGTTTCATTTTTTCCCCACCTGTGTATTTAAAATTTCCAATTTTACACTCTAATTAAAAGTGAGATTCGAACTTTTAAGAGGCCGGTTACTATTAAATTTCCCGGACTGGTTAAATTTCCCAGTCCGCCACTGCGCTGGACTCTAACTATTCTCCGTGTACTCTCTCGTGAATTTTTTGGTTCGCTATTCACTTTACATTATGTGTTATACAATAATGACGGTGAATTTAGAGTTTTTCTCGTCATGCTATCGTAATGACTTCATTTCTACATTTGGCGCGTGTCTTTCTTTAGTTGTTATGTAAGTTATGCGTTTCTAAGAGGAATGTGTGATCTAGTTTTTAATTAATTTCTCATTTGGTAATTAGTAACATGACACAAGAATTTAAAGAAAATATATGATTACATTTCTCATTAAAACTTCAGATGTAAAATGTTAATTATGCAGTTAATGTAGTTGATCGGAAATTTTATTGCTACATAAAAAAGAAATTCAATTTTAAATCAATGAGTTTTTCGATTCATAATACACCACAGGGAAACATAATAAATACCTCCGGATATTAAATAAATTCGGGACAAACCTATTACTGTTTTGCTATAAATTTTATCACCAGACCGAAGACGTTAAGGCCGGAATGTAGCTGTCTACGATTTCGTCGAGAAAAAGGAGAGATATATAACAGATTTAGTGTGTCGAACAAAGGCATCAGCACTAGCGAACTAAAAGTGGCATCGTATTTGTATGATATTGTATTTATAAGACAAAAGAAATAATCAAACACATTAGTTATATATTGTATAACATTTTACCTATAGTGCGACGCATGAATTTTAATACATTTTGTATTTAAAATGCCCTAAATTAAACATGTAAAAGTAGTATTTTTCTCTTTATTCGGCATTTTTTTAAAACAATGCTATGACAAAATTAAAAATAAAATCGATGCGTCGCACTGTAGAATGAATATTACATATTGACGTAAAAAAAATACAATGTTCTGACGTTAGTATTATTAGATTCAATATTTTACAAACCGTAGAGCACTGTTTTACCTCTTACAGCTACATTCCCGCCTTAAATAAATGTGTTAATAAATGTAAGAAAAGTTCAGAAACATACTTTATTAAAAGATTAATGCAAATAATGCTAAAAAGAATAGTGTTTCACAACTTCAGGAAAAAATTGCAGATATACAGGGTGTACCAAAGTACATTGTAATGGCATATAATATTTAACGTACTGATTCTGGAACAAAAAGTTTTTTTTAAATTCCTATAAATAAAGGTAAGGAGAACATTTTTAGTACCACTGAATATTATTTCTTTTTAATAAAAATAGAGTTATGTACCCGGCTATTTGAAACTATATTCAATTATTGTATTGTGCAAACATTAGTTATTAATTAGTTACAAATTACAACGTAGTATTGTATTGTAGGGATTGTATTAACAAATTTTTGTTTGTCATATTATTTAAAATACCTACAAATAAGTATGGCTATTTATATAGATATATAAATAATCTACATTAATTGGGAAATATAAAATTTATACAAATATACAATGTACAATATGTGAGTATTTATTACGAAGCATTTATAATACTTTTATTTATATTAAATTTGTTGGAGACTCCAATGCAACGGCTAGAAAGAAACCTTATTTTATGTTACAATCTGTATTAGTAACTTATGTTTTGAAAAGTAAACTTACACTAATTGTAAATGTATACTCACTGTATAGTGAGTATATTTTAATGTGAAACATGGGATTTTGCATATCCATGGTTACGAAGTAGACAGCAATGTAGACAGTAAAAAATCTGGTGTTAAATTTAACACTGAGAGTGGTTCCAATTTATCCACACCGAGTAGTGTTAATTTAACCAAAATTCATTTTGGTTACATTACTCACGCTGTTTGGTTAAATATTAACCAGATTGTGGGTGTTACGTTTTATAACCAAATCTAGTGTTAAGATTTAGTTGAAGGAACACGCATTCGTGTATTTTTAACCAATTTATGGTTAAGTACATTATTTAACACGAAGACGTGTACTTTTAATATTATATGAGTGGTTAAATATCTAACACTATTATATGGTGCTTTTATATGAGCGATTACAAGATATGCATGACGACTGCTTGACGACGGTGAATTTGGAATCGAATTGAATCGTCAAGCAGTTCCGGACCGAAAATCGAGCAGTTCGAGGTCGTCCACCTCTCTTCCTGACAACACATCCTGTTTTTTTACCCACAACGTAATCTATTTTCGGTCCGGAACTGCTTGACGACGGGGAATTTAGAATCGAATACGGAACGCGCGCTGGGCGGACGATTACAGACTTGTTTCCGCGTGTATGCTTCTACGGCAAAAGCGCGTTGCTCGTTCGTCCACATTATGTTTACGACTGAAACACTGAAACGACAATTCTCTATTGAAACTAGGGAGGATGTTTTGTCCCACCCTGTATAAACAGGGCTTTGTTTAGAAAAAAAAAAACTATACATTCGTGACATCAGTCAGTTCAACATTCGAAACATTGACAGTTTTGTTAAAAAATCTACCAGTTTTTCTTCGACTTTCAATTACCAAAATAACAATTATGTCTACACCTACTAGAACCCCGCCACTCCGTCGCCAACATATTAAAACCGCCTAACAAGTCAAACCAAGCAAATAAAGCAATTATCCAGTACCAAGCCACTTAGGAATCTATCCACCGAGTCATTAACACGCACGGCGCAGTTTTCAGTCCGCAATTAAATCAAATCAATCAATTATCGCTGACTAGAAACCACAGCCGTTTGAGCGCTTATCTGCAGTTTCACTAATTTCGTATTCTGGTCCCTGGTGTCGCTTTCGGCCGCCGGATTGCGCGGCGTTACTGTCCGCAGGAAACAATTGCGATCACGACGGCCTGCGGTAGCGATTGGTTGTAGGTTATGTTTGTGAGGTTATGTGTGTGTGCACACGCGTGATGAAGCTGGTGAAAGGAAGGGCGATTGAAGAAGGTGGTATTTAGGCAGTAGCGCACTTTGCCACATACCAAATTTTTCTAGCAAACAATACTCTAGACGAAAAAATCTGACGTGGCCATCACTAGACCTCCCGCCTTGACACTGTAATATGTGAATTTGGATTTGGTTACTACTTTTTGTAATTTTTGTTATACTTCTTCAAGCAAAGTACCGATTACTATTGGCATTGAAATCAAATTAGCTCTTTGTAGATTTTTTTTAAATTTTATTATTACCTTATATCCAGTTATAATAATAATAATAATGAATCGATGATACTTGTTGACTGAATACGTTTAATGGAAGGATGAAAACTTAATGGAATTCAGTCAGTTTTTAATTTATTATATTTCGGCTCCTATAGGTTCTAAGTTTCAACCCAGTTAATAATATATTTATATTTAAAAATGGTGTTACAAAAATTTCAGAAACTGTGCATACGTCTGTTCATCTATCACATTGACATTTCATTTTTGTTTTTAAATTTTTTTCCTATATTATGATTTACAAATCGTGGTAGGTAAAATTACAAATTTTTGAAAATTAATTTTCCTTTATTGGTAAGAGATATAGAAACGATGTTAAATAAATATTGTAAAGGATAATTTGTTCTTTCAAATGTCGAATGACAATTGTAACTATCGCAGTATTTACTATATTTTTTGCAAAAAATGTTAAAATGCTTCAAGAAAATACCATTTCCGGTTGGCAGATTTTTACCAAAATCTTATCAGCTCTTCATTAACATATATAAATGTATATTGCAAAATATTAGAATTTTATGTTCAGTAGAATTTGAGATAATGAATCAGAACGAAAGACTATAGTAGGCGCACATACAGACTTCCATACATACACACACACAGACACACACACACACACACACACACACACACACACACACACACACACACACACACACACACACACACACACACACACACACACACACACACACACACACACACACACACACACACACACACACACACACACACACACACACACACACACACACACACACACACACACACACACACACACACACACACACACACACACACACACACACACACACACACACACACACACACACACACACACACACACACACACACACACACACACACACACACACACACACACACACACACACACACACACACACACACACACAGACACACAGACATCATCGTGAAAATACTCAAAGTAGGTTCTAAAGGTGCTAAAACGTGCTTATTGACAAAAATCTCGACATCGAATTTTTTCACGATCCCTATACCTCTCTAGGCGAGAGGTAAAAAGTATAATGTAAAACATGCCTAACAGTTTACTTCGTAATATAAACCATTTGCAAGATAAACGCAAAAAACTAAAAACGGGGACAATTATATCAAAAATGGCGGCTGACGGGGACACTTCCGGTGATGCCTCCACCCCTTAAAATACTCTATAAGGTGTGTTAAATGAGAACAAAAATTGAAATTGCTTTTGGCTGTGCATAACTTCATATTATACAGGGTGTAACAGCGAAACCAACCAACACCTATATTTTCTTTATTATTATAGTTACAAAAAAATGTTAAAGAGCAAAGCTGTAGCGGCTGTAGCTGACCAAGGGGGACATCTGATTAAAGAATAAAATAATTTTTTAAACCAGTGGTTCTCAACACAAAGTTATATTTTTTAGGCCTATTCGGTAGAGTATTTTTTTCTGAATTCAACCATGTATTCGTTTTATATCCTTACATAATAAAAATTTTGAGAAAATGCAATTGAAATTTAAATAATTTTTAACTTTTAATATTAATGTGCAGTATTCTATGGATGAAAAACAAGTGATAAATTTAAAAAAAAAACCATACAAGCTTGCGATATTTATGTCACGAGATATCCAAAGAAACCACGTCCATATTTAATTTATCACTTGTTTTTTTTTTCATCCATAGATTAATATTAAAAATTAGAAATTATCGAGAAATTATTTAAATTTCAACTGGATTTTTCTCAATATTTTTATTATGTAAGAATATAAAACGAATACATGGTTGAATTCAGAAAAAAATACTCTATCGGATAGGCCTAAAAAATATGTATATTCCTATTTGAAAAAATATAACTTTGTGCTTTAACTTGAGAACCACTGGTTTAAAAAATTATTTTATTCTTTAATCAGATGTCCCCCTTGGTCTCCTACAACTTTGCTATTTAACATTTTTTTGTAACTATAATAATAAAGAAAATATAGGCATTGGTTGGTTTCGCTGTTACACCCTGTATACGAGTATTACAGAAAGCCGCCGGACTAATGGTGGAATTCTATCCAAATCTGTAGTTGCTACAGATCTATAAAATCGTAAATATTAAACAAAATCGCAATGAAATTTATAAGCATATGAACATTTTTATATTTGTCAACAAATATTGATGTGATTTTGTTCAATATTTAAAGATATACAAAGGCTGTAGCCGGGTAAGATGGTCAAATCGGCCCCCAAAGAAAATCGATCGGGAATATGATTTCTATCATTTGTACCCAAAATTGGAATTTTTGGTAAAAATGTTAACCCCCAGATCCCCCACCCCCCGTAGAAATAGCCAAAAACGTGTTTTTACCTCTCGCCTCATATTCTATAAGAGAGGTATTGTAATGGGTCAAAATTTTCGAGTATGAGTTTTTGGTGGATAAGCACGTTTCAGGGTCTCTAGAATACGAATTTACTATTTTCACGATGATGTCTGTGTGTGTGTGTGTGTGTGCGTTTGTATGAACCGACGATTTTTCGTCCACGATAACTTAAAAACTATCAAACCGTTTATAACCAAATTTCATATTTAAGGTTTTAATAAGTATCTTAACACCGGATAAGATTTTGGTAGAAATCCGCAAACCGGAAGTAGTACTTTTAGAAATTTGGAAAAGTTGTCCTTAAATATATTGGTACATTATTTATTTATGACAATTTTTGCAATTAAAAATAAAAGAAATTGTGATTATCTATGTGTACAAGTTATTATAAATACAAATTGCTGAATCTGGAAGTATTTAACAATAAAATAAAGTACAATTAATATTCTATTTTTTTGAAATTCCACGAAATTCCAGTATCTTGTTGTCCATGATATGAAATTTGTTTCTACATAAAATTTGAATTATTATGACAGTGACAGTACAGTTGACATATTTTGCGTGCATATTGGTTTACATTATCGTTTACATATTACATGAACATGAAACTATTAAAATGTAAATAAAACTATTTATTAGATTAGTAAAATAAGCAGAATTAGGCGAGAGGTCGTGTGGTGGCCACGGCAGATTTTTTACAATTAATTCTATATCTTTTTTTCTATTGAGACTACGCGTTTGAAAAAAAAATTTTCCTGAAATTTATGAACAATTCTTTTCGATAAAAATTGTTTTGACATTTTTGCCGCCATATTTGAATTTATAAAAATTTATAAAAATTAAAAAAGTGGAAAAACACTTATTTCACTACGTTAATATAGAGGTGACGGCATGAAAAAAATCTCAAAAATTCCTCTTCGAGAGAGGAATAATTGGTATTTTTTTCAGATTTTTCCGATTGGTGCAACTTTAGAAAAAAATTAAAAACCGTATTTTGTGTTTTGTGAACACAAAATATATAGAAAAAAAGATATAGAATTAATTGTAAGAAACACGTTTTTGGCTATTTTTACGGAGTGTGGGGGGTCTGGGGGTTAACATTTTTACCAAAAAATCCAATTTTGGGTACAAATGATAGAAATCATATTCCCGATCGATTTTCTTTGGGGGCCGATTTGACCATCTTACCCGGCTACAGCCTTTGTAAAACTTACAGATTTGAACAGAATCACACCATTAATCAAAAACCTACTGTACGAATACTACAACTTTAAAAATTCATACCTCCGTTATTAATAGGAATATTTCACTCGTGTTTTCACAGTGTTTAGATTTAAACTTATTATTTGAACAATTTCATAATATGATTTTTATATTGTTTTACCAATACCTACTGCCTGTTGAAGACTGAATACTATGTACGAACTTGTCAACTTGTTTCATCAGTATGGTCTGTAGTAGCGATGTTTTCCATCAAAATCTTCACAGTAGCATTTCGTTTGTCGTAAAGAATACGTTTTGTGCGAGCAAATAATATATAAATAATGTTCTAAAATGTAATCATTCAAACCCAGAATGAGTTTGAAAACAGGACTGAGTGAAATAAGTGTTATAGTGTATTTCTGTGCAAAAATTGGAATACGTGGATTAAGAAAAATACAATTTAATAAGGTTAGTTTATTTATTTATTTATTTTATTGTTAAATATACTTGAATCTACTCGTATTAGGTAAAATAAGTAGTGAATTGTTAATACAATTTTACTTTTACATTTTTATAATAATTAACAATAAAAAACCGGAACCACTTTAAATAATAGCCTCAAATTACTTTTGAAAGGTTATTAAATTATTTAGTTATAATAACTGCACAATAAAATGTCCGGTACTTATATGACATATCCTTAATTACTTTATATGTTTTTCATTTATGAATAAAACCAATTGTAAGTAAATGAAATAAATAAATGTTTCATTACATATTCATAATGTAAAAGTATGACACTTTAAGAATGTGTATATAATTCTTACAAACGTCGGTACGTCGGCATTTTGATTGAAGTAGTGTTTTAAGTAGAAAAAAATATTTTACAAAATTATAATATGTATACAGTAAATTTATTACCTATTTATTTAAAATAATATTATAATAATGCAATAATATGATATACATCTAGCAATTTAAATTATCATAAAGAACAATTCTCTTACATATTCGTAAATGAAAAACATAGTAAATATATCTAAAATAATAATATATTTTTATATTCTATAGGGTTTATTGTTTTGTTAATCGTACAGCTTCATTTCCACCGACTGTTTTAATGCTTAATGCATAATGATTTGTGCGTAAGGCGTAATGCATAATGATTATTTATTAGATGGCCATTTCCACCTATTTTGTTTAAGAGCATAATGTAGGAACGTTGCGCGCAGCAAAAACATGGTTTTGAAGGGGGAATGAAATTGAGACTAATTTTGGTCGGATCATTTTAATTTTTTTTTAATTTAAAGATAAAGATGAGCTTCGCGTCCATTAAGTGTTGAAATGTTAGTTCTATTTTTTGTTTCAACTTTACAATGCCATGAACTTGTCATAACTTGGCTAACTTCACATAACTGTTACTCAGTAAATCTACAAAAATTGCAAATTTCAACACTAGACGGATCTAGATTAAACTTCTATCTTTCAAATAAACCCTTGTTTGTGATGATATGTTCATATTTAGTACCAATTTTCATCCCTCTACGAGAGCGCGTTTCCTATTGCTGCCTTTGTTCGACACACTAAATCTGTATGCTTTTCTCGCAGACAGCTACATTCGGGCCTTAAGTAAAGATGTAACTGGTCTTTGTTTGCTACACTACGACAAGCTCACTATTTGCATTTCCCTGCTACCGACTCTACCCCTATCTACGCACGCCACTGCGTCCACCCGCGTGCTCACCTCGCGATGCGAGCTGGCCGCGGACGGCGAGGCAGGAATCTCCGCGTGTAAAAGTGCTCCACGCCCGAGCCAAGGGCCACAATCCCAACCAGAGTGTAGAGTAGAGTATAGTAGAGTGTAGAGTAGAGTAGCTGGATATCACGCAAACGGGAAAGCGACACGCGATGGCCGGATAATCAGAAGGTGGAACTGGGTCTACTAAAGTAGAAGCTACGCTTTTAAGGATCCTCTACCCATGGTAGAAACAGTCAAAACATTGATTCCGCAGTCTATTCTATAGGGTTTGTTGTTTTGTTAAACGTAAAAATAACAAATAATTTATGAAGGGAGATTTTCGTGGCTGGACGGATAATCGATAAAGAAATTTGCTGAATATCAGCAAAATGAATTTTTTTACAGCCTCGACCGGTCTTCTTCAGGAGGTGTAGATTGAAAAGTGATTACAGAACATGTGCATTATAACAATAAACATATTAAAAACAGTGATAAACATGGTCTCTTAAACGTTGAAATAAAATAATAAATAAATAGTTTAAAAACAATAAAATAGTCATCTCTGTATTAAGAGCGTAAAGTGACTCTTTGTTATTCGCTCCTTCGACTCGTGCTGCTATAGTGCTAGAGGAACAAATAATACACTTTACGCTTGTAATACACACATAATTTTATCTACGACTGAAATTATTTGTTATAATAATAATAGTAATCAGTTAGTTCAATCTCCGTTCAATCAATTTATGTTTTATTCGTAACCATGACGATACTTTATTTCGCGTTGTCATAGGAAACGCGCAATAATAGTTATTTACTTTACAAGTGGGCAAAGTAAGGAATTACCCACGAGGGAAATTTTAACTCTCGAGGCCGAAGGCTGAGTGAGATAATTTTCTCGAGTGGGTCATTCTTTTTTGCCCACGTGTGAAGTATAACGTTTTATCCAACACCTCTTAATAACTGCAAATATTTTAAAAATATTAAGTTTCAACCTAAAACATCGTTTCTATGGCGACTTCCAACAAGCAAAGTAACAATTTACCCACAAGTGGGTATAATTTTGATCAAAGCCATTTGTGGGTAATTTTTTACTTTGCTTGTTTAAAATCACCATAGTTATGATATGATGCTTTTATTAAGAGGTGTTGGCTAAAATGTTTTTTTGCTTGGTACTCAGTAACAATCAACTTTACGTTGACAATTGAAAGCATAAATATAAATTTTTCATTGTGGTCGTAGATAAAAATTATTGTGTCGATAAAACAATATAAATATTTAAAACAACCGTTATCCAGCCGTAGGGTGTGGTTTTTAACTATTTATTTATTTATTATTTTATTTCAACGTTTAATAGTGTGTCTCCTTCGTTTGATCTCCATATGTGTTTTATTGTTTTAACTATGACTTCTTCGTTCAGTTCTTGTTCTATTTCATGGTCTATCCATATTCTACATTCATTTTTTTGTTATCGTAATTTTTCTTTCCGCTATTCTCAAATCTTCTTCGTCTCTTATTTATTAAAACCGTTCAACAGGATTAACTCCCAATTACAGAATGGTAGATATTATTATAGTGGAATCCAACCACTTGGGCCCGGTGGTGTTTTATTGGATACTGGAATAGAACTTGGGATCGTTATCATACAAGGCGGACACTAAACCATTGTTTAACGACTTATACAATATTAAAATACAATTCTGCTCGGGTATTCTTCAACATCTACCTGCTGTGCTCCAACCACACTCCGTGTTGGTGTGTGTGTGTGTGTGTGTGCTTCCGCCTCGCTTCTGTTGATCGCAGTGTGCGCTGATTTATACGTTGCGGTTTTGACAACGTAATTACCCGACAATTTCACGACTACCAGAAAAATATTTCGAAAGCGCAATTCGATATAAAGCAATCAGATCAGGCAGGCTGTGCATACCAATGAGGAACAATCAACAATCAAGTGTGATTGATTAAATGGTTTAAATTTCGGGGTTCCTTTCGAACGTGGCATTGGAGTCTCCAGCGATTTTATTTTTATTTGTTGCTGGGAATTTACGTACTTCAGTATTGGGAGTAATACAGAATGTTCCACAACTTAAGACAAAAAATTAAAGGGTATATAATGTACGGCGTGCTGATCATGAAACAAAAAGAATTTTTTTACGTATGTTCATATGTCAGTTCGTATGTATGTTCGTTAGGTGGTATGTAACATTTTTTCTGGATTCTAACTCAAAAAGTTACAAACATTTAACAACCAAATTTTATATTCAAGATTTTTATACGAATCTTAAGAATCCAGTTACTTTTTTGAAGCAATCCCTAAACCGGAAGTGTACTTTGATACAAAATTAATTTATCACAATTCTTTCTATTTCAAATGAAATACTATATTTTTATCATCTACAATAATTAGTATTTTCAGTTTTTTCTGTAGATGCTACTATGTTAAACATTTGTTACTAAGTAAAATTTAATTGACAGTGATAGTGACAATAAATGACTAAAATTTATATGTGAGTACCTATGCCTATATTTATGTAGTAAAAAGAATAAATAGTAGAGTATGGCGGAGGACCTTATCATCAGATTTTTACTTCCTTGTACGGAGTAATAAGGAAGTATTGTAATCCCGAAAAATTTCGGTTTTCAGATTTTGATGGAAATATCCGTTTTGACCTTTTCTGAATCCATTATGACTAGTTTCGGCGTGACGTCTGTACGTATGTACGTACGTATGTATGTACGTACGTACGTACGGACGTATGTGTGTCGCATAACTCAAATACGGTTAGACGTTAGCTGAAATTTTGTATTTAGGACTGTTATAGCATCTAGTTGTGCACCTCCTATTTTTGGTTTCAATCTATAAACCGGAAGTAGTACTTTTTAAAAATATTTTGATTAATTTTAGACAATTTTTTTTATTTTAAATGAAAGATTATGTGATTATTATCTACAATCGGTATTTTATAAATTTTTCTGTATCTTCTATCATTTAAGAATAATTAAAGTATATACTTATAATTTAGTATTTCGGTATCTTGTAGTCCATGATCGATTAACATTTGTTACTACGTAAAATTTAAATGATTATGACATGACAGTGACAATAGTAAAATATGCTTTCTATCTTCTTCTGCAGTTTAAATAAAATGACTAAAATATATTTGTGAGTATACTAGTATAATAAGTTAAAAGAATTTTTTATATTATTCTACATTTTAGTTATTAAGAAAAGTATGAACAAACAAGGCGTACAAGGAAGTCATGTGGTGTCCACGTCAGATTTTTTATTTAAACGAGCAGCAAACACAGAACAATAAACCAATTTAGCTGAAATTTGGAGTGAGAGATAGATAGCACTAACTAAAACCAAACTCGAAGCGCATCAATAGTGCCACATCTCGGACTTTGCACGGACTTTTCAAACCATCCTCGAATATCCTTCTTAGTTCTTAATGTTACGGCCACCGTTAAAGAATAATTAAGTTTGCCAACATGATCATTTCTAGAGGTGAGAATGTGTAATGCGACCTAGCATAATCTAGATATCTCTGACTGTAGGGATACTATAATTGACACTGATTTAAATGTAAAAATACACTTTAATTAGTGATGCCGTGAGACGAGACGAGACGAGAAATAGTCAATTATCGTCTCATCACAAATTTTCGAGACGAGAATTTTTAGTATTCTCGTCTCGGTCATTTTTCAGCTGTTCATTTCTCGTCTCAAGGAACTCGATTCTCGTCTCGTCTCAAATTTCTCGACAAAAAATTAGAGCCACGTAACGATTTTTGCAAGAACTATTAGATTTCGCGTCATGCTCATGTCACACATGTAATACTTGTACAGAGTGATCGGAGTGATCAAAACAAACTGACAGTCACGTGACCCGCAATTTTCTTAAATGCTATTAAAACTAGACTTCTAAGAAGAAAAGTTTGATTTCCAAGTTCATGGGTGTGCGACTTAGGATAATAAAGATTTTTAATTTTATTAAACTCAACAATATTTTCTAAATGAATAATTAAATAAGTTACAATAGCCAATAATTTAGTGATGACCACCGAAAACCGCCAATATTTAAAAATAAAACTTGTGTGCAGCGCGCCATCTGTCGGTAGTAGTGAGTAGAAAAATCATCGTAACCTCAAATTTAATGATCTGACTACTACTACAAATTGAATGTATTTGATTATAGTTTTATTCGTTACAAAAAACATTGTACAAACCACTTGCGGGAAGACACCATCCCAGCATTCGCGTAAATGAAACCCTCGCTTCGCTCGTATTTTAAAAAACCGCTCATGTGGGATCAAAATCTTCCCGCATTTGGTTCGTAAATAACTATTCACTATTCTTGATTGTTCTTTTAATAATGTAGCTCCCGATGATGACGTATGTGACGTCGAAACTAGTCGACTGAGAAATAAAATATTGTTGAGTGCATCCCAGTAATTTTTCTTCATTCTTATTAAAAAAATATATTTTTAAGTAAAAATTTCGAGAATTCTCGAGTTGTCGAGGGTATTTCTCGTCTCAAAATTATGAATTCTCGTCTCATCCCGAAAATCCGAGACGAGAAATTTACTGATTCTCGTATCGTAATTTCGAGACGAGACGAGAATGAGACGAGAAATTTCTCGTCTCGGCGGCATCACTAACTTTAATACCTACTATAAATAGTAACTAAAATTGAAATTTATATCATAATTTACCTTTAGATTGAGAATATTATGACAAAACGTATTTGAAAATCCTCAATTTTCTACGAGGGAGATCGTCGTTATAAATACATAATTTCGCAATATATTAATACAGTCTTGTAGTGCATCTATTCATCTTTATTATTCAGTTTATAAAACATGTCGATCTTTACTCATTTCTCTAAAATTAAAATAACCCATATGTACATTGACAGTTTTTCTGAAACACTTTTCATTATTTCACATCAATATTTACCTGCTACTTTTTATTGTACTAATAAGTTTACGTGTTCTTTATATTTTACATATATTTCTTTATCGCACAAATTATTAAATTTAAAAAAATTCTATAGCAACAGCAAGTGACACAATGAATGTATATTGGCAGCGACCAGCAGAGACACCAAGAAACTCTAGAAATACTTATGAACTATTTACAATTTTTGGCCAGGGTTGTCAATGTAAAACGTGGCCAGTCGTAAACCTAATTATTCTTTAATCGTGGTTACGCCTGTATTTGTATTACAATTTTTTTAAGTCAATTTATCTCTTGAACACGCTCTTCTGAAACTTTAAAAACTACTCTTCATGCCATGACTCACTACTCACTAGCAATACTAACCGGTATCCGTGAAACCATGCATTAAATTAATATAAATTACATAACCTCTCATGAGCCCAGTCGGACCGTCCTCTCGTACTAGGTTATTAATACACGAAGCTACTAATAAATTACACCAGAATCAAGACTGCTGGTCTGCTTGGTTTTTCACTAGATTTTGCAGTAATTACTGCGATGTTGGTACTCGTGTAATAGAAAAAATGCTATTTATATTTATATTCTCTCTAAGTCTGAGTTACTTGTACAGGATATCATAACATGAAGAAGAACTTAAGTTATATTCGTGTTTATATTACTTTTGCAATATTTTATTTTTTATTTATAAATGTGGAACTGACTTAACTGACATAAACATTAGGTAGTTTTGTTACTTTATTTTTCAGGCTAGTCGTCTAGTGTAAAAGGAAGGTATTTTGTACCAATTATAATACGATTTATTTAATATAAATAACTTATACTGCTATAAAATTAGAAAACCAATATATTTATTACGTCTTTTGTCCAACGGCCAGTGGTTAGCTCAGCGGTAGAGGGTCCGCCTAGCATGCTAGCGGTCCTCAGTTCGATTCTCAGCTTAACCAACAACAATACCAGTGGGTCCGAGTGGTTGCATTCCACTATAATAACATCCACCATTCTGTAATTGGGAGTTAATCCTGTAGAATGGTTACAATAAAAAATTAAATTAAATTAAAACTTGGGTTTAGCAGCTTCACATAATATTGTGAGTCAGCACACAGCAGTATAGATCGCCGTGTGTGCGATTACCACCCGTTAAGGGGGGTCACTACCGGCATAAAAATGGTGAAAAGTACGTCTAGTTTTTTCCATTAAATTGAAGTAAATATCATCACAATAAAATCATAGTTTTTTGTTCTTTAATGTAAAAACTCATCACAAAAAATGTAGTTTTGTCTTGAGGTAGAACACCTTCCCCTACTACGAATGCTTACTTTTAATCTTTAGCTCATAATAAAGCTACTATACTACCAGCTGAGAAATCTATAATGATATTTACATTGAAGACTTGGCTCCAATAAAACACTAAAAAAGTTGCGTGTCCATCACAAATATTTTTGTCTTAAGCATCACTCTAATTTCATTTCATCTGAAGTAGCTTTCTACGCACGTGTCTAACATAATACCCGCTACTCACGAGCAAAAAACCAAATAGAAAATTAAAACTGTAGAAAAAGTATGTCCGTCTATTTACTGCTATAACCATCAAGCGTTTAAACATACAAACATCTAACAGACAGATATCCATGGACCATCTCACGCACTAAGCTAAATATCGCTTTAATCTTTGCTTTCGAATCGCGCGGAGGTATTTGTATTTCTTCAGAAGAAGCAGTCATTATGTGGCAAAATAGCGGACAATTAACAGAAGCTATAGGTTTTGAGATTATATTAGAAGTTTTATGAAAAACAATACGTACTGGAAATATTTTTATTATATTATTTTTTCTACTCCTGTTATTAAAATATCATTTATCTACGATAGTGTGTAAAATTGACAATTAGTTGTCAGTTTTTAGTTTGTAAAACAATTGTTTAATAGCAAGATTTCATTAGTCACGGGTTGCGCAGTAACGAGTGGTTAAAGTTTTAAAACACGCACAACAATCGGTAACTAACGTGAAAATTTTCTTGTCAAAGCAAACTTGTTTTGATCCCAATTCAAATTTAAAAGGATTTTTTTATATTTTTCGAGTTTTTTTTAATTCTATCGTAGATAAAATCTTATACGATACACATACGTAAAGCATATTTAGTCACTCACGGGTCTTAAAACTCGAACCCGTTCGTGACTAAATATTTGCTTTACGTACTTGTATCGTAAATAACTATTAACGAACTGGTTTCAATGGCGCTAAATAACAGTTTAAACACACTTCGACAAGCCGTGGCTTTGGCCGTTTTTAGTCACGGGCTGAACATAGAAACTGACATATTAAGCACGGGGTGAAGTTAACTCCTATATTTGACATTTAATTTTTGTAAAAAACTGAGGGAAATTAATGATATCTTTAAATAATTGTCAAATTTGAACAGTGACAGTGTCAAAATATTAACACATCTTTTTCATTTTATGTATACAGTAGAAGAAGATATAAACGATGTGTCACTATTTTGACACTGTCACTGTTCACCTGGGCAGCTAACAAGGATATCCACCTGCCCTGTCCAGCTAACATATTTTTTTGTTAATTATAATTGGCTAATTATCATTATACAAAATTTTAGCATTGCTGGTTTCACTTGAAAATATTTTATTATTTGCAAATTCCACAGCCTCTTAAAATCTTGAGCCACGCTTTCGGTCCAGCTAACACTGCAATTCTTAATTGGTTATTATAGAACTAATTATATTAGAAAAATCATCTTTGCTGAAATGGTCTGGTAAAATTTGACGCCAGCTCCCGGACTATTTGAATAACAAAATCAAATTGAAAAGTCAAGAAACTGTCATTGTTGTTTCCAATAAGTAATTTGACTTAACAAACTGTTAGATAAAAATTCTCGTCCTGCGGTCTCGAATTTTTATCAGAGACAGTCAAATTTTCAAGTTTTTGTTAAAAATGAATATTTATTCGATAAAATAAATACCTCTAGTGCAATTACAATTGAAAAAATCAGTTAAAATCGACACACAATCACAGTTCTTAAATAAATTTTAAGATTTTAACTGAAATATTTAACCATTTATAATATAATTCGAACAATGAATCTATTTCACAAAATTATACTCATAATTTCTCACGTCAAAATCTCACATTCGTTTGTCCGTTTGTCCGTTATGGCTCTTAATATTTTACTTTGCGATTATAAATCAAAATGAGTAACTTTGTTATAAGGCATTCTATTCCAATTTATCTATAAAATAATCATTGGAAAAACAGTTCGCTTATGGTCAGGAAAAAATTCTTCAATATTTTAGCTCTCAGTCACAAATAAATTACCTCTCCCTTCACTATTTTCTGCTTATCATATGAAGTAATTAATTTTAATTTGCTTTCAATTATGTATACTGTCACATAATACGATTTATAATCTCTGTTCGTAAATCTGCTTGTTTACTACCATGGAAGAAATGTTAAATTATTATTTTCCGTTTACGTGATACATTTTTTCTCGAAAGTGAAATGGCAAACATAAAATATTTGCAAAGAAATTGTTATTCTCTAAGAGCGAGACAGACATTGTCTGGTGCTGTCATTAGACAATATTTATTGCTGTAATTCTAATACCTACATAATATTCTGTATATGGCTGCTTTATTAATAAGTTATTATGGCTTAATTAAAAATAAATAAATAAATAAAGTTGAAGGTAAAAATGTTTCCTGCTAAATAAATTACTTGTTCCGTATTTTTATCTATTTGACACCTGCAGAACTCGTAATAATAAATAGAGTATTATCAGTTCTATAACAATTTGTTATTCTTTGCATGAATAGTTGTTACGAGGCATATCCAGAAAGTAGAGGCCGTCGGCCGCGGACTCTTGACGCAAAGTGAAGAACCGCGGCCGACGGCCTCACTCGTTTCTTCGCCATGAGTGTTAGTGGGACCTTCTTTAAACAACCTAACCCACTTGTAAACGTGCTGACGTGATATTACCTCAAGCCCATAGGTTTCCACAAGTTGAGAATGGATTTCGGCCGCGGATTCTTGACGCAAAGTGAGGAAATTGATGACCGATGATGAGGTGGAGCGAACGGCCCCTGTGGAGGTTGACGAAAGCTCTCCTGTGACGACATTTCTCAACGGATCGAATTGGGCCAGGGCTCGGTTTGACCGTTACGAAGCCCCCTCCACGCAGGTGTGCCAATCTTTGGAAAAAAATTCCCTGCACCCTTCAGAGCACTTGCCACATTACTTTCTGGATATGCCTCGTATTTACTTTACAAGTGGGCAAAGTAAAGAATTACCCACGAGGCCGAAGGCTGAGTGTGATAATTTCATCGAGTGGGTCATTTCTTTTTGCCCACGTGTGAAGTATAACGTTTTATCCAACACCTCATTATAACAGCCTTATAACAGCGTATCATCAACGACAGCGATGTTAAAACAAATGTACAATTTTATCTGTCAATTAGTTGGCAGATTGGATATTATGGAAGGTTTTGATGTTATTATGGTTGTATCTAACGTATTAAGTTCGTAACTAATGTATTATGTTGTTTATAATTATCAATAAATGTTGCATATTAAAAGGTAATAACAGTTGATGATACAATTAATGGCCAGTTGCATCGCTTCCTCTTAAATTTTAAGTATTCCTTAAATGAACATCGAATTAAAATCAAATTGTCAAATGTAGAAATAACATTGCTGTCATTAATTCGATTCGATATTTTTCATTTAAGTGATACCTACTTAAAATTTAAGTGAAGGCGGTGCAAATGGCCATTAATATTTAATAAATATTAAGTTCCAAACTAAAACATCGTTACTATGGTGACTTCCACCAAGCAATATAACAATTTACCCACAAGTGGGTTTAATTTTGATCAAAACCACTAAGGGCAATCTTTTACTTGACTTGTTTAAAACACTATATTTTTACTTAGAAATCTACAACTAAAAAGTAGCTTATTATGCATGGTTGTATTCAGAATTGTATGTAGAATCAAAATTGTAAAAAATATACGGGGTGTTCCATTTAAAATAAGGAAGTTGATGTCACTTACGGCTGAACAGCAAGTAATAAAATAGTATATTACATTACAAGTCATGAAAATGTTTCATTGCAGACGAGGAGGCTTGTTTGAAGAATGCGAGGATGCGTAGCGTCCGAGCGTTTCTTCAAAGCCTCCGAGTCTAGCAAAGACATTTTTATGACGCGTGATGTATTTTTTTTAAATCGGCAATTATAGAAGCTTAAAATTATAGAAAAAATTAGGTTTGCATAAATCATCAGAGCTGTGACAAATTTTAGAAAACGTTGTCATGACAAGTGTTTGTACCTACAGATAGTCATGAAAAGTTTACTTTTAAGACTCAAATTAGGCAGGAAATGAAGATTTTCATGCCGATTTTGAAAAAATTCATTATTTATGTAGTTTAATGTAGTTTATAAACCTTTTTAATATAAATCTACCTAATTGACTTAAAAATACATTTTTTTGAGGCGCGCATGTTTCAAGAAACTCCCGGTATAATGACCTTTAAATAAATATGTGCTGTTGTGAATCACCTGTATTCTTCTTAAAGTATAACAATATTAGATATTTCAATAGAACAATAAATTACTCTAATATTATCTTCTTAGTACTTGCTCCAATTACAACAAATTGTCGCGTACTTCACACCTGTCAATTCTACCTCGTGGGAAACTTCATTTTTCTCCTGAACTACTCTTCATCTATCTACGCACCTAATTGGAAGATTAATCCATAAATTTGTTAGTCAGCTTCCGCGGGTAATCGTTATTAATACACGGGTCATTACCAACGACGAAGAAGAAATTTGTCGACCGTTAGGTACGTGAGAACATCCAGCAAATGAAGACCAACATGACATCAACAACACTGCGAACTGTAGATGTGTAGGGGAGACCGGGGCTGGTTTGGACACGGGAATACAATGGACATGCTTAAATTTCCTGCCCTAATGTAGATTTTGTTGCCGCGAATGTGTTTTAATGTTGGTATTTATATGAAGAAGTAGCTCACAAAAGCATTTGGCCACTGCTCGACAACTGCGACGTCAAGACAAAATTAATACTTTTTGACACCTCGAATGTAACTTTTCAAGGTAAGATTGTAAGGTATTTTTTGCAATAAGGTCAATTCGTTGGCTATGCGGTTTTTACCTTCCGCTTACCTGTAAAGGAAGGTATTGGAATCATGAAAAAATCGGGTTGTGAGTTTTAAGTGGATGAGCACGAATTAGGGTCCTTACAACTCATTTTTGATAGTTTCTCGATGATGTCTGTATGTATGTGTGTGTGTGCGTGTGTGTGTGTATGTGTGTGGTCCGGGCCGATGCCGGATGTCGCATAACTCAAATACGAATTACCGAAAAAAAATTATATTTGGTATTTTACAATTATATACGAATAGGAAGAGCTCATTACATTTTGGTACAAATATCTTCACCGGAAGTGATATTTTTTGAAGATTGAAAAGATTAATTGTCAAAAATTTCTATAAATTTTGATAAATATAGTATTTATTTGCAATAAGAGCAAGGGGAAAAATTATTTGCAACTTTTGTTATAATAAATTTGTCTTTATATGGTAGCATTAAAGAACTGTAGTAAAATTTTTAAAATCAATTTATTAAATAAAACGTTGAAATCTTGTAATCTATGATCGGTTGATTTTTGTTTTTGCGAAAAAAATATTGACAGATGAGACAGGTGACACGTTGGCATACTAGCGCTATATAAGTCATAAGAGTAAGCTATTAATTGTAGTAACTGAATGGAGGATTGCTTCAACACAGAAGAGTTTTCGTGTGAATAAATCTTTTGATTCAGGTGATACTAATTTCTATGTTTGAATATTTTAAATTTTTATTTGTATATTTTAAATGGGCACCGGATTGTACGTATACATTTCTGTTTAAAGTCTAGATATGGCGGAAGGTTGTGTGATGGCCACGTCAGATTTTTTAAATTGTTATAGTGACTAATGGAAATATATGCACGTATGTTTCAAAAAGATCCAATATACTGATTATATTTTATAGCGAGAAATTGTTCATCGTGTACCTTGGGGATACAATGGACATCAGTCGTTTTTAACCAAAAACTAAAAATGTATTCTTCGTTACACTTTCGCAGGTGATTTTGGTCCAGCCAAAAGCCATAGTGGTCAAGCGTTCCAAGTTTAAAGATAAGTTTTACTTCAACACAAACTTTTCAGATTTTTTTTTGCAATAATTTTTCATTATTTCATTATTTGATGTGTTTTGTTCTGTTTTCTTGTTTGATTTCCAATGTTTGAGTAGTAAGAAACGAATTAAAGATATTTCTGTTATCTATTCGCTATTTTCATGGTCCTAACTGTATGTCCATACCATCTCCAGTTTGGACAAATGCAGCGCTGTCAAAAATTACCCTGTTTTGAAAAATTGATTGCTCTTCATTCATATGAACGGGAAAGCTTCTCAAAGGACCGGTCTAAACATTGGCGTAAAAATAAAATAGGTAGGATATTTAGAAAAAAATATAAAAAAATAAAATAGAAAAAGTGTCCGAACCATCCCCGGTCTCCCCTACATTGGAGAATACTTGCGAGTAGTTATGATTGTCATTAGGATTTTATAGAGCGATGGTACATATGCAGATATGTGAGATGGAGAGGAAATATTAAAGATGATTGAGATATATTAGGAATAGATATGAACTAATAAACGCGTTGTACAAGATGGTTGTTGGTTGTTTGCGATAGCTAATATTTATTATTTATTACTATATTGGTATACCTATAAACATTGTTATAGTTGAGTTAGAGAAGAATTGTATTGGTTATAGGGCAATACAATGGCCTATAGAACTTTTTGCACCACGGCAAGGAAATAGTTATTTAACTATCTAGTGTGTTATTGAGGGCGAATTATAATTGAGACATTTTTCGCTTCTTTCACGCGTTAATTAGTCCATGAGCCAATTACTTTTTTGGTACCACCTGGGGTGGCAAATGCTGACTATGATTTTTTTGTTCAGTTTTATGTTAGACCAAGAATAAATGTGATAGCAATGTCTAAGTAGTAGCTTTATTGCACAAAATAACGATTTTTATAGTAAATAGTGATTTTTCATCATCAAATTATAAAAAGGTACCACTCTAAGTGGCACATGCTATCAATGTTTTTATTTTTCAGTTTTGTGTTTAGATCAAGAATATATATGATAGCACGGACTATAGAGTAGCTTCTTGCAGAAATAAACAATTAAAAAAAAGAAATTTTAGTACTTTAAAATTTTTGTGTGTTTAATCAACTATAATTTCTAAACGGATAAAGATATCGACTTCCGGTTTGCAGCGTTGGATTCCTCAGTAAATTTTGCGTAAGATACATTATACTAAATTTTTGTTAGGCCCTTGATAACCCAAAATTTAAATATTATCTTCAAGTTATAATTGCAAAATTTAAGAATTATAAATATGTTGTTCATATTCTGATTACGAATCAAAAAGAATTTTTTTAAATTTGAAAAATTAAGGGTAGTTTACCTGCAGCATTTTTTGTAGTACTGCACTGGATTCGTTTTCCTATTAAACACAAACAGAAGAAATAGGTAATCAAACATCTTAAATTACATAATACTAGTAAAATAAACATACAAAATTTAATTATTTGTAATGAAACAATAATTACTTCACCCAGTGGCAGTGGCAATGAAAATTTTATGACTGGGAAACATGAAAATTAATTTTGCGATTTAAAACAAATTCTTTTTGATTCGTAATCAGTATATCAAACTGCATATACCCTTAACGTATGTATCTGAAGTTATGAAACACCCTGTATACCCTTTAATTTTTGTCCTAAGTTGTGGAACACCCTGTATACGCTCTTGGCCAAGAGAACTTTTCTTTTTGTAATACTCGAGTAATTTAATTATTATTATTTAAAAAAAATTACAATAAAAATGTTACATATTATAGTGACATAGAAATTTTAATACTAACCACAAATTTGAAAACCGTAGCTCTCTAAGTGCAATAGTTTCCAAGATTTGTATGCTGAAAATTTCAGATACTTTCAATGGTTTATCTTTTATTCTATTTATCTTGTACTTATTGTTATCCTTTATCTTTCTTTTTACATAACGCACAGCTAAACTTTCTTAAGTAAACACCCATCAGTAAGCCAAACTATTACGCGACTCTTTGGTTCCCAATCATTTCGCAGATCTCCCAATCTTTGAATCCTTGCCACCATTTTTCGGCGTGGACAAAGAAGTAGCAGTTACACAATCACACAGCCTCCATTATTCTCAGCCAGTAACACTCTCTACTCTTTATCTAGTGATCGGTTACGTATTCTGTTGTTCTGCGACTTGGATCTAGTCAGTTTTGACTTCAGAGCGCTGCGAGACAAACGTAAACGCACGACCGCCCAACAATGCACTTGATAACGTCGGTGGCGAGGCATTTAACTTATGAGGGAGCGGTTGCTAGAGGAGAATGGGGAAAATATTCAGCCTATGCTTGATTTATAACAAGATTCTTTATAAATGTTTTAATCAGGGACCTAGAGCAATATTTATTTGTAGTTCAGGTTCGGTTACGGTTAAAAAAAATAGGTTCTGGTTTGGGTATAGGTTCAAGAGGTTTAAATATAACGTTTTAAAAACCTCTATTATTTCAGGTTTTTTCATTACTTGTTTACTTTACTCAGAGCTGGGAAAGTTACTTTTATAATATAACTAAGTTATTTTTGCAAGTTACTGGGACAAAGTAACTAAGATATTTTACCAATTAGTTCCATGTAGGAAAAAGTAGCTTAGTTCTAGAACTAAGTTACTTCTCAAAAGTTACTTATTAAAGTTACTTTTATTTATATCATGAACAGGGAATAATAAACCAGCATACATTACTCCATTACTGTAATGAGTAATGTGCTTAAACGCCAAAATTAGCAGTAACAGCAAACGGCGAACAAGTTATACTTACAATTTGCAAATATAATTAGAAAAATAATTTTTCAAGTAACTCAATTTCAAAAAAGTTAAAAGTTATAACTTATGAAGTAACTTAAAATAACAAAATAGTTATAAAGTTACTTTAATGTAACTAAGTTACAAAAACTTTTAAAAGTTATAAGTTCTTTTAGAAGAGTAACGAAAAAATAGTTACAGTTACTGAAAAACAAAAAATATCTTAGTTACTGTTGTTAAGTTACTTAAAGTAACTAAGTTATAAAAAAGTATCTTTTGATATAGATACTGCCCAGTGCCCACCTCTGACTTTACCAGACATTAATGTTTTACTGTAAAAAGGAATTAAAACTAATAAAATTAATAAATAAACATAGTTTCTTAGTAAATTGAGGGGGCTAAAATCAAAACCGGCAATCTCCATTTTTGAGAAAAATGAGTTATATACGGCATTTTGTAAATAAAATCAAGCTCTATCTGTCTGAATTTGAAGTTGGTATCGAAAACAGCAATATCCATTAGATATTCGAGCTCAAAAATTGTGTGAGAATCAAACACGGCAATCTCCATAGCTTATTTTGTATCAAAGACGGCATTCTCCAATTGAACCAATGGAAGCTTCAGTTGGCGATCACGTGATATCTGTCAGTCAGTCAGTACAGGTTACATTGTATGTAATTTTACAATAATTAGTATTTAAAATACTAATAAACTGACTTTTTTGTAATAAATAATGGAAGTTTTTGTATTATCTTAATAAAATATATTTTTCTTTTTTATTAATACATATTTTGTTTGTGATGTAATATCTTTTATGTTATTAAATAATTTTTTTTCATATATTATTATGTAATTATTATATACAAACGGTATTTTATAAATTTTTCTGTATCTGATATCATTTAAGAATAATTAAAGTATAATACTTATAATTTAGTATTTCGGTATCTTGTAGTCCATGATCGTATCATTTGTTACTACGTAAAATTTAAATGATTATGACATGACAGTCACAGTGACAATAGTAAAATATCGTTTATATCTCGGTTTTTATCTTCTTCTGCAGTGTAAATAAAATGACTAAAATATATTTGTGAGTAGTAGCAGTAGTAATAGTACTTATATATTAATATATTTGTATAAGTAAAAAGAATAAAGTAGGTATGGCGGAAGGTCTTGTGGTGGCCACGTCAGATTTTTTTTTCTAATCCCGAACTCCTATATTCTTACCGTTTCTACGTTCAGTCAGATTGTATAAAAAATTGTATACTTTTTTGTGTGAAACACAACAAAATGTATGAGGTTTAAATCATCTTAAATGAAACTATCCTAATCCTTATTCTTTCCATAAATAACAGCCCTCTTGAATAAGATAAGAAAATAGATAAAACTAATGTACCTACTGCTTAAAATTTGTCAGATCATAGATTAACATTTTTATTTCAATTCTATTAGCAATGATTCCCTAATGGAAAAACTTAATTTCTTGCGATAAGATATCGAAGTTGAGCTGTCAATAGGAAAGAACATCTGACACTAAAACAACTTTGCATTCGTATTTCTAATTAAGAAACTGTGTTCTTGTGTCTCAGAACGATTTGCGTGTCGTTCGGTTTTAGAAGTGAAACAAATTTGCTGTGGGTCGCTGTTACGTAATATCGAAACAGATAAAAAGCTGAGGAACTAATACGTGCAATGATGAAGAACTAATGAAATTTTAGAAAAATTAAAAGGTCTACACTTATATTTGTTGTGCAATTTACATCGTATCCCACTTGACATGAATCGTCCATGGGATGTTTGAAAATATCTTAATCTTGTACTTTAAGCGATATTACGTAAGCCTATCCTAGCCACATCCCAAGTACGATTAAAAATTACATATTCAATACAAACATCCCAGAGAATTACATGGAATGCATAATTGGGATATTAGTACAAAATTACTAACATTGAGATGTTACATAGATAATGTTACTAAGGGCGGACATTAGCAATCGCTAGGATATTATTAGGATGTTAATGGGCGAACATAGCTTAGCAAGTAACAAGCCGGGATGTTCACATTCTTGAAATGTTCTGGGGATTTTGTTTTGTCAAGTGGGATGTTACAATATTCGATATTATGTGGCCTCTGTCAATTCAGGTTCGAATCTTACCTACTTAACAAAATAAAATCTCCAGAACATTTCAAGAATGTGAACAATCCGGCTTGTTACTTGCTATATTTGCTTATTAACATCCTATTAATATCCTAACGATTGCTAATGTCCGCCCTTAGTAACATGTTACACCTATGTAACATCCCAATGTTAGTAATCCTAATTAAGTGTTCCATGTAATTCTCTGAGATGTTTGTATTGAGCATATAGTTTTTGATCGTACTCAGGATGTGGCTAGGATAGAATAGACTCATCAACCATAATCAAATTATGGCAATTTTGTATTAAAAATAGTAATTACATACTAAATTATGATTAGTAAATGAAAAATTGTTAAAAATTTATTTAGCTCAGAGATATAAGGTTTATAAAATTCATGACGTCATCTGTATAAGCTTTGAAATTAGGAAGGCAACCTAATGGATACAAATTTATTTAAAACTGTCAGTTTTGTAGGTTGGAGTTATGTTTTCGTATGTAAATATAATATAGTATAATATATAGGTAACTTACAAATTGTCTTTTTATGAAAATTTGTTAAAAACTTCCTAATCATGTAGAACAAAGTTTCAAACTGATGATATTAATACAAAAACACAAGCTCAACAGCGCCATTGAAACGTCAAAATCAGAAATGTCAAAATGTTTGACTATGTAGGATTCAAAATTAAATTGTATTTCCATGTTGAAGATAATTATTGAATAACTGTAAGATTTAATATTGCTATATTTACACTTTAACAAATATAAAATGGAGTAAATACAATACGCATTAAAATAAACTGGTTGAGTGCCACTACTGAATACAGATGACATCACATATTAATTTCAAACTTTAAAAAATCATATCTGCCTTAATAATGAGAATTTTCAAAGCGGATTTTCACTAATCGATATAATATTTTTATGCAGTTTCATAAAAAAAATTTAAAAAGAATTGGTTGATGAGCCCATTACGTAATATCATTTAAAGTACAAGAATAAGTATTTTTAAACATCCCATGGACGATTCATGTCAAATGGGTGTTTCTTGAAAATGGCACCTATAATTTGACAAACAATGTCAAATTGAATGCGGTAACATAATAGATATTAATGATACAAGTTTGATATAACCAAGGTAATGAAACGTGTGTGATGTTAAATCACGAGGCGATCAGCCGAGTGTTTTTATCACCCAAGTTTCATTACAAACTTATCAAACATGTATCATTCAATATTTTATTGACGACGGCCTTCATTGCTGCTGAATTAGATTTTTTATTTGATATTTGACATTTGAAAAACATTTAGTGTAAAATTCATAGCATAGTCAAGTATCATTTTATTCATTGTGGCAACTATAGGGTCTTTCAATAGGAGTGATAGTTTTTTCAATAAAGTTTTCTCGGTTTCTGATATATATTTTATTTACTTCTGGGTGTCAAATTATTTAGTATAGTGTGCAGTTTTATGATGCAGCGTTTGACGCCTCTAGACCGGTTGGAAATAATAAAAATATATTACCAAAGTTCGAGCTCAGTTGTGGGTGCTCAACATTTATTCACCCCAGAATTGGGCCGCCCTCACCGTTATTCTGCGCAGGCTATAAGACGCACTGTGATAAAGTTTGAGTTAACATTACTAAGACAATAAGCCACCAAGAAGACAACGAAATGTTCGAAGTGAGGAGAAAATCACAGCTGTAGCGGCCAGTGTTGCAAATGAGCCAAATTCTGCCAAATTGGAGCGATCTTGTGATCAGTGTCAACAAAACCGTGGTGGGCATTTGAACGATATCTTGTTTCGAACATAACTGCATTGTCTAAGCTTCCAAATAAAGCAAAAACTAAATTGATATGTCAAACCGTTGACGTTTTATTTAAAATTCAAATCCTATCACTCTTAATGAAAGAGCCTATATATGTCTGTTTGCTGTTGTTGGTAGTAAAGAATTTTCAGTTGTGTCAAATTTTGTGTCAAAAATTCAGCATCTTAGTTTAACGTAATTGTAAAAACTTTGTCTAGAATGTTTATAAAACATAAATTTATGTATGTATTAATAGTTATTTATAATGAAAAACTTAAAATTTGATCGAATTTATATTTTTATGTCTCCTACAAAAATGCGTGTCATTAAGAATTCCTAAGGACACAAGTGCCATTAAAAATTCATAATAACACACAAATTAGTGGGCGAATCAGCTAAGCGCACCGTCGTGGATAAAGGCATATTTTAGTGTTGTTTTTAGCAAACGTAAAAACTATTTATGTTGATTTTGTTTTCTGGTCTGATGTCGATCTTTAAACAAAAACTTCAATCCAATCCCACGTCAGGAGGTATTTGACAAACGATTAAATAACCAAACACGTGCTCTTTTTATAATTGGATCTAAGAAATTAACCATAAAAATAACATAAACGGTTTGAGTCAGTGTTATACCCTTCACTTTTACATCGAACTCTGCGATACATTTATTTATTTTTGTGTAATTAACATAAACGTTTGGCAACAGATGTCGAAGAGATAGGACTCTCCTAAATTAAAACTTACAATATGAATTTTAAAATGGATTATTAATATTTACATAACATAATTAATAAAATATATATTTGCATTTACATAAATTTTGTTTCTGTCACTTTAGATAATAAATCATATTTATTTTAGTCTTAATGAAAAATTAACACCTAATAAATTTTTTGCATATTTTGTTGTGTCGTTATTCTAACCGCAAATATCAATTAGTTTAATATTTATTTAGATGTTAGCAAATTTGCAACACATCATTTGAATACATGAAATAATTATGAAACTTTTATTTTTTATTTTAATGTCATCTAATTGGGTAGGCGTGCCGATTTTCTCTTATTTTACTACAGTTTTATTTGGAAATAAATTATATCAATCAAAATTTTTATGATTTAGCTTATCTATATGACTTTATAATAATACTGTGCCGGACCATTCAACTAGTAATAAAATAAAAATAAAAACTTTTATGTTCCTTCCTTACTGTTCTATTTTTAACATCAACTTTTAATTTCACTTAGTTTAAGGAGGTTCCCTAGACATTTTAAAAAATGTTCTAATGCAACCAAACTTTGAATTTATGTTGTCTGTGTCATAAAAATGATACCTGAATTTTTTGGAAATTTTTGACCACGTAGTTTGAACGAAATTAATTGTTAAATTTTAATATTTTACATAGGTTCTTATGGATTTCCATTAATTGATTTAAAAAAAAGATGTTAGAAATGTTCTATTTACTTAATTTTTGGTATATAAACGTATGCAAGCACGGACATCAATTTCCCAAAGTTTGAAAAAGGTTGACCACATAATTGTAACAATATTGTCGATTGAAAAAAAATCCTCAAGCATCTTTGATTAGTAAATTATAAATTATTGTAAAAATATATCACCGCAACTGAACGAATTGCAATATCAACTAACACCCGTTGATCGAATTTTGTTTTACATTAATAAAAATATTTTTATTTTCATATCCGCCCCCAAGGCTGATGTCTGAGTACGCCACTGCATGTCTAGGGAACCTCCTTAAATTGGAAAATAAATAAAATATTACCACCATGAGTATCTGTGACTTGACAATTGGTAATCGAACACGCACGGTAGAATATACAGGGTGATTCACAATTTTGTGATAAAAATTTAAGGGTAGATTAGCTGCAAGTTTGCTTTTTAATTAGTGTAGGTTGGTACGTAAATTTTTCATTTCTGTAACATACCACAAAAAAAAATTATATTACAAAAGTGTTCTCCCGACTCGTGCGGTGGCAGCCCTCGCTTCGCTCGTGTTGCCTACTCCGCGCTCGTCGTAAAAATACCACTTTCGTCCCGCGGCACAAGATATTTTTTCAATACCTGCACCGAAAAGCAATTAGAAGTTGAAGAAATGGATGAACCAGATGATGATAACATTGGAAAAATGTATTATAATTCCATTAAATAAATAAAATTAAAATCTAAATGATCCATTTCCTAGGGAGGAAAAAGCAAGTGAATTCTCCCTCTTAAAGTGGGAGGAAATAGTATATTATATATTAAAGGACTAAAGTGTGCATGATTTAATCCTGAGTGTGAAGTTTATTTCACGAGCCGAAGGTGAGAGAAATAATCACCTGAGGGATTAAAGGTACTTTAGTCCTGTGGTATATAAGCTATTTTTGCACTTCATCGTCAAACGAATACAAAATAGTTTAAAAGAATACACATTTTGCAATTTTGACAGTAAACTTTATAACAAATATTTATATTGTTACCATAGTTACTCTTTAACAAATAGCACGTATTTACTTGACAACGGAATTAATTAATTCAATTCCTTGACAACGGAATTAAATATAAAAATAATCCCTTGGGATCAAATTAAGAACCTTAGTCCCTAAAAATAAAGACTAAAGAAGAGTTTTAGTCCCGGAAGTGCAAAAAGTACATTTCCTCCCTTGGGAGGAAAATACTGACCGGCCAGAAATACCTCACTTCCGTCCCTAATAATAGGGACGAAATGTGGCGATTTCAGTGCAGGCATTAAAAAAAAAATTAAATAATATAAGAAAGACACATAATTATTAATTATGCTCAAATAAATGTCCACTCAACGTGCAATTTTCCCATTTTTTGCCTTAACCATATTATTATCAGGTAGCAAAATCACTTCACTATAAATACAACTATGCATTTATTAACGAGTTAATGAACAAAAAATAAAATTCAATTAAAATGTTTACAGCACTCAGCACACTTTTATATAAAAACCTAGATAAAAATCACTGCATCAAAACTGCATTGTTCATAAACTAATTTCTCATATGTCAAACTATCAACACTTGATTGGCAACTAATTGCTAGTAAAACAGCGTAGCTAATCACTCTATATTACACAAACTATGAGCAAATGTGTGGGTTCTGTAGAGAAATGTACTGGGTGATGAAAGGTCAATTTATTGTTTTTATCATTTATTGCAAAGGAGATTATGATATTTTTAATTAGAGATAAGTAAAAAATAAATAAATACATAAATGTATCCAATTTGGGTGTTTCAGCCTCACAGATTTCTTTTAAGACGTTTTCACTTTTGGAAGAAATGTAAACAAAATACAGATTAATATTATTTTTAAATTACAGAAAAACATTTTATACTTACTTGCCAAATAAGGTATCCGGAATTATATATAGGTGATAATATTAAATATTAATAAGTTGTACTCGTGACTGGTAAGGAAGATTAATTAAAAGCAGGATCGCTGCGGATTTTCAGTCAAAATTCTTTTATTTATTTATTATGTCAACGTTTCGGCCTTGCTGAGGCCTTCCTCAGGACTAATATAGTCAAAAATTTAAAACACCAACAACAATAAAATAATACAATAAAATTATAAAAGCAAACATACGAAAACACATTTCGTCGTCAATATCACGAAACGACTTAACTCAGTTTTGTTAATTTTGCAGGAGAGCGATTTAAAGATTTTTATAGATTTTAAATAAGCATTAATATAAAAATAATGAAGTATGCCTTTAGCTTTTTTCGTTATTAAGGGATGCATGTCTTTACTTTCTGACAGTATGAACATTTTTACATAACATTTTTCATTAAAATTTCAATAATTTAAGGCATGAAATTTATTCTGTATAATGAAAACTATGAGGAATTTGACATACGACGCTTCGTGGAATTGTAAAACTCTCCATTTTATGCCTATGAGTGACTTTTCTCAATTTTCGATTTTTTTGAGTTACGTCGTTTCGTGTTATTGACGACGATTTATAATAAAATAAACCAACTAAGCCGTAAAATGTGGCTAGCATGAAGATCCTAAAAGTATAAACAGTTTATACTACTATTTATTGTAGGTAGGTATTATTTTATTGTTGTTGGTGTTTTAAATTTTTGACTATATTAGTCCTGAGGATAATAATAATCTATAAATATTTAAGGCTGAAACGTTGACATAATAAATAAATAAAATAATTTTGACTGAAAATCCAGCGATCCTGCTTTTTATTCAATTAATACATATTACATTGAAAAAACGAGAATTGATTGCCATAACTACTCGAGTCAGTTTGATTAAAAATTTAGTAGAAATAAAATTTATAACTATTATAACTATAGACTATTGGTAAACTAAATGCAAAGGTATTTAAGTTAATATACAATAAATTATACAATGTGCAACTTACTTCCGTCCGAACGCAGCATTGAAATCTCCAAATAAATTTATTTAATATTAAATCTAATAATGTGAACATAAATTTGCAGGTACAATTATTAATCTTCCTTCTTGATTAAATTAGACAGAAATACATTAATGAGTGTCAAATTAAATATATTTAATGATAAAGAATAATTTAAACTGCATACATATAAAAGTGTCCTCTGATTGATGGCCATTTGCATGAGTACGGGTAAAAACTGATGGTTAGCTGACAATAGGTTAACCTTAACTACTGGTTAAATTTTATATAACTATTAATTTTAGACCAAAAAATGAATGATATTCTAGAGATGTTTTAAAGAAATCTAGTGAATTTTCCAATAATTTTGTATGTGTAGTTGTTAGAATCGTTTTATTCTGTCAGAATTCTGTATACAAATACAAAATGTTTTCAATTTTAAATATAATTCAGTTTGGTTTGATATTATAATTATTGACCGGTGAAAATGACATTTCTATAACAAGTGAGTTTATGAGTTTATATAATTGCAATAATTTATCTTCAATGTTATATGATGTTATAGAAATATTCTATAATTGATTATAGTGCTACTTTAGAGAAAAAAAGTTAAAAAGAAATATTGTAAAATTTGGCATAAAATTCGTATAAAGTGACATTTTATTTCATCGACGAATAAAAAGGACAAACAACAATAGCGATGTACATTTAATTTGAATGTGTATAACATTATTTTGTTGTCATTATTGTGTGTACGTGTACCAATATATAAGATATTTCAGTTCAGTCTAAAACTAATTTGTTAAACGTAATCTAGTAAATAAAATCATAAATATAATTAGCTCATTTATCTATTCGTCCTGGTCCTGGTAATCTGCGTAATGTAAGTAAAAATTTCAAATATCTTGACATTATCGTCGAAATTTCTAGGTTAACTTCTAGTTATTCACTTAAACCCTACAGAATCCACTAGTTAAAATTAACTAAAAATTAGTCTGTTTAACCACTAGTTAAGAACCTGTGCAACAACATAACCAACATTTTAACTACAGGTTAGCGCTAAACCGAAGTGGTGCAAATGGCCATTAATGAAATAATAAGATACGTTTGTGAAAAGGTTACATCGTTTTAAGGCTATACACTTGCTATGAAAATCAGAGCAAAATAGGATGCTACAATTTCGTCAATTTTAAAATATTTTTAAACTTACTGTTTGAAGCTTTTTTTTAAAACTTCTTGTGGCACTCTTCAAAACATAGTAAAGAATCGGTTATATCAAACAAAATTCAATTGTATGCATTAATAAAGTAAGAATCTTGAATATTAAAATGCAAAAATTAACTCTTATTTTCTCTAATTGTTGTCGCAACAATGTATTGTATGATTTTTTCGATTAAATAATGTTTTGGCATTACTCATGTTAAATTTCAGATTTTTATTTTGAACAATAAAGCCAGAATTTATGAAATTCTGATGCTACTACCGCGGCAAGCGTAGCGCCTTAAGAATCTTGCTGAATCCGTTCCTGTTTTCCGCTCACACACACCGCGTGGCTAATCTCAATTTCGTAAAACGTATCAATGGTTTTTATATTGACAACTTTTTAATGCGGTTGAATAAACAAGGACGGCACCGAAATGATTTATTTGAATTTCTAATCGTTGTGATCGCATTTTAATTCGTTTTCGGTGGCACTCGAACGTTCGACGTTTCTGTGGCAAATTTCAATGTGTTTCGTCGATATCGGCATTGATATTCGCATAATGAGAGGTGTATGAATGAGAATGAATCTAATTAAAATAGTTTAGAAGCGAGAAATATTGTTGCATCAGAACTGAGATAAGCAGGAGCATAGTTGAAGCAACCTTTGTGGGGCAGACATTTATCTTTGCACTAATTTGGCTGATACCATTATTTTATCTAATTATTAGATTAAAGAACAAATTAAAATAGTTGGTTCTATTTTTCAGCATAACTGAATAATTTAGTGGAAGGATATTGATAATAATAATTCTATTTTTGGAAATGCTACTTTTAATTTTAATTATACCTGGTGAAAAAAATCTGCTGTGGCCATCACACGACCTCTCGCCAAATTCTGCTTATTCTACTAATCTAATAAATAGTTTTACTTACATTTTAATAGTTTCATGTTCATGTAATATGTAAACGATAATGTAAACCAAGATGCAAGTAAAAGATGTCAACTGTACTGTCACTGTCATAATTTAAATTTTAAGTAGAAACAAATTTCATATGTTAATGGACAACAAGATACTGGAATTTTAAAAAAGTAGAATATTAGTTGCATTTTATTTTATTGCTAAATACTACCAGATTCAGCAAATTGTATTTAAAATTAATAGTACCTGCTTATACATAATTATATTATCTTTTATTTTTAATTGCATTGCAAAAATCGTCATAAATAAATAATGTACCAATTTATTTAAGGAAAACTATTACAAATTTCAAAAAGTACTACTTCCGGTTTACGAATTTCTACCAAAATCTTGTCCGGTGTTAAGAAACTTATTAAAACCTTAAATATAAAATTTGGTTATTAAAGGTTTGAAACTTTTTAAGTTATCGTGGACGAAAAATCGTCACATACGTCCATACGTCCATACATACGCACTCACACACACAGACATCATCGTGAAAATATTAAATTCGTATTCTAGAGACCCTAAAACGTGCTAATCCACCAAAAACTCATACTCAAAAATTTTGACCCATTACAATACCTCTCTTATAGAATATGAGGCGACAGGTAAAAAATGAAGCACTTTAAATTCGTGAAATTTCGACCATTTTCAAACCGCCATAACTCAGCGTATTTTCAATCGCTTTCGATGAATCTTTGCGGGCGAAAAACATTGAACATTCTACTTTAAAGCCATGCATGCGAAATTAAGTGCCCCCCTGTAGCACCCCTGTGAAAAAAATGATTTTAATGGAAAAAATGTCCAACTTTGACGATGTGTACGGCGTCGAATTTTTTTTTTTTGATTTGATCCACCAAAAGGGCACTAAAATTTATTTAATTTCCTGTGCAGGACTACATGTCTCGAAATTTCGAGACGAGAATCAATAAATTTCTCGTCTCGGATTTCCAAGATGAGACGAGAAATCAAAATTACGACACAAGAAATGATTCTCGAGAAATCGAGGAAAATTTGATATTATTCTCTTTAAAATGTCAAAATATTTTTTGTTTCGATATAAATATTTCTATTTCTAAAATAAGAATTGTGTGCAAATTTAACAGAAATGTACAAAGAAGTTCTCAAATTTACTTTTCAAATAGATTTTTTTTTTTCGAGAAATTAAGACAAGAAACGAGTACTTTTGAGACGAGAATTGAACAGCCGAGAAATGACCGAGACGAGAATATTTAAATTTCTCGTCTGAAACATTTGAAACGAGACGAGAATTGACTATTTCTCGTCTTGTCTCGTCTCACGGCATCACTGTCCCTGCCTAAAGCCCTGTTCGCACGGCGATCTTTAGAGATTCTACGGAGAGTCAAATTCCCGGCAAAGTCACGACAAAAAAGAAGTTTTTTTCTTTCTAGTGATAATTACGTGGTTTTGAAGCAATCAATAAATTATAAATTCTTCTTTTCCAAGACTCATTGATAATTTAACAAATAATTCTCACTAGAAAGAAAAAAACTTCTTTTTTGCCGTAACTTTGCCGGGAGTTTGAATCTCCGTAGAATCTCCAAAGATCGCCGTGCGAACAGGGCTTAAGAGACAAATAGCCGTTTTACACTACGCTAAATATTGAACAAGAAATTGAACAATATCTTGAGCAATAAATTGCTTTGTTTTTAATGAACTCTGTTTTATACTGAGACAATTTTATATACCTACCTACAATATTTAGTTTGTGATTCTGCGCAGTTCGCATATAATAATAATTTGACAGCCGCGCTTATCTATTTTTTCAGACAATTTACGAAGCAATGCAATATTTCACACAACTTGCTGTATGATACTACACAATTTAGATTGTTTCAAAAATTGAACAATATCTAGTTTGTCTCCACCGTTAGGTCTTGACTGTTTTGTTCCATGAGAAGTGAGAAATTTACAAATTTTGACCCATCTACATGTTTCTGTAGAATTTTTAAAATATTATTGTACACAATTTATGTAAAAGATATTTTACAACATTTTAACAACTAATTCACCCTGATGAAGCCACAAGGGTGTGGCGAAACGTCGGTTTTTTAGTCAAATAAAAACTTACTGACTGCATTCCCGAATATTCCATGCTTCATCTTGTTCAAGATTTAGTGTAATGGAACACGGGCTTAATATAAAATTAAAACAAAGTTCTGTGACAGGGGACAGACGATCAGTGTTGCATGAAAGTATCAAAGTTTTAAATGTAGTAAAAACATATCTATAGTAAGTGGCCAGCACACAACCTTCCGCCATATCTAGACTTATAAACATAAATGTATACGTACAATATAAATAAAAATCTAAAATATTAAAACACAAAAATTTTCATCACCTGAATCAAAAGATTCATTCACCAGGAAAACTCTTATATGGCGTTAGTATGTCAACTTGTCACCCGTCTCACCTGGTCAATATTTTTTATGCAGAAAGAAAAATCAACCGAACATGGATTACAAGATTTCAACGTTTTATCTGATAAATTTAGTTTTTAAATTTTACTGCAGTTCCTTAATGCTACCAGATAAAGACAATTTTTTTATCACGTAAGTTGCAAATAACTTTTGCTCTTATTCTTATTAACAATAAATACTATATTTTTCCAAATTCATATAAATTTTTGACAATTTACCTTTTCAATCTTCAAAAAATACCACTTACGGCGAAGATATTTGTACCAAAATCTAATGAACTCTTCCAATTTATATACAAATGTTAAATACCAAATATCAAAATTTTTGGGTAGGTAATTCGTATTTGAGTTATCCGACTGACAGAAATCCGGCCCTGACCACATAACTACACACATACATACAGACATCATCGTGAAACTATCAAAAATGAATGGTAAGGACCCTAATTCGTGCTCATCCACTAAAAACCCACTACCCGATTTTTAGCATGATTCCAATACCTTCCTTTACATGTAAGCGGAAGGTAAAAATAGCCATTCATATTGAATAAAACATACCATTAATAATTTCTGTATCTATTATTGTTTCAATTATTCAACATGCAGTCATCAATATATCAAACCGCCCTACGAAACCGATTCTCCGTACTTATAAATCAGTTGTGTTACAGACACACTTAGCTCGCACAAGTATTATTGCACTTTCGTAGGTGAAAAGTCATATCCACTGCATAATAATCAGTTTCCTTTTCAGTCCAGTGTTATAATATTGCGTGGTGTTGCACTGAATCAAATCTAGGAATTTTTTCTAATTAACTGAACCGTTATTCATAAAGTTAATAAACGAGAGAAATGTGATATCCTGACGTAAGAGTTAATCCTTGAAATTGAAACTGTATCGCAAAAGAGGCAATCCCATTTCGGCCTGTACCATTTATGATTTTATAAGTATACGTACCTACCTAGTAGAAATTGTAAACCAGTTTACCGATTTTCCGGTAAATATTGTAAAATTTCTTTGAAAAAATACCTGTAAATATTTATTACCATATTTTTTAAGTAGAGCAACGGCCTCCGAGTATTTCAGAATAATATATAAATTTCCGCGGCTGATATAATTGACTTTTTGTATTTTATTATGTTATGAAGAAAGTAATTTTAGTATTGATTATGTTTGGAATAGTAATTAACGTTACAAGTCCGGGAATTCATATTTAACAGTACGAGTGAGACGTTTGAAGACGAGGCGACGAAGGAGCCGAGTCTTGAAATTCGAAACGAGTATTGTTAAAAGAATTCACGGACGAATGTCGTTATGTATTTTATTTCATCCTGTGTCAAATTCCGTTTTAAAGAAACAGTAATATTAATTTCAAAATAATTTACCTAATGCTCCAAATCTAGTAACATTTTCGAAACATAATTAACAACTGCAATTTGGCGATTGTTTAATTGTTATTGCGTTGATTAATTAAATTAATAAAAACACTTTACCGGACAAAGGTCGTTTTTTGCGTTTTCCCGGACTCAAACTATTGACGTAAAGTATTTGAATTTGACACAGGATGAAATAATATATTTTTACGTATTTTTGCCTTCTGTCTAAAAGGAAAGGAATCGTGAAAAAAATTAAATAATGTAGAAATTTTTGTAAATAAGCACGTTGTAATACCCTTAGCACCTATTTTTCATTGATGAAAATTCCGGTAAGCCGGTATTGACTGAAAATTTTACCAAGTTACCGGTAATTGTAAAAATCGGTAAATTTACAAAACTGACTTCTACTTATAGTAGTACACTTGGCTTTAAATTTCAATTAAAGATTTGTTAGTGCAAACGTTTATTCGACTACATGTAGGGATTAGTTAAATACCAAAAATCATCCCATTTTTGTAGTTAACAATTTAAATCTATTATTTGGTAGCTCTCAATAGCTGAACGAATTAAGTCAACAATTAGATAAAGTTAGTAAAAACGATCATTTGGTAGAAATATATTTATCTAATGTTTGTGTTCCTTACATATTTTGTTTATTTGCAGTTTTAGAATACTGTAAAATCGTTTTTGAGCGGACACCTTTTGAAACAATTAATGTGTCTGTTTATGGGAAAATATTAAAGTATAATACATTATGTATATAATTATGTCCGTTTAAGAGAGGTTAATATGTATGATTCCAAATTGTTCTTTTTTTTGTAAGTGTGTTCATTTGTCTTGTACGATAAATTGGTGTGTTATCAACGATAATTCCATTGCTGTATAAAGTAAGCCATAAACAAAACACAATTTTATCGCTTTGACAGCGGATAAAAAGGAAGATAACTTTGTGCAAGTGATAAAACCTTATTTACCTTTATCTTAGCAACAATAAACAAAACACTAAAATGCCATTTGCTTCATATTTCAAATATTTGTCAGTGAAATGATCAGATTTTGGGAATATTTGTGAAGAAGAACCAAAAGGGGTCGCTAAATTATCTCATTGAATTACACTCGGGCATTTTATTTCCTCCGAATAAATTTCTGTTTGACATTTCAACCTTGTCACCTGACAACAATTTGACTCGACGGTGTCGTGATTTTATTAAACAATTTTTCTTTTCAAATTGCTAGGTTTCCATATAAACAGAAATTTATCCGGCGAAATAAAAAGCTCTTGTGTAATTACAGTTGATAATATCCGAAGTCTACAGAAGACAAAATAAAATATATGGTTGATATAAGTGATCTGATGAAGGACGCAAAAGTTTTGTCTCCAGTGATTTAGATAAATGGATAGCAAAATTAGCAAACTGATCCAAAAGTTCAGTCTAATAATTGCGCTCAATTCTGTAAAGATGCCACATCCAAATAATAATAATAATACTAAATATTTATTTCCAAAAAAGTCGAAGTGAACATACGGAAAGTTTACAGAAAATAATGATTTGTGAGTGAATGCAAGTATCAAAGTACCAGTAGAATACATAGCTACAAAATAGTACAAATACACAAATAATACTGGAACACAATATAGCCAATAACAAAGCTCAACAGAAATAATGTAAACAGCTTATAGTTAAATATTGACAATAATTAATACCTATGTAATTAAATAGTAAATTAAGTAACAACCTTCTAAAATATACCAAATCAAGAGAAATACAGTAAAAGGTAAAAAAGAAAAACTTTTGTTAGTTACCTGCTTTACGTTTTTTTCCTCTACCTAGTTGATTTGGTAATGGCCGAATTCTTCTCTAAGCCTTTTAAAATCTGGAAGATGCAAATGCACATAGTATTTGTTTCGTGTATAATTTACAGTGTACCGTGCAAATTATGAATTTATTAAGCCAGTAATGGAGTCGGTAGAAAAGTGATATGTAAATTAAGTAGGTGGGATGGTAATAGATTGCAGAGCGACCATCCGACTTGAAATTAGATTCAGATTGTTTATGGTTATGATTTACTAATTTATTGATGACATTTAAGAAGGTTACTGTTGCCGTCTTGTCCGTTTTATGCTTTGTTATGGGCTTCTTCCATAATAGAACTACATGACTTATTAGTTATTAGTATCATAAACGTCCGAAATAATATGCAACTGCAATTAATTAGCACTGAGATTTGTTCATCGGTACATGAAAGATGAAATTTACTGCAAATAATTTAAAATTTACTATATTAAAATCAAAAATGTATCTTTACCTTTTTAATCCAGAAAAAATAAATTTCAGAAAAAAAAATTATAAAAAAACGAATGGCTTATGTTTGTAAGACATAATATAAATTCAGTAATTTTAAGGGCACTGGGAAAAAATAAAACGCTGATTTTTTTTCAATAATTATACTTAATAAATGTTTTTTTAAATATTTTAAATTATAATAGCATACCTACTTGGTTTATACGTACTTCTTATTTATTTTCCTCTTTTGTTTTGCGTAGAATCAAATGCTAATGTGTCAATATTATAATATTAACTTGTTAATTAACTACTTACAAAAAACATTGTTAAAATACAGTCTAAAGATTTTATAATGTAAAAATTAATGTACCAGGGCTCAAATAAGCCAGCTGTTGAAGAGCCTTTAAAATTTAAATAAAAAATAGATTTATCCACAAGAAATTATAGATTATAATTATAATTTTTAAAAATCTATTTTACCCTTTCGGTTGTCGAGAATTTAGTATAGATACTACTGTTTTTTTTCTGCGAGTGTTCTATAAGTAGTACTTTGAAGGTTGTAAAAGCAGAAACAATCTTTATATTTTACTTGTCTCCCATGGGAGAAAATGTGACATTCCTTTCATGATTTTGATGTCATAGTAACCTTATTTCTCTCCTGTTCTTAAGGGTATCGACTCCACGCAGCTCAACACCGCGTTTGTCCTATAGTAACGCATGGAAACATTCGCTAAAAATACGTAAAAGCAGTATAGCAATTTTTAAAATGTTCACGAAGTTTTTATTTACAGACGAAGAATTTAACTAGGTTTATGCCGAGTTACATTTTCTAATAAATCTCTTAATCATAAGATAAAGTATGTAAAAAATTTCTCAAATCACATTTTCAAATCTTTATATGGATTTCAATTTTTTTGGAATTCATACTGGGTATAAAAACCTAGATTAATTCTTTCACAAACGTCTAGTACCTGTTTTTCCTTCAAATTTTTAATATGCAATGAGTAAAGCAGAAACTGCGACACCTCTAAACACGCAATATTTTGTTACGGAGACGAGATCCTTAAGAGGAATACCCACTGGTTTTGAAAGTACATTTTACGAATCAAAGATGCCGTCACAAACAATTAATACCATTTGTGACGACATGGGTTGATTCGATGAATGAACCATATTTAACCACTTTCTACTACAAAAGTGGTTTCGTTGGGGACATGAAATTGGCACTAATGTAAAATATTTTTAAACAATTTTTTTATATGAAAGATTAAAGTCCAGGCTATGTCCGCTTAGTGTCATTTTAATTTTCACTTTAGTTTTTTAATATTTTATCTTCAAAGTTCTTCAAATTTTACTAACTTTGGAGCTTAAACAAACATGTACAAATTTAAAATTTAAAAAATGGCACTAGACAGACCTAGAGACATCTTTAAATTAAAAAATTAGTCAATTTCATGTCCTCTACGAGAACATATTTTTACTTCATTTTGTAGGGGTGGGCATTCCTCTTAAATTAAAATAAAGGCTCTTGTATTTTATTGTGAATATAGGCTGTTGCATGAATAGGCAGATTACTCACTCCATTTTGTAGTTTCTTCCGGTTGCCCTTGACAACGAGAGAGTCTTGTTGTGTAAATGAGTCTTTATGCAGGTGTACTTTAAATTTAAACCCACAATTTGAAAGTCTAACACCACAGCGTTGCCTTACCATGACATGCAAATAAAATTCTAATTTAACCGAGACTTTTACGGTATAATTTAGCGCAGTAAATACTACATAAAAGCTTAAATCGAAATACTTAACATTGTGGATACATTTAATGACTTTAAGTACATGCGATTGAATTTGATTTTATTTTTATGTCTGTTAGAAGGTGGATTGCCGTGTAATAAAATGTAAAGGTAAGCTTTCGAATGAGAATATAGTTATCACAAACTTGTGACATAAATTTTAGACACATTTGAATAACACGCTGTAAAATGATTGAATGATAGATAAAAATGATTAATTTATTCGCTCGTAGATTTTTTGATATCAATCGTGACATACGCAGTTTTATAAACAACTCGAAAAATTACTTTCAAATTATAACAATTATATCAACCGTAACTGCAGATATCAAACTTATATCAGATTATTATTATAAGTAGCAAATTATTCAAGTATGACAGAATTTTTACAAAACAATGTTATAAATTTTAAATGAATATATAGGTAATATTTTCTGCTGAACTATGTTCTAATTTAAATAAATTACTCAGTTTCTTTTTAGACAATAAAACTGTTTATGTTATGGATTTTGTTTTTGGATTTTTAATTTTGTGTATCTACTTTAAATTAAGGGTGTCTAATTATTGTAGGGGAAGGTGTTGTACCTTGGGACAAAAATTACATTTTTTGTTCTATATTTTTTTGTGATGAGTTTTTCGGAAAATGATTGTACATTAAAGAACAACTATCTTTTGTTAATAACTATTATTTTTATTGTGATGATATTTGAAAGAATAATAGTAAAATCTTATATAAGAAATAAAAATGGCAAACTGTCCCGAGGTACAATACGGTCTTGTACCTTGGAACAGAGCTGGTTGTACTTCGGGACACATAAAATATAAGGAAAAAAACAGAATTAAACGAACAGATACAATTTGTTTTAACTATAGTAATTTTAAACGAATGTATTTATAAATTTTTTATGTTACACATATTTATTCAAAGAAATAAAATTGAGTTTGGAAAGAGAAATAAAATGATCCCATTTTATACGATTTAAAGTCTATACCGTATCGCGATACTTAAAATTTTAGTTTAGCGATAAATGTACGCAATTATAATTTCCATTATCCTTGAAAATTAAATTTAAAGTTTACATATCCTCGAAGACATGTACTTATATGCCTTGAAACCATGTCCCAAGGTACAAGCAAATTATTGTCCCAAGGTACAATTAAGCAAATATTTTTATTAAATGTAACGCAGTATTTGTTTCATTAAATTTAAAATATCAATGCAAGAAGTTTTCGAAGAAGTAACAATGTATATACTAACTGGACTATCAGACAATGAAACGTACCAAATAGGTACTTAGTAATTCAAAATGCAATATACGATCAAAAAAATACATTTCCCTCTGAAAAAAAACATTCATCTTCAGTGACTGAACAATAAATGCATGAGGCTTGAAACAAAGTGTATCACTTTATTTTCAACAGTGTTATCAAATTCTACTTGAAATTAGTATATATAATTGCAATTGATGTTGTCCCAAGGTACATGCGTCCCAAGGTACAACACTCTCCCTACATAAAGATTATGAAACTCTATTTTGTTACTTGAACAGAATTATGCAAATAAAAATTACAGATATTAGAACATTCAACATTTTTATGTATGGGAGTTTATTTTAAGAGCGAAAATGTTACGAAATATAGGCCATTAGTCAAGTTTCACCAATTTTTAATTAAAGCTTAGTTTTATAGTTATATATAAAATTTAATTTAATTATCTGATAACAAGGAAAAAGAGATCACGGATAGTCACAAATCAGGCTGAATTAATTTAAGTAAATAGGTACGTCGGTCAAAAAATAATACATAATGTTTGCGTTAGGTATTTGTACATCGCTCGGTTTTATTAAAGCACTCTATTTGTCTATTCCACTCTCTTCCCCACTACTACGAGTGCCTAAAACCAGCCCGGAACTCGTACTTTACCGCATCCTAGCTATGCAATGACATTTTGAAGTTGAAAAATACTGAAAAAGTGTTTTTGTTGCGAGTAAATTGTTAGTTTATTATTGCCTGTTTTTATAAACATTTAGTACCTAAAGAAAGAATGGATGCACTGATGCGTCTTTTTAAAATTTTAAAAATAAATTTCTATCATGAGAACCGTGTAAAGTTTGCATAAAATGGAAATTTTTATGAATTTTTCGAAATTTTTATAATCATGTACAATTTTTTTATTAAAATTTTAAAAAGGCACAAATGTTAATTGTTCCTTTAAGTATATAATCCTTGTTGAGGTAGACGGGTCTCTTAATATAGAACTTCGGGTTGTAAAACTATTTTAAGGCGCTACACTGGTGCCAAAACTTTAGTGAAAAAGGGACCTTGCTATATTTCAAACTGAGCTCTTGTTACTACACCTACACAGTTCATATTTTATATATAGATAGTTAAAAGATGACTCTAGACGGCAACGAAATTATATTTTTGAAATACTTAATGATATTTTAGAAATAAATTAGTAAAAATAGTCAATTTGGCCGATTTTTTACAATTTTTTTCGTCAGATATGTAATTATCTTGACAAAAAATATTTTCGTAGCCCTCTCACGAACAATGCAAGGGATCGACTATTTAAACAAAATTAATAAATATGCAATAATAAGGCCATAATTTGTAATATGAAAATGCATAAATTAATTCTTATGTTCTCTAATTGTTGTCGCAATTATGTATTGTATGAATTTTTCAATCAAATAATGCTTCCTAAATACTTATGGTAAATATCAGATTTTTATTTTGAGCAATATAGCCAGAATCGTGAATTCTGATTCTATTGCAGCAATATTGCGTGCAACAAGGGTAGAGCCTTAAAATCTATTCTCATTTATTGCCTGCACTGTAGCCGCTCCAATCGCTGCCATTACAATCATACACTTAATATTCCATATTTGCAATTCAATTTTCGATCATAAAGAGCATTTTTCCGCTACCATCAGGAAGCAAACAACATCATCAGCATCTCATCTAGCATCGAGCAGGCGCTGCCCACAACGCTCTAGGATCCGTGTATTTAAATTAATTCAACGACCTCTGTGTTATATGACGTCACTCTGCATCTCTAGGTTGCAGTTGGCGCTTGCGGATTACCAATTTGCTTGTTGAATTATTTATGAATGTTAAGCGGGCAGAGTTTAATAATAGGTGTTGTGTTGTTAAGAGCAAATTCAATTTAGATTTAACTGTTTAACAAGAGGGTTCTTACCAGATACGTTGTTTTTTGTGGATTGGAGGAATAATTCACAATTAAACTTGAATTAATTACTATATTTAATTTAATTTAAATTGTAATTTCTTGACTGTTTAGGTAAATGGAATGAAATATATATAACAGAGTTTTCAGTCCTCAAAGTTAAATTTATTTATTAACAGATGATAATCATCATTTGCTAAATTTAGCAACTTGTCGTCATAATTTAAAACATACACTATACAAAATTATTTGAATATTTCTACCTTTACAACTTCAAATTGGGACTAAACAAATTCAAATTGGGAATAATCAATTTCAAATTGGGACTAAACAAATTCAAATTGGGAATAAACAATTTCAAATTGGGACTAAACAATTTCAAATTGGGAATAAACAATTTCAATGAAAATAAACAATTTAAAATTCAGAACAAGTTAAAATGAATAGGCCGGCACAAATTAAACAGTGTAATACAGTTAAATTAGATTTTTTAGTGGAAAAAATTAGTAGAAATCTGGTTTTAGGTATACACCTTCCCAGTACCTTTACCAACAACATACTAAAAGTCTCAATCGTTTGGCCTGGAGCTTCGTCCGCCATTTTGAAAAAATGGCCGTCGTCTATTGTTTTTTTTGTAAGAATACCCTTAAATTATGACTAAACCTGTGCGTCAGAAAATTTGAATATAATTTTACTCATAGAAAAGTATTCAGGAAATTGGATTCTGCAAACTGGAAATTCATATTTTAATTCATAAAAAAATAATCAAAATTTATCGTATTTTTTTTCAAAATACATTTTCACGATTTTCTCGAAAACTGTACCACTTTCATAAAAAATATTTATACCATTTTGTAACAAATTTTGTGTTCTATAATTTGTTATTAACTGCTTTTTCGTAATATTAATTATTTACGAGATAACAATTAAAAACAATAGCCGGCAGCCATTTTTTTTTAAATAACGGAGGAAGCTCCAGTCCAATCGATTGATATTTTTAGTATGTTGTTGATAAAGTTACTGGGAAGGTGTATACCAAAATCCAGCTTTCCACTAATTTTTTCCACTAAAAAATCTAATTTGACTGGACTACAATGTTTAATTTGTGCCGGCCTATTCATTTTAACTTGTTCTTAATTTGAAATTGTTTATTTTCATTGAAATTGTTTAGTCCCAATTTGAAATTGTTTAGTCCTAATTTGAAATTGTTTAGTCCCAATTTGAAATTGTTTATTCCCAATTTGAAATTGTTTAGTCCCAATTTGAAATTGTTTATTCCCAATTAGAAATTGTTTAGTCCCAATTTGAAATTGTTTAGTCCCAATTTGAAGTTGTAAAGGTATAGACCAAGCAAAGTTACTACCAAGAATCAACTGTCTACAAATATTCAAATAATTTTGTATGGTGTATGTTTTAAATTATGACGACAAGTTGCTAAATTTTTATGTAACTAAATGTTTAATTTTTCAAGATTTTGATAATTGTAGGTACATTACCTTAATTGTATTATTTTTGTATGCTGTTTGTCATTTATTGTATGTGGTTTTCTCCTAGAACCCTGAGGAAGGTAGATTTGCTACCGAAACGTCGGTGATGATTATCATGTGTTAATAAATAAATTTAACTTTGAAGACTGAGAACTCTGTTATATATTTTTCATTCCTCTATATTTAATCTTTTATCTAAGTACAACTACGGCATATCCAGAAAGTAAGGTGACAAGTGCTCTGAAGGGTGCAGGGAATTTTTTTTTCAAAGGTTGGCATACATGCGTGTAGGGGGCTACGTAACGGTCAAACCGAGCCCTGGTTCAATTCAATCCGTTGAGAAATGCCGTCACAGGAGAAGCTTTCGTCTACCTCCGCAGAGGCCGTTCGCTCCACCTCCTCGGTCATCAATTTACTCACTTTGCGTCAAGAATCCGCGGCCGAAATTCATTCTCAACTTGTGGAAACCTATGAGCCTGAGGTAACGTCACGTCAGCACGTTTATTGCAAGTGGGTTAGGTTGTTTAAAGAAGGTCCCATTAACACTCATGACGAAGAAAGGAGTGAGGCCGTCGGCCGAGGTTCCTCACTTTGCGTCAAGAGTCCGCGGCCGACGGCCTCACTCATTTCTTCGTCATGAGTGTTAGTGAAACCTTTTTTAAACAACCTAACCCACTTGTAAACGTGCTGACATTACATTACCTCAGGCTCATAGGTTTCCAGAAGTTGACGATGAATTTTGGCCGCGGTTTCTTGACGCAAAGTGAGGAAATTGATGAGCGATGAGGTGGAGCGAACGGCCTCTTCGGAGGTTGACGAAAGCTGCTCCTGTGACGACATTTCTCAACGGATTGAATTGAACCAGGGCTCGGTTTGACCGTTACGAAGCCCCCTACACGCAGGTATGCCAACCTTTTTTTAAAAAAATTCCGTGCACCCTTCAGAGCACTTGTCACCTTACTTTCTGTATATTAAACGATTAGTGCATGACAAATAACAGCTAATGGAAGAATTTATGTAATGGAAGAATTTAGCAAAAACTCATGTCCTTCCTGAAGCTGAAAAGTTGATGATAAAAATGAATATTATAATATTAATCGTATCATCAACTGTTATTACCTTTTAATATGCAACATTTATTGATAATTATAAACAACATAATACGTGAGTTACTTATAATACGTTAGATACTTACAATTCACTAGTTACGGACTTAATACGTTAGATACAACCATAATATCATCAAAACCTTCCATAATATGCGAACTGTCAACTGATTGACAGATAAAATTGTTGATTTGTTTTAACATCGCTGTCGTTGAAGATACGATTAAGCTTTGAATATAACGCGTATATATGCGATTTAAGCCCCGTTGGATGTTCAAAGAGACTGGGTTTCACCTAGTCGCTTAGCAGTATCCTCGGTATTATAAATCGCGTTGCAAAAAAATATAGATGGAATACGAATTAAACCTTCGAATTTGAAACTGTGGTTCGACAACTAGCACACCGTCATATTATCATATATTACCGTTGCGCCAAAATTTAAAAAAAAAATGTTTCCTAAAAATTTCTTTGCTTCAGTTACCTATTCGACAATTATTTATTTTTGCTCATGAAGTAGGTAAAATACATGCGACTTTATATCTTTTGAAATAAATGTAACTTTGACATTTGACCTTGAGTGAAAAAAACCATTTACTATAGTTGATTTCTTAACTAAACGGAGCAATCTGAAGTTTTCTCGCTGAGCCGTATTTACACTGTGTAAATACGAGAAAAATATCACTAGATTTTTTTGGCGGCAAAATTAAATTTGACCTATCAGCGGGCAAACTCGATACAGTCACTGACAACAGCTGACGAGACAAGATGAAGAACATTTGTTTGTTTACATTACAAAGTTTGTGTGGTGTAAAACTGGTGTTACATCAGCCAATCAAAAACGATCAGTTTTAGCATTCTAACTTCAGATTGCTCCGTTTAGTTAGGAAATCAACTATACACATTAATTAATGTGAAAATTTCAAGATTCCATTGTAAAAAGAATTGAAAAGAAAACGGCGATGTCAAAACAATTTTCTTACCGAAGTTGCACTCGTACATAAATTCATTTCGAGGAAATTTTTGAAAAGAATTAATATACATGTGACTGAAAACAAACAGTTTTAATTTGATAACTCATAAGCAAAATCTATGGCGCATTTATTAAGGGGCTATACTCCTTGAGTGCAATAAGAATCAGAATTCACGATTCTGGCTATATTGCTCAAAATAAAAATCTGAAATTTTACATTAGTAACGACAAAGCATTGTTGAATTGAAAAATTCAAACTATATATTGTTCCGACAACAATTAGAAATAAAAAGAAATTAAACACTAGAATTTCGTGAGGATCTCATGAATGAACTATAAAAGTTATCAATGAGTTTAAAGATTAAATGAGTAGAACATAGATGTAAAAAGGGCGGAAAAACAATAAAACTATAATTTTATCAACAGAGTTGCCATAAATTATATCTAAACTTGTACAATTTTCGCCAAATTTCGCATAATTATTAAAGCCAAACTAATTACATTAACTAAAGATTTTGAAGATTCCGCACTTTTAGTATTCTTCCTTAATCTACATACAAAAATTCAACATCATACGTATAACAGTATTAGATTCAGATCCTCACAAAAATTACTCGTTTTTCAATGCGTATTATTGCCATGCAATAGGCTCTTAAGCATCTTATCTCCTCTCTTGCAAGTTGCAACACCAGCAAACTAGATCACCTCCGTCGGTAGATCATAGTCCCACAGATCAGCCCAGCCATGACTACATGCAATGCAGCGCCTACTGCCTGTGTCTGCCTCGTCCAAACATAAAAATTGTTATTGATCGTATTTTGATCTGACATGTAATACTTCTTGTCGTAAATCGTTCTGATATTTGCATTGAATTATCGATACACGTGGGAAGAAATTGCGTTCACGTTGCGAATTTCAATGCAGAAGAAGAAGAAGGACAAGATGGAAATAAATTATTGTGGATGACTTCCTTGGATTATTACCCAATTTGGATTACTTAGTATTTTCAACTTGCAGATTGTTTTGATCAAAACTTTGTCGTAAAATTATCCAGTTCAAATATGATATTAAACTGAGTGAACTGGTTGTACATATATGTATTAAGTTAAATTTGACCCAAATGGAAAATATAATTTACCTACACAGGGTGTTACATAATTTCAGGTACATACGTTAAGGGTATATGTTGTTTGATATGCCGATTACGATTTTAAAAGAATTATTTTTAAATTCTAAAAATTAAGAGTTGTTTACCGAAAACATTTTTGTAGTACTGCACTGGATTCGTTTTCCTATTAAATACAAACAATAGAAGTAGCTAATGAACATCTTAAATTCCGTAATACTAGTAAAATAACAAATGAAATTTAATTATTTTTAATGAAACAATAATTATTACTCCACCCAGTGGTAGTGGCTACGAAAAAATGTTGACTGGGAAACATGGAAATTAATTTTGCGATTTAAAAAAAAATCTTTTTTATTCGTAATCAGCATATCAAACAACATATACCCTTAACGTATGTACCTGAAGTTATGAAACAGCCTGTATAGTGTAACAAAATATTGCGTGTTTTGGAGGTGTAGCAGTTTCTGCTTTGCTCATTGCATATTAAAAATTTGCAGGAAAAACAGGTACCTACTAGATTTTTATGAAAAAATTATGCTAGATTTATGCCCCGTTAGAATTCTGAAAAAATCTTAAAATTTCGTATAAAAAATTTATGAAAAAGTGTGTTTTAAGATTACATGCTTTATTTTGAGATTAATAAGAAAATGTATAACTAGGCTTTTCCATTCTTCGTCTGTAAATAAATTTATGAAATTTTGCTTTATCTGTAAAACTTCGTGAACATTTTAAAAATTTGCTAGTCTTCTATTACTTATTTTCCGCGAATGTTTCAATGCGTTACCATAGGACGTGAAATCGATACCCTTTTTTGGTAAAGGTTGATTTTCATACCGGTGTTTAGTTTTGTTGACTTATGGTGGGATTCTGTGCAAATTTATAAGTTTTACAAATTTGTAAATCTTTAAATATTGAACAAAATCACATCAATAAAACTGTTCATATAATTATAAATTTCATTGCGATTTTTTTAAATATTTACAATTTTCTAGATCTGTAGCAACTACAGATTTTCACAGAATCCGACTATAAGTTTTTTTAATTTTTTATATTTATTTTATTATATTTATTTAACTTTATAGAATATTTTCCATATGAGCATACTGTAGGTATATTTTTCATTCTTCGATGATAATATCCATATAATTTATTTAATTTAGTTGCTCATCTCTTGAAGATGACATTCTTCATACCGAATCTAGTAAAATTGAGAAATAAATTTCTAACTGTAGGTAGGAGGTAGGTATTAAAGATTATCAGATCAGATTAAATAAAAGGTAAGCATCATGAAATTGGTGAAAATAGGACAAAACAACAAATCAAAATAGGTTTGTATTATTTTGAGAAGCATTAAGCTCCGTAAAAAACACAATAATCAACAAAAGCGCCTTTTTATTAGCGCAATTGATTGACATAGCCCAATTACTTATAATTATAAAATTTGTTATATTGCATGGGTTTAGTATCCTTCTAACTAGCGGTCTCAATATTCTAGAGACCTTCTATTATTGGATCAAGTGTTCGAAATCCTTTATATTGATGTATTATCTGTTATTAGGATTTTCTTGTCAAATAAAAACTTTAAACAAATGATTAATCTATAGTCAGAATTTAGCTATTTATATCTCCTGCTCTGATTAATGTTTACCCACCTCGATGTGGTAACAAGCAAGAAGATTAATTCCTTCCTTCGTGGATGTCCTTCAATGAATCTTTTCTCGTAATATCATGAATGAAACCTACTCCCGTCCACCTATAACCCGTGCTAATCCTTCACGTCCAGGGTCATCGAGTCCTGCAGTGTCGAGGGCAGAGGCATGGTTGCCATGACCACGCCTGGACTGACCCACGCAGCAGGATTTTTAAAACTGCAGGATTAGTGGAATCTAATCTTGCATTTGTCATAGAGTAGATAGCGATTCTAACTTGATCAGCTGGTATAGGTGATTATACAGGGTGCATATATTTTAATGGCATATAGTACTCGACTAACTTTCTTAATTACTTAATTCGTACCTAAATTTAAGGGCGGTTTTCGCAAGAAGCACATTTTTGAAACGACTGAATTGTTGATTGTATAGGGTCTTTCAATTTTAAATAAAACGTCAACGGTTTGACATAACAATTTAGTTTTTGCTTTATTTGGACAATGCAGTTATGTTCGGAACAAGATATGGTTCAAATGTCCACCACAGCTTTGTTGACACTGATCACAATATCGCTCCAATTTGGCCGAATTTGGCTCATCCGCAACACTGGCCGCTACAGCTGTGATATTCTCCTCACTTCGAACATTTCGTTGCCTTCTTGGCGGCTTATTGTCTTAGTAATGTTAACTCAAACTTTATCACAGTGCGTCTTATAGCCTGCACAGAGTAACGGTGACGGTGCCCCAATTCTGGGGTGAATAAACGTTGAGTACCCACAACTGAGCTCGAACTTTGGTAATATTTTTTTATTATTTCCAACCGGTCTAGAGGCGTCAAACGCTGTATCATAAAACTGCACACTATACTAAATAATTTGACACCTAGAAGTAAATAAAATATATATCAGAAACTGAGACATCTTTATTGAAAAAACTATCACTCATAATGAATATCTGATCAACTATGAATAGAATTAAATATAACTTTAATTAATTATTGTGCATTGGCATGAATATACAATTTTTCTATTTGGCGTTCACAAAGTTATCTTTGTGAAACGCAACTGAATGTCGCCAAAGTTCACTTTATGACACGCAACATATTTTTTTATAAGGTTGGTATTGGCAGTATCAAATGACATTTACTTCAATTGTCAAACGTCAAACCTCAGAACTGACAAATTTCAGTATAACTTTTAAATCTGTTTTGCTTCATTAATTACTTTTTATTCAATAAAATTAATGAATCTAGTAATAGAAAATAAATGTAAGATCAATATTTTCAATTCCAATGACAGTGGTAGTTAAATAAATGACAATATTAACATTTAATAAATAATACTTTATTATTATATTATTTATTAAATGATATTAAAATCACCAAAAAAACGTTAGGAGGCCAAAAAATGTATTTACCCCTCTGTTCTCGTCTCGTGTCTTAAGCATCTTCATTAATACACGAGCGGCAATAATATCACACTTTCTGCACTTACATAAATAATTATTTTATTGTACGCCAACACCTCAGTCAATTATGTGAGCCTGTCGTATCCTAACTGGGTAAAACGTAGATCTTTTATTTATTCAAATTTTCCACTTTCATTGAGTTACGCGCATTTGCAAATGTCACGCTGCATATTGAACACAGTTACGGAAGCATTTTTCTTCAGGATACAACTATCAATCTACATTCTGGTTACATAAAGAATCTCTTATGTAGAGCATATCTAGGAATGCCGTGATCAGAAACGTAGATAATTAGTTCCAGATAAAATGCGTGCAAAACGAACAGTGCCGGATTAACCCATGGGCATTATGGGCAGCTGCCCAGGGCCCCGACGTTCAGGGGCCCCGGAAGAACAAAACTAATTTTAATATAACAATAAAAATATTTCAATTAGGTAGTTTTAACTTCTTCCCAATTTATGAATTCAATAGTTTAAATTGTGCAAAAAACTAGGAATTATTTAAAAAATTTGATAAAAACCTCTTGAATTAGTATTTTAATAAATAGATGCCAGAAAATGTTTTGATAAGTACGAGTAATATTTTCGATGTCCCGATATTGGTAAGAGTTATTTTTATTATGACGATTTATTATGTACCCAAGGACGGCGATTTAACGGGTTTAACGGGGCTTATGTACCTATGCAAGTCTATTTAATGGGTGCACTACACCCATGCAAATTAAATCTGAAAACAGATATATATTCAATTTAATGAAAAATTACTATAAAATCATATAATCATTTTTTAATTTTGTTTTATTTTAAGTTATGACACAAAATTTTATGCGATTCCTCGAGACTCGATCTTAGAGATGTAAATGGTGTTTTTCATGTCAAAAAATTAAATTTTAAGATACCTGTACTTAACCTTAAACTAAACAAAATTTTCGTCTGCGGCGCATTTCTTTCATTTTTTATAATTACCCTCTCTGAATATATCACAGGGATTTGCCCTTAAGCCACGCAAAAAATTTAAATTGCTGCCCCTATTTAGTAGGTACTTTTTATTTTGTTACCAAATGTTATTTATATATTTTTTTATTTTACATTTTATTTATGTTTTAATAACAAAAATAATTCCTGCAAAAAAACGAATAACCTAAACTAGGAGAGGAGGTCCCCAAAATAATTACTGCCCAGGGCCCCATAAATCATTAATCCGGCTCTGAAAACGAAGGAGTGTATGAGTGTAAACATTTCAGCTATGCGTACGTATAACTTTATTTGCGCGTCAAGGAATATTGTTAATAACATGCAAATTCTCCCGTGCGAATGGCCACTAACAAGCAATCATTAGCTTATGATAATTTACTTCGTTTTCCTGTTTTTCCATTTCGAGCGCTCTGAATATGTCAGTCGGGCCGGTAGATTAGATACTATGTGTAACATAGTTCAGAAATTGTAGTGATTTTGTAGTGTCATTTAGTAAACATGGGATTGATTTTGTATTCGGTGAATCACTAGCAAACCAACGCTTAAACAGAATAATTGTGTGTTCCATTTGTGAGTATGTCAAAGCAATCTAAATCAACAGTCAGTGATCGTTTACTGTTCTGTTTTCGTTTTAGAGGATAGTTCTTTGGACACTTGCAAAATTTACATGAACAACTATTAAATTCTTAAATATACAAATTAGTAGGGAATTTATTTTAACACCAAAATACAAATTCGTTAAATTTAAATTATAGTAATGAGAGTTAAAAATGATGTAAAGGAACACTCATTTTAATAAAAGTGTATAGTTTACTTTGACAAAAATTGTTCTCTAATTTTTCAAGGATAGTTGCACTCTTGTATAAAGTAAGCCATAAACAAAACATAATTTTATCGCGTTGACAGCGGATAAAAATCTGACGTGGCCATCACACAACCTTCCGCCATATCTACACTTTAAACAGAATTGTATACGTACAATCCGGTGCCCATTTAAAATATAGAAATAAAAATCTAAAATATTCAAACACAGAAATTTGCATCACCTGAATCAAAAGATTCGTTCACAGGAAAACTCTTCTGTGTTGAAGCCATCCTCCGTTCAATTACTACATTTATATCTTACTTATGACTTATATGGCGCTAGTATGTCAATTTGTCACTCGTCTCACCTGTCAATATTTTTTACGCAGAAACAAAAATCAACCGAACATGGATTACAAGATTTCAACGTTTTATCTGATAAATTTATTTTTTAAATTTTACTGCAGTTCTTTAATGCTACCAGATAAAGACAATTTTTTTATAACGTGAGTTGCAAATATTTTTGCTTCTTATTCTTATTACAAATAAATACTATATTTATCCAAATTTATATAAATTTTTGACAATTATCTTTTTCAATCTTCAAAAAATATCACTTCCGGTGAAGATATTTGTACCAAAATCTAATGAGCTCTTCCTATTCGTATACAATTGTAAAATACCAAATATCAAATTTTTTGGGTAATTCGTATTTGAGTTATGTGACATCCGGCATCGGCCCGGACCACACACATACACACACACGCACGCACACACACACACACACACACACACACACACACACACACACACACACACACACACACACACACACACACACACACACACACACACACACACACACACACACACACACACACACATACATACAGACATCATCGAGAAACTATCAAAAATGAATTGTAAGGACCCTAATTCGTGCTCATCCACTTAAAACTCACAACCCGATTTTTTGCATGATTCCAATACCTTCCTTTACAGGTAAGCGGAAGGTAAAAAGGAAGGTAACTTTTTGCAAGTGATGAAACCTTGTTTATCTTTTTCTTAGCAACCAAACAAGACCCTAAAATGTCATTTGCTTCATATTTCTAATATTTATCAGTGAAATTATTAGATTTTGGGAGTATTTGTGAAGAACCAAAGGAGTCGTTAAATTATCTCTATGAATTACACTCAAGCATTTTATTTCCTCCGAATAAATTTCTGTTTGACATCTCAACCTTGTCACCTGACAGCAATTTGACTCGAAAAATCCATCTACGGTGATTTTATTAATCAATTTTTCATTTCAAATTGCTAGGAAACAAGATTTCAATACAAACAGAAATTTATCCGGCAAAATTAAAAGCTCTTGTGTAATTACAGTTGATAATATTATGATATAAAATACTAGTACCTACATATTGTAAAGCAGAAATGTTTTTTAACGTTTACTGATTCTGTTTTGTTTACTCATAAAGAAGGCGGTAAGCACAAAACAAACCAAGGCAACAGCATCAAAATGCAAACTAAATCTATATAACCAAAAATAAACATTATTTTCAGATTTATTTTTATTGTATCGGTCGGGCAAAAAATATTATGTGCATTTTGTACCGGTTTCGGATAATATTGGAAACCTCGACTACGTCTCGGTCAAACACTAACCGGTAAACTGCACATACCGCCTTTGATACTTAATATACTATTAAAAACTTCTTCATATATTTGACAAGATTTGTACTCCATTTGACATTATAAAAAGACTATAGGTACTAAATTTAGACTCGTATGTCAAATTATTAAAACCAAACAGCATTATATTTATTTATTGAAATATATTTAACAATTGTTTATTGAACCAAATTAAAAATTCCAGTGATCATCCAGATAAATAAATGAATGAATAAAGCAAAGAAACTAATTGAAAAGTGTAGATGAAAAGTGCAAATGATAATATACAGTTTATACATTTTGGTTAGCAGTTTTACAACCTTTCTTTCTCCCCGGTTTTGTAGTTTGAAATCCACTGGTTTCAAATGAATAATGACTAATTTGCTAAAGTGTTGACTGTAGGTGTAAATTATTACTTAGCACAGCAAAGCATTTCCATTCGTATAATTTAAGTGTGTATGATAAGAAACAATTTCTTCTGTTTCAAAACTGATCATAATTTAATTGTATAATGTCCATGCATACTTCTATCGCATTTCGGTTCAATCAAGCATGCCATGCAAAATCTCGCGGGCATTTTGATCGGATGATTACCTAGCGCTAAATGGAATGTTGCCTAATAGTCTAAGATTTGCAGATTTGCTACAGAAATGCCATTTTGAAAGGAATATTTTTCTTATAAAGAAATAATCTTGTTGCGACATCAACGTTGTTGCGTTTGCCACTTTATAAAAACTTTTAAAGATTTGACTTCAACTGTATTCCATTTATTACTTTAAGGCTCCTTTCGAATGAGCGTAGTGTAGTTACTTATTAAATTCATAACTCGCCCATTTCGATTACTTTATGAACCAAATTTTGGTAACAGTATACTAGCTGTATGTATTGTATTTTTCGATTTTCCGAACTTGTTTTGAATAATGGAAAGTCTAGAAAACCATCAAATTCGTAGTTTACCAATAACTTTTTTGTCGATTGGCATATTTTTTTCAAAAAAATTACACATGTATCTGCTATAGTGTTTCAACAGCGGAACATCGCTATTTTTCAAGAAACGTCCCTCATTTTAAATTTTAAAAAATAATCAAATTTTTGATTTTAATTTTTTTCGAAAATTTTTAAAATTTAAAAATATACCGCTGTTAAGCACAATATTTTAAAGAATTTTTGTAAATAATTTTGTTCTCGGAAATTTCCCTAAATAAAGTTATTAGTAAACTACGAACGCCTGTCTATGCGAAGGTGAAGTATAGCCTTAAGAATATAAGTTCATTTGAATCAAATAATTATAATACACGACACTCATTTCTTTAAAAAATAATATTAGATAAATTGACGATTCAGGATTATTAATTTTGGTCTAATCACAACATGGTTGCCGGAATCAAAGAAACAAAGTAACAAAATATTTTTGTAAACTTTAGTTTATTATGGACGTTTCGGCAATCAAAGCCATCATTATCATCCTAAAATATTTTACATAAACAACCAACAAAAAAATCTGAGCAGAATTTTAATAATACAATACAACTTACAATATAATTGTTGTCCAATAATATACATAAGCATTAGAGTTCTTTTATTCAGTAATACATTACAATTAGTGAGAGACGAAACAGAATTTTCAAAAATATGTCTTTGATCCTAAAAGCCATATTACTCCAAAATTTAAAAAATCTGATGTGACCAACTCACGACCTTCCACCTTATCTAGAAAATTGAATTTTAACAGAAATATACACTCATTACAATATTTTTTGATTACTTACATTTTTATTCACGTATGTCGTTGAATGTTACCTATCAATATAGCGTTTTATCCAGGGACCTGAACCGAACCGGAACATAAACCGAAACCGGAGTGAACCGGCTTATTTTTATGAACCTAAACCGAAACTTGAACCTGAAATAAAAAAGAACAAGAACTTTAACCGGAACACAAATACTGAACCGGTTCGAAAAACCAGTTTTTTATTATGTTTCCTTCTTGTTACTTAGTTTAAGTTCCTAGTTTTCAAGTTGCCTAATACTTTGTTTTGTTTTTGTTTGCATTTTGCAATAATAATTTATTTTATTTTCTATTGTTAATATAAATGTAAAAATTTGTCTTCATTAAACTTATAATATTGCACTTGAGTGTATTTAAAAAAAATTAAAATATAAATTAAAATATCAGCTGTTGAACCCAAATTGAACCGGTTCGCGAACCAAACAAAAATAAAAATTTCGAACCGGAACACAAAACCGAACCAAATTTTTTTATTGAACCACGAACCGAACCCGAACCGTTATTTTCAACGGTTCAGGTCCCTGGTTTTATCCGATAAATTTAATTTTGAAATTTTAGTACTTACAATTCTTTAGGGGACTCGTCTATCTTTTTTTTTCTAGAATACTCTCGATATTACTTTTTTTCTATTTCACTTTCTTCCCCACTACTACAGCTGCCCGAAACCAGCCCGAAACTCGTACTTTCCCGCATCCTAGCTATGCAATGTCATTTTGAAGTTGAAAAATACTGTAAACATGGCTTCAGTATTTCCATAATAATTTCTGTATTTTTTAAAGAATATATATATATATATATATATATATATATATATATATATATATATATATATATATATATATGTTTATAAGTCTAGATATGGCGGGAGGTTGTGTGCTGGCTGCTGGCCTCATCAGATTTTTTATAAGTATGTAAGAAATAATTATTCCTCTTATTATCATTACAAAAAATACTATGCTAAACTGGAACAGACTGAAACATGATTTATTTGAAAATTGGCCACATAAAAGACGCAAAAATAAAATTGACGGCAGTTACAAATTCTCATGAAAAATATCTACCATTCGCAATGAATCATAAAAGCATAAAAAAGAATCACACAGTAGCACAGAAAGAAATAATTTTATTATTCAATTCCGGATCAGTAATTATAATACTTACAGGCTTATTACCATAATAATCGTGTGAATCTGTTTACTGCATTACTGACTTATTACTTTCCGATCAGATCTAGATAATTATCAACCCATTACATTCAATATTCTAACACATTTATTAGTAATTATTAACATTTAAATAGACTTTTTCATGACAAATAATAAAAGAACAAAGACATAAAATAAGATCTGATTAATCGAAGTATTAACGTATCGTGTAATTAGTTTTTAATGTCATTTAGATAAAATAATATCTGCATCAGTGGATTCTGCAGTCTGTAATAAATTAATTACAGATTGTCACGTTCTTGCGTTGTTTGATTTATTTTTATGTTTCCGCCACAAAATTACAGTATCGGAGTTAATTAATAATCTCAAGAATTTTTACAGCCTTCGTTATTAATATTAGAGCAGAAATTGTAATTACTGGTATAATAGTCAGTGCAGAGTTTTGCACAATGGTCATTATTGTTGCTTTGTTTATTGATAATTGTTGACAAAGTAGCAAGATTGATCTTTATCTTGATTCATTATTGGAGTAATTAGTTTAACTAGACAGGTTTTATTTAAAAAACTGCATTATTGTTATAAAATAGGGCAAGCTATGATACAATAAAATATAGATTAGAACTAATTTTTTAAAAACGTTTATTTAAATATGATATCGGTATGCAAATAATAAAAGAATCATTTAAATTGTAAAGCCACATTGATTCTTTGATAATTCTTACATGCTTCGGAATTTTGTAAAAATAGTTATTATTATGTATCAAGTTTTATAAACGTTATTTTAGTCACGAGTTTTTTAGGAACGAGCGCAGCGAGTGTATAAAAACAAGTATCTAGAGAGATTATGAACGAATCACATACTATACTTTTTATAAGACCACAAATTAATTAATTTGTTTAAAATAATTCGAACATTTAAGTTAAAACATAATGATATTATACATAGCTACAAAATTATACTAAGGCAAGTATATCTAACTGTTATATTGGAAAAAAATTGACAATGATTGAAAGAAATAATTAATTTCACTCAGTTTTTTACAAAAATTAAATGTCAAATATAGGAGCCAACTTCATCCCGTGCTTAATATGTCAGTTGCTTTGTTCAGCCCGTGACTAAAAACGGCCAAAACCACGGCTTGTCGACGTGTGTTTAAAATGTTATTTAGCGACTTGGAAACCAGTTCGTTAAATGATGTTTTAATACCAGTAGTAGAAAAAATAAATTAACGGTTTTGAACTTCAAAGCAATGTGCTTGAGGTAGTTGTGACAAAATTATAAGTTAAGTACTTTATCAATGGCCGAGGGCTATTCGGCTAGTAAATTTTTCGCAGTTATAATTTAATTATTTATTGAAAACACGAGAGTCATTTTAAAACAATACTAAGTATTAAATTACATAACCGTCAATAATTCTGTCATATGACATTCTGTCATTTTGACTAAGTGATAATATTCCATGGGGTGCTGTCAGTTTAATGTTGGTCTCATTGGTCAATTTCGCACACGTGATCGGAAATGGAAGAATTACATTGGATATTTATTTTACCCAAAAATTTTCAATGTAACTATATTATTGAAAAATCTCCCATTAGCTGTTATTTGTGTTAGGGCTGGTTTATAATGGATGTAACTGGTGACTTCTTCTATGTTCTGTTAACATGAGCTATAAGTATTTCTATTTTACGATTCATAATGACACTGGATTTAACGTTTACCTATAATACTGTAACAGTAAGGTTCACCAACTTTTAAGAAAACTTCCTAGAATATAACTCATAAAGAGTGTGGCCATAGGTGCTATATTTAAAGCAAGTAGCCATGGTTTAATACTCTAAAAAATATGGAATTAATTAATGTTTAACTGTAACAATATGATATCCTAATATTAGTTCAGTATCTAACTATTAAACTCTTTATGTATAACCAAACATATTATTTTATTCAAATACAATTTTACTGAAGTCAGCCATACTCTGTATAAAGCCACTCTACATCACTCTTCACTCTTGCCGCACAAATAGCAAGCAAGTCCTATTTTTGTTCTTTGTTTTCATTTTGATGAGTATTTTATATTTCGCTACAATATTTATTTTTATAAACATTGCAGATCCAACAATGTAACTTTCAACAAACGGATCTATTTCTGACAGTTATAAGAAAGGTTATGTCGTCAAATGAAATGATTATGAACCACTTCTCATTCACATCACACATCTTACAGAATACAGAAGAAGTAACCGATTACATCCATTATAAACCAGTCCTTATGCTTTTTTATGAAATTTAAACCCATATACAATATTATTAATTAACTTATATTACTTTTAATCACTACTTGTGTCTAATGAATATTACTCACTTGCATGAATAACATTCGCGCCTGACTCTCACGACTAGATTTAATAACATTCTCAGTGCATAAAGCCCTGTTCGCACGAAGATTCTTTGAAGATTCTACCAAGATTTTGAATCCTGGAAAAGAAGAAATTTTAATTCTCACTAGAAAGAAAAAAACTTCTTTTCCAGGATTCAGAATCTTGGTAGAATCTTCACAGAATCCCTGTGCGAACAGGGCTTGAAGTGTTTCTTTTGCGACATAATATTCGTCATACTTTTTACCAATCACAATCTTGATCCAGATGAACTAATTGACCAAACCCCTCGCTCCTCATCGTGCGTGGGCCGACTCGGTACAAGGTGTGCATCGCCATAAATCATGGCGTCGGCTCCCATAACTGTCCCATAAGTCGCAATTATCTCACCGAGCGAGCGCATAAGGCCTAGAAGAGCGAAGAGTTGTGTGGCGAGAGAACTGCGTTCAAGTCTTCAAGCAGATTTGTATGGTGTGAAGAAATAGCGGCAAAGTTATGTTAGCCAGGGTGCTGATGGCCATATGATGATGGGATGAATGGACAGAATGAATGGGGTTTATGGGTTTTTCGCTGAGAAGTATGGTCAATTGTGCAGGGTAATTTTTCTGCAAAGGTTTCCTGTTTAAAAAATTATACTTAAGGCGGGAATGTAGCTGTATGAGAAAGAGGTAAAACAGTGCTCTACGGTTTGTATAATATTGAATCTAATACTAACGTAAGATCATTGAAATTTTTTTACGACAATATTTAATATTCATTCTACAGTGCGACGCATCGATTTTTCCAAATTTTTTCATAGTATTGTTTTTAAAAAATGGCGAATAAAGAGAAAAATACTACTTTTACATGTTTAATTTAGGGCATTTTAAATACAAAATCTATTAAAATTCATGCGTCGCACTGTAGGTAACATGTTATACAGTATATAAATAACGCGTTTTATGATTTCTTTTGTCTTATAAATACAATATCATACAAATACGATGCCACTTTTAGAGCGCGTTCGCTATTGCTGCCTTTGTTCGACACACTAAATCTGTATATAAAATATATCTCTCCTTTTTTTCGACGAAATCGTGGACAGCTACATTCCGGCCTTAAATGATTTCTAAGGGCCGGTTTTGCAATCGCTGGTTAAGGTCTTGGTTAACAGTTACCATGGATATTTCATTTTAGTTTTTAATTCTCGCCTCATATTCTATAAGAGAGGTACCTATTGTGATGGGTCAAAATTTTCGAGTGTGAGTTTTTGGTGGATAAGCACGTTTTAGGGTCCCTAGACTAAGAATTTATCATTTTTGAGATAATGTCTGTGTGTGTGTGTGTGCGCGCGCGTGTGTGTGTGTGTGGACGTTCGTGTGTTCGTTTGTATGTTACAATTTTTTCGTTCACGATAACTCCAAAAATATCAAACATTAAAATTTTAAATTTTGTATGTAAGGTTTCAATACGATTCTAAAAAGTCCAACATATTTTTGGTTTCGATCTACAAACCGGAAGTAGTACTTTTTAAAAATATTTCGATAAATAATTAATTTTAGACAATTTTTTTTATTTTAAATGAAAGATTATGTGATTATTACCTACAATCGGTATTTTATAAATTTTATATAATATATTAGCTTTGTTCGATGACATGAACTAGGTTGTTTTAGTGCACACTTTTTTGCACTGAAGCGTTCGATGACGCAAAGGTCCAGTTCATTCAACATGTTCGATGAGAAAAAAAGTGTGATCTTGAACACACTTATTTGTACTGACTCTTGAGGTGGAGTAAGTTAGTGCAGGGTGTCGGAGTGGGGATGTAACGTCAAATTTCAATTATGCGCATAAATAAATAAAGAATAAACTTTACTATCATCTAAATTTTTGAATTGATTTGACTCCTTAAATTTTTCACTTAGGTATTGAAATTATTATTTATTCTAAAATGTCTTATACGAGTACATTCGTTGTCCGTGTATGACGGAACATGTTCAAAATAATTTTTTATGCAATTTCGTTTTTGCTTGTTGTTACATAATAGTTATTTACAAACCAAATGCTGGAAGATTTTTATCTCACATGAGCGGTTTTTTATAATAAAACTATAATCAAATACGTTCAAATTGTCGTTGTAGTCTAATCATTAAATTGGAGGTTACGATGTTTTTTCTACAAGTTTTATTTTTAAATATTGGCGGTTTTCGGTGGTCTTGATTTGACTCTGAAATGTCTAGAAAAGCCAGTGTTCTTTGCATTTTTCCTGATTGACTACATTGGGAAATTGACATTTCCGATTGTCAATTGCGTGTTTAATATGTCATTTCATAGATGCTGTATCTGTAAGTATCTGTGTCAAGTATACATGATGTACAAAAAACAACAAAAGTCATGAACAAACCATGGTAACCAATCTAAACTAAAACAAATTATGTTCTAATTTGCACTACTGTGTTTTTTGAGAATCAAAGAACTAGAATACACTATTGTTCACTGTACTTCACTGCACTGTTCTGCACTACACTTCCAATTTTTTTCATCGAACAGAACTAGTGTATTATACTTATAATTTAGTATTTCGGTATCTTGTTGTCCATGATCGTGTAACATTTTTTTGTTACTACTTAAAATTTAAATGTTTATGACATGACAGTGACAATAGTAAATATCGTTTATATCTTTTGCAGTTTAAATAAAATGACTAAAATATATTTGTGAGTAGTAGCAGTAGTAGTAGTACTTATATATTAATATATTTGCATAATAAGTAAAAAAATAAAGTTTTTATGGCGGGAGGTCTTGTGGTGGCCATGTCAGATTTTTTAATTTGTGTTTTTCAATCTGTAGTTACTATTTAACTTGTAGTTAACTTTTATCACAGGTTTGGGATATGGTTAACTTAAAAGTAGTAGTTAATTTGAAACAAGTTTTCTAGATTTGCATCTTCCTGTGATTGCATCTTCCTATATTTGCCTTTATGCCGAATTTAAAATTCTAGATTTGAATTTTCTGTAAATGAATCTTTTGGTGTAGATATTTTATTATGCATTTTCTAGATTGCTTGCATTTTGTGTATGAAAATTCAAGAATATTATTTTCTTATGTTGGAACATAAAATTTGCCATTGTTAATGAATGTACGATACAAAATAAAAATAAACTCTCCATATCCTGGTTGAATAGCTCCGTTGTTATCCTATCTGCGCGGCTATTTACTATTTAGTAGCACTGCAGTCTCTATCGACTATCGAGGCATAGGCGTGGCCATAATTAACCCGCAGTCGGCTCGTATAGCACACGGGGCATTGTGAAATATATACGCTCTCCACCGGCTAATTAGTTACTGTTAGAAGCCATTTAAAACTAATAATTTAGAATGAAGAACAAAGCCAGAACTGTTATTACCATACGTGAAATATGTACCGCGATCCATTTCGAGGTGACTACCATTTAATTAGAATATATAGTGTAAATGGCTTCTGAACGAAATAGAAATACGCACGCATATCGTAAATGCTGCTTTATTTTTAACGGAAGCATGAATTAGTTGGAGATAACTTGGCTACGATTGAGAAAGAAGTCGATAAATTTTAAGGTTGCAATCGTAATCGCTTATTTCCTTTTTACTTTATGACTGTATCGAGTTTATGCTGCCAGAATACTATACGGTTTCTTTGATTTTGAAGAGGTACATGTTTGATAAGGAAAACTGAACTTTTAAAACTCTGTACTGTATTAATTTGTAACCATCTAACCACGTAGACTTATTGGTATTTATTTATTTGTGCTATCGCTCGTCTCTGGTCAAAATTGTTTTTTCACGACATGCGGAGAAAATTTTCTTCTCGCGAAATAGTGAAGAAAGTAGGTTTTCCCTCTCTAGAGAGGAAAGTAAGCAGTGTTACCACCAGTGTTATTTTACGATGAAATATTTTAAAAATTGTAAGTAAACTTATTATTTTATTGAAATTTCTGATTTTATAGTGATATACTATAAACTATTATTTTCCAAATATTATGTTTTATACTTTCTTTTTCTACTATTTCACGATTTTACAACTTAAATTTAATTTGGCATATTGGCTGCATTTCGTTGTTTGTTGTTTTCAAACGTCATTCTAACAGATGGCAGTTATGTGTTTCTTCTACATTTACAATGTTTTTAAATATGTCGTGAAAAAAATGTTATGTCTAACACGAGAGGAAAGCTCTTTTTCTCACTCGAGCTCGAAGTTTGTGTCACGAGCGAAGCGAGGCAATAATAAATAAATAAAAATACCATACAAGCTTGCGATATTTATGCCACGAGATATCCAAAGAAACCACGTCCATATTTAATTTATCACTTGTTTTTCATCCATAGATTACTGCACATTAATATTAAAAGTTAAAAATTATTAAAATTTCAATTGAATTTTCTCAATATTTTTATTATGTAAGGATATAAAACGAATACATGGTTGCATTCAGAAAAAAAATACTCTACCGAATAGGCTTAAAAAATATGTATATTCCTATTTGAAAAAATATAACTTTGTGTTGTAACTTGAGAACAACTGCTTTAAAAAATTATTTTATTCTTTAATCAGATGTCCCCCTTGGTCAGCTACAACTTTGCTATTTAACATTTTTTTGTAACTATAATAATAAAGAAAATATAGGCGTTGGTTGGTTTCGCTGTTACACCTTGTATACTTAAGCAGAATCTCTAGAATATGTAGTGATTCTAACAAATCACATAATAAATGAATAGATTAAAAGTTAATTCATGTGTAAAATAGAACACTATTTTCATTTCAGGAATATTCAATATGCTTCAATGTATTAAAATCTCCATTATCTATTAGATGACAATGCTTAAATTTTCCATAGTCAATTTAAATTATAAACAGCTTATGAATAATGCGGCATACACGCTTCGATGTTTGTATATAGAGTTCGACCTTGCCCTATTAATGAAAAATGTTCTTTTGTTGCAAATTTGTATTCATTGTAAATAAGAACATGAAAAAGGCTGATAGCCGACGTGATGTCGTTGTAATATATAATCTTCAAGTGTCTCCGAAGAAATTCCCGCATTAATGAATAAAATAATCACCAGGAGGTAAACATCTGTACTTGTGTGTCATTTTGTGAGAAATGTACACTAACATCAGAACTTTCCTCAATTCTTAGAAGAAAATTTATGTTTTATTTAAAATGTTTTATCTTTATATAAAATTAAATAATAGTATATTATGATTTGCCCCCATATTTACCAATCCCTATTTACCACCGTGCCTTTTTTACCACCGTAATTCTTTTACCAATCCATTTTTTACCAACATAATACTTTTACCAATCCATTTTTACCACCGTCCCTTTTTACCACTAAGTATTTTTTACCACCAACGTATTTACCAACGTATTCTTTTACCAATCCATTTTAACCACCATCCCTATTTTTACCATTAATTCTTTTTACCACCAACATATTTACCAACGTGTTTTTTTACCAATCCATTTTTACCACCGTCTCTTTTTTAACATAGCTAACAAAACCGTACTAAAGCCCCACAAACTCGGTAAAAAGTATAGTGGTACAAATGCAGAGGTAAAAGTTGGAGTGGTAAAAATTGAGTGGTAAAAATGGGTTAACGGTACAACAGAATAGCGGTAAAAAATAAGGGGGGGGTAAAAATCCTGTAGTAAAAGTTGGAGTGGTAAAAATAGAATGGTAAATATGTAGCACAACGGTAGAGATTATATATTAAAGGACCGAGGGTGAAGTTTATTCAATATCGAGAAAATTTAAAAATGAAATTGGATATTTCGTGTGTATAACTCAAATTGCCTAAAAAATGTAAAAATAGAATGGTAAATATGTAGCACAACGGTAGAGATTATATATTAAAGGACCGAGGGTGAAGTTTATTCAATATCGAGAAAATTTAAAAATGAAATTGGATATTTCAAATTGCCTAAAAAATTAGAAATTTTGAAAGAAAATTTTATTCGTGAAGAAAAAACAATTTCGTCGAAAAACTTCCGACTTATGAGTCAAAAGACCACAAAATGCACTTTTTTCAAACGCCCATAATTGTGCCAAATCGTCGTAGGAACTTCGTATTTTGAGTCCTGCACAGGTAATTGAACAAATTTCAATGCTTTTTTTGTGGATCGAGTCGACAAATTTTTTCCAACTCGGTACACATCGCTAAAGTTGGACGTTTTTTTTATGCGGGTTTTGAAGGGTACGAAAAGAGATCATCCTAATTTGAGTTTACCTTCTTATAGTAGAGTCACAAGCCACAATGGGGTTTCTCCGAAAGAATCGTCTAATTTGGTTGAAAAGTCGCCGAGTTATGTGCGAAAAACCTAAAATGCACCCATAACTTTATGCAAATCACAGTAGGAACTTCGTTCTTTTAGTGCTTTTTTTGGTGGATCAAGTCAAAAAAATAAAATTTCAACTCCGTACACAAAGTTGGACATTTTTAAAATTAATTTTTTTTTCTTCACATGGGTGCTAGAGGGCGGCGGAAGGGGTTGCGCTTAAGTTTGCATGCATGACTTATACTTGGGTAGGTCTGAATCTAGCTTTAAGCTTTTTACTTCCTTGTACGAAGTAAGGAAGTATTGTAATCGCGAAAAATTTCGGTTCTCAGATTTTGACGGAAATATCCGTTTTGACCTTTTCTGAATCCATTATGACTAGTTTCGACGTGACGTCTGTACGTACGTACGTACGGACGTATGTGTGTCGCATAACTCAAATACGGTTAGACGTAGAAAGTTGAAATTTTGTATTTAGGACTGTTATAGCATCTAGTTGTGCACCTCCTATTTTTGGTTTCAGTCTACAAACCGGAAGTAGTACTTTTTAAAAATATTTCGATAAATATTTAATTTTAGACAATTTTTTTTATTTTAAATGAAAGATTATGTGATTATTACCTACAATCGGTATTTTATAAATATTTTTGTATCTGCTATCATTTAAAAATAATTAAAGTATATATTTATAATTTATAGTATTTCGGTATCTTGTAGTCCATGATCGATTAACATTTGTTACTACGTAAAATTTAAATGATTATGACATGACAGTGACAATAGTAAAATATGCTTTATATCTTCTTCTGCAGTTTAAATCAAATGACTAAAATATATTTGTGAGTATTAGTATAATAAGTTAAAAGAATTTTTAATATTATTTTACATTTTAGTTATTAAGAAAAGTATGAACACACAAGGCGTACAAGGAAGTCATGTGGTGTCCACGTCAGATTTTTTATTGCATTAAACTGTGCTCATTCGTTTTTAGCCGTGGAGAGAAAAATAAGTTTTAATATTTTTCCATAATAACAAGTATGAGAATGACTCATTATTCTGTACTATAACTATATAAGTAACCCGGCTCGCGTTGCTACGCCTCCAACTCGAATTTAAAGGAATCTCGTTACAAGAATTCTAAGTTATTACCATATAAATAGTGGCAATACTAACTACGCCCATGATACCATACCAGAACCCAATAGGTTACCAACATTTAACCATTACAAATTTGAACACAATCGGTGCAGTACATTTTGAGTTAGCTAGCCACCATTTTGTTTCAAGATGGCGGACTGACATTTTTGTTATAAGTTAGATCTTAAGCTATTACCATACCAAATTTGAACTCAATCGGTGCAGTAAACTCTGAATTAGATAGCCGCCGACAACAATGAAATTTAACATCGTTATAAACATGAAATAAATTTTAAAAAAAACTTAATACTAACCAATACTAACAATCCACAACTGTCTGTTTCAAAACACCTAGACCAACTGAATTCGAAATTCCTATTCAACAACTAATACATAGTAGTTTGATTAAATGTCTGGTTATCTAATTTGTTCAATTAAGTGACAAATCGCTGTACATTTTCGTCATAAAATAGTCCAGTCAACGAAAAGGTATAGAGGGAAATGCTTGGAACACAATTTTTGACTTTGTAACTTTGTTTGGACTAGTTAGGAGGTGAACATATCAAAAGTCCCCGCCCGTAGCCCTTAAGCCGAGGTGTGGCGGAGGGTTTGAAAGTCTCATTTTTCGGTTTTTTGTTTATATCTCGGAAGCTATGCGTCCTACCGACATTTTAAAATACTGCATCTTATGGAGAAATGTTCTTAGAATTTAATGCAGGAAACCGGATGTCGATAACTTTATCCGTTCAGAAGTTACAGCTCATTAAACACAATAAACACAAAATATTTGAATACTTCTGTCGAAAAAAAATTGATATTTTGGCCTAATGAACGCCCTAAAAAGTTTTTAAAATAACGTATTTTATAGATAAATGTTCGTGAAATTTAATGAAAGAAACCGGAAGACAATATTTTTATTCATTCAGAAGTTACAGTTAATTAAACACAAAAATAACGAAAAAAGTTAAAATTTCTCAACTTTCATTTTTTTGAAAAAATTGCTAATTTTAGAAGTGTCATATCTCGGAAACTAAAGGACGTACAGAGCTGCGGTTGGGCTTAAATTGTTGCAAATTCATTGCTTTCATTTTGTATAGAGTGGTCATGTCGGTAGGACGCATAGCTTCCGAGATATAAACAAAAAACCGAAAAATGAGACTTTCAAACCCTCCGCCACACCTCGGCTTAAGGGCTACGGGCGGGGACTTTTGATATGTTCACCCCCTAACTAGTCCAAACAAAGTTATGAAGTCAAAAATTGTGTTCCAAGCATTTCCCTCTATACCTTTTTTTGAGCATTCGTTGCCTGGACTAAAAAGGAACAATTTTGACTTTTTTTTGAAAATATAATATAGCCTATGTCACCCGGGGATAGTGTAGCTTCCCAACGGTAAAAGAATTTTTCAAATTGGTCCAGTAGTTTCGGAGCCTATTCAATTCATACAAACAAACAAACAAATCTTTCCTCTTTATTATATTAGTATAGATCGTAATGTATAATTGTGTCCATCTTATTATAATAATCATTCAGGAATTAAATGATTAGAGTAATCTGTGAATATGATTTCAGTTAATCTTTTGACAGTAAATGAAGCTGCTATCACTATCTTTTGTAGTAAATTACGAGGTAGGTAACTAACATCTGATTCACTCTCTTCTTTCTACAACATCTGTGCGTAGAATGTATAAAGTGATTTGACAGGTGGCATTCGCGTGGTGATATGTCATCTTAAATATGTAATTATATAGCTGGTACATTAAAACACGATAGTTAAGTTTATTTACTCGTTTTACTACTTACGCTTTATAGGCCTTTTGTAGGCACATGTGAACTATCAAATTTAAAATCGTTAGAAACTTAGAGAGTTGGTATCACTCTTGCGCGTTGAATATGTTTTACTTTTTGATTAATAATAATAAGTAGTGCAAATATTGAAAAATGTTATGCATAAATAGTATACCTTACTTATTTATAACGTTTATAACTCGACTTGGTTGTGACAACCTGACATACTGTGAAGCATTTGCATAGATATATTTTACAATTTTACCGCGTGTGCGATTACCAGCCGCCAACTCACGGGTACCCATGCGGTTATTAATGGAAAGTGGGACCTAAATGAGATCCTTGTGGTACCCCTATTAATTTTAAAGACGTGTTGTAGGTATAGGCTCTACGAATTGAAAACGAAAATGGTTGTTTGATATACTTTTAAATTTGTGCTGAAATCGAAAAGTTCTAGTATAACAAAAAAAGTATGGCTTTTATATACACGGTGGGCCATTTTAAGTTGCGTTTAGGAATATCTCGAAAACGAAGCATCGGATGAAAAATCCAAAAAACACTACTAAAATATTTTCGAGGGGGCCATTCAATGACACCAAATTCAACCCCCCTGCCCCAACCCTGGGGGGTGGGACGAGGGTAAGTTTGAAATCTTAAATGGGAACCCCAAATTTTTTTGCAGATTCGCATTCTACGTGAAAAACGGAATTCAGTGACATCAAAATCTTCGAGAAAAAGTGGGTGTTGCCGTAGGTATTAATTTCCTGTCAAACAAACATTCGGTTTCATTGCACCAAATTTTGAGTTCATCTTGTTTTTTGCGATTCGCAGGATCCCAAAAGGCTCAAACGGTCACGTGATCTTGTAATAAAAAATATGATTTTCCGCGTTTTCATACAACATGCCGAAGAAACAATTAATATTTGTGTCATAAAACAACTATAACCAAATTGGCATGCAGTCCTCGTTGGCCCAAGAGTGGAAAATTTTGGAAAAGTTTTCCGCAAGTGGAAATGCAATTTTCCATATGACCGGAAAGCGTGCAAGGGTTTAATACCCATTTTTACTTCCTTGTACAGAGTAAAAAGGAAGTATTGTAATCGCGAAAAATTTCAGTTCTCAGATTTTGACGGAAATATCCGTTTTGACCATTTCTGAATCCATTATGACTAGTTTCGTCGTGACGTCTGTACGTACGTCCGTACGTATGTACGTGCGTACGGACGGACGTATGTATGTCGCATAACTCAAATACGGTTAGACGTAGAAAGTTGAAATTTTGTATTTAGGACTGTTATAGCATCTAGTTGTGCACCTCCTATTTTTGGTTTCAATCTACAAACCGGAAGTAGTACTTTTTTAAATATTTCGATAAATATTTAATTTAAGACAATTTTTTTATTTTAAATGAAAAATTATGTGATTATTACCTACAATCGGTATTTTATAAATATTTTTGTATCTGGTATCATTTAAGAATAATTAAAGTAGGTATATATTTATAATTTAGTATTTCGGTATCTTGTAGTCCATGATCGATTAACATTTGTTACTACGTAAAATTTAAATGACAGTGACAATAGTAAAATATGCTTTATATCTTCTTCTGCAGTTTAAATAAAATGACTAAAATATATTTGTGAGTATAGTACCAGTAGTACCTAGTAGTACTTATATATTTGTATAATAAGTTAAAAGAATAAAGTAGGTACCTATGGCGGGAGGTCTTGTGGTGGCCACGTCAGATTTTTTTATATTATTCTACATTTTAGTTATTAAGAAAAGTATGAACAGTTTAATAGGCGTACAAGGAAGTCATGTGGTGTCCACGTTAGATTTTTCTATGTTGTCATAGGGTCAATATGCTATGCTCCAAAAGGCATGCTGTATGAAATCGGAGACCATCACCTGACGTCATATAGTGGGGAAGAAAAAGTAAAATCGAGACCGAGAGTAGGTATTCTAGGAATTCAGAAAAAACGTAGACGGGCCGCTTAAGTTACATAGTTAAGTAAACACTTAATAACGTATCAAAACAATTTGAAAAATTCTCTGATTACTCATACACCACACAGTAGTAGCTCTTACATAGCCACCTATAAAAAACCTAATAAACGAACGACTTGTATCAATTAATTTCATACATTGTAGGAAGTAATAACTTTCAGCTAATCTTTTACGTAAGTTTAATGATTAGTCGTAGTCGGCTTGGTGCGCATTGCACGGCGTGGCTCACACGCACACACACACGTCGTCGTGTGTGTGCGGTAGAGACATGCAGAGCACATGCAAGCAGCCAGATCAGCGAGAGCCGTGCAATAAACAAGTTCCACGCTTTTTTACACTAAGATCACGACAGAAATTTTAATTTATGAAGACTAGTCATACGGCACTGGTAGGAGATAGGAATAGGATAGCAATGGTGGCAGAGGCGTTCGTCAAAAAGGGGCTAATATTAAGACGATCCCCCACTATGAGGCGCCGTTTGTGTCAAAATTAAAACATAATAAAATACGCATAATTCATTGCAAACACTTAAGATTTCATGTATTATATCATAAACTTGTTAAATATATAATATAAACTATGTTTTAACGTGTTAATGTTTTTTCTGCTGAATATAATGTTATATTATTTAACGAGTAAATAATGTAGGCTATAATTAATGAGGATTAAAGTTTGTTCACGAGCCGAAGGCGAGTGTATAAATCATCCGAGTTAATTATAGCCATTATTTTCGAGTCAAATACGACGTTTTATCTACAACTTTTTAAATAAAGCAACATTTTCTTACTACAAATTTGTATTGATATTAACCTAACCTCAAACTTTGGTGTGATGACAATTTATCCGAGTAATTTAGAACTATTATGGGCTAGTCATATACAGCGTTTTACAAATTTTTATTATTTTTACTGTTTCTGCTTACAACGTCATAAAATGATAACTTGATGTAACACTAATATTAAAACAGATATGATGACAGTTTGACAGTTCGAGAGAATAAAGTACTCATTATTTAACAGTGTGAAATAATGAATACATTATTTCATAATGTGTCCTTATGGAGGGGTTTATTATACTACTTTCACGTATATAATGAATACATTATTCTATTGTTGTAGATAAACTTTATTATTATTGTGTATAATCTTCTGTTTCATTTTACTTCTCTCTCTTATGCATTTGGCTCCACCCTTTTCGGCTACACTGTTGTCAAATTATCGTATTCTTTTAGCAGCGCCAACACTAGACTACGATAATTTGACAACAGTGTAGCCGAAAGGGGTGGAGCCAAATGAACAAGAGATAGATGTAAAATGAAACAGAAGAGTTTTACACCATAATAATAAAGTTTATATTAAGCAGAAAAAACATATATTAGCACGTTAAAATATAATTTATATTACATATGTAACAAGTTTATGCTATAATATATGAAATCTTAAGTGTTTGTAATGAAAAATGCTTATTTTAATATGTTTTATTTTTGACACAAACGGCGCCTCATATACTCCACCGTGCCCAGAAAACAAACAAAATCGTTTATTATCGTGGATTAAAAACAAATTTAGGAACTTATTTATTAAAAAATCTGATGTTGCCATCACATAACTTCTCGCTATTTAAAGAGGAAAAAAGTAAATTTAAATAATCAATAATATTAAACTATAATATGTCAAATACATAAATAAACACAAATTCATAATTATTTATCGATTAGGCACTCTATACATTTCTACGAATTACAAAAAAAACAACAATACTTTCAGTATTTTTTCAAGTAATGATGATTCCGGTCAGTTACATTACATCCAACATTCTTAAATCTGAAATTTAATTCAACAAGAAAAACTTATCACACTTAAATGTGAAATGAAACTATATCACTGTCAAAACAAAAGGTTAAGTAAGTAAAGTAAACTGATTTAACTATGACACAATTAAATTAGTACGTTGTCTTTCGATTGTCATTTATAAACCAGAAATTTTATATTTTTATTTAAAATTTTATATTTATTCCTTATAGTTAAATCAATATAATTAGGTACCTATACTGCCCTCAAGTTATTATTTTACTTCTACATACTTACTTAATCCTAAAGACCTTTCTACCCTTGCGGGTGTAAGTAAATATACGTTTTTTAAATTTTTTTCAGTTTTTCATCATTATTTGGTTAACTATGCATTTTATATTTAGTAAAAATTAACCCGTAAAAACAAAGTTTTTGACTATAAATCCTTTATACAGGGTGAGTCATCGAAATGCCCGTCGTCGATATCTCCCTTGTCGTTAAAAATACAGCATAAATTTATTAACGGAATTTTTCGTCTACTCAAGGAGCATAACTTAAAATTATTTTCACATATACAGGGTGTTGCATAACGACTTGGCAATAATTGTTCGTCTTTTTGTAAATGAAACACCCTATATATTTTTATATATTTTGAATTGTATTTTATATACCTATACGAAAATATAAGTTTCATTTTAGTTTTCCGCGGCGTTGCCAAGTTATTCAATTTTTTCCCTAAAAAAAGCCGAATACACGTATTGTTTTATAAAGGCGTACTGAAGTTATTTTAATAGTAAAAATTATGAATTTTTTTTTCTATACAGCTGTAACTATACTCTTTGGTCTGACATGTATATGAGACTCGATCGATATTTATTTATATTTTTGTTTTCATTGTAACTCTTATTTCTTAGATAGTGTGTTTCAAGAAAGAGTTAAAAAGAGTAGGGTATGGCGGGAGGTCTTGTGCTGGTCAAATCAGATTTTTTCTTGTGCCAAAGTAAATGTTTGGTCACAACGAGCCTATGTACCACATTTCAGAGTTAAAAATCTGACGTGGCCATCACACAACCTTCCGCCATATCTAGACTTTAAACAGAAATGTATACGTGCAATCCGGTGCCCATTTAAAATATACAAATAAAAATCTCAAATATTCAAACAAAGAAATTTGCATCACCTGAATAAAAAGATTCATTCACAGGAAAACTCTGCTGTGTTGAAGCCATCCTCCGTTCAATTACTACATTTAATATCTTACTTAGGACTTATATAGCGCTAGTATGCCAACTTGTCACCCGTCTCACCTGTCAATATTTTTTACGCAGAAACAAAAATCAACCGATCATGGATTACAAGATATCAACGTTTTATTTGATAAATTTATTTTTTAAATTTTACTGCAGTTCTTTAATGGATTCCCGGAAATTTCATCGCGGTAAAATTCATCGCGGAAAGTTCATCGCGGAAAGTTAATCGCAGGAAAATTCATCGCGGGGAAAATTCATCGCGAGGTAAATTAATCGCAGGAAAGTTCATCGCGGGAAAGTTCATCGCGGGGTAAATTCATCGCGAGGTAAATTCATCGCGGGCAAGTTCATCGCGGGAAAGTTCATCGCGGGGAAAATTCATCGCGAGGTAAATTAATCGCGGGAAAGTTAATCGCGGACAAGTTCATCGCGGAGAAAATTCATCGCGAGGTAAATTAATCGCGGGAAAGATCATCGCGAAATAAATTCATCGCGAGGTAACTTAATTACGTAAAAGTTCATCGCGATGATAATTAATCGCCAAAAAATTAATTTCAGACATATTCATGATCTGTAAATTCTTCTTTGCAGACAAATAAATCACAATGTTGCGTGTTATTAACAACAGTTGCATAAGCGCAGAAGTGCACATTTGAAAAGCACGATGGTTTTAGGGATTGTAGGTACGACAGTTTTTCTACAATATTTTTTGAATTTTTTAAAACTAGAAAATATTTCTGCCTAACATTTTTCTGAACTTAACCCCATCATACTCAAAGAGTATTTTTAACAAGATTTTTTGAATTTTTTAAAACTAGAAAATATTCTTGTCTAACATCATACTCGAGGAGTATTTTTATCAAGGTTTTTTGAATTTTTCAAAACTAGAAAATATTCTTGCCTAACATTTTTCTGAACATAACCCCAACATACTCGAAGAGTAGGTATTTTTAACAAGATTTTTTGAATTTTTTAAAACTAGAAAATATTTTTGCCTAACATTTTTCTGAACTTAACTTACTCGAAGAGTAAATGCCACACCACCGAAAACCACAGCGTATAAAAACCATAACCACACGTCCGAAAAACCACAGCGTATAAATGTTCCCGCACCACAATGTCCAGCTACCCATATACCAATTTTCACACTTCGATTTGCACATTTGTACCCAAACTAATCAATACTAACAAAACCCTAATTGAGTCCAACAGATCTCCGTTTTTTAAAAATAAACTAATCAATACTAACAAAACCCTAATGAGTCCAACAGAACTCCGTTTTTTTAAAATAAACTAATCAATACTAACAAAACCCTAATTGAGTTCAACAGAACTCCGTTTTTTTTAAAAATAAACTAATCAATACTAACAAAACCCTAATTGAGTCCAACAGAACTCCGTTTTTTTGACATAAACTAATCAATACTAACAAAACCCTAATTGAGTCCAACAGAACTCCGTTTTTTTGACATAAACTAATCAATACTAACAAAACCCTAATTGACTCCACAAGTTGTGACGTCACGACCGCCATGTTATTGTAGTAGGTTACGGTTTACGTTCCAAACAAACCATTACAAGCGTGATGCAGAGCATAAGTAAGTATGAAAATATCATATTTAATTAAAAAATTTAGTTTATTTTGAAGTTTAGTAAATATTTAAACTAATAGGAAAGTGTAACCTATCAACAAACTTTACTTTAGTGTTTATTTGACAGATATTGCTTAAATACGAGAAATTTGATGAATGCAAGTTGAACATATCTGTATTAAAACCGATTAAAACATTAATGTACTTACCTTACACAATAACTAGCATTAATAAAGAAATAAATGACTTTCAAACTGAGCTACACTTAAAATAACACGTTCAGCTGCGTTTGTTTGGAACGCAAACCAAACCGTAACCATAGTAACCTGGCGATCATGACGTCACACTTGCGGAGTCAATTGAGTCCAACAGAACTCCGTTTTTTGACATAAACTAATCAATACTAACAAAACCCTAATTGAGTCCAACAGAACTCCGTTTTTTTGACATAAACTAATCAATACTAACAAAACCCTAATTGAGTCCAACAGAACTTTGTTACACCAGTTGGGTATACCTGAGGCCTGAGGTATTAAATATATTCAAGTGTTATTGAGTTTCTATATCTTTCTTCGAAATTTGCAGTATTACACTTTTGTTTCTTAGCTATTGATGTTGTGAACGAATGGTAAATGACTTTTTAATCCTATTATAGAAATTGTAAGCCAAAGAACACCTGCAAACGTTAGAATTTTATGAACTTTTTTCAAGTGCAGTTTGTGCAGAGAAGTGCAGGGAAAATATTAAATTTCATATTATAAAATAATTCGTGATCAATAAGGATTAACATAACACAACATACCATTCCACATTACTACAATAAATATATTCGTGATGAATTTTCTCCGCGATGAACTTTCTCGCGATTAATTTACCTTGCGATGAATTTTCCCCGCGATGAATTTTCCCCGCGATGAATTTTCCCCGCGATGAACATTCCCGCGATGAACTTTCTCGCGATTAATTTACCTCGCGATGAATTTTCCCCGCGATGAACTTTCCCGCGATTAACTTGCCCGCGATGAATTTACCTCGCGATGAATTTACCCCGCGATGAACTTTACCGCGATGAACTTTCCTGCGATTAATTTACCTCGCGATGAATTTTCCCCGCGATGAATTTTCCTGCGATTAACTTTCCGCGATGAACTTTCCGCGATGAATTTTCCTGCGATGAATTGTCTGGACACGCTTTAATGCTACCAGATAAAGACAATTTTATAACGTAAGTTGCAAATAACTTTTCCTCTTATTCTCATTACAAATAAATACTATATTTTTCCAAATTTATATACAATTTTGACAATTAACCTTTTCAATCTTCAAAAAATATCACTTCCGATGAAGATATTTGTACCAAAATCTAGGGAGCTCTTCCAATTTATATACAAATGTTAAATACCAAATATCAAAATTTTCGGGTAATTCGTATTTGAGTTATGCGACTAACAACCCTTGACCACACACACACACACATACACACACACATACACACAGACATCATCGTGAAACTATCAAAAATGAGTTGTAAGGACCCTAATTCGTGCTCATCCACTAAAAATTCACCATCCGATTTTTTGCATGATTCCAATACCTTCCTTAGGTCCGTGAAGTTAGCGGTACACCATTACAAAATCCAAAATTTCATTACGTAATAATTTAGTGCTAATTTATTGCTAATTATTGCCGTATAATACAAATTTATTGCTATTGTTGTTATGGAGATAATCAACAAATTATAAGTGTACCGTCAAGTTCACGCTGGCGGTACACCATTGCAAAATCAAAAATTTTACTACGTAAAAATTTAGTGCTAATTTATTGCTAATTATTGCCGTATAACACAAATTTATTGCTATAGTTGTTATGGAGATAATCAATAATTTATAAGTGTACCGTCAAGTTCACGCTGGCGGTACACCATTGCAAAATCCAAAATTTTATTATGCAAGAATTTAGTGCTAATTAATTGCTAATTATTGCCGTATAATACAAATTTATTGCTATTGTTGTTATGGAGATAATCAACAATTTATAAGTACCGTCAAGTTAACGCTGACGGTACACCATTGCAAAATCCAAAATTTCATTACGTTATAATTTAGTTCTAGTTTATTTTTAATTATTGCCGTATAACACAAATTTATTGCTATTGTTGTTTGGACATAATCAACAATTTGTAAGTCTAGTACCACCAAGTTCACGCTAGAGGAACACCATTATATAAAATTCAAAATTTGGTTGCGTCATAATTTAGAACTAATTGCTGGTTATTGCCATATAACATAATTTTATTGTTATTGTTTTAATAGAGATGATCAACGATTTCTAATAATTGTAATTCCAAGTTCACGTTAATTTAATGTTAAAATTATTTCTGTATAATACAAATTTATTTCTCTGGTTGTAATGAAGATAAGTTTACACTGGAGGGGGTACAATATCATAAGATTATTGTTTACATCATAATTTGCTAAAAAAATCCTATAAATTTATTGCTTTTGTTGGGGGGTAATTACTAAGTTCTACAAAACTATGTAGGTAACTCAAAGTTCATGTAGGCAAGAGATAGGTACTACATCATTAAACATTTATTGATTATTTATTATAACAATTTAATAATTTTTTTACTTTTTTTGTATAATAAAACGATAATAAATTAATGAATTTTATGATTAGTTCTAAAACATCCAGCTGATATTTTGTAAACTACTAACATAAGATACAATTTTCATGTATAAGCTTGTTCAGTATTATGTATTGTACATTATATAGCAACAAGGATATCATAGCAAGAGAAACAAAACAAAAATTTAACAAACTTTTGTGCTGAAAAAGATATTTCATATAAAAAGACCATTAAAATTATTCTTTTTTATTTATTTCTTTACATTTTATTTATGATTGTAACTATTATATTTTATGTATTTTTAATATTAAAATTTATGTGAAAATTATTTTATTATAATAATAATATCAATTTATTTAGCATTGCTAGTAAATACAAATATAACAATACATAAACATTTCTAGTAAATACAAATATAAATATATAATATATTGCAGATGATAATTAGAGTGCGGATTATATGCAGGCAAATATGATCAAATTATGCATTGAAATATGACCAAAATATGCTCAATATATGCACAAAATAAAATAAATATGCAATATTTTACAAATATATGCCGATATGCAACATAATTTTATTAATTTGTACTAATAACGTATTTTTATAAATCAGAAAAACTACATTTTGTCAACAATGCACAAGAATATCAAATAAAATTTTGGTCCTAAAAGAAAGGCTAAAATGAACCTTTAATTATGGTGTCAGCCAAATTGATTTCTGCTATAAGTAGTTTGCTACCTTAAAGTACTTCTGTAATGTCAGATATTAAATTTCACATTATAAAATATTTCGTGTACAATAAGGATTAACATAACACAACATAACATTTAACATTACTACAATGAAAATATTCGCGATGAATTTTCTTCGCGATGAATTTTCCCGCCATTAATATACCTCGCGATGAACATTTCCGCGATGAATTATTTTGTCTTTTAAAATATAATAGTTACAATCATAAATAAAATTAAATGAAATAAATTTTTAAAAAAATAACGGTATTTTTATATGAAATATTTTTTTCAGCACAAAAGTTTTAAATATTTGTTTTGTTTCTCTTGCTATAATATACTTGTTGCTATAATAATGTACAATACACAATAATGAATAAGCTTATACTTGAAAATTTTCTCTTATGTTAGTAGTTTACAAAATATCAGTTGGATATTATCCTGTCCGTTTTCAACACAAAGTGTTCTTCCATTCTAGTTAAATTCATTAATTTATTATTGTTTTATTATACAAGAAAACTAAAAAAATTCTTAAATTGTTTTAATATATAATCAATAAATGTATATATATTTATTGCGACACAGATTTTTTTGTTTAATGATACAGTACCTATCCCCTGCCTGTATGAACTTTGAGATACCTATATATTTTTGTAGAACTGAATAATTACCACTCTTATAACAAAAGCAATAAATTTGTGTTTTACGTTATACGGCAATACAGGAAAAAAATTGTACCAAATTATAAAGTAAAAAGTAATCTTATGATATGGTACCCCCTCCTGTGTAAACTTATGGTACTACACTTGGAAATTGTTGATTATCTCCATAACAACAATAGCAATAAATTTGTGTTATTCGGCAATAATTAGCAATAAATTAGCACTAAATTATTACGTAATAAAATTTTGAATTTTGCAATGTTGTACCGTCAGCGTGAACTTGACGGTACACTTATAAATTATTGATTATCTCCATAAGAACAATAGCAATAAATTTGTATTATACAGCAATAATTAGCAATAAATTAGCACTAAATTCTTACGTACTAAAATTTTAGATTTTGCAATGGTGTACCGCCAGCGTGAACTTGACGGTACACTTATAAATTGTTGATTATCTCCATAACAACTATAGCAATAAATTTGTATTATACGGCAATAATTAGCAATAAATTAGCACTAAATTATTACGTAATGAAATTTTTGATTTTGCAATGGTGTACCGCCAGCGTGAACTTGACGGTACACTTATAAATTGTTGATTATCTCCATAACAACTATAGCAATAAATTTGTATTATACGGCAATAATTAGCAATAAATTAGCACTAAATTATTACGTAATAAAATTTTGGATTTTGCAATGGTGTACCGCTAACTTCACGGACCTACCTTCCTTTACAGGTAAGCGGAAGGTAAAAAGCGTATAGGGTATGGCGGGAGGTCTTGTGCTGGCCACATCAGATTTTTTCTGCCAAAGTAAATGTTTGGTCACAACGAGTCTATGTACCAAATTTCAAATTGATTGGATATGGGGAAATGGGTTTGGGCGTTTGGAGTATGGCGGGAGGTCTTGTACTGGCCACATCAGATTTTTTCTTGTGCCAAAGTGCATTGTTAGGTGACAAAATTCTATTTGCAAAATTTCAGCTTCATAGGATCACGAGAAGTGGGTCATTTTTGACTTTTGTTTTTTTGCCGTACGTACGTACGTAAGACAATGAAGTTAATATAGGTAAAGGATTTAAAAATATAACCAAATCATCATTTCATATTTAATGTTATAAATAAGTTAAATCCAATTTCATAAAAATACATAGCTTGTATCTAGATTCCAATGAAGAAACTCTAAATTGGGATAGATATCTCCGGATATCTCTTTGTGTCAAAGAAATTTTTTACTATTTTAATATATTTCCATATATGATTAATTCGCCCCGGACTATATCTTTAATGCTGAGGAAAAATGCCCAGTGCTAAATAAACGTACACAACTTCGTCTGCACTATTTTTAAATATATTTTTTGTCTTAGCATAAGAATTTAAGATGAATTTATTAATCTTCCGGTCATATCCGGCCCAATCAACACCAAAATATCTAATTCATAAATAATAATAATTTATTTCATGTAAATAAAACAATAACAATTATTATTTCTATTCCTGATAAATATTTTTTGTTTCAGACAAGTGGCAACCCTGCTGAGATGACAAATGATGAACAAAATGGTGGTCAATGTTTATAACAAGTGTATGTGTACATAAAAACAGTTTTTAAAGTAATTTCACTTCGTTATATTATAAATAATGATAAACATTTACTAATAGCTTGTTTTTGCAATATGTGTTTGTGTTTTGAAGTCTCCATACAACTTTTGAAGAACCTGGACAAAGTAAGTAATTTAATTGTGTTCATATTATATGCATGAAGTAGTATTGGTTGGTTGTATTTCGATTGTTTTAGTTTTATTTATTGGAATAATGCATTATTATACGACAATGAGGCATTATTTTACAATACAGTAGTCAGAAATACGTCTGATACTCTGATATATTGTCGTTTGTAGTTGACTTGTATTGTTTAAACTAAAGGTTTTATGATAATGTATTTATTTATTAACATCTACGCTCATGTGTTTTAATTTCAAAGAAGTCTAGATCTCTTTCTCCCCACGTGTTCGGCAAGGACGTTTAAATGCAACAAAAAATTCATCTAAACAATACCTGTTTACTTTCTCATAGATACACGTTTTTATATTGAGTTACGGTACACTTCACAATAGATAACAAAACCAGATGTAGAATGCAATAAACAACAGTTACATATGTAAACATTATTTCGCGGAAATCCTACCACTCTATTAAAAAACACAAGAAAATTATTTTATCTACGACTAATGTATAACACGAACATTAAATATATGATGTTTGCTACATAATGCCATATATTAATCGTGTAGGGAATAATATTCAGTATTCCCTCCTCTGCACCAATCAGAAAATTACTTTGCCTGAATTAATTTCTCTGCGCAAATTATTTTTTTTCACGACATGCGGAGAAAACACAATTTTCTTCTCGCGAAATAGTGAAGAAAATAAGTTTTCTCTCTCTAGAGAGGAAATTAAGCAGCGTTACCACCAATGTAATTGTACGATGAAATATTTTAAAAATTGTAAGTAATTTTATTGAAAATCTGATTTTATAGTGATATACTGTAAAATATTATTTTACAATTATTATGTTTTATACTTTCTTTTTCTACTATTTCACGATTTTACAACTTAAATTTAATTTGGCATGGCATATTGGTTACAGTGAAACATTCCATTGTTTTTAAACTTTATTCTGACAGGTGGCAGTTATAACCTAACTTTTAGGTATGTTTCTGCTACATTTACAATTTTTTTTAATATGTCGTGAAAAAAATGTTGTGTCTAACACGAGAGGAAAGCTCTTTTTCCACTCTTGCTCGATTGCCTCACTCGCTTTGCTCGAGTGGGAAAAAGAAGCGCTTTACTCTCTAGTTGCACAAATAACTATTAAAAACATTGCAATGTTTAATGATGTAACTATGGTGATAGAGTATTGACATGGGAATGTCAAATTTTTTATGTATTGGAATTTATTTTATTAAGATCTTGTTCGTAATAAATGAGTCGTAGATAAAGTATAGTATACAACTCGCTATAATGGCTATTATTCCCTCCGATGATTAAAATCCTCGTTTGCTTTGCTCGCTCGTGTTATAAATCTTATATTCGGGAATAATAGCATCCATTATAGCGCCGTTGTATCTTATATACTAAAAGGCTTGAGATCATTTTCAGCAGCTTAGCAACCGTTTTTAGACTCGCCTACTGCCTAAACGGGTGAACCGATTTTTATGAACTTTTTTTTATTTCATAGAGGTTCATGTGAAGTAGTGCCTTTTGGGTATATGAATATTGTAGATGGCGTGGTAGTCGCAGGGGAGTTGAAAAACAGTGATTTTTTTGACTCCTTGGATACGGGTATTATACGTTATTCGATTGTTTTTTTCATTTGACATATAGGTAGAAGATGAATTTGACTGTATTTCTATGCATGTTTCAACCCAATATTGGGTATATTAAGAAAGTTATTAAGAAAAAACTGAAAAATGCACGGAACGCAAATGGGAGCATGCCATGGAAGTTTTGTTTTATTTTTGATAAAAATGATTTTTTTGTCTACTGTCAGATTTGACGTTTCCAATTTGAAATTTTATTTGGATTTATCTTTTATATTTGATAAGGTAGAAGTATTTTGAAAATTTGATTGAGTAATTAAAGATGGAGCACACATTATGTTTACACGATTTTGTAGAAATTTGTAATATATTTTTTAAAATTTTTTATTCAATTTAACAATTCACTGTGAAGTTGAATCATATTGTGATTTATTACTGTAGTATTTATAGTAATATATTTTGACCCAAGTGTAAATGTTTAATTAAAATTAGGTATCTATATCCAATATCCATGGATAATAGGTACTATTTCTCAGTATTTTACTGAAAGTTTTAAATGTCAAATTAATATACAAATTTAACAAACGTGCTAAAAATGGTGTCCGATAATCGGGATTTTTATCTATTGTACTTGAGTTTGGGTTAAATAATTTGAGTTTGTCCTACCCAAATCGCCCCACTGGGATCTTTATCCTAGATACGCACACTAACAACTGGACAAGCACGGGACACGACGCGGACTAGAGATGATCTAGATTGTTATTGCACTTGTACTTGTATCAAGTATCAAATCTGTTTTTACAAAAATATGTATGGTATTATAATTAGTACCAAGGGGTACAAAATATGGCTTCTATGATCGGCATATGTTTTTCAATAAAAACTTAACATAAATCATGATTGGTATAAAACTTTTCGTCTAATGTTGCCCAAAATTATGGCTGTTTAATAAGTAAAAATTGCAGTCGGTGAGCGGCATTTGTTTTTCTGAATATTTTTTAAATTATATCGCGATTGATATCAAATTAAAGGTCTTAATAAGGACAAAAAATCTACAGTATGCATTAAAATGATTTTTGACAATTTGGCTTTTGTTTTTAGTCGGACAAAAAGCATTTTTTTTAGTTTTCACAAAATTTTGTTATTTTCTTTTTAAAACACTACTATGACTACCTACTTGGTATATTCCAATAATCATATCAAAAGACGTCAGAAAATTTAGTACTTATATTACAGTGAAAATTATAAACATTTTATATTAGCATTTTCCGGTTTTATAGTTTCCTCGGAATTTATCACAAATCCATCGAGTTTGATATATTTTTTTAAACTAAAGGGCTAGATGATAACTACTTTATAAAATTGTTTAAAACGGGGATCGAACATCGACATTGTCCCACATTCAGGACCCGCGGAGCTTAAGCCCGCGAAGCGGGCGAATCCCCCTTGTCGCGCGCAGCAGTAGAGTCTGAATGTTAAAATCGTTATTATTGATGCACGAAGTGCCAAATTGTCCCACATTCAGGGTCCGCGGAGCTTAAGCCCGCGAAGCGGGCGAATCCCCCTTGTCGCGCGCAGCAGTAGAGTCTGAATGTTAAAATCGTTATTATTGATGCACGAAGTGCCAAATTGTCCCACATTCAGGGTCCGCGGAGCTTAAGCCCGCGAAGCGGGCGAATCCCCCTTGTCGCGCGCAGCAGTAGAGTCTGAATGTTAAAATCGTTATAATTAAAGCACGAAGTGCCAAATTGTCCCACATCCAGGGTCCGCGGAGCTTGAGCCTGCGAAGCGGGCGAATCCCCCTTCTCGCGCACAGCGGTAGAGTCTGAATGTTAAAATCGTTATAATTGATGCACGAAGTGCCAAATTGTCCCACATTCAGGGTCCGCGGAGCTTAAGCCCGCGAAGCAGGCGAATCCCCCTTCTCGCGCACAGCGGTAGAGTCTGAATGTTAAAATCGTTATAATTGATGCACGAAGTGCCAAATTGTCCCACATTCAGGGTCCGCGGAGCTTAAGCCCGCGAAGCGGGCGAATCCCCTTTGTCGCGCACAGCGGTAGAGTCTGAATGTTAAAATCGTTATAATTGAGGCACGAAGTGCCAAATTGTTCCACATTCAGGGTCCGTGGAGCTTAAGCCTGCGAAGCGGGCGAATCCCCCTTCTCGCGCACAGCGGTAGAGTCTGAATGTTAAAATCGTTATAATTGATGCACGAAGTGCCAAATTGTCCCACATTCAGGGTCCGCGGAGCTTAAGCCCGCGAAGCGGGCGAATCCCCTTTGTCGCTCGCAGCGGTAGAGTCTGAATTGTCCCATATTCAGGGTCCGCGGAGCTTAAGCCCGCGAAGCGGGCGAATTTCCTTTGTCGCGCGCAGCGGTAGAGTCTGAATGTTAAAATCGTTATAATTGAGGCACGAAGTGCCAAATTGTCCCACATTCAGGGTCCGCGAAGCTTAAGCCCGCGAAGCGGGCGAATCCCCCTTGTCGCGCACAGCAGTAGAGTCTGAATGTTAAAATCCTTATAATTGAGGCACGAAGTGCCAAATTGTCCCACATTCAGGGTCCGCGGAGCTTAAACCCGCGAAGCGGGCGAATCCCCTTTGTCGCGCGGTAGCGCGACCTAGCCGAAGGCCCGCGTAGCGGGGCCTGACGCTAGTAATATACTATTATCCAAGACTTCATAATAAAAACAGTATTACTATGACGATTTTAAACAAACAAGTAAAAGATTGCCCACGATTGTCAAAATTCAAATTAACATATTTTGATTTTATAGCAAAATTTTAAAATTCTGTATTGATAATTTGTAGATTGTACTTTTATCTTCAACAATATCTTTAGATTATTATATTTAACAAAACAATAAACGCTGTGGACTGGCGCGCGAAATCCATGTTTTTGGCTGTTTTCTGGCGCGGAAGCGGATCGTCTTAAACACATTTTAATATGAATGGATAATATGGATTTTGACAATTTTTATAAAAATTATGAAAAAATAAGACTTTTATTTGAAATTTAATTATGCCCATGTCACACCGACGTGGCATGAAACACGGTGCTCGATGTGGCATTTTGCTTCGTTCAAAGCTGTCAAAAGTGTGTCACACCAGTATAGCAAAATGCCATACGAAAATTTGTATATTTCTATGTTCACTTCGTACTTTGAAGGTCTTTGAAAATTATTTTTGACAGCTGAGAAATTCTTTGTATTAATAAATCAATAATTAGTTTATAAATATTGACAAAACCTTAAAGTATTAGGTATATTATTCTTTAGGGGCGATGGGGGGATCGAAAAAAGCAAATTGTTCATGATGCTTTTGGGGTAGAGCGGAAAAGTTGCTTCTATACATAAGTAACTTCTGTTCAAAATTTCAGCACCGTAGGATAATGTCTTCCGTTCTGACAAGGAACGTGAAATTTCAAAAATTTAGTAAAATCGCCAAAAAAATTTGTTTTTTAAAATTTTTCAAATGTCACAGCACTTTGCGGTAGTGTCCAAAATTGCACCTATGAATAGTTAATTACTGTGCAAAATTTGATGCCCCACGGAATAAATGTTAGTTAAATAATGAAAAAAACAATGTATTTATCGATTTTTGGGTAATTTCAGGCTCCTGAACAGAATAATTGTCCGTGGGGCGTCAAATTTTGCACAGTAATTAACCATACATAGGTACAACTTTTGAACACTACCGCAAAGTGCTGTGGCATTTGAAAAATTGAAAAAACAATTTTTTTGGCGATTTTACTAAATTTTTGAAATTTCACGTTCCTTGCCAGAACAGAAGACATTATCCTAGGGTGGTGAAATTTTGAACAGAAGTTACTTATGTATAGAGGCAACTTTTCCGCTTTTCCCCAAAAGCATCATGAAAATTTTGCTTATTCATTATTCATTTGTTCCATCGAGCACCGTGCTTCGTGCCATGCATTAGGTATCTTATCTAACAGTGTTTAGCAAATAGAATAAATTCAAAATTCAGTAAATATAAACATTTCGAGTAACCTTTAAAAACAACAACTAAACATAATTTTCGATCATAACAAGAATTGACCTATCCTGTCAGAAGGAGTGAGTGCGATAGATACAAAGTAACATTGTGTTGAGTGAGACGCAAGCTGGTGCGCAGTACGCTGTGCGCATGCTTGTGGCAAAAGGAAGTGATGTCAATTGACCAATCCTGGTGATGCGCGCGTATTTTGACAGATTTAGACAAATGTCAAAATTTAATTTCAATTTTTTACACGATTTTATTAATTTATTTCATGCCTGTTGTGTACTAAATTTTTTAAATTGCGCAATGTCATTAAATTGAATTAAACTTTTCCCCTACATTTACAAAATTTAAAATAAGAAATGTCAAACTCGTGTCAAACTTCAACTAACCGCACTTTCTATTGTCATAGCGTACTGCGCAGCAGTTTTGCCGTCTCACTCTATACATGTTACTTTGTATCTATCGTACTCACTTCCTGTAACCGGAAGCCCATTGCCCAAGCATGCGCGCGCAACCGAAGTTCAACAGGATAGGTCTATTGCATATTAATTATTAGAGTCCGGATTTTAGGCGCTAAAAAGTTCGATAAATAGGTAGGCAAATAGGCAAAGAAAATGGTCAAAATAGGCCGAAATAGGCATTTATAAATTAAAATAGGCATTAATAAGTCAAATTAGGCATTTAAATTCAATACAGTTTTAAGTATTTTTTTAAAGAATAGTATTCAAAAATTCAAATTATGTAGGCTATTTATATTTACTTAAATAAATATTTTAATAAGCAAAACTAGCAGATGAAAAATATTGCAAATATTAGCAGATAAGCACACTATTAAACTGTAAAGGTTGAGACTATTTAAATTTTACCGTTTGATCAGAATATTTGCAGAATACAACACTACCATCAGTTGTATTAAAGCATATTCCATCTTTATGTAATTTTTTAAAATAATTTAGATATTTTCCAAATTAATGTATTCAAACCAAAAATATCACAAACTTTTTATTTGAAATAATTAAATTGACAAAATAATTTTAAAAAAATCTAAAATATGTTTAAGTTATAGGTTTTATCGCAAGAATAGGCCGAATATAGGCAAGATAACAGTTAAATAGGCATAAAATGCAAAATGTCTCATTTTAACGAGAACGATGCGTCAAAGTGTTTGAAAACTTGTGAAACAAATTTATATCTAATTCAAATTTAAATGCCTTTTTAAATAAGCAATAGGTTTTTTGCCTAAAATCCGGACTCTATTAATTATTGACGAACGATTATGAACTGGCCAATTTTAAAAATTAATAATTGCACAAAAATATAATCATCTTGAAACAATTTATACTGCTTATAATTTGCAAACCAGGAAACTGTAACACCACGCAAACAATTTCTATCCTCATGCCTGTGTAATTTAGCGCATTTTACAAAACAATTAGTTTTTTGTCTAATTACGCGAAGTGATCTGACCCACCCACCGTCATCTGATAAGCGATCAGATCACTCGAAGTGATCGTGGATCAGTGACAATGTAAATTGCAATTTGATTATAGTAATTATATTAAAATATACTCGTAGAACTTAGTCACTCATGTTAAATATCTATAATTACTTGTAATATCATTTGCATTTTACGTCTATGCGGTCGGAAGAAATTTCTAACCACGTACTAAACTTGAACTAATTATTTTTTTATTGCAATAATGGTTTTATAATAATTGACTTTCATACAACTGTTTAGTTTTTCTTATACAAAGCGAGATTACTGAGCATTAAAATTATGGTAGAGTTTATATTTCTTTGCTAAAGTGATAACATTAACATTTTTTTGGGAAATTGTTTTAAATTTATTCCCACTTGACATGAATCGTCCATGGGATGTTTAAAAATATCTTATTCTTGTACTTTAAGTGATGTTACGTAAGTCTATCCTAGCCACATCCTGAGTACGATCAAAAATTACATACTCAATACAAACATCTCAGAGAATTACATGGGATGCAAATTGTGATATTATTACCAAATTACAACATTGGGATGTAACATAGATAATGTTACCAAGGGCGGACATTAGCAATCGCAAAGATATTATTAGGATGTTAATGGGCAAATACTGCAAGTAACAAGCCGGGATGTTCACATTCTTGAAATGTTCTGGGGATTTTATTTTGTCAAGTGGGTTACTTCTCCGTAATGTAATAGGGGGAAGTATTGTAATATTGATTAATCTTCAAAATTTAGACTTTACTGAATCAAAAAATCATCCAAAAAATGTCATTTGTTGCGATTACAGCGCCATCTATTAGTAGGCGAGTAATACGAATCTGCAATAAAAAATAGAGGTTCCCATTTAAGATTTTAAAGTTGCCCCCGCCCCGCCCATTTCAGGGAGGGTGGGGTGGCTAATTTCAGCACTGCTGGATTTCATTCTATAGCCATGTAAGCACAACCTATAAGTACATCATTGTAAAATATGAGGTCATCGATTTCAAAAACAAAGTCACAAAAAAATTATTGTAACATGCTTTTTTGCTTTGCATTTGATAGCAAGAGCTAAATGACCTAAATGACCAAAACATGCTTCGCACAAGTTTGTGATTTATTTAACAACAAACCACGTAATAATAAAAAATTCGCTTTTATCAGACCATTTTTTCATGTCTGATTTATCGAAGACTATGCTTTATGAAACAAAATGTGTTTAAATAAACACATTTTGTTTCATAAAGCATTCATAGTCTTCGATAAATCAGACATGAAAAAATGGTCTGGTAAAAGCGAATTTTTTATTATTACGTGGTTTGTTGTTAAATAAATCACAAACTTGTGCGAAGCATGTTTTGGTCATTTAGGTAAACGACACTCTTAACAAAATATAGCAAATTAAATTCGTACGTTGGAGAAGTTCTGTGAGTTCTGTTTTCATCAGAACAAAATGTTTGTCATAGACTTTGTTTCTATTTAGGGCCAAGCATAAAGCCGGCGCCACACGATGCGTCAAACGTTCAAACGAACGTTGGACCGAACGTTTGGGTCAAATGAGTTCGACAGTTGGTGTAACGAATGTTCCTGCTACACGGTGTGGTGAACGTTTGTTTGGATACATCTGGTACAAACGTTCGTCGTCTACGAGTATAGTTGTTGAAAATGGAGGACGAGATTGTTTTTTAAAATACTCAACCAGAATATTTAATTTTATATAGACCTGTAACTAAAAACAATAATATACATGCATCATTGTTGCTGCTGCGCATTAATTTTAATTTTTGATAAACTTTATCGGTTTATTTTAAATAATAACGTCGATCTTAGTTGTAAACATATATTCCAATAAAATAATTGACAAGTATTATCACTAAATGTGTAATTTTTAAGAAATATGCACTAATTCAGTTAAATAATTGCCAAATATAAATATTTTTAACGAAAAATGTACATGAAAAATACAAATGCAAGATACTTTCAGTATTTAATGCAGCCCTACTCAACTACAAACTACCAATCCGTGTAGCCGTGCATCAAATCAACGAATGTTTTGCTAAGAACGTTCGAGGCATTCCTTTGACTCGGGTCAAAAAGACCGACAGTGGCCGGAACGTGTCCAAACGCGAACGTTTGACGCTTGACGTTTGTAGCTCGTAGGTTCGAACGTAGGTCACACGATGTGACGAACTATCAAACGTTCGACGTTGGAAGGTGTTCGTAGCATCGTGTAGCGCCGGCTTAAGAAGCGTCTTTATTCGGTCTTTATTTACCACAAAGGATTATAATCTGAGATGTTAATAAAGTGCAATGATGCAATTCTGTCACTTCTTTGTTAATATCAATGCTAATTAGTAATTACAGTAAAAGAATCACAATCCCGCACGTCTTGGGAGGTGGTGACTTTTCTATTTCAATCCAGTTCCCTTCACTTGTTTTATGATTTGTTTGCTGATTCCGAGAACAAAAGAAACTCTCGATAATAAATTATATCACGCAGCATTCGTACATGAAGTGCCATAAATTATAAAGAGTGAGCGAGACAATGATTTTTGGAATAAACATAAATGTGTAAATGTGTTATTATATGCAGATTAGATAATGTTTATTTATGCACATATATTGGTAATTAAAGATTAATTACTCGCTGGTAATGATATAGGCGGCTGTAAAGTTCATTATAATTAACAAATTATGTATGTGTAATTAACGGTTTAATGCATATATTAATTTCAAATCAATAAATTTTTCTTTTAGAACAAAAATTATTTATTATTATTTTCAAGTTGTAAGTAGATGAATTAAAAAAATGAACTCGTAAAAACAAAGTTTTTAACTATATATCCTTTTTATATGAGACTCGATCGATATTTATTTATATTTTTGTTTCCATTGTAACTCTTTCTTAGATAGTTTGTTTCAAGAAAGAGTTAAAAAGAGTAGGGTATGGCTGGAGGTCTTATGCTGGCCAAATCAGATTTTTTCTTGTACCAAAGTAAATGTTTGGTCACAACGAGTCTATGAACCAAATTTCAGAGTTAAAAAGCGTAGGGTATGGCGGAAGGTCTTGTGGTGGCCACATCATATTTTTTCTTGTGCCAAAGTAAATGTTTGGTCACAACGAGATTAACGAGTCTATGTACCAAATTTCAGATTGATTGGATATGGGGAAATGGGTATGGCGGCAGGTCTTGTGCTGGCCACATCAGATTTTTTCTTGTGCCAAAGTAAATGTTTGGTCACAACGAGTCTATGTACCAAATTTCAGATTGATTGGATATGGGGAAATGGGTTTGGGGTATGGCGGGAGGTCTTGTGCTGGCCATATCAGATTTTTTCTTGTGCCAAAGTGCATTGTTAGGTGATAAAAGTCTATTTGCAAAATTTCAGCTTGATAGGATCACGGGAAGTGGGTCATTTTTGACTTTTGTTTTTTTTTTGCCGTACGTACGTACGCACGACGATGAAGTTAATATAAAGGATTTAATAAAAATGAAACAGGTACTTCCTTTTTCTACAAAAGTATTAGACCACAGTTGATGCACATTCGGGCTCGTTTTACCATTTTTCATGACTTGTGTTAATAAATTCTCCACTTCTTGTCGGATGGTCTCCTTTAGGGATACCAAGGCCTGAGACTTGTTCGTACAGACAAAAAACTCCAAAGAAAAAAATCTGGAACAGTCAAATTGCGCGATCTCGCGGATCAGTGCTAATCGCCAAAACGAGAGACCAATTTGCTGCACAGGAAGTCGTTAATCTTGGCTTTGTATAACGCTCGCCAGTTCTTTATTTATCTGTACACCAGTTACAGTAACAGTGTTATCACAGCAGCGATATTCTCGACCAAACGGCTGCTCCGGGTCCGGCCACGTCTGCTACTGTCACGTGTTGAGCCAGTTTAAACAAGTATTACAAGTATGTAAGTGGTGGTGATGCGTTTTGGCACAGTGGCAATTTGACATTGCGGCAATTGGACACAGCGGGTATTTGACATTACGGCAATTTGGCGCAGTGACATGCACCCCTCGAAACTTGTAGTATCCTAGCTATTCAATGTCATTTTGAAGTTATACTGTAAAAGTGTTTTCGTTGCGAGTAAATTATTTTTTTGTTATTGACTTCAAGATAATAATGTGTTTTTAAATATTTAATAGAGAAAGAATGGTTCTACAGATGAGCCTTTTTAAATTTGTAAAATAAATTTCTGTCATGAGATATACCCGTGTAAAGTTTGCATAAATTGGAAATTTTAAATTTTTGTGAATCATGTAAAAAAAATATTTTTCCGTTGATCGTTTATTACTGAGTATCATTAATGTAAAAAAATCATACATTTATGACCCCTATAAATGCATGATTTTTTATTAATCAACGGTTTATTGGATGCGTTCAATACACGTAATATTGTATTATATTGACCAGCTCTAAGTTTTACCAAAATACAAAACAGAATTAAATGAAATGATTTTCACACTTCTAGGCAAATAATATTTACGTAGAATTGCTTTAAAATGAATATAAAAATAATAACATTATCCTAAAAACGAAAAACCTTGGGATTTAGTATTGTTAATCAATATTAAGTGAACTGACTGCACCCGCTTCTCCATGAAAACAGTTGATTGTTATTGTTGAAATTTTTTCAAATTAAAAAGGTATAACCAACGGAAAAATAACTAACTCATGTGTTAATAGGCGATTAATAATCTCTCACGCGTTAAAAAGTCTCAATTATTAATCGCCCTCATTAACACACTAGTTTGTTAAATAACTATAATTTTAAAAAGGCACAACTGTTATTAATTCATCCTTAAGTATGTAATCCTTGTTGAAACCATTCTTGTACTGGCCACAAAACACTGGCTACATTAGTACATTTTCTGGATTTTAGGAGGTAGACGGGCCTCTTAATTATATTACACACAAATCGTGGAAATAAAGATTAAAATAAAGTAAATTAAACACTGCTACTAAATAAAAACCATATAATGCAGCATAAAAACCTAACAACCATTTACAGCAGTATAATTTCCTATATATGATAATACCCATTTCAATTAAAATACCATCACCGTAATTACAGCGAATGTTTTATTCCTACAGCTTGTGAGAGACTAATTGACTGGGTCTTGAGTGACATATTGTTCATTCAGTGTCTGGCGATTCATCCGTTGCTGCACTGCGCGTAGATTTCACAGACGATATCGTAAATTTCCCTACTTTAATGATATCGTGAATATTTTATCCAACCATTAACTGTTTACATTGACGAGAATTACTGACTAATATGGATACTTAATCGCAGCGACTGCGTTAGTGGCAGGCGCATGTTTTGCAGGTTATTTGCACAAAATTTTCCCTGTGGGGTGCTCTTCGCCTGTTTGGTGGTAATTATTTCATGAACGAGATCTTGAATATTAATGCATTCCCAGTTCGGATTATAATAAAATACCATTTTGGGCGAATGGAAATATATAATTTGAATTTTATTACCAGTGATGCAGGTGAGACGGAATTTCTCAAATCTCGTTTTGTCGACACGAGATTACAATGTCGAGATTCGAGAATCGTCAAGATTTCTCGAATTTTTAAAATTATTTATACTTTATTCAACAATTTTTAATTTTTTTTCCACTTGTCATAGTCAAACTCAACTAAATTGTCAAGTCAACCTGTCAACATACATCTATCATTTTGCATTGACCATGTAAAATTATTAGTTTACATTTTTTATTATTAAGAATGAAAGTGAGATATTTCCGACCGGTTAGTACTTCTACTTCCTAGGGAAGAAAAGTCAATTGGAATTGGAAGGAAAAGTACTTTTTCTTTCTAGGTGGGAAAGGTACTGACCGACGAAAGGTGGCGTTTTCGGTGGAGGTATTGAAAAAATAGTTTAATTACCTAGGCACTAAAAGTGGCATTTCAAAGACTGTCAGCTGTCAAAAATAGCACTTTTAATGTCAATCGGCGAAAAATTTTGTTAGTAAAAATGGTCGAGAAATAACGAGATAACAATAATCGAGACGAGATCAAAATTTTCAAATTCGAGACGAGACGAGATTTTTCACTTCTCTCGTCTCGACACATCACTATTTATTACACTAGATTTGTTTGAATGTTAATAATTGAACAACAGCTAAGGTGGTGGTGCGTTTAAGCTTGATTCAGACCTACCCAATTATAAGTATAAGTGGCTAATGTAATCAATCAGCGCTCAACGTTCGCACTTATAATTGAAAATTGAATTTTGTGAAGTGCTGGTTGGTTAATTTAGTACGTTTACTTATAATTGCGGGTAGGTCTGAATCTAGCTTTATGCTCAAAAGTTTTACGCGTTATTCTAATTTCTGACAAACATGTCAAAATTTTTCTTTTCTTTTCATCGGCTATAGAAAAAATATAGGTAATTTTATACATGATGATATTATCGACTCGTAAGGCGTACGTCTACCCTAAAATTTTACAGCTGTCCTGAGGTGTATGCCTTCCACGTTTACTTTAATTATAATTGAAATATACGATATTTGTATTAACAAAGGATGTTTTAATGCTTCTATATTTTTATTTTTTGTCGTTGGCTTAGAAATTTGAAGTAAAAGAAAATTTAAAATGACGTATTTAGTCATAATTTGATATTTTTTTTTAGGTCACTATAAATGGAAACAAAAATTAAATGCAGGAAGCCTGCAGCTAACCTTCCTTTATCAAATAATTTTTGTTTTACTTAATTTCTTTAAAAAATACAGAAGTTATTCTCTAAATACTGGAGCCATATGTTTACAGTATTTTACAACTTCAAAATGATATTGCATAGCTGGGATGCGGCAAAGTACGAGTGTCAGGCAGCTGTAGTAATGGGGAAGAGAGTGAAATAGAAAAAACGTAATAGGTACCGAGAATATTCTAGGAAGAAAAAAAGGTAGATGAGCTCCTTAACAGTTTTCGTTCGTTGATATAAAATATGATTTATCGTTTTAGACCTAAAAGTTACTTACTCTTTTAAGTTATTGTGATTAACATATTATTTTATAAAAGTTGGTACTATTTATTCTGTCAATTTTGTTAACATGGTTTAAAGTAGTTCGGTCGTCGTTGTGAAATTCGACTGTAACGGTTTTTAATATTTTATTATGAATTTTTATGCATCTGGTTCTCAAACAAATAGTCGTATTTTACAAATCTTGTAATTTCATTCGCAACTTGACTAGTCAATCACCCGGTGTCATAACAAAACTCAATGATTATAAAACTGAAATAAAAGAGGCTAAAATGTCAGCCTTCAGCAAGTTTTTGCGTAATTCAGAAAATAAAGGCAAAGACAGTTGGCGGCTAGTAAATTTTGAAAGGAATAAGGTAGCCAGTAAAGTTATTCATTCTGATCTATCTCCTAATAATTTTAATGACTATTTCTGTACGGTAGCAGTCAACATTATCAAAAATATTTCTGGAGGGCATCTCAAAGCGAACGATATTTTGCAGGGTATGAATGTTGCTGTCAATTGTGAATTCATTCTCCATCCTACTGACTTAGTTGAAGTTGTACATGCTCTTGAATCTCTCAATAATTCACACTGTTTAGACCTATACAATATGAGTAATAATTTTATCAAAAATATTATGGAATACATTGCTGAACCTCTAACCATTCTAATTAACAAATGCTTTGCTGAAGGTATTTATCCTAGTGCTTTTAAAAAATCTAAAGTTATCCCTTTATTCAAGAAGGGTGACTTTCATAATGTAGAGAATTACAGGCCCATTTCTATTATAGCTAGTATTTCGAAAGTTTTTGAGATAATTTTAAAACAGAGATTAGTTGCCTATTTTGATAAGTATAATCTACTCAACAATCAACAGTTTGGCTTTCGTAGTGGGCGCTCTACGACGCAAGCAGTATTAAATATTATTTATAAGATTATTGACGGTCTTGAGAGGGGTCATCATATGGCTATCACCTTATGTGATCTCTCCAAGGCCTTCGATTGTGTTTCTCACGATCTGCTATTTTATAAACTTGAATACTACGGAATTAAAGGGGTAGCATTGAAATTATTTAAGTCTTATTTAGAAAATCGAGAGCAATGTGTTATTATTGAGGGTGTAGCTTCAGATAGTTCAACCATAGAGGTCGGTGTCCCGCAGGGTTCCGTTTTAGGCCCTTTTTTATTTCTCATTTATATTAATGATTTCAGTGACTTTGTTCGGCCTTGCGATAGTGTTCTTTTTGCTGATGATACATCCATAATTAGTCAAAACAGTAACTACGACGCTCTTCTAATGGATGTTGAAAACAATACTAAAAGGGCGGATGAGTGGTTTGCCGCAAATAATTTACTTTTAAATGCGGACAAGACGCAATAACTGATTGTTTCTAACTCGAATCTTTTGAACAAGGGAGAATCAGTTGTTATACTCGGTATTCATTTAGAACCTTCACTGAACGGTTCTTCTCATGTGAAGTCTATTAGTAAGAAGCTTTCAGGCTCATTGTTTTTGCTTCGAAGACTTAAACTAAGTATTGATATTTGTACTTTAAAATCTGTATATTTCGCCCTTTTTCACTCTGTCATATCGTATGGGACTCTTCTGTGGGGAAACTCTTCGTATGCAATAGCAATTTTTCGTATGCAGAAGACAGCTGTTAGAATAATATTGGGTCTCAAGTTTAGAGAGCATTGTAAAGAAGCTTTCATTGAACTAAATATTTTAACTTTACCATCTATATTCATTTTGCATTCTCTACTTGAAATACATAAATCTAAATCTAATATTATCAAAAATGGTGACTGCCACTCCTACCATACTAGGTCTGCTAATCTCCTACGTAAACCTACATTTAGACTCCAAAAGTCAAAAACTCACACCTTAAATTTCGATCTATACAATGTTTTGCCTGAGGATGTTAAAGTTTTAGATTTAAAACAATTTAAAAAGACAATTAAATCTTATCTATTAAAGCAGGCTTTCTACTCCATTGACGATTACATTTGTTGTACAAAAATGTTGATATGAAACTCACTTCGTGAATTTTAATTTGTATTTTGTAATGTATTGTGCTGTACTGACTTGCTACAAACAAAAATAATTCTTTGTAACGTGGTTAAAGAACAATAAATAAATAAATAAATAACTCGGGCCAGGTTATGGCGTCGACACAGTTGGCAGCATTGTCCGAGGCATTCAAATGTAAACACAGGAATAATAAATGATAAATACGATAGTGTGTTTATAAAAACGAGTTCTTGATAAATAACTTAAAATCATGAAAATCATTGGTTTTTCAATCCAATCTGTTTCAAGAAATAAAAGGTTAACATTCAAATCTGCGCTTAAATTTCCCACGTTCCGCAGTTGGCAACCCTGCAGAACGTGACGCCCGATCGGCTTCCGCTTGGTCGTGATTTTGTCATATATTTTCCCATTTTTTGGACTATTTACATCGGCAACGTAGGGTTTTGACTATGCATAACGAAGCCTTCATATATTACCTTTCCCAATATCAATTTGCCACTATTTATTCAACGAACTTTTACGGCGCAATTTCAATTTTTCTTAACCAAAAGTGTCATTTTCCATAAGAGCCCATGTAAAAACAGTGAACTTCAAACTCATTTTTCTCCAAAACGAGTACCGCAAGGCAATGTTTTCTTGGCACTTTTGAAAATAATATTAAATTTTCTATTCAACCAGACCATTTTCAATACAAAATCAACAACTTCAATTGACGACCGAACTACTTTAATCTTCAATATCTTTAAAATAAGCAATATCCTATCTTCCTTTCATCTACTTAATAACTCCGTGAATGTCTCAATAATTTCCCAATCAAATTAATTACATTATAATCAATACCTACCAGAATTTACGAGTTATTGGACAAATAATTAAGTCATAGATCACGAGCGGCTACTAACTGAAGTATTTCAGTAATCCGAATTTGTCGTGACCCGTGACCCGGATTGTCCTTGAGGATAATTAACCTTTAGCTAACCTACTTCATTCGCAGCTGGACATGGACTTGACAATGCCTTAAGACAGGGCGATGTGACGATATAATTGCTATCATTAAAGGTGTTTGTTAACAGTACAACGGCTTCATTACTATCAGTAGAATGAAATGAAAAGGTTCGCGAGAATGTCGAAAATGTGGATTTTAATTTGGCGAGGTTTTGTTATTATTATAATATTTTGTTTACTTTGAAGTTTAAAACCTGTAATAAATTTCAGATAATACTGATAATAATAATTAGAGTGCGGATTATATGCATTTGCATAATATATTGTACCTATTATTGTGCATAGTAGTATTTTTTTTTTACAAATGTATGCATTTCATACAAAAATAGATCAAAATATAGTATAATTTTTTTGAATATTTTGCATATTTTAATATTTATTGCATATATTTATTTAAAATGCATATAACTGCATATTTTGTACCTTTTAACCCAAAATTTCAATAGCTCAAATTTGATACCACCTATAGTAGTTTTTACATTTATTTTAAGGTAGGTAGGCACACAAGTCGTATTCCAGACGTTATACGTTGTTTTGTTTATTTTATATGATATTCTTGTGCATAGTTGACAAAATGTAGTATTTTCCTGATTTATAAAAATAAATCATTAGTAAAAATTGAATAAAATTATGTTGCATATCTGCATATGCATGCATAAATTTGTAAAATATTGCATATTTGTTTAATTTTGTGCAAATATTGAGCCTAATAGCTTTATTATTCGACAAGACTATGTCCCTATTACAAAATCATTTTATAATAAGTGACAGAAAAATAAATCAAGCACATTACATAATATATATGCCTAAAGTACAGAAACAAATAATATCTTACATAATTGTTAGGTATATGCGAGAAAACTATATAATATTCAACTAAAGAATAAATATTTGTATGTGAAAAAACTAAAATTAAAATCTTTGACAAAATCGAGATCTGAACAAATTGTGTTATGTAAACGACACATTGTGTTAATTGGAGAATTAAAATGATAGTCATTCTTGAAAAACGTAAAAGTAATCCCATTTCTGGTACTACAATTGTTTACATAAAAATTATTTTAATCCATTTTATCTGACATATAAAACGAATATTTAGAATTGCAACGAATATTAGGCAACTACCCACTTGACAAAATAAAATCCCCAGAACATTTCAAGAATGTGAACATCCCGGCTTGTTACTTGCTATATTTGCCCATTAAAATCCTAATAATATCTTTGCGATTGCTAATGTCCGCCCTTGGTAACATTATCTATGTTACATCCCAATGTTCATCTCAATGTTGTAATACTCATGTAATTCTCTGAGATGTTTGTATTGAGTATGTAATTTTTGATCGTACTCAGGATGTGGCTAGGATAGACTTACGTAACATCACTTAAAGTACAAGAATAAGATATTTTTAAACATCCCATGGACGAATCATGTCAAGTGGGTATTTGGTATTCTGCATTTTCATTAAAATCATCAATTCTTGTAAGTTTATCATATGGCACCAAAAGGGTGGAGAATATTCGCCGAATACTTGGTTATTCGGCAGACAGTTCTATATAATATTCGTTATTCAGTATTCGGTACATTTACTATTCGTTGCATCAATATTCAGAACTACAAGGAAATCAATATAATTTAATTACATTTTTGATGACGTAGGTACCTCGAAAGTGTTTGCGTCAGTCGCCATTTTTAGTTTTTTGCGTTTGTCTTGCAAATGGTTTACGGAGAAAACTATTAAACGTAAATGTAGAGCACAAAATTCGCTACAAGATTTAGTTATAATAGATTTGTAAATGGCACTGTTTGCTAGAATATCGATTAATTTAATTACAATTTTTTTTCTTTGTTTCAGGATCATCGTATGAGTTACCCTGAAAATAAGGTAAGATTCTATTATTAGATTTGCATTTCTACTCTCCAGTAAAAGAATTCCAACTCAGTCTTCTATTTCTACTTGTATCTCTCGATCGTCACAGACAAATGGCTCCACAAGTCCATGGTTAATAGAACTTGTCAAACAGATATTAATCACACAATTATAAATGATAATGCGTTGTGACAGAGGACAGTCGGGTGCCTGCAGCGAACGTATCGCGGCCGCGAGGATAGCCTATGTGGCCTATATAGCATGTCGCCTATCGCGTCGCTACCGTTGTACACCGGTGGCTATGCCGTGGGAATCGGAGTTTTTATTTGTGTGTGGAAATGACAAGAGTGCGGTCAATCTTAATATAGAAACATTAGAATATGAGCTAGATTCCAAATCTTGATTTGCGGTACTAGTTTAGGAAGAAGGTTGTATTTAACAGTTAAAAATATTATTATGCAATTTCTGCCTTCATTTTAATTTCAATGCACTTGTGTTTTATATCGCTGAAAATAGAAAGAATCTGATGTGGCCAGCACAAGACCTCCCGCCATATTTACTTTATTATTTTTATTTATTATACAAATATATTAATATTTCTACTACTCACTGCAGAAGAAGATATAAACGATATTTTACTATCGTCACTGTAACTGTCATGTCATAATGGTCATAATCATTTACATTTTACGTAGTAACAAATGTTAAACGATCATGGACTACAAGATACCGAAATACTAAATTATAAGTATATACTTTAATTATTATTCTTAAGGTGATCCTCTACCCCTGGCAGTAAACAGTCAAAAACATTGATTCCGCACGCTATTCTATAGCGTTTATTGTTTTGTTAAACATATTAATAACAAGTAATTTATGTTTGAGGAGAAAAAATAATTTATAGAGCCATATTTGTATATTTTTAAAAAAGGAGGTTTTCGCGCGCCTTTGTACAGCTTTTATTTATAAGTCAATTTACTTCAAATTTTAATATGTTGTCAACAAAGCTTTTTAAATTCGTTTTAAAATAAAAGATATTTGTGTCCAAAAAATAATAAAAATTGTCAAAATTCAAATTAACATATTTCGATTTTAAAGCAAAATTTTAAAATTCTGCATAGACCATTTTGTAGATTGCACTTTTTTCTTCAACAATATCTTTATTATATTTAACAAAACAATAAACGCTGTGGAGTGGCGCGCGAAATCCATGTTTTTGTCTTATTCCTGGTGCGGAAGAGGATCGTCTTAAGAGTGTCGTTTAGGTACCTATATGACCAAAACATGTTTCACGCAAGTTTGTGATTTATTTAACAACAAACAAATGTAATAATCAAAAATTCGCGATGTAGGTACATTCCATTCTTTCATGTCTGATTTATCGAAGACTATGCTTTATGAAACAAAATGTTTTTATTAAAACAAGATAATTCAAACTAGTGAATGACCATTGGTCAAAAAATTTTAGGATTGCGACTAAACTAGGGCCTCAAAAATTATACAAATTATATTGTAGATAGAAAACGACCTGTGTGGAATCGAATTCTTGAAATCGGACGGCGATAATTTCATCCGTTGGATTTATCATAAGGCTTTCATCATTATACAACATACCAAAAATCATAACTACCCCATTTGATGCAAGGTAACCCACTTTTTAGGTGACAAAATTACTACTAGACTATATTGAATAAATGATTACTAAAAACTTTATTTTAAGAACTATTTTTTGTACTAAAATTAATTAAACGTCCCTGGCAAAATGTTCCCAATAAAACGTCTCCAAACACGAATGTCCCCAATAAAACGTCCCCAAACACGAATGTCCTCACGCAAAAGGTCCCCTCGCAATTGGTAACCGTAAATCGTCCCAGCAAAACGTCCCCGGCAAAATGTCCCCACGGAAAAGGTCCCCATTCAATTTGGTCCCAACACATAGCACATGCGATATAATTTAATGCTATCCTAACGAATTAAATTTGACGGCTAATAATCGCGGTAAAATATTTAAGTATCTATACCGAAGTGGGTACAGGGAGTCATATATATTATGTTATTGCTATGTAGAATTGTTGATCAACCTATTTACTTAAATGACCGTCAAACGATATTTTATTTTACCAGACATTTTTATAACAAAATCCGTATTTAATCCCCTTATAAAATAAAGCCATGAATCTCATTTTTATCGGTTGTTTATACAGGAAGAGTTAAACTTTCGTGAACATCTTTATTTATGCATCTCAACTAATTGCTTTTTTACGTCTTTTCGAGTCTGAAAAAGAAAATAAAACCGTTCCTCGAGTTCATAAATTCGTTATAAACTGGGATTAAGTTATTAGCGTGGGAGATTCGTGCTTAACGCTGCAAAATGAAAATAAAAAGATTATTTATGGTGGCATAAAAATGGTGACAGAATCCCAATGGAGCAAATTTTACGGGCTGGTTTCACGCAACGTGGAATTTCATAACCGAAATGATTTTATTTAGAAGATGAATATTATCTGAATAGTGAATAGTAGATAGATGTAATTTTTTCTTTCATCCTATATGACTTATGGGGTGCTGCTAAACACGAATTTTAAGTTTGACACCTCGTAACTTTCCTGCTTAAAAAGTTATAAGCGGAAAACCATGGAAAAACCAGGGTTTTCTTGGATTTTCCTTTGTATTTGGTAGAGGGTGAAACATTTTTTAAATAATTATTACATCAAATTAAACTAGAAAAATTTCCCTAAAATATTGACATGCTTTATAGAAAAATCTTCAAGGAGTGGATTGCTGGAAGTTTCAAGTCAATATTTGGATCCGTTCAGAAACTACAGTTGACCAAACACAATAAAGAAAAATAATTTTCAAATTTTACTATTTTTCTGAAGAAAAAATTTTTTGAATATTGATTTGACTAAGGATTAAAAAAAATCATATAAAAAGTTCCTTATAGAAAATTGTTTAGTGAATCTAATGCAGGAATCCGGCGGTCAATATTTTAATTCGTTTAGAAATTCCAACTCAATAAACACAAAAAATTTAAAAAAATCACTATTTTCTCTAAGAAATTATGTTTGATCTGTGGCTAAACTAGTCCTCCCGAAATGTTGAAAATTATGTACATAACAAAAAATTATCTAATGTTGAAGACCGGAAATCGATATCTTGATTCATTCAAAAATAAAAGCAGTTTTTGTTTAAAAATACAAAATTACGGTTTCATTTAAAAAAACCGTGAAAATCCCGGTTTTCCATGATTTTTTGGCTTATAACTTTTTAAGCAGGAAAGTTACGAGTTACGATGTGGCAAACCTAAATTCGTGTTCAGCACCCCAAAAAACAGATAAAGAAATAATTACATCTCCAAAACTTTCTTGGCAGAGGCCTTTTTGATCTAAATTGATTGGACTATAAGTCTGTTGAGAATTTTTAGGCGATTTTTCGCGAAAGTAGTTAACTTTAGTTATATGCGGTGAACTATAGTTTGTCATTTTCGCGACGAAATTGATGATGTCACACTCTAACATGATAAAGAAAAGTTAGCCAAACTACTTAACCATCCTCAGGAGGTAGGTAAAGGCGCGTTAATATTTCTATCTCTCTCGAAATTCTGAGGATACATTTGTTTCTGCTTTCTGCACATTCGAAAATGAATATAAAAATAGTACCTATTCTAAATATTTTACATTCCATCTTTCATAAAAATCAGGTATTCTGAAGTGTTTGTCTCATAATTTTCATGCTGTTATTTTTAACACAAAACAGTTTATTATCAAATTAATTGTTGAGTTTAAAAAAGTATTATCCTACTTTTTGAAAAATGAAATAGAAATTTTTTACTTATATTCATGTTTACAACCAAATTTTCTTGCGAAAGTTAACTATGTTAAGTTTATGATGTCATCGCTACGAAACCTAGTTTATTATAGTATTTATCGCGAAAAATCGCCTTTTAAATATTTCATTGATAAGTAACACAAGTAATAAACATACAATAAGTAAATAAAAATTTGATTAACTGATTTGGTACCAAATCTGTAGTCACCGTTCAGTTTAGAAGTAGAATATATCGAAGATTATCGGTTAGCTATTCCTATGAGATTTATACCTCGCTGTCTGCACCATCATCCCGTTCCGTTGTATTAATTTCAGCGTACAATGAAAGCAGCGCAGCAGTCGTTCATTTAACCATTACCATAATTAACAACCTCCGTGTACATATATCCTGGGCCGTCTCCACTATTTACTATTTTTACCCCGTGGACGGTAACAAGGCACAGAACACGAGGCCTACATAAGACGCGACTTGCAATACCATATCATCTTCCGCAACGTCTCATGATTGTCAGCTCCAGGTTCGTCTTTACATGTTTATCCGGATGCTGTGGCTTCTAATTCCGTACCTTTTATGACCACTGCGCTTACCTAGGATTAAATAAATGCATTTTAGACAAAATAGACCTAATAATGTTAAACACGGATAACTCTTGTAATAATCATTTATTTTGATTAATTTTTTTATACAATGAATATATTTTATGGAAATTATGTATGAAATATGACATCAGACAAATATAAACCATTATTCTTGATACAGAGATCGGCTTTTTTTAACGCGTTTTCCATTACACTACGTAATGTTTCTGGTTGAAGGCTCAGTATTTCGTCTCGAATATTCTGCTTCAGCTGTCTAATACGAGCCCTAACCACTTAATGTTCGGACACTATTGTTTTCTGAATAATAATTTCTCTATTTACATAAAGCTTTAAATAATTTTATTCGCATTAATTTTTTCAAAATAAATGTATTCGAACATCATTTTATTTTAACATTGTACATTGAAATTATTTTTATCAACAATGTTTAAAAATATTTGTTATAATAATGGCAAAAAATCGTGACAACTTATTGTTCGGACAGTTGTTTAATAGATTAAATATAACGGAATATTTGATCAAAGTTGCTTTGGAAAACAAAAGTTTTGTTTTGAGCTGTCAATTGCGTCAATTTTACGTAATATTGGTGCAAATATTGTTTATACCGCAGCAGAATGGGTCGTGGAGAAGCAACAAATAAAAAAATTCGCGATTTAATTATAAAATTATTCCATCAAAACAAAAGCATACGTCAAATAGCTTGTGAACTCGATATTCCAAAATCAACGATATATGACATAATTAAACTGTATGGGGATACCGGAAACACTACGATACGTGGTAAATCAAGAGGAAAACCTTGTAAAGTGACTCCCAGAGTTCAAAGAGTACTAACAAAAATTTGTCGAAAAGGACGAAGAAACACATTACGGGAAATAACGGCAAAATTGAATGCTGAAACAGGACTAGATTTATCACGCGAATGTTGCAGAAAATGGATCCATAAAACTGGATTTAGTTTTTACAAGGTACGTAAGTAAAATGTTAAGGTTAATTTGTTTTAACGCAATTTTACTTATGCATTTAACTCAAATAGGCTAAAGAAAAACCTTTATTAACCATGAAACAAAAGAAAAATAGACTTTTATGGGCGAAATCAAAATCATCTTGGACTATGAACGATTGGTCAAAGGTAATTTTCAGCGACGAATCAAAATTCGATGTGTGTGTTGGAGATTGTCGTAGCAGAGTGATACGCACAAAAGCAGAGGCATTTCACAAAGATTGCTTAAAGCGAACCATAAAATTTCCAAAAAGTGTGATGGTATGGGGATGTATGTCTTCAAATAGCCTTGGTAATTTTGAATTTGTTAACGGTACTATAAACGCTGCAAAATACCAGCAGATCCTACAACAGAGTCTTTTACCTAGCATAGAAAAATTATACCCTGATGGAGACTTCATATTTCAACAAGATGGAGCATCTTGTCATACTGCAAAAACCACTAAACGTTGGTTTGAACAACAAAATTTAAGAGTGTTATCTTGGCCTTCTAGCAGTCCAGACTTGAATGTCATTGAAACACTTTGGCATAAAATTAAGCAGTATTTAAGGAATCACCCTCAAAGAACCATTTCTGAATTAAAAGAAAAGATCACTGAAATATGGAACTCATTTGCGCCTGAGTTGTGTAGGTCTCTTGTTGAGACTATGCCCGCAAGAATTCAAGCTGTAATTAAGGCAAAAGGCGATGTTACACCTTATTAATGATTTTTATAATAACTGGACACAATAATTATATTTTATCGGATATATCATAGGATTTTGTAAATTCTGTCCGAACAATAAGTTGTCAGTGATTTTTGCCATTATTGTAAAAATATTTAAAAAATATTGTTAATTAAAATAATTTAAATACGTATATAAAAAAAAAATGATGTTTGAATACATATAGTTTCAAAAAGTTAATAAGAATAAAATATTTTAAAGGTTTTATGTTAGTAGACACAGTTTTATTCATAAAACAATAGTGTCCGAACATTAAGTGGTTAGGGCTCGTAGTCTCTGGTATATTAATATACACTTTGTCTTTTAAATATCCCCATAAAAAAAGTCGGACGCTGTTAAATCTGGCGAGCGAGGTGGCCAAGGGAAATCTGATTTTTTTTTTAAATCAGACGTTCGTCAAAAATTTTACTTTATTGGCCATAACACCGCACCAAACAGTACATTTGGATGGATTTGCAACTGATGCTGGTGTATTTCCCTTGGATTTTCAGAGCCCCAAAATCTACAGTTTTGTTTGTTGACATAATCATTTAAATGAAAATGCGCTTCATCCGACATCAAAACATTATTTAGAAAATCAATTTGTGTGGCTAATAAATTTCCAAGAATTCAGTTATAACCTACAAAAAGAAAAAAATAATTAAACCAAAAAATACAAAAGTTATTTGTGTTTAACATTGGTAGGTCTTATTTGGCCCACCCGATATTTAATTGCTATGTTGTATATCTTTGTTGGAATCAGTAGTCTGATTCTAAATTAGGAAGAATCAAGAATACCACATACAAAACATATTGTTTTACTCGATATATACCTACTTACTAATCATGGAACTGGAAGAATTTTTTTATAAATTCACAAATTTAATTTACTGGTATTTCAATCAAACAGTTTTGTGTCACTGTTTTTATATTGAATTTGCTAAATTTTACTCGGTTTGAGTGTGATAGCCTAACTTAGGCGTAGCCAGGATTTTTGTTTGGGGAAGTTGTTGGGATCAGTAGTGTCATCAACTAGGTTATTATTCAAGGCCTGGAAATTCAGGCGAGTTGCTAACAAAACATTGGGCACATTTGTTGCAAATTTTGACCGCAAATGGCGCTTTAAAGGGACCCGGTTCCGGTTATTAAGGCGGGAATGTAGCTGTATATAAAGAGAAAAAACAGTAGGTATTCTACGGTTTGTAAAATATTGAATCTAATACTAACGTAAGAACATTGGAATTTTTTACGACAAAATTTAATATTCATTCTACATTGCGACGCATCGATTTTACCAAATTTTGCCATAGTATTGTTTTAAAAAAATGCCGAATAAAGAGAAAAATGCTGCTTTTACATGTTTAATTTAGGGCATTTTAAATACAAAATGTATTAAAATTGATACGTCGCACTGTAGGTAAAATATTCTTTTGTCTTATAAATACAGTATTTTACAAATACGATGCCACTTTTAGTGGCTATTGCTGCCTTTGTTCGACACACTAAATGGTGTTCGTGGGTTTTAATACATGAAAATCATGAGAAGTAACATTTATTAAAATAAATTTTGTTATTTTGAAGATGATTTGATTGTAGAATGCTCAAGAAAGCCAGTGTTCTTTGCATTTTTCCCGATTGACTACACTGGGAAATTGATATTTCCTATTGTCAATTGCGTGCTTAATATGTCGTTATGAGTACAAAAATCTTATAAAATATATAATGTCAATGCATGAATCTGCCTGACCTCCTGCCCCTGTTGAACGTAGTAATTAGTCTCGAACGAATCTGCAGGATTTTGTCATTCGGACGAATATGTATGAACGAATCAAGACTGCACAGCTCATGACCGTCTTGTTGCGAGATCAAATAAAAGCATGTAACATCTCCGGACACATTCGATCTAACATTGCGATGCCGGGAACACACACGATCATCCATGTACATGTAATAAGCGACTCGGTTCTTGTTCTTAATCGATCAGGCGAGTTCAATGAGTACAGAGAGGAATAATTGTTTACCGAGAGGAAATTATTTGCTGGATTAATAGAGGGATATCATAAGTAGACTATAGTTTTCTATAATGTCTGGTACTTGTGTGTGATCAAATTATTACTGACTGGTTTACTATTTGTTCACGTAGATCAAATATCAGTGAAATTTTACTATTAGATGTTCTAAACAAACTATACAGGTTGGTGGAGGTGAAATGCGAACATAGGGAAATATATGACAATGGAGTTATCATGCTAGGCATCTTGATATACGTGGAATATAAGTACTGCCAATGTCAAAGTATCTGTCATATTATTGAAATTTTTATTTTCATTAAAATATTTTCTTTGCATAATAATGTATGTGTACGAGCAGAACGAGAAAGTTTACATGCACTTTTAGATTTTATTATTATTTCTGTTATTGATTACTCTTTTTGCCACACAAATTCATATTACTTCGTTTTGTGACACTACTAAAAAATATATCAAGATACCTGGCATGAAAGTTCGATTGTCATGTTTGTTCCCTATGTTCGCATTTCACCTCCACCAACCTGTAGATTCAATGTGGGCTTTTATTGAATGAAGTGTTGCAGTCATTTGTCACCTATTATTTGGAACTGATATTGCAGGGCAAAATTACCAATATTTCAATAAAACATGAGTGTGCTACAATAAAATAATTAGTCCAGGCAATTTAGAGAAACCCTCTAACCTGGGCAAAATTGCTTCAGAAGCTTTCTAAACGGTTTTCGGCTCAGAAAATGTCACAGAATAACATATCCAAAATCTGCTAAAATCGGATCACGGGAAAACCCCCAAAAATGGGTTCGAAAATTAAAAATGGCCGCCATTTTTAGTTTTTTAGCTTTATCTTGTATGTGGATAATACTACGAGAAAACTGTTACCTACTAAATTGTAGAGCATAAAATTCTCTACAAAAAGATGCCAACAATTTTTTTTTGTACCTATTACAGTTTATGAGAAAATCGTGAAAATAAATTTGGTTAATTTCTAATGATTTTAAATCAAGTCGTAATTTTGTCTTATCACACAAATATTGCTCAAATTTTTTAACGGATAATAATATCGATTCGCGGTTTTCAGCATTCGATTCCTAAAGCTTTTTTCTATAAGAGACATAATTTTTAAAAATTTTGGGACTACAGTTAAGGCACAGGTGCGATTTATTTGCCGAGGAGAGAAAAACAAATGCCTGTATTTTTTGTGTTTAATTAACTGTCGTTTCTAAACGGGTTAAGATATTGACTTGCGGTTTGCGGCATGCGATTCCTTGGAAAATTCTCTATTTGATGCATTATTTGATTTGTGACATTTTCTGAGAAGAAAACCGTTTAGAAAGCTTCTGAAGCAATTTTGCCCAGGTGAAAACGTAAATTGCCTGGGCTAAATACATATTTTTTTATTAAGCAATTTTAAATAGCATTATTTTCTTAACTAGTATCTAAACAATATTTAGTTCATTGCTATAGGTTATATAAAATGATAGTCCATTAACAAAGAATATTTCATATTTGAAATAAATTGAATTTATTGTTATATTTTAAGAAAACTTCCTCTTCCGGTTTTCGAAATGTGGCCAAATTCTTTTCAGCTCTGCGCATTACCCTGCACTCTTTATAAATACCAAGTTTCATTATTTTTCTTTTCTCGTTCATGAGTTATTAAACATCCACACACACACAGACATCATTGAGAAAATGATCAAAACGAACTCAGAGGGCCTCAAAACATGTATTGCCGCGAAAATCCCGGTATCGAATTTTTTCATGATAACTAGACTTATACTGTTACCAATTATAGTTAGTTATTTGTGTATTAAAATATAATGCAGTTTTAATACCCTCGTGCATAAATATTGATAAACAAGACATGTTAATGCCAGCAATCATTCAAGAGCGATAAGAACGCCTTTTGTTTCCTGGTTTATTTACAGTGAATCTTTTTTTCATTCTTCAGTTGATCATTTACAATCCGTGTAGAAAAACTAACTTTACACACGGACAACTAACATTCCAATCAAATATCTCTTTCCTATATTTTATCTTTTAAGCCGAACCCAAAAAATGCATATTGGAATGTTTTTAAAATATTTTGTACGTAAATTTTTATAAGCATGCATCTTATTTATTGTATTCGTCTTCTTGAAAATTTGGATAGACTTTTTTATACCCTCCAATACATTATTTTTAGTTTCCCTTCTTAGTACTTAAGAGTATCGTTTACCTAAATGACCAAAACATGCTTCGCACAAGTTTGTGATTTATTTAACAACAAACAAACGTAGGTAATAATAAAAAATTCGTTTTTACCAGACCATATTTTCATGTCTGATTTATCGAAGACTATGCTTTCTGAAACAAAATGTGTTTATTTAAACAAGATACTTGGTTTGCCAATAAAAACCATTGGTAATTATTGGAAAACCAAGTATCTTGTTTAAATAAACACATTTTGTTTCAGAAAGCATAGTCTTCGATAAATCAGACATGAAAATATGGTCTGATAAAAGCTATTTTTTTATTATTACGTTTGTTTGTTGTTAAATAAATCACAAACTTGTGCGAAGCATGTTTTGGTCATTTAGGTAAACAACACATTCATATAATAATAAGAAACAATTAATTTATTCTTTGACCTATAAGGTATCTTTAGCATGGTAACATTTAAAACAATCTTAATCGAAATATACTAGACACAAATTTTTCCCCAATCTCCAATAACCCATAAACAATTAAATTTATTATCACTTAAGCTTTACCCTTGCAAAATTACTACTTTACGACAATTCCTTCCTTCTAATCTTTCTTTATGTTGTCGTACACTTGTTTATAACTTATCTTTGACATCTAGGTCGTAAATTATTTTAAAATATGTTCTTGATTGTGGTCGAGATCTTGTCGGGCTAATACAGTTATTTTTACAACGATTAATAATGCAAATGAAACGACATTTCACTTTTTGTGGCCGACTCGCAGATATGAGACACATTAAAGTGTCGTGTAATTTGGAATAATTATGTCACTGCACAAGTGATTTATGTAGTTTTACTTGTGTAGAAATGGAATGTTTTTGACAGAGCTGTCAACGAGTATTATGGAATTAATAGTTTTTAGTTTTGGTGACATGTTGGATTAATAAAATGCATAATTAATTATTAAACTTTTTTGCGAATTCCTACAATACTGTCGATTTTTTTTCTATTCCACTCTTTTACCCACTACTACGACTGTCTAAAGGCTAGTTTATAATGGATGTAATCGTTTACTTCTTCTGTATTCTGTAAGATCTGTGATGTGAATGAGAAGTGTGTGGTTCATAATCATTTCAGTAATCTGCTAACTTGACGACATAACCTTTCTTATAACTGTCAGAAATAGATCCGTTTGTTGACAGTTAGTTGGATCTGCAATGTATATAACAATAAATATTGTAGCGAAATATATAATACTCATCATAATTCCAAATAAGACAAAGAACAAATAGGACTTGCTTGCTATTTTTTGGGAAAAAGTGAAGTATGTAACAGAGTAGCTTTATACTGAGGTATGGCTGATTTCAGTAAACTATATTTGAATAAAATAATATGTTTGGTAATACATGAAGAGTTTAAAAGTTAGATACTGAACTAATTTTTGGATGTCATATTGTTACAGTTAAACATTAATTAATTCCTCATTTTTTTAGAGTATTAAACCATGGCTACTTGTTTGAAATAAAGCGCCTATTTCCATACTCTTTACATATAGTGATACTCAGATACTCTAGGAAGTTTTCTTAAAAGTTGGCGAACCTTACTGTTACAGTATAGGTAAACGTCAAATCCAGTGTGATTATGAACCGTAACATAGAAATACCTATAGCTCATGTTAACAGAACAGAACACAGAAGAAGTCAACAGTTACATACATCCTAGCAATGCGATGACATTTTGAAATTCAAAAATAGTGCAAAAGCGTTTTCGTTGCGAGTAAACAGTTAGTTTATTATTGACTTCAAGGTAATGTTTCTATAAACATTTAATAATAATAAAATTTTAAAAGTAAGAATCCTTGTTGAAATACAATTAGATCATTCTTGTACTGGCCACAAAACACTCGCTACGTTACGTTTTGTGTTGGATTTTAGAAGATAGACGGGCCTCTTAAGCAATCGTATTTTTATTGCTGCTTGGTACATATTGTAAGACATCTGTGTGCGGTTACCAGCCGTTAACTTACTAGTAGTCTGGGTGGTAGTGGAGAGATTCGAACCTGAGTGTTCAGAAACTAGAAACACAGTCGGGCACCTAACGCTAGAGCACTGCACGGGCCGTAATTTTGGAGCCCGGCCCGCCCGAAGCCCGACTATTATTAGGCCCGGCCCAACCCGGCCCGACAATTTCAAATTTTACCAAAGCCCGGACAGCCCGAAGCCCACCTGCTATTTGGCCCGGCTCGGCCCGGCCCGATATTTTAAAATAAAAACAAAGCCCGGCCCTGCCCGACCCATAATGTTTCGAAGCCCAGCCCTACCCGGCCCGAGATTTTTTAAGGCCCGGCCCTGTCCGGCCCATGGTTTTTCTTAACTAAACCTCTAAAATTTAGTTTGTGTACGTGTTATCGTGTTACATATCATACAATTTTTTTTAGTATAATGCTCTCCAAATTTGTTTTGTAACTGTAGGAAATTATTGTAATATATAACTTAGAAATAAGATTTTAATTTAAAAAGCTCGGCTCGGCCTATGCTCGCAGCATAAAAGACCCAGCTCGGTTCAAGCCCGTAGCATATCGGGCCCGGTTCGGCTCAAGCCCGTAGCATAACAAGCCCGGCTCGGCACAAGTCCGTACCATAACATGCCCGACTCGGCCCAAGCCCGGAGCATAACAGGCCCGGCTCGGCCCAAGTCCGTCATAGTACAATAAATAGTAAGCCCGGTTAGGCCCAAGCACGTGATATGGTAGGTTCGGCGAGTCCCGAAGCCCACTATACTTAAAAGAAATTAAGCCCGGGCCCGGCCCATGGGCCGGGTAGCCCGTGGCCCGTCCGGGCCGGGCCGGGCCTTGCAGTGCTCTACCTAACGCAATCAGCTATCTACCTCAAAAACAACTGCAAGAAATGTGATCTGATTTGATTGGCTATTGTATTATAAAACAGCAATTAAACAGAACGTTTAATCAATTCTTAATGCAATGGAGACATAAATGTTTATCGTTTAGCATTTTAATTTTCTTATTGCGCTTAATGCATTTTTTGTTAATCCAGGTTTTTATTGTTAAATAAAAAAGTAAATTGTTAATTATTATTTGTTTCATTAATGAAATGCTAATATAAAACATGTAGGTACCTACTTGCTACTTGGTGTTGGTATTATATGATTAATAATCAATCATAAAAAGGTATTTACTGTTAGGTTTGATTAATATTTTATTTTCTGTTATTGTCTATAACATAAAGTGATTGATAGGTCATTTACAATAAAATGTTAAATAAATGATTTTAATACAATTAATAATTGTAACGTATTTTAACTATTAAACTGGTGGAAAAAAATTAAACACTCGAAATTCGTGAAACTTCAACCATTTTCAAACCGCCATAACTCGGCGTATTTTCAATCGATTTCGATGAATCTTTGCGGGAGAAAAACTTTGAAGTGTTTACTTTAAAGTCATGCATGCGAATTTAAGCGCAACCCCTTTCGCCCCCTCTAGCACCCCTGTGAAAAAATGTTTTTAATGGAAAAAATGTCCAACTTGACATTTTTTCACTCGATCCACCAAAAGAGCATTGAAATTTGTTCAATTACCTGTGCAGGACTCAAAAAACGAAGTTCCTACGACGATTTGGCACAAAGTTATAGGTGTTTGAAAAAATGCATTTTGTGGTTTTTGAGTCATAAGCCAGAAATTTTTCGACGAAATTGTTTGTTTTTTCACGAATGAAATTTTTTTTCAAAATTTTTTAGACAATTTGAGTTATTCACACGAACTATCCAATTTCACTTTTAAATATTCTCGATGCACATTTTTTTCAAACACACATAACTTTGTTCCAAATCATCGTAGGAACTTCGTTCTTTGAGTCCTGCACAGGTAATTGAACAAATTTTAGTGCCCTTTTGGTGGATCGAGTCAAAGAAATTTTCAACTCCGTACACATCGTCAAAGTTGGACATGTTTTCCATTAAACTTTAAAGTAGACACTTCAAAGTTTTTCGCCCGCAAAGATTTATCGAAATCGATTGAAAATACGCCGAGTTTCAAGTTCTTACTTTTTTTCCACCAGGTATAGGTACCTAATTAAACTTAATAGTAGCATTTCCAAAAATATAATTATTATTATCAATATCCTTCCACTAAATTATGCAGTTATGCTGAAAATAGAACCAACTATTTTAATTTGTTCTTTAATCTAATAATAAATTAGATTAATGAATTGTATTTGCTAAATACACAAAAGTTGCTTCAGTTATGCCGGTTTGAAAATGGTTGAAAATTCACGAATTTCAAGTGTTTCATTTTTTTCCACCAGTGTATAAACTATCGTCCAAACCCTATACTAATATAAATTCAGAAAATATTTCGCTAATTGGATTTAGAAAAACACAATTCCAAACAGAAAGCACTTTTATTTTATTGCTCCCATAAGCTGTCAGTAATTGATGGCGCTATATAATTGATCGGCAATTATGATCTTGTTGTCTATGGATTCTTGGTTCTCGCCAAATCCATCCCGGCGCCCTTGACCTTTCCAGAGATCACTAGATCTAGATCTAGAGTGAGCAGGAGTTGGCACATCACATGTAAGAAACGCGCAAATGACGGGCGGGGTCGACTAGAACATAGAAATGCGTTTGACATTTGCTGATGTTATAGTTTATCATTCTGACAATTACTAATTGTTTCCACCTAATTTAGAGCTGGCAGCTTGCCTAGGACAGTGGCGTGCGACACTAAATTATCCTGGAAAATAAAATCAGCTCCTTACGTAAGTTCTAATCAAATTTTAAACTTGAAATTTAAGGCCTTAAGGGGCTTTTATCACAGTAAAAAAGTATTTAACAAATTACTCCCAACCTATTAATCCTATAAATCTAAAAAAATACCGTATAAAGACAAAGGCAGTAAAAAACTAGCTACGTTGTCGAATTTTTCAAATTGTCATTATTATTATTATTTATAAACAATTAAATAATAATAATTCAGTGTAACACTCTTCGTAACTATGATTGCATTGTAAATTTAAATGTTTGTATCACATTATTATATAAAAATTTTAAATAGTAGTCGAGTAATTTGTTAAATAAATTTAAAAATTGCATGCACGCTAGACAATCAAATTGAATATTTTTTAAACAAGAACGGAGCGAAACATAGCAATTAGATAAATAGAGACAACATGTGCTCATAAGACATAGGCTGTCAGCGCGGGTACCTGAAATAACGAGGATTTGTGATCTAGCAGCGCTGAGCTACAATAAATTTGTTGTACCAAATTCGTTTTATAGATTTTTTAATAATTAACTAAAATAATTGTTTTAAATAATACATGTTAGGCAGGTGACGCTTTTATTTCTTTTTACCTCAGAGTAAAGAACTTACTAGGCAGATGAGGAAAGTCAAATTTTACGGTTCTATACGTAAGGATCGAGGGAGATAGCTATAAACTCCATGACAACATCAAGGAAAACTGATTTTTGTTTCTTTAACGGCTGCCTAAAGCCAGCCCGAAACTCGTAGTTTGTCGCATCCTATAGCTACGCAATTTCATTTTAAAGTTGAAAAATACTGTAAAAGTGTTATTACTGATTTCAAGATAAACATTTAATAGCGAAAGTATGGATCTACAGATGTGCCTTTTTAAAATTAAAAAAATTAATTTCTATCATGAGACATAACCCTGTAGTTTGCATAAATTCGATTTTTTTTGAATTTTTCGGAATTTTTATAACCATGTACAATTTTTAATCATAATTTTAAAAAGGCACATCTCTGTAGATCCATTTTATCTCTATTAAATCCTGGTTGAAATAAAATTGTATCATTCTTTTACTGGCCACAAAATACTCGCTACGATAGTTTATGCTGGATTTTAGGAAGTAGACGGGCCTCTTCATAGCAAGTTTTTTATTCTTAGGTTTTTACATACACGTCTTTTTCTTGAAAAGGGTTGGCACAAACCCTCTAAAAACAAAAATAACACATTTTCTACATGCATCTATTTAAACTTTTGAACTCAACCAGCAATAAAAGATTCCACACTTCTTTTTCTTCTTCCGCATTCATGTTTCTTTTTATACATACGCTTTGTTAATTTTTTTTTTCAATTTTTCATTTCTTTTGTAATAGGAATAGGTAATCAAATATTGTTCTAAAACATCTTATTAATTAAATTAAATAATCATCTTATTTTACAAAATACTGTGAAGATGAGAATCCTAATTTAATAATGATCAAAACATAATTTCAACTTTTTTTTCACATAAGAACATATTGTTTATTCTTTCCATTTGAAATTATTCTATGTACGCCTATGATGAAATATGTATATTGCTGATGAACTATGAATAAAATGAATAGTCCTAGTTCAAAAAAATTCATTAAAGCATTATGATAATGTCTGCAAATGTTACAGTTTCAATATATTTTGATCGTAATTCTTTAATTTTATGACTTGTAGGAACTATAATGATTGGCAAACGTTAATTTGAATTAGATGCCAAACAACAGAGACCAGAGAGAACTGTATTGTTTATCTGATAGCCTTGGAGGAACATGGTATTTTGAATTGATGATTGGTGTTACCAGTGTTACTAAAAGCAATAATTATAATGGATGCAAAAAATATAACCTATCGTAAAATTGTAATAAATATTTATGGTTATCGATCGGAATAATATTTCCTTTCTCGCCCTGCATTTTAGAGACGTTGCTAGGCAACATTAAATGAAAAATAATAATACAGAAATATGTATTTTCAGTTATTATACCACAAGAGCTTCGAAAATAATTGAAAATACTGCCGACTGATGAGACGTATAGAAACAACTCGAGACCGGAGGTCGAGAGGTGTTTTGCGGAAATACGTCGAACCAGGAGGCGAAAGTATTTTCTATTATTTTTGATGATCGAGTGGTATACGCATTGACTATTTCATGAATAAATCAAATTTAACAATTTTAAATAACACAATTTTATTTATTAGCATAATTATTAATTTCATTTTAAATATTTTGACATTTGGTGACAAATAAACATAAACATTTATTATTGATTGTTGTGTCATGGTTACGGTTGAATATACGCATACTATGTCAATATTCAAAAATATGCACTGGAATAGTTGTTTATATAGATAGTTTCTATGGTTTTTGTGATAAATAGTGCATTTTCATTTGTTAAAATATAATAAGGGAAATAGTCAACGTTAGTACACAGCCATATTACCCAATTTAAAATTGTTTATTCCCAATTTGAAATTGTTTATTCATTCCCAATTTGAAGTTGTTTCGTTCCAATTTGAAGTTGAAAAGGTATAGTATGAAAGTTGGATGAAAATAGGACCGAAGCTAATTTTTATGTCGGAAAAAGATGTTTTCTATTTGTGGTTCACAAAGTTAACTTTATGAAACGCAACTGAATGTCGCCAGAGTTCACTTTGTGACACGCAACATACTTTTTTAGATCGTTGTTAGTGGCAGTAGCAGATGACATTTTTTTACTTCAATTGTCAAACGTCAAACCTGCGAACGTACAAATTTCTGTGTAATCTCCAAATCTGTTTTGCTTAATTAATTAGTTTTTATTCAATAAAATTCATGAATATATTAATGGAAAACATATAAGTCCAATATTTTCTATAATGTCTTCACTTACAAACCAGAGATTTCTAAAGGACCAGTGAGAAACATAGTTAAAAGTTTGTCCACTAGGTTGGTAAGTCATCGACGTATTCTTTCAAGAAAAAAAAATACAACTTGTGAAACAACCCCATTGGTAAAAAGTATAATTGTAAAACAAACTAAGGCTTTACACTTGTTGAACGCAATATTGCTGCAATAGAATCAGAATTCACGATTCTGGCTATATTGCTCAAAATAAAAATCTGAAAATTACCATAAGTAATTACGAAGCATTATTTGATCGAAAAAATCATACAATACATTTTTGCGACAACAATTTATTAGTGAAAATAAGAATTAATTTATGCATTTTTATATTACAATTGCATTCCTTGTACTGTTCGTGAGAGTGCTAAAAATATATTTTTGTCAAGAAAATTACACATCTAACGAAAAAATAGTAAAAAATCTGACGTGGACACCACATGACTTCCTTGTACGCCTATTAAACTGTTCATACTTTTCTTAATAACTAAAATGTAGAATAATATAAAAAAATCTGACGTGGCCATCACAAGACCTCCCACCGTACTTTCTTGATTCTTTTAACTTATTATACAAATATATTAATATATAAGTACTATTACTACTGCTACTATACTCACAAATATATTTTAGTCATTTTATTTAAACTGCAGAAGAAGATATAAAGCATATTTTACTATTGTCACTGTCATGTCATAATCATTTAAATTTTACGTAGTAACAAATAATGTTAATCGATCATGGACTACAAGATACCGAAATACTAAATTATAAATATATACTTTAATTATTCTTAAATGATACCAGATACAAAAATATATATAAAATACCGATTGTAGGTAATAATCACATAATCTTTCATTTAAAATAAAAAAAATTGTCTTAAATTAAATATTTATCGAAATATTTGAAAAAAAAACTTCTTCCGGTTTGTAGATTGAAACCAAAAATAGGAGGTGCACAACTAGATGCTATAACAGTCCTAAATACAAAATTTCAACTTTCTACGTCTAACCGTATTTGAGTTATGCGACACACATACGTCCGTACGTCCGTCCGTCCGTACGTACAGACGTCACGACGAAACTAGTCATAATGGATTCAGAAAAGGTCAAAACGGATATATCCATCAAAATCTGAAATCCGAAATTTTTCGTAATTACAATACTTCCTTTTTACTCTGTACAAGGAAGTAAAAATCGGCCAAATTCACTATTTTTACTAATTAATTACCATTAAGTATTTCAAAAATATAATTTCTTAGCATTCTAGAGTCATCTTTTAACTATATATGTAGGTATAAAATATGAACAGTGTAGGCGTACTAACAAGAGCTCAGTTTGTAATATAGCAAGTTCACTTTTTCACTATATTTTGGCACAAGTGTAGCTCCTTAACAGTTAACATATTGTATGAATCCTAGATGAAGGTAAAGGTAAAACCAGTAAAGGTTAAAGTTACCTCTGTCAACAACTAACAATAATTTACAATAACCACCGCCACATAAACATAAGAAATTAATTCTATGTCACTTGATAACATCTGCCATCTCCACGCGAAATGTAAAACACATGAAAACCGCAAACTCGCGTAACTGTCGCCAGTAAAACTTGCTAACAACCTCGCGACAGAAATGAGCGACGCGGCTAGTAAAATGCCAGTTTATCTTCTTGTTTTCCTCATCACGGGCTGCATTAATGAACTCTACGTCTATGATCATGTCGACAACAATTAGCACTGCTCATTATCATTAATATGTGCGACGCAGTGATTTGTTTTATTGTTATTAGGATGTTGCTGATGACTCCGTGTGACAGTCATTGAGACATTTGAGGTGTAAATCTTTCAAATTGGTATTTACTAATTATTGTGATTTGGCCCCATATTTACCAATCCCTATTTACCACCGTCCCTTTTTACCACCGTAATTCTTTTACCAATCCATTTTTTACCAACATTATACTTTTACCAATCCATTTTTTACCACCGTCCCTTTTTACCACTAATTCTTTTTTACCACCAACGTATTTACCAACGTATTCTTTTACCAATCCATTTTTACCACCGTCCCTATTTTTACTACTAATTCTTTTTACCACCAACATATTTACCAACGTGTTTTTTTACCAATCCATTTTTACCACCGTCTCTTTTTTAACAAAGCTAACAAAACCGTACTAAAGCCCCACAAACTAGGTTTTGGTATTTACTACACTAACAAAGCTAACAAAACCGTACTAAAGCCCCACAAACTAGGTTTTGGTATTTACTACACTAACAAAGCTAACAAAACCGTATACTAGAGCCCCACAAACTCGGTTTTGGTATTTACTACACTAACAAAACCGTACTATAGCCCTACAAACTATTAATGGTAAAACGGAATAGCGGTAAAAAAATATGGTGGTAAAAGTTGTAATGGTAAAAGCGGAGTGGTAAAAATGTATTAGTGGTAAAACGAAATATCGGTAAAAAGTATAGTGGTACAAATGCAGAGGTAAAAGTTGGAGTGGTAAAAATTGAGTGGTAAAAAATGGGTTAACGGTAAAACAGGAGAGCGGTAAAAAAGAATGGTGGTAAAAATGCTGTGGTAAAAGTTGGAGTGGTAAAAATAGAATGGTATATATGTAGCACAACGAATTATTGTATTTATTTACTCTAGATTAATACTGGCTTTGATAATTTTGGGAACAAGAAATTTGAAGTATTATTTGAAAGAATCTCTAAATTTCCGATTGGGAAATATACAGATAATACGATATGTTTTACTCGTATAAAAATAATATTTTCATTGGTGTCATTTATCAGTTCCTACATTATTTATGTTCTTGATAAGGGTCAATCTCGATTAAAAATTCTAAAACTTAATCTTAACGTTTTTAAATTCGATCCCTGTAACTGACAAAATTATCATTATATCTAAACTTTTGTGATATGAATCCATTTTCATTAAGCTTTAATTAATTAAGTTTATCATTTTTCATTGCTTTAATTACTTAGAGTATAGAAAATTGTAGAGGGAGCATAGGTACTTTGATTTTATTGATGAGGGGTTGCAGCCGTGAGACGGAAGGGGGTGTGCTATGTGCTATCAGAGCATACCAATATAGTCCAAGATAGCGGTCAAATTAGTGTGGACATTTTATTAGTCGTAAAATTGAACGACTTGGGCCTTGCATATCTACTGCAGATAGAATGTCCAGTCAGCCAGTCCTAAGTGGCCGGATTAGGCTTCCTCAAGTATAAAAAGTTGAGTTACAAAAAAGTAAATCATATAAATTAAGAGTTCTGGCGTATGTAGAGGTGGAAATAAATGATATTTCTTATTTATAAAACATATTGCCAGAACGTTTCCACTCCTCCAATCTTAAATATACCAAATAAAAAATAATAAATGACATTTTAATTTTTCATAAATGTAAAAAATTTGCCAGTCGTCAGTGTTAAATAATAATAAAAATATTCAATCATAAGTGCTGATAACCCGAAAACAAGCAAATATTAGATAGTTATGAAAATATAAAACGTCATTTATTATTATTTTACTTGAGGAATCCTAATCCGGCCACTTAGGACTGGAAGACTGGATATTCCATTTTCAGCAGATATGCAAGATTCAAACCCTTTAATTTCACGCCTAATAAAACGTCCACATTAATTTGACTATCTGTTTAAATGTTATTCTGTATTGCACAAAAAAATATTATAGTAAAAATTTATATAACGACATTAATAACAATAAAATACTTCAAAAACTATAGGTTGCGTTCAAAAGTGCAAATAGAGCATACTAAGCTAGCGGATAGAAACTATAGAAATATTGCTTCATTGTTTTGTTCCAATACTCCCTTTATAAATTTCTATCCACTAATTTTAATTACTATCAACAACTTTGCCCTCCCCCCCCAACAATTATTTGATTGAAGTGGGAGCAAATTTTGATAACCAGTGTTGTAACTTATCTAGATAATTGTATCTGTAATTATCTAGATAGTATATTTTTATCTATTATCTTATCTAGATAATTTTTTCGTATTTATTATCTTATCTAGATAAAATTACAAATTATCTTTATATATTTTTAAAATATCATCTAGATAATAATTTTGGTATAATTATAGTCCGTCCCAAACTTCTTTGCCGTTACGTCATACCTGTAGTTCGTATGAATCAATTTGAAATTATGGCGGGAAAATTATATTTTGATATCAAATATTTTAAAACTATATTATGTGAATATTTGGAATAACTATATAAATTTAATAATAAATAAATACCTCTAGAACAGCTGACACGGGAATAAGTAATTCTCCTTTTTCTTTTTCAGCAGTAAAATATTGGTACAAATTCAAGACAATCTGAATTGTTTGTTTATTATTTTGTTTGCCGGGCATATTTATAAATATTATTATAAATATCTATATGTAAACAGCTAATGGATGCATAAAACAACGATATACCGATGTTAAATTATTTAATCACAGTGAAAATAGTTTTTATTTGTTTGACAGTTTCAAAATTTACAATACATATGTCATAAAACAATATGAAAAACAGCCTACTCAAATAACAAATTGCTGGTATATCAACAATATAATTATACGTTTTCTATTTCTTTCTTTTTCTACTTCATAATAAAAACAAAGAACAAAACTTCACGTGACAGTATCAATACTTCGCAAATTTCGAATGACATACGTGTTTCAACTAAATATATGACAGTAATAAGATAGAAAGAGTAAGACAAGGTATTCTTTAGTTATTCTTGAAAATAAAATAATGACGTCACGGCAAAGAAGTTTGGGACGGACTTTAGAACCGTTTTATTTTATTTATAATTATAAATGAATTCAAATTAATGTAATCAAGCATACAACGTACAAGCTTGCAACGCTGCCGGTATTTTTTGTATTATCTATGAATTATCTTATATTTATCTAGATAATAATTATTTATCTTTTATTATCTAGATAATTTCTTCAATGAACACTGTTGATAACATACAACATACGCAGTAAGCAGCATTCCTTCATTATCTATCACTTCACTATCATTCGTTTCTTATTTAATTATTTCCATTATATTTCGACTTTTCTGTCGTCCAACCAAACTACCAGTTCTAAAACAGAATAAAGACATATTTCTCCTAGTTCTCCTCATAAACCTTCCACTATCCACCATTCTCTATCCACGGAGCATCCTATGGCGTTCCACCATAACCATCATTTATATCCGCGGTTTTATCTCCGCGCTCTCATGTGCGAAGTCCTCCAGATGTAAATAACACTCTGCGTCTGTTCACGGCCGTGTACTTTGCTCGCGGGAAGCCACCAGATCTGGTGAATTCACAGTTGCAACTTCAAACTGGAGGAATTCCATCGCGGAATGAAGAATGGGGTAGGGGATTGTAGGTGTTGTAATGTTGGTAGTAAATATGTTGTTATGAGGCTGCGGAATTCTAGGAAGCGGGAGAAGAACGCGGACGAAAGAGAAATGAATTGTCTTTTTGATATCTTATAACTTTATCCATTATAAAATGTCAACTGAACTTACTGGTATACTTCTATGAAAAAAATCTATAAGACTTTTTCAAATAGTAATCCCTATGAGCATTGTAGACCAGTATCAATTTATCAATTCTCACACTATACACTGTGAATTAATATTATGATCTGTTCACACGAGGAAAGTATTTCCTAAATACTTTCTTGAAAGTGAAACAAATACTAGGAGCTGTCAATTAAAAAAAAACTGTCAATACCGTTTATACGGGAAAACTAATTATTTTTATTAAATATATTTAAGATCATTAGCTTTAATATATTTTATAGAAATAATTAGTTTTCTCCATGGTTTCCCCGTATGACCGATAGTGACAGTTTTTCTATGACAGCTTCCAGCACTTGTTTTAGTTTCAAGAAACTTTTTAATAAAAACAGAGCATTAGAAACAAAATAGGTTAGCTTTTCGCACTGACTTATATAAACCGTGCTTCAAATTAACAAAATCAGCCAAAAATTCTTTAAATATTGATTTGTTCAATTGTTTACCAGTCAATGTCCGATATTTTCTTTTTAATCAGTTTCAAAATAAATTAAAACGTGTCATCTTCGCCATGCTTTTTACAGCATTCACGAATTTAAATCATATTTTTGTACCGATCATAATGAATTGTGTATACCGGAAATTTACAACGAAAATGTAGTATATTATACATGATTGTATTCAGAATTTTAGGTAGAATCAAAATTTTAAAAAATATACGAGGTATTCCATTTAAAATAAGGAAATCGCTTCCGGCTAAACAGAAAGTAATAAAAATTCATTATTTTTGTAGTTTAATGCGCCTTTGAATGTAGATTATATTCCTATGATATAAATGTACGAGGGCAGTTCAATAAGTAATGCAACACATTTTTTTTCAAAAACAGGGGTTGTTTTATTCAGAATTCAAATACACCATGTTATTCCCCAATCTTTTAGCTACACTATTTTTCAAGATAATCCCCATTCAATGCTACGGCTTTACGGCGCCTTGCAATGAGGGCCTGTATGCCTGCACGGTACCATTCCACTGGTTGCTGTCGGAGGCAATATCGTACTGCATCAATAACTTCTTCATCATCCGCGTAGTGCGTCCCACGGATTGCGTCCTTCATTGGGTCAAACATATGGAAATCCGACGGTGAGAGATCGGGGCTGTAGGGTGGATGAGGAAGAACAGTCCGCTAAAGTTTTGTGAGCTCCTCTCGGGTGCGTAGACGACTTGTGTGAGGTCTTCTGTTCTTCCTCATCCACCCTACAGCCCCGATCTCGCACCGTCGGATTGTATATCATCTCTTACAAAATCTATATTAAACGAAATAAAGTAAAGATAACAAAATTTAGTGACATCCCACAAACACTCATGATCACGATATAGTTCTACAAACTTTATTGTCTCCGTTTAAGACCACTTTTATCATTTTAATAAAGTAAAAATACCGAATTTAACTATAAAACAATTATCTTTAAAATGAAACGTCAAAACACACTAGTATATCCCTAATCACCAGTGACTGTTTACATTGGTATAGTGCAGAGATGAGTGTAGTGGATAGTGCAGAATGTATGTGGAAGGGGAAGGCTAGTAGGTGAGTAGCTAACCCGGGAGGTTAGTTACTTCACTACCCCAACTACTTGTACTAGTACTAGTACTGGTACTAGCTTCTGTTGGCTACATTCTGGCGAGCTAATAGTACTAGTAACTAACCCATTTACACGACCAATGTAAACCCGGCTTAAGAATTGATTAAGCATTGGTCCGTAAACATATAACATAATTTAATCATTTCTAATTTGTGTTAAATGTTCCTTCTACATTATTATAGTATAGAGCCTCGTGCCAGACACGAGTTCATGTACCCACTTCTTCACTCCATCTTCATGCCGTGTATCTAACACCGCATGTACTGTAACGGCACCAGAGTCAGAGTCAGAGCACCCGCTCCGCACGGCTCCAGGTCCGAAGCCTCGGCTAAGATCTAAATGCAAATCTCAGTGCTTTGTACACGAGAAACGTGCCAAAGTTATGTCTTGTGCTTGTGCTAGAGACGCGAGCGAAGCGTTTAGCGCTCAACGTTCACTTTCAAAATTAAAGCGCACGTGTGCGACCCGCGAACAACAACCGCTGCCGGAAACGCAGGAAGAAGAGAGGGATTTGTTAAATTTAGTAGTACTTAGAAATTATAATAGAGACAGTTTGTCATTGCGAGGTTTATACTGATTAATGAATGATTTTGTACACGGAGTAAAGGAAGTATTGTAATCGCGATATTGTAATTTCGGTTTCTGATTTTTACGGAAATATCCGTTTTGACCTTTTCTGAATCCATTATGACTAGTTTCGTCGTGACGTTTGTACGTACGGACGGACGTACGGACGGACGTATGTGTGTCGCATAACTCAAATACGGTTAGACGTAGAAAGTTGAAATTTTGTATTTAGGACTGTTATAGCATCTAGTTGTGCACCTCCTATTTTTGGTTTCAATCTATATACCGGAAGTAGTACTTTTTTCAAATATTTCGATAAATATTTAATTTAAGACAAATTTTTTAATTTTAAATGAAAGATTATGTGATTATTACCTACAATCGGTATTTTATAAATATTTTTGTATCTGGTATCATTTAAGAATAATTAAAGTATATATTTATAATTTAGTATTTCGGTATCTTGTAGTCCATGATCGATTAACATTTGTTTACTACGTAAAATTTAAATGATTATGACATGACAGTGACAATAGTAAAATATGCTTTATATCTTCTTCTGCAGTTTAAATAAAATGACAAAAATATATTTGTGAATATAGTAGCAGTAGTAGTAGTACTTATATATTAATATATTTGTATAATAAGTTAAAAGAATAACGTCAGATTTTTTTATATTATTCTACATTTTAGTTATTAAGAAAAGTATGAACAGTTTAATAGGCGTACAAGGAAGTCATGTGGTGTCCACGTCAGATTTTTTTGTATTTAGTTTTTCGTTGGTTTTTAAAGTGGGCTTATGCATATCTGAAACTGATCTGTATTACTGTATTATTGTTTAAAATACAGTTCATTAATTAATTGTTATCCCCTCACAATTTCAATTTAATATGACTGGTGTGAAGAAAGGTAGACTTTTCAAAACAGTGTACATGAAACATGAGTACATATTTATATGTAGTTCAGCGATTATTTAACTTATAAAGCATACCCAGAATCGTGTTAATGTATTTCCCAGCCATCAAGAACGAATTTATTCCAGCTCAGCTTCCCAGTTCTGTGTTCTTTCATCCACTCCAGCTCTAGATCTTACATTCTGCCATAGAAAGCAGCATTTAACACCTCTTTCTTGTCGCATTCTTTCAGCCAATGAATAAGACGATCCATCACCGCGACCATACACCCTGCACGCATGTGTGAGGCTACGTACAGCGCATTTGCACAGTGGGCTATATGTCGCTATTTATGGGGTATTCACACTTCTACCGGGAAAGCTATGAGCTTGGGATATTTATAAGACAAGAACGCGTATTTTATCTCGCGCTAGAGTTGTTTATATGAATGTAGATTTAGAAAAACTTTGGAATTTTAGAAAATAGTAAGTATATTCTTTCATTTATTTGACAAATCTATTTCTTATAACAATTATTTCCTAAGTCATTATTCAATTCAACCTTAACATAAAATGTACTAACGTAGCACTTTTTTTGACAATACCAGCATGGTAAAATTTTATTTCAACAAGGATTATATACTTAAAGGATCAATTAACAGTTGTGTCATTTTAAAATTTAAATTAAAAATTTTAATATGATTATAAAAATTCTAAAGATCATAAAAATTTTATTTGGATACTTACTACTTTTAATTAATTTTATATTTCTATTTCAGAATCAAATGTAATTAATATAGTAATATATAATTTAAAATTAGTTAATAAAATGAACAATTACAGGAAATATAAAATTTATTCGAAAGAATTTGTATAATTTATTAATTTCAAATTTATTTTAAATAAAATTCGCTAGGTACTCCATTGATAAATGGTTTCTATTTTAAAGTCAGTATCTAGTACCTACATCTAGTCGCGAAATAAAAAAATCTGATGTGGCCAGCACAAGACCTCACGCCATACTCTACTCTTTATACTTATACAAATATAATAGGTACTTACAAATATATTTTAGTAATTTAGTAAACTGTAGAGGAAGATATAAATGATGTGTCACTATTGTCGCTATCACTACAGAATAATAATAATACCCTACACTTTATACTACTAGGTATATATAAATACAGAGAGTTTTTTTTATCAGTAAACATAGGGTAGTTTCATTACCATAGTTACAGTGTTACAGAATGACAGCAATGCATTAGAGAGTTTTTTTAATCAGTAAACATAGGGATAATTAACATACGAAAATAAATATGAAATATAAATTAAAGAAATGATAAATACTTTATTTATGTTTTCTACACTTAAGAACTAGGTAGATACATTAAATTAATGAGAATTTAAGAACTAGGTAGACACTTAAAAAATAATGTGTACAATGGTGACAGAATGAATGTTGAATAATTAAAAAATCAAATTAGTGCTGCTTCCCAAAATATTACTCCCCAACAAATGCTATAAATTATTTTTATAATCGTTTAGGATATTGTTTACACTGTTTAAAATAAGAGTACTTGTTGGTACCCTTTTAAAAGAGCGTTCTAATTTTTGCTCTTATAAGTGTAAAATAATACACTTTATAAAAGAAACATTACTCAAAAATGTATTCTTTTAAAAGGGCAAGAGTAATATTTTATTGAATTTTATTGAGTACTAATTTTTGAGTATTTATTATACTTTTTAGTATTTGATTTTACCCTTTAAATTATAATTTTGGTTATTGTATACTAATATAAGTATTAAACTACCCAAATTAGTGCATATGTTACACTTTTGGTGTAGATTGGTACCCCTTTAAATGTATTACGTTTAATGAGAAACACTAAAAACAGCACAATGTACACCATGAAAGGGTACCAATTCCTTTAGTAAGCAAATCAATTCTTCCCCTGGTCAGATCTAGTCTAGCAAAGTAACTGGAACTAGTCTGACTGACCTACCTAGATCCTTAAATACAGACAGCGTAGTATGTAACCATACTAATATTGATAGTGAAATAGTTATTGTGTTTCTGGTTGATGAAGAATGATATTTAGTCTTAAATATAACTAAATATAATTTTTGTGAAAATTTACACGCCTTTGAAATAGTTAAAGATAATAATATTTCCACTGAACTTCATATGCTGCAAAAAATGTTAGAGAACCATTTGAACTACACGGTGCCAAATTATTAAGCAAAAGTTTATATTTAGTGCCCAAGGTACATATTTTTGTAATGTTATTAAATAATCAACTTATATTGATATTCTTTTGTAGTAAACTTTCATGTATAATAATGTAATCTTAAAAAATACAAAATTGTAATTTAATAAAGAAACTTATTACTCGATTAAGTGCAAATTTTATACATTTTTAAGAATATAAAGTACCTATAATTGATTAAAAATAATTACATTAAAAGAATAACATTTTACCCATATTAGTTTAATTTAAAGAACCTCTTTTAGTTTACTATCTTTTTATACAAAAAAGTATTATTTCGTGTTTTACCCTATTTATATTACTGAATTAAGTGCCCTTTTAATTTTACCCTTATCATAGAGCGTTATATGGCCTTGGTCTTATATAAACATTAATAAGGGTAAAAAAAGTGCTCTTTTTTTAAACTGTGTAGAAATTAATGGTTCCAATTTTGAGCATTTAATTCGTTTAAAAAAATTCACATTAGTTTAATGTACGTATCTACCTAGTTTTTAAGTGTAGAAAATATAAATAAATAATTTATCATTTCTTTAATTTATATTTCATAATTATTTTAGTATGTAATTATCCCTATGTTTACTGATAAAAAAGACGCTCCAATACATTGCTGTCATTCTGTAACACTGTAACTATACCGGGAGTTTTTTTTATAAGTAAACATAGGGCAGGTCATTACCATAGTTACAGTGTTACAGAATGACAGCAATGTATTGGAGCGTCTTTTTTATCAGTAAACATAGGGATAATTACATACTAAAATAAATATGAAATATAAATTAAAGAAATGATAAATTATTTATTTATATTTTCTACACTTAAGAACTAGGTAGATACCTACATTAAACTAATGAGAATTTTTTAAATCGAATTAAATGCTCAAAATTGGAACCATTAACTTCTAAACAATATCCTAAACGATTATAAAAATAATTTATAGCATTTGCTGGAGAGTAATATTTTGGGAAGCAGCACTAATTCGATTTTTTAATTGTTCAACATTCATTCTGTCACCATTGTACACATTATTTTTAAGTGTCTACCTAGTTCTTAAATTCTCATTAGTTTAATGTATCTACCTAGTTCTTAAGTGTAGAAAACATAAATAAATAATTTATCATTTCTTTAATTTATATTTCATATTTATTTTCGTATGTTCATTATCCCTATGTTTACTGATAAAAAAAACGCTCTAATGCATTGCTGTCATCCTGTAACACTGTAACTATGGTAATGACATGCCCTATGTTTACTTATAAAAAAAACTCTCTGTATTAATGACATGCCCTATATTTACTAATAAAAAAAATCTGACGTGGCCGTTACAATACCTCTCGCCTTGACATTGAAGTATTATTATTTAACTTCGTATTTAACCAAATATTAAGCTTTAATTAGGTAATAAATTATATATTTCACAAATCTAATCAGCTCTTAGTTTAATATATAATTTTATTTTATAAATACCATATTTACATAATACTATGTCCAGTTAATATCTATACTATATCCAACATTTCAAAATTCTACACCACACTCTACACATGCCCTACACCACAGAGAAAGCTCCTTGCCACAGACATCTGTTTATCTGTCACATTGACAATTTTATTTTTGTTTTAAATTTTATTTTTATTTCGGGATTCACAAATCGTGGTAGGTAAAATTATATATTAAAAAAAATTATATTTCTTTATTGGTTAAAGATATAGAAACAAGTAAGATTAAATATTGTACAATGTAATTTCTTCTTTCATGTGTGGTATGTCAAATTGTAACAATCGCATTATTTTATACAATTTTTGCAAAAAATGTTATAGTGCTACAAGAAAAGTACCATTTCCGGTTGGTGGATTTTTACCAAAATCTTTTCAGCTCTTCATTAACATATATAAATGTATAATGCAAAATATTATAATTTTATGTTCAGTAGAATTTGAGATAATGAACCGGGACGAAAGGCTATAGTAGGCGTACATACAGACTTTCATACACACACACAGACACACACACAGACACACACACAGACATCATCGTGAAAATAGTCAAAATAGGTTTTAAAGGTGCTAAAACGTGCTAATTGACAAAAATCTCGACATCGAATTTTTTCACGATCCCTATACCTCTCTATGCGAGAGGTAAAAACTCCCGGTATATAGGTACTTACAAACATTTTAGTCATTTAGTCAACTGTAAAAAAAGTTATAAACGATGTATTACTATATTGTCACATAAACAGGGTGTTTCTATACCTCTACACACAACTTTAATAGGATATATAATTTGATATACTAATTACAGAAATAAAATATTTTTTCAAAATTCGCGAAAATATGGGTAGTAAAAAATTTAGTTCCACGGGTTTGAAAGTCCAATTAAATGTTTATTAATTATTACATAAGAAGTGACTATTTGTAATTTTTTAAATTTATAAATAACATAATAAATAAGCAGTTAAATGGACGTTCAAACCAATGGAACTTATATTTTCACTACCCTTATTTTTGCGAAGTTTGAAAAAATCTTTTTTATTCTGTAATCATATATCAAATTATATAACCTATTAAAGTTGCGTGCATAGGTATAGAAACACCCTGTATACACACAAACATCATCTCGAAAATACTTTATTCGTATTCTATGGATTATCTATGCTCATCCACTAAAAATTCACACTCGAAATTTTTGACTCATCACAATACCTCCCTTATAGAATATGAGGCGGGAGATAAAAATAAAGATTTTTAAATACAATTAATTTTAAAATAATTATATATGTATATAATTAATGTCATTAGAATCATTTAAGATTGTATACGGAAGGACTGACTCAATATTATTTGCATTTGATTTATGACATGGCGATAATAAAAAGTGCCAATATGCAAATGTTTCGCCAAGCTTGCTGTGATTATTTTGAAAATAATAATTTATGCTTAATTAGGTAGGCCGGAGAAAGTTTATCATTATAATAAGAATCTTGCGTTCGTTCGTACTATAACTGTAACAGTTTTTGAAAAATTATTATTCTTCCATCCAGCGAAAGTTACGATATTTTCATTTGATTTGATGATGATAAATAAAACTAATTAGACGTAGATGAAATTAAACTACATGTTATCGCAGTTAGAACTACGAACAAGATTTAGATTTCCACGTTATAATGTTTATTTACAATATTAATTAGTGATACATTAATTAGCTGATAAAGTATGTGAAATTTTTGTTTGTCGTTTTAATTATAGGCATAATATTGCCTCGGGATTTAAATAATTTGTCATTTTTATAACATTTACAATTGGATAATGTCATGTTGAATATGACAGCTTTAATTATAATTGATTATTATTTAATTAACAAAAATATCTATCAGGTATGTAAATGTTTTATTGCAAACATTATCAACTCGCCGCGTGTAAGGTCATTTTATTAATAAATAAGTCAATCAATTACATATTTATTAATTATATTTTAGCACGATTGAGTATTTATCTATATTTTTCTTGTTTTGTTTCTATAAAATTGCAAAGGTATATATTAAATTTAAAATAAAAATCTGACGTGGACACCACATGACTTCCTTGTACGCCTTGTGTGTTCATACTTTTCTTAATAACTAAAATGTAGAATATATAAAAAATTCTTTTAACTTATTATACTAGTATACTCACAAATATATTTTAGTCATTTTATTTCAACTGCAGAAGAAGATATAAAGCATATTTTACTATTGTCACTGTCATGTCATAATCATTTAAATTTTACGTAGTAACAAATGTTAATCGATCATGGACTACAAGATAAAGAAATACTAAATTAAAAATATATACTTTAATTATTCCTAAATGATACCAGATACAAAAATATTTATAAAATACCGATTTTAGGTAATAATCACATAATCTTTCATTTAAAATAAAAAAAATTGTCTTAAATTAAATATTTATCGAAATATTTTAAAAAAGTACTACTTCCGGTTTGTAGACTGAAACCAAAAATAGGAGGTGCACAACTAGATGCTATAACAGTCCTAAATACAAAATTTCAACTTTCTACGTCTAACCGTATTTGAGTTATGCGACACACATACGTCCGTACGTACGTACGTACAGACGTCACGTCGAAACTAGTCATAATGGATTCAGAAAAGGTCAAAACGGATATTTCCGTTAAAATCTGAGAACCGAAATTTTTCGCGATTACAATACTTCCTTACTTCGTACAAGGAAGTAAAAATCTAAAATTGTAGGTACTGCTGTCAATATCCTGACAGAATAAATTTTATGAAATAAGTGGTAGGAAGGTCTCCAGAATCCAATTAAATTTGTTTTATTAAAACATATTTATTTATTTATTAGAACGTTTCGAGAACAAACTGTTCTCATCATCAGCTTCAAAAACATTGGTAAATAACCAAGAATATAGTATACAATCAAAAATATAAGCATCGCTAAAACTTTTAGACAGATTTCATTGTAAAATCACGAAGCTATTATTATTTACCAATGTTTTTGAAGCTGATGATGAGAACAGTTTGTTCTCGACACGTTCTAATAAATAAATAAATATGTTTTAATAAAACAAATTTAATTGGATTCTGAAGACCTTCCTACCACTTATTTCATAAAATATAATTTTTGGATCCTTCCAAGTTTTCTACAAATTGACAAAGTTAATGTTATATTTTATGCATTTTATTAAATTATAGCTATTAATATAACAAAAATATTATGCGATTTATAATATCAGGGATGTTGCAAGTGACGAGGTGAAACCGAGTCTCTTTGAACATCCAAGAAGGCTTAAATCGCATATTCATAGCTTAATCGTATCATCGACGACAGCGATGTTAAAACAAATCAACAATAATTTTATCTGCGTTAATTTAGTTGACAATTTGCATATTATGGAAGGTTTTGTTGTTATTATGGTTATATCTAACGTATTAAGTTCGTAACTAATGAATTGAAAGTAACTAACGTATTATAAGTAACTAACATATTATATTGTTTCTAATTATTATCAATATAATGTTGCACATTAAAAGGTAATGATTAAATTTATATAATTTCTTTTACTTTGTTTGAATTTTTTTCCATTTCTTGGATTGCTTATCTAGAAAATTGAACAAATTGCGAAAAATGAAGAACTAGCACATTTTTTTCACAAATTTGACAATTTGAAAATCTTCATTATGGCAGTCGAACATAAAGCTTTGTATGCAACTTGTACATAATCGGACTTTAGACTCGTCTTAATTTATTATCATCCTCGCTCGCTGCGCTCGCTCTGTCATAAACTTCGGCTCGTCCAAATCCTAAATTATGCACTTCTTACATAAATAGCTAGGTATTTAGGAGAAGGAAATAAGTGTTGATATTACGTCTTGATCTTCACTCTTTAATATGAATAGACTACCGGTTTCGACAATTTATATTGTCATCTTCAGGTCTGGTGTCGAAGACTACAATAAAAACGATGGTGTTACAGAAATTAATAAATTTGAAATATTGTTAATTGAATAATGACAAAGTCAAGTTTCAAATTACAAGATAATCAACGTTAAAATTAAATTAACAAACTGAACCAATTAAAAAGGAAATATTGTTGATAAAAACAAACTAGAAAGCGATCACAAAACTTGAAACAAAAAATTACTAAATATTTGAGGTTAAGTTCGCAAGATTGAAATTGGAGAAACAAATTATAAATAAACTTACTTTAATTACAAGGTATTGTCTACTATAAAATAAACAACAAATCTAATGTAATCTGGTCTATTTTTCTTCTAAAGCAAAATGGTATTATTTGTATTCTAAGAAGTATTCCTTAGCTTCTCATATGATTAGCTTATTGCCCTTAGCGCAATAATATTCTAAGTAAACAAACCGATAACTGGTTTATGTAATAAGTGAGTCTGATATGAACTGCTGCATGAAATGTTACGTCTATTTTAAGCAGTCCAGTTTTTCATCTGAGCAAGTGAAGGTATATGATGTCGATGTCGAATGAAATACATACAAGTTTTTGTCATCTAATAAAGAAAGTGATAGGTTTTCATTATGTAACTATAATTAGTTTTCGATTAATCGAAATGAAAAACTTCAAACGTCCTTTATGTAGAGCAGACAAGTAGAAGTTTTGATTAGTTGTTACTAAATCGCGAAATTGTATTAAACAAACATGATTCTGCATAAACGAAACGGTCCATCGGACATTTATGCTTCATTAATATTTACAACTTAAAGAAATTCAACCAAACTGGACTGAAACTAAAACATCAGATGTATTTTAATTAATACATTACAGGATCAGTAAGAAAAATCTTCTTATTATAAGTTCAAATCATTTGAATTTATTAAGTAAAAGAATTTATTAAGTGAAATTTGCATTTTAATAATTATATTTTATTAAGTCATTCAAGTCAGTAAGTGGGGCGGATAGTCGAGTGTATTATGTAGCCTGTACACATTTCAGATTGACTACAAAATCTCCCCTAACAACCAAGACTAAGACTACTCACGTAAACTGATGGCTGGAATCGCAAAGATACATGGTTATACCCTACCAATACCAATATTTAGAGTTATCACACTTTGACTTTGAATTGTACTTTATCACAAAATAACAGAGAGATAAAATTTGTGGTATTTTGATACCAGAATTTTATTATACTTTAGTAGATGTTGAAGCAGTTTTTAAATCCTTTATATTAACTTCACCGTCATGCGTACGTACGGCAAAAAAACAAAAGTCAAAAATGACCCACTTCTGAAATTTTGGAAATAGACTTTTGTCACCTAACAATGCACTTTGGCAAAATTCCAGATTCTCCGCCATCTTGAAACGGAATGGCGGCTAGCTATCTCAAAATGTACTGCACTGATTGCGGTCAAATTTGGTACTAGTCAAGGATCTAACTTATGATATAGATATATTAAAATGTCAGTTCGCCATCTTGAAATAAAATGGCGGACAGATATCTCAAAATATACTGTAGGTAACTATTGCGTTCAAATTTGGTACAGTAATAGCTAAGAATCTGTCTTGAAACATAGGTATATTAAAATGTCCGCCATCTTGAAACGAAATGGCGGCTAGCTATTTCAAAATGTACTGCACCGATCTGGTTCAAAAACAAAAATTTAAGTAAATATCGATCGAGTCTCATATAATAAAAAATTTATAGTGAAAAACTTTGTTTTTACGGGTTCATTTTTTTTCACTGTATCGTTTAAATTGAAGTGAATATAAATAATTAAATTTTGAACCCCACAAAAGTTCTAAATTAGATGCAAATAAGTTTTGGTACCTGTAGAATGTATTTTTGTTCAGTATTATTGAAAGGGCAATGTATGAACGATGCAAGCCTACCAAAAAACTATAATTCTATTTTTCACAAAATTTTATTTCTTCAATATTGCAATAGTTAATTCAGTAATGCTCCCAGTATTTAGAGAACACATATCAGTATGCCAAGTAGATGTACATGTATATACAAATAATAATAATATCTCAAATAATTAATTTAATCATGATCAAGCAAAAACCAAACAACAAATCCAAGTTCTAATCTCTCCAATGAAAGTAAAACCGAATCAATTCCCAACAGATAAAAGCCGCTGAACGTGAATAAGTAATTAAAATATGAACATGTCAAACAGAGCGTTTGTCAAGTCTGTCGGAGTTAGGCCTACTTTCAAATAAATCAAGTCTCGGTCGACTTTGATTTGGGCGCAGTCAGAGCCACAGCCACCGCTGATATGTTCAGTGAGGTAAGAAGTAAGAAGTAACGGTTGATGGACGCGTTGGTTGTTGGTTGAGGTTGAATGGTGGTCCATCCACCAAGGTCGGTTGTAGAAATAGAGGAAAATAGGTTGATTACGCAGAAGGGGATTAAGAATGTTTTTGTTATGCATTCTAATTCTTTGTTTTTAAATGTGGAAATAATTGTTTACATCCTTTATTTGATTTACTAGTTCTGAAAGGTATATATGTCAATTTAATCATATACTCGACAAAAAAACGCACTACTTGACAATGCACCCAAAATTCCGAAATTTTAGACCGCTAATCTCTGTTGAATTGCCTCGAAAATGAATAAATCTTCGAGTAAACAAAATTCGGAATTTTTGGTGCATTCCTACTTGACAGAACAAAATCCCCAAAACATTTCAAGAATGTGAACATCCCGGCTTGTTACTTGCTATATTCGCCCATTAACATCCTAATAATATCCTAGCAATTGCTAATGTCCGCTCTTAGTAGCATTATCTATGTAACATCCCAATGTTAGTAATTTGGTAACAATATCCCAATTATGCATCCTATGTAATTCTCTGAGATATTTGTATTGATTATGTAATTTTTCATCGTATTTGGGATCTGGCTAGGAGAGGCTTACGTAATATCGCTTAAAGTACAAGATGAAGATATTTTCAAACATCTCATCAAGTGATGCGTTTTTTTCTTCTGTCGAGTGTATTTATCACCAGTCAGCTTCAAAGTGATAATAGCATATTATGCACCAAGGGAGAGAAGCATGCATGCTTGACAATGACATTATAAAACTCTTGGATAACATTAGTTTAGCCGGGAATGAAGGGATTTTGGAAAATTTATTATAGTTATTGTTTATTTGTTTGTTATTTTGTAACTTAGATATAATTTTAAATATAATATTTCAGTTAAGAGGACATAATTCCACTCGAAAAATAGACTATTTTTCTGGAACAAATCCTGGCTGCATGGTACAACATATAGTATTAATTTTTTTACTATTATGTGCATAAGAGATGAAAATAGTCCGCCAACTCCAAATTACTCATTTTTCAATGTTGGCAAAATGTTTAATTGCATTAAAAAATACCCCCATTTTTGACAATAAATTAAGTGTATAAAAATCCTAAATATTTATATATTACTAAGATAGCGGACTGTACACAACCTTTATTTAGAAGTATACAAAATTTCAAACTTGTAAGTTTGTTTTTGCGGCTGTATTTTGTGCCGGAAAATGATCACTTTTTGAACAAATTTTGCCTATTTTACGGCGTAACTCATGATAGTGTCACAAAAGGGCGGGGTTTCAACTTGTGTTTATCTTTGACGTAAATTTCTGACCGTTTGGGGAGGGGTAAACTGAATTCGTCAAAATGAAAATTCGGGATTCATGTTAGGAATAATATCCTCTTAAATTGATTCCCTATGTTCTATTTTAAAAACAACGCTCTAATACAATAGCTGTCAAATTCGTAACCATGGATATGAAAAGTCCTATGTTTCATGTTAAAATTAATTCACGGTATAGAACATAAATTATCTGTACCTAACGTTTTGGTTCCATAAATAATTTTTCAGACGACCACTATGGAATCTTGCCATAACAATGTTATAAACTACAATGGAAACAAACAAATAACACAAACTAACATGTTATTCTAACGCACACTTATAACGTAACGCTTCGAGTTGCACTATATGACAACAGATGGCGTTACGAGTAAAAATCAATTCAAATAAATGGAAAAAAAGTATATTAATGCAATAAATTGACATTTTGACACAGTCTGTAATATTATATAGAAACAAATTTTCATTTTTCAATTTAATAATAATTATTTATTGGCTAATTGTGTATTCTTTAGTATTTTTGACATTTCAAATTATAGTTGCACAGTTGGTATCGAGGCATAACCTAACTTTTAAACGTCAGTGCTTCAACTTCAACAGTTGTATAAATTTAGTTCATTGAACATTTTTTTAAATATTTTGTGGTCGTCTGAAAAATAGTGTACATAACTCGCTCAAAAGTGAGATAACAGTGCTCGTGAAATTGAACCACTCGGCGCTATGCGCCTCATTCCTCAATTTCACTCGCTTGTTATCTTACACTTTCGATGCTCGTTATGTAATATACTATTCAATGTTGTTCGTTTAAAATCCTTTTCAGGATTAACAAAACGCGTCACCGTGAAATAGGTTGACCAAACCGGTAGCATTTACGGAACATCAATTTCCAACCAAGAAAAATAACATCCTCTTTCACAGCACGTAATAGCGCAACATTATTGCATAATAACCCACGCGTTATCACGGATCTTAAATCCCGACGTTATTTTTCGCGGACTTTAACTGCTACCACGTAATATAAAGTAATAATCTGTGTGTATTTTTGAGTTCTCGCGATAGCTGGCGTAAAAACGCGCGTCCCGAGGTGTTGGACTTAGCCGTGTATTTTACGCATGGCTTGCTGCGATGCTTATCTGGTGGTAAGAAATCGCGAGACTTGGATTTCTAATTCGAGATAGTGGATTTTTGTGCACGGAGTACGTGAAGGAATACGCTACTGAAATTAACGAGGAATTAAGTGTAGTAGAGTTGATTGATTAGGATTGGTTTATTTGGTTATTGGTAACGAAAGGTAATTAATCGTGAATGATAGATTGAAATATTGTATGGTTGTGATTCTGTGAAAAATTCTGATGTGGCCAGCACGCAATATCTAGACTAGATAAACATAAATGTATACGTATAATCCGGTGCCCATTTAAAATATATAAATAAAAATCTAAAATATACACCTGAATCAAAAGATTCATTCACAGGAAAACTCTTCTGAGTTGAAGCCATCCTCCGTTCAATTACTACATTTAATATCTTACTAATGACTTATATGCCGTTAGTATGCCAACGTGTCGCCCGTCTCACCTGTTAATATTTTTTACGCAAAAACAAAAATCAACCAATCATTGATTACAAGATTTCAACATTTTATCTGACAAATTTAGTTTTTAAATTTTATTGCAGTTCTTTAATGCTACCAGATAAAGACAATTTTTAAATATCGTATGCAAATAACTTTTCCTCTTAATTTATCAAAATTTATAGAAATTTTTAACAACTAATCTTTTCAATCTTCAAAAAATATCACTTCTGGTGAAGATATTTCTACCAAAATCTTATGAGCTCTTCCAATTTATATATAAAAATGTTAAATACCTAATATCAAAATTATTAAGTAATTCATATTTGAGGTATCCGACTAATCCTGACCTCATCCATACACACACATAGGTATACATACAGACATCATCGTGAAACTATCAAAAATGAGTTGTAATGTCCCTAATTCGTACTCATCCACTTAAAACTCACTACCCGATTTTAGCATGATTCCAATACCTGGTTTACAGGTATGGCGGAAGACAAAAATAATAAAATCATTAATTTAGGGACAATGATGTATATTTTCTTACAAACCATAAAATATCTAGAGAATAATGTAAAGTTCAAATTATGATTTGGTATTAAATATAAACATCTAAAATACTTTTTTTTATTTCAGTGATCCTACTATTTCGTCAAACTGGCCTTAGGCCTTACATCAAAATGTAAGTGAAAATAAATTGTAAATTATGAAAAGTGGAATGTAAATATCTTTAAAGAAGAGATTTATAGTTGGCACACGTATTTTTTATTTTGACAAAAATTTTACCAGCAAGCTCAAAAAATGATGAAAATTTAATATTAATAGTGATGACTGGTCATAAGCTATAGTACCGACACAAACTAGTGCGGTAAGCTAAAACGGCCTATTACAGGTTACATTCTTAAGAGTGTCGTTTACCTAAATGACCAAAACATGCTTCGCACAAGTATGTGATTTATTTAACAACAAACAAACGTAATAATAAAAAATTTGCGATTGCCATTCCATTATTTCATGTCTGATTTAGTGAAGACAATGCTTTGTGAAACAAAATGTGTTTATTTAAACAAGATAATTGGAAACTAGTGAATTACCATTGGTAATTCACTTAATATTTGAACAAATTGTAAATGTAGAAGAAACACATAACTAGAAGTTAGGTTATAACTGCCATCTGTCAGACTGACGTTTAAAAACAATGAACTGCAGCCAATATGCCAAATTAAATTTAAGTTGTAAAATCGTGAAATTGTAGAAATAGAAAGTATAAAACATAATAATTGTAAAATAATAGTTTACAATAGTTTAGAGTTTTCAATAAACTAATAAATTTACTTACAATTTTTAAAATATTTCATCATAAAATAACATTGTTGGTAATACTGTTTACTTTCCTCTCTATAGAGGGAAAACTTACTTTCCTCACTATTTCGCGAGAAGAAAATTGTGTTTTCTCCGCATGTTGTAAAAAAAAAATTCCACTTTTGTCTTGAAGCAGTATAATAATCCCTACAAAATTTGATTTACTTTATTTTTCAATAAATCAACATGCATAAATCAGTAAGGTTCCTATATTATGAGTTGTAGTATTTTACTTTTACCCTGTCACTATTCACTATTTTATCTTAACTAAAAATATTGCAAAATTATTTATCTGTTGCTTAAAGTAACAAATGTAACACAACTAATAATAGAATTTCCAAACCCATAAACCACATTATAAGATTTTAACACATCTCATCTACGACTATCTTACATCACAATATAATTTATCTTATTCTATAAAAGTAAGTGAAAAGCAGTCTTCTGATTAAAACTCTATTAAAAATAATCATAAATAACCCACAAAAAACCCGAACCAATTTGCTAAAATAGCTAAATCAAATACTTCTACCTACTAGACCATAAATTTTCCTCGAATAGAACTTAGCAAGTTTGAAAGTGATCGAAGATACAGCGTGTAATATTAACATTCCTCAGGAGTGTCTTATGCTGACGAGGTATGCGGTAGATCAGTTGATGGTACTCTTTAATAAGCACCTCATAAATATCAGCTACTGACTTTGAACTTTTCGCGGTGGGAAAAATAAATAATAGGGGAATTTTCTCAAAGGCTGTAAGTCATGTAGCAGTAGGTAAATAGTGTAAACAGTTTCAAACAAATTGTTATTACATAATTATACGGTTAGGAATTTATTAATAACATATTTTGTCATCTTATTTACTTACTTTTAAGGTATTAGCTTCCTTCATTTTTACCTCTCGCCTCATATTCTATAAGAGAGGTATTGTGATGGGTCAAAATTTTCGAGTGTGAGATTTTAAGAGATAAGCACGTTTTAGGATCCATAGAATACGACTAAAGTATTTTCGAGATGATGTATGTGTGTATGTATGTTAGGTTGTATGTAACATTTTTTTTCGTTTTCTATAACTCAAAAAGTTACAAAAATTTAACAACCAAATTTTATATTTAAGATTTTAATACGAATTAAGAGCCCAGTGAATTTTGGTACCAATTCATTAACCGGAAGTAGTACTTTTTAAAAATATTTCGATACATAATTAATTTAAGACAATTTTTTTATTTTAAATGAAAGATTATGTGATTATTATCTACAATCGGTATTTTATAAATTTTTTTGTATCTGCTATCATTTAAGAATAATTAAAGTATATACTTATAATTTAGTATTTCGGTATCTTGTACTCCATAACCGTCTAACATTTGTTACTACGTAAAATTTAAATGATTATGACATGACAGTGACAGTGCCAATAGTAAAATATCGTTTATATCTTCTTCTGCAGTTTAAATAAAATGACTAAAATATATTTGTGAGTAGTAGTATTTATATATTAATATTTGTATAATAAATAAAAAAAATAAAGTAAGTATAGCGGAAGGTCTTGTGGTGGCCACGTCAGATTTTCTTATTTTGCCTATCTAATGCCCATGTCACACATGTAATTCTAGTAAACTGGTCAACAAAATTAGGAAAACACTTGAAATGAGATGAAATTTCACCCATTTTCAAATCGTCATAACTCGGCATATTTTCAGTCGATTTCGATGAATCTTCGAGGGCGAAGAACTTTGAAGTGTCTACTTAAAGTCATGCATGCGAACTTTAGCGTCACCCCTTCCGCCCCCCTCCAGCGAAAATGTTTTTAAATCGAAAAAATGTCCACCTTTGACGATGTGTACGGAGTTGAAAATTTTTTTTTCGACTCGATTCACCAGAAGGGCACTAAAATTTGTTCAATTTCCTGTGCAGGACCTAATGAACGAAGTTCCTACGTTCATTTTACACAAAGTTATGAGTGGCATGAAGCACGGTGCTCGATGTTGCGTTCTGCTCGATGAAAAACTGTCAAAGGGGTGTCACACCGGTATAGCAAAATGCCGTACGAAAATTTGTATACGGTTGGTGGAGGTGAAATGCGAACATAGGGAAATATATGACAATGGAGTTATCATGCTAGGCATCTTGATATACGTGGAATAAGTAGGTACTGTCAATGTCAAAGTAGCTGTCATATTATTGAAATTTTTATTTTCATTAAAATATTTTCTTTGCATAATAATGTATGTATACGAGCAGAACGAGAAAGTTTACATGCACTTTTAGATTTTATTATTATTTCTGTTATTGATTACTCTTTTTGCCACACAAATTCACATTACTTCGTTTTGTGATACTACTACAAAATATATCAAGATACCTGGCATGAAAGTTCGATTGTCATGTATGTTCCCTATGTTCGCATTTCACCTCCACCAACCTGTATTTACTATCTTCACTTCGTACTTTGAAGGTTTTTAAAAATCATTTTTAACAGCTGAGAATTAAAATTCATCAATTCTTTGTGTTAATTATATCAATAATTAGTTTATGTATTGACAAAAGCTTAAAGTGTTAAATTCTTATTACCTAACTTACGGTTATTATTTTAACATCAATTATTCACAAAATTTATATTGAGGACTGTGAAATCAGCAACAAATAACCATATGTCTCGATGGAATAGCGGCGATACATTTTTTACGTTATTCATTTGTTCCATCAAGCACCGGTCTTCATGCCACGCCGGTGTGACATAGGCATTTTGGTGGCATCTAACCACTTCTAGACCGGTTCGTACAACTTTTAGTATTATGTTAACTGTTAACATAATAATCTGTTGCGTTATTGCTAAGTAAACTTTGTTTTAAAAAAATGAACCCGTAAAGACAAAGTTTTTCACTATAAATCCTTTATATATGTATGAGAATCGATCGAAATTTATTTAATTTTTTATATTAAATTAGATCTTTAGCTGTTACTGTACTAAATTTGAATCAGATCGGTAAATTTGAGATAGCTAGCTGCCATTTTGTTTCAAGATGGCGGACTAACATTTTAATAAATCTATGTTTCAAGACAGATTCTTAGCTATTACTGTACCAAATTTGAGCGCAATAGTTACAGTACATTTTGAGATATCTCTCCGCCATTATGTTTCAAGATGGCGGACTGACATTTTAATATATCTATATCATAAGTTAGATCCTTGGCTATTACTGTACCAAATTTGACCGCAATCGGTGCAGTACATTTTGAGATAGCTAGCCACCATTTCGTTTCAAGATGGCGGATAATTCGAAATTTTGCTAAAGTGCATTGTTAGGTGACAAAAGTCTATTTGCAAAATTTCTGCTCGATAGGATCCCGGGAAGTGGATCATTTTTGACTTTTGTTTTTTTGACGTAGACAAGACGGTGAAGTTAATATAAAGGATTTAAAAATGTCTGTCATGTACATGTTATTGGTACACTTATTAACTACCAACGAAAAAAATATTAAGCTTGTTATAAGTAGTTATATTTTATAGATAAAAGATATGATAAATTAATTATTATATTCTGCTGTCTAGAACATAAAATGTAATATTGTAAAAAGGCATTTCATAAGTAACAGTGCTTTACGGTGACTCTGCACTCTGCTAAACAGTTGCTAGTGAAATCCTTGATATGCCTACTTGATAAGTACACCGTGTTGATTTTTATAAATTTATCACGGTGACTAACTAGTTTCTCAACTAATTCATATCGAAATTTTTGTTCTGCTTGATTAATTATTAACTAAATTGGAATTTTAGATATTCTGGGCATGTCATTGAATAACAGTAGTAGGCATAGTAAATGTAAAGCCTGGTTTATAATGGATGTAATCGGTTACTTCTTCTGTATTCTGTAAGATGTGTGATGTGAATGAGAAGTGTCTGGTTCATAATCATTTCGGTAATCTGCTAACTTGACGACATAACCTTTCTTATATCTGTCAGAAATGGATCCGTTTGTTGAAAGTTACATAATTGGATCTGCAATGTTTATAACAATAAATATTGTAGCGAAATATAAAATACTCATCAAAAAGTAAACAAAGAACAAATAGAACTTCCTTGCTGTTTGTTGGGAAAGAGTGAAGAGCTCTATATGGAGTATGGCTGACTTCAGTAAAATTGTATTTGAATAAAATAATATGTTTGGTAATACATGAAGAGTTTTAAAGTTAGATACTGAACTAATTTTTGGATATCATATCGTAACAGTTAAACATTAATTAATTCCACAGTTTTTTAGAGTATTAAATCATCGCTACTTGTTTAAAATATAGCGCCCATGGCCATACTCTTTTTATATAGTGATACTCTAGGAAGTTTTCTTAAAAGTTGGCGAACCTTACTGTTACAGGTAAACGTCAAATCCACTGTCATTATGAACCGTAACATAGAAATACTTATAGCTCATGTTAACAGAACACAGAAGAAGTCAACAGTTACATCCATTATAAACCAGCCTTAAGAGTATCTCGATCTAAGGCTTCGGAGAATATAGAGCAATATTTTATTTAAATTAATAAGAAGTGTTTTTATACTGAATCATGTAGGTAGTGCAGTGCAAGTAGAGAGACATAATAATGCGGATTTATTTGTTATTAATATATAAATATATCAACACGCCCATTAGGAAAGGTTGTTCCATTTTTATGGTAATTTACAACACAATAAACAATTATTAATCAATGAGCTTGACGTGAATCATACATGCAAACTTAATTATACATCATAATATCTACTTACGTACTGCAGTTCAGTTAGTACCTCGGTTAAGACATATTATGGTACTATGGTACAGAAAAATGATAGGTGAGAGTAAGTAATCCAATATCTTATTTCAATAGCATCAGAATTGCAATAATTATTAGAGTGTGGAATATATGCAGGCAAATATGATCAAAATATGCATTCAATATGCATTGAAATAAGAGCAAAATATGCTCAATATATGCACGAAATTAAACAAATATGTTACAAATATATGCATGCATATGCAGATATGCAACATAATTTTATTCAGTTTTACAAATAATTTATTTTTATAAATCAGAAAAATACTACATTTTGTCAACAATGCACAAGAATGTCATATAAAATAAACAAAACAACGTATAACTTCTGGAATACGATTTGTGTATCTACCTACATTTAAAATAAATCTAAAAACTACTGTAGGTGGTATCAAATTTGAGCGATTATATATTTTATACATATAAAAAATTGAAATTTTGGGTTAAAGGTACAAAATATGCAGTTATATGCATTTTTAATAAATATATGTAAAAAATATTGAAATATGCAAAATACGCAAAATATTTATACCCTATTTTGATCTATTTTTGTATGAAATGCAAACATTTGTAAAATAAAATACGAATATGCAGAATAATACAATATATGCAAATGCATATAATCCGCACTCAAATAATTATTATGGAATTGTATTGTTAAACAAAGACAAATGCATTCCATCTATACAATAAATAAAAAGAAATAAATAATTTAGAAGTTTGAAATAAATAATGTTTTTTAAAGAAGCTTTAACTTAAAGAACAGTGGACTGCAGATTACGTTTAAATTTATTGTTAACTAATGGTAGATAATGGGGTCGTTTACTCATGTGATATTTTCAACAAATTTTACTGATAATTCCACTCGTGATTTTATTAAACAATTTATCTTTTCAAATTGTTAGGCAACAAGTTTTCAGTACAAACAGAAATATATCCGGCGAAATAAAAAGCTCTTGTGTAATTATTACAGTTGACTATTGAAGTAATAACATAATTCTAATACTCAAGTATTTAAGCAGTGTGACGTCAAACATTTAACCAATAAGTAAGCAACTATATGTTAAGCCACACCTGAGCCACATGGACACGCCGTTTTGTGTTAGAGCTACTTTAAAAATTGTGTTGTCACTATATTCAGGACTTTTAAAAGATAATAGTTATTTACGATACAAGTACGTAAAGCAAATATTTAGTCACGAACGGGTTCGAATTGAATCACGAGCGCAGCGAGTGTTTTAAGACCCGTGAGTGACTAAATATGCTTTACGTATGTGTATCGTATAAGATTTTATCTACGATAGAATTTTAAAAACTCGAAAAATATAAAAAAATCCTTTTAAATTTGAATTAGGATCAAAACAAGTTTGCTTTGACAAGAAAATTTTCACGTTAGTTACCGATTGTTGTGCGGATGTTTTTGCGTGTTTTAAAACTTTAACCCGTGACTAATGAAATCTTGCTATTAAACAATTGTTTTACAAACTAAAAACTGACAACTAATTGTCAACTTTACACACTATCGTAGATAAAAAATATTTTAGCAACATTTATACCTGAAGATATTATTAGCTAATTAAAATTTTACCAACTGGAAATTCGATTTTGATGAATATGTTCCCCTTTGTAAAATATTCTTTCGCCGCCACTGCTTCAACCACTCTTCTGAAGTTCTCTCTATCAGCAACACTGAACAATGATGGATCAGCCTATCAAAGAGCTACAACAGCTACTAGGTACACTCTCGTAAAAAACTAGCGCTTGTGTGGCTTCGCATATCACTCGTCATTACGTAACATGTATTTTAACTCTCCTATACACAACGCAAAACAACTGAGATGCTGGACTAAGAATTCCAAGTTGGTTTATTACAAAATAATTTTACATAACTATGGGATGCTTATCTATGTGGAATACTAGTTTACAAAGGTTAGTGTTTCGGTCGAGACGAGAAATTTCTCGAATCTCGTCTCGTCTCGGCGAGACGAGAAAGATTTTTAAAAATGAAGGTCGAGACGAGACTGGTATGTCGAGATTCTCGATTCTCGACATTTGGCTCGAGATTTCTCGACAAAATCGATCATTTTTAAAAACTATTAAAAAATCATGTTTTATCAAGAATTTTTTTTTAATAATTAAACAAAATATTAGCTGTTGGTAACGATTTTTGATTAGCGTTCAATCTTACGTACCTATTACACTTTATATAATAATAATGAGTGTACAACTATGAAGTTGGATGAATAGCATAGTTTTTCTCATGTGAATAATTTCATGGGGTAGTTTAGTTTGGCTGACACGCTTGCGTTCTTGCGTATACCTATATCTGGACATTTTATCAAATCGTAATATAGTGTACAGATGGGATAACTAAAATATCAGGTATAATTTTGAATAATAATTACTTAATTTTATCAAAATTAAAATTATTCACATAACCGCACATATTTTTTTATATTCTATATAAGATAATTAATTCATCTTCTTAATTTATTTCCATTATATAACAAACAATTGCAGCACATATTTATAGGTCAGTTACAAAAATATTAACATTTTTACATATAAAAAATAAATATAATATAGGTATTTTAAAAAGTCGAGAAATCTCGACGAGATTCTCGACCGAGACGAGACTTAATTGTTCGAGACGAGAAAAAATCGAGACGAGACTTGATTTTTTTTTTCGAGACGAGACGAGACGAGACAAGGTGATTTCTCGTCTCGTCTCGTCTCGACAGAAACACTAACAAAGGTCATTTAAATGAAGAGAAAAATTGAGACTCGTTATTTTTAGTTGTTGGTTATCGGTAAATTGAGGTAATAGCTAAAGGCGTAAATAGTCGTTTCTTGCGATGCAAAACAAATTTGTGTGCAGTTTATCTAAATTCTAAACCAATATCAAAGTTTGTGGTTCGCAAATGAAATGCAGCCAAAAAACTGCACCCAAATATTTAAAAAGTATGCATTATAAATTTAAACCATTATTTGGATATTGGATATCAGTTTAATTGTTTAAAACTTAGACCATATATGTTCTAGACCATATATGTTCTAGACCATATATGTTCTAGACAAGCGTTGTCCCCCCTCCCCCTCCTAGGGAGGCGCGGACTCTCTGAAAGGGGGACGTGAAAAAATGCAAAAACTGATAGAAAAACTTTTTATTGAATCGACAAAAAAAAGCATAAATAATGTTCTTAAAACAATAAATTTAAATGTAAAGCATCTTTTTCTTACAAATTACACTAACTATGTTAAATCTTAACACTTGTGCCTGTTTCAGAGAGCAAAGTGTTTCAAAGGATAGTATTATTCGATATTGGGATATTGATATTGCACTTTAAGGCCACGCTCGAAACCGTTTTCAGACAGTCATTTTTATGCACTTTGTCTGCATAAATTTCAGCAAATAGGAACAAGCAATAGGCATAAATAATATATCAATAGAATCATTAGAGTTTCTAGATTGCCTTATGCTAAATAAGAATACCTGAAAATAAATATAATTTGCAGTAGAAGTGAAAGAAGAGGGAGCAAAAATCATCAAATTGCAATGAATTTTATGCAAAATGAACTAATATTACAGACATAATTTTTAGAATAAGGCAATTAGAAATGTATATATTTTCATTGTGTAACATAATTTTCATTGTAGGTTAGGTCGTTTATCCGATATTTATGCAGAAAGCATGTGCAAAATGAGCCATGTAAAAATTTCAAAGTGTCGTTGACGTGGCACTAGTAGTTACAGAAAAAAATATTTTTTAAAAATTAAATTATGACCTTTAATATGATTTTGACTATTAACGGGTTAAAAATATTACCATTACAGACTTCGTGTTACGGTTTTTTCATTTTTCAACGTGCTCTTAAGCGATCGCGATGAAATTCACCTAACAAAGGTGCACTTTTGTTTGGTTCTTACTTATTTCTTAGTAATCTGTGTGCAATATTATATAATAATAATTTTATTAGGTTCTAATCTTGTTCACTTGTAAATTTAAAGCAAAATCACAAAATAAGCCTTTGGCGTCCATTTACCAGCATTCAAATCACTCCCTTGTTTTAGTACAAATTTCGCCCCTAGGTTCGAATTTTTAATGAAAAATCTCAAGAAGCAACAGCTGGGGAGGGGGGCAATAAAATTTGGAAGAAAAAGGGAGGCGCCAGTACAAAAAGGTTGAGAAACACTGTTCCAGACACTAATGTCTATTAAAATGTCTTGATATATAATATAATATCAGTGGGGTTGTGGAAATTGAGATAGAGACCAACTTAAGTTGCTGCAGTGCAAGTTTTATACTTTACACTTTTTAATAGTAATTCTTGGATTCCTTAATTCTTACTGTCACCTGTCACAATTTTGTATATTTGGCAGTAATCATTTAAATTTTGATTGTGTTTTATTGAACAATAACACGAACTGTCACTTGTACTCCAACTTTGGGAAAAACTGACATAAGTGACTAGATAGATAGATAGGTTCCTATCTATGATCGAAGGTTTAAAACCAAAAAAATATTCGACACATTGAACACGAGCCTTCTTCGAAAAGAATTTTTTAAATAATAATACGGAAAGATATTTTATAACTGTTTATATGTCCCTATACGTCGTGTCCATATTTTACTATTCGAATTACTGATTTTATGGAACAAAAATATTAAAAAAAAAAATTCGATTACCTACTCCAGAATGAAAAAATACAATAAATTTGTCCATTGTTTTTATAATTGGATCTTTATAACCATTATTGTATTTTGTCGTTTTTGGTGTGATTCTATGTATCGAAGATGCCATTTGTTCCGGCACGAATATCAAGTTGCTTCTATCTAAAAAGATCTCTCTGGAATATTACAATCAAATGTCAGTATTTATTTATAAATCCAACATAAATGCACCTCCTAACTGTCCCCTAAAATTTTACAGCGTTACAGAGGTGCACGCCTCCCACGTTTACTTTAATTATAATTGAAATATCTGATGCTTTTACATATGAGTGTATTAACAAAGGATGTCTTAATGCTTCTATATTTTTACCTCTCGCCTAGAGAGGTATAGGGATCGTGAAAAAATTCGATGTCGAGATTTTTGTCAATAAGCGCGTTTTAGCACCTTGAGAACCTATTTTGACTATTTTCACGATGATGTGTGTGTGTGTGTGTGTGTGTGTGTGTGTGTGTGTGTGTGTGTGTGTGTGTGTGTGTGTGTGTGTGTGTGTGTGTGTGTGTGTGTGTGTGTGTGTGTGTGTGTGTGTGTGTGTGTGTGTGTGTGTGTGTGTGTGTGTGTGTGTGTGTGTGTGTGTGTGTGTGTGTGTGTGTGTGTGTGTGTGTGTGTGTGTGTGTGTGTGTGTGTGTGTGTGTGTGTGTGTGTGTGTGTGTGTGTGTGTGTGTGTGTGTGTGTGTGTGTGTGTGTGTGTGTGTGTGTGTGTGTGTGTGTGTGTGTGTGTGTGTGTGTGTGTGTGTGTGTGTGTGTGTGTGTGTGTGTGTGTGTGTGTGTGTGTGTGTGTGTGTGTGTGTGTGTGTGTGTGTGTGTGTGTGTGTGTGTGTGTGTGTGTGTGTGTGTGTGTGTGTGTGTGTGTGTGTGTGTGTGTGTGTGTGTGTGTGTGTGTGTGTGTGTGTGTGTGTGTGTGTGTGTCTGTATGTGCGCCTACTATAGTCTTTCGTTCTGATTCATTATCTCAAATTCTACTGAACATAAAATTCTAATATTTTGCAATATACATTTATATATGTTAATGAAGAGCTGATAAGATTTTGGTAAAAATCTGTCAACCGGAAATGGTATTTTGTTGAAGAATTTTAACATTTTTTGCAAAAAATATAGGAAATACTGCGATAGTTACAATTTGTCATTCGTCATTTGAAAGAACAAATTATCTCTTACAATATTTATTTAACATCGTTTCTATATCTCTTACCAATAAAGGAAAATTAATTTTCAAAAATTTGTAATTTTACCTACCACGATTTGTAAATCATAATATAGGAAAAAAAATTGAAAACAAAAATGAATATGTCAATGTGACAGATGAACAGACGTATACACAATTTCTGAAATGTTTGTGGCACCATTTTAAAAGAAATGTAAATATTATTAACAACTGAACATAAATGTAATAAGGTAATAATAAAGTTAAATTTTTATCTATAAAGAGCTAATTAAAGAACTAAGAACTATAAAATTATTTTCAAAAAGTTTGTAAATTTATTGCAAAATTATAATTTAAGAAAACCTAACTAAAATCAAATTCACATAAATTACAGTGTTAAAGCGAGAGGTCGTGTGCTGGCCACAACAGATTTTTATTTTTTGTCTTTGGCATAGGAATTAGAAGTAAAAAATATTTTAAAATGACGTTTTTTGTCATTATTTGATATTATTTTTTTCGGTCACTATAAATGGAAAGAAAAATTTAAAAAACAAGAAGCATGCAGCTAACCTTTTTTCGAATAATTTTTGTTTTACTTAATTTCTTTCAAAATGACATTGCATAGCTAGGATGCGGGAAAGTAGGAGTTTCGGGCTGGTTTTGGGCAGCCGACGTAGTGGGGAAGAGAGTGAAATAGAAAAAAATCTGCTGTAGCCAGTACACGACCTCTCGCCAAATTCTGCTTATTCTACTAATCTCGAGACTAATCTAAAAATTAATTTTACTTACATTTTAATAGTTTCATGTTCATGTAATACGTAAACGATAATGTAAACCAAGATGCAAGCAAAAGATGTCAACTGTACTGTCACTGTCAGAATCATTCAAATTTTATGTAGAAACAAATTTCATATCATGGACAACAAGATAGAATATGAATTGTACTTTATATTATTTTTAAATACTACCAGATTCAGAAAATTGTATTTATAATTACTGTACCCATAGATAATTATATTTTCTTTTATTTTTAATTGCAAAAATTGTCATAAATAAATAATGTACCAATATATTTAAAACTGTATAAAGGATCAAAAAGTATTACTTCCGGTTTGCGGATTTCTACCAAAATGTTATCCGGTGTTAAGATACTTATCAAAACCTTAAATATGAAATTTGGTTATAAACGGTTTGATACTTTTTATGTTATCGTGGACGAAATATCGTCGGTTCATACAAACACACACACAGACATAATCGTGAAAATAGTAAATTCGTGTTCTAGAGACCCTGAAACGTGCTTATCCACCAAAAACTCATACTCGAAAATTTTGACCCATTACAATACCTCTCTTATAGAATATGAGGCGAGAGGTAAAAAGTAATATCGAGAGTATTCTAGGAATTCGAAAAAAAGGTAGACGAGCCTCTTAATTTTTCTAAGGATTGAAATAAATCCGAAGTCATAACTTTAAACCACCGCATTGCTTCTGTCTTCGTGATCAACTTCTTACAATCAGAATCCGCTCTAGAAAACAATTCAATGACGCAATAATAAGTAGGCCAAACCTGCAATAGCCAAATTCTCTATCTATACGTAACTCACGGCTAAAACCGATCACTCGATCACTGCGTCTGATCTGACAACGAAATCACAAACTAGCAGTAGGTGCCGAAGTAACTAATGATCGTGGCCAGCGACGGAAACAAATGAATTATTACAGAGGTGATTTGAATTGCAAATGGCGGATTTGGATCTGTAGGTAGCGTATTGGTTACGGTTTTCTACATAGTGTAATACCTATTATTAATGAATTAAATCTGTAGTAGCTGCTATTATTATAATAGGTTTTTTTGGGAGAGAAGTGTGCTATGGTTGTGTAGGTTGATGATTTGTTAATAACTGTTATTATGAGATAATTTTGTGCTTTACGCTATTATGCAGAACAGCGCTGAATTTTTGTCAAGGGTTTTGTAATTCGATTTTATGGTTTTGCATAGTTTGATATTTTGATTAGTTCTGATGATAATTTCTATGTAAATTACAAAATTATAATTATGTATGAATTTGTTACAAAGATAAAAAACAGTCGTTAACCGTAATTTATTTGAATTTCGTTTATAAAGTTTACTAAAAAAGGGTACAAAATAAAAATTTGCAAAAGTTGTATAGAAACCTTCATATTAAGCAATTACTAAGTTTACATGCAGTTTTGAAAATGGTTTGGGTTTTCAGTCAAAATTATGTAAAACTGTTTACATGCAGTTTTCAAAACAAGTGATAACGAAGGTTCGAAAACAGTTTCGGCGCAAGCGCATTTAGATCATGTAAATGGCAGATGAGTGACAGATCGGAACGAAAAATATAACCTCTTCACTCCAAATGTTTCGTTTTTGGCATTTTTATTTTCAAATTTACAAAAACACTAAATAAGAAAACAACTCAGTTTTAAGTCACAACTGACAATTGGTGTTTGTACTTTGTAGGTTAGTAAGTACGTTCAAAAAACGGCAGAAATCTCTGTGAAGTACGCATGCGCAATCTCAAAACTTAATTTTACCTGTTTACTTGACTAGTTTTGAAACTAATTTTCAAGTCAAACCCAAGAATTTTGGTTTTGGTTTGAGTTTGAGTTGACACTGTTTACATGGTGATTTTAAAACTCAAAACTTTTTTGAAACGGTTTCAAAATTGCATGTAAACAAGTAAATGATGTTTAATGATAATGATAATTGAAATTGAAACAAAAGTTTTACTGTAAAATTGTTTGTAAGTACACAAATTTATTTGTGGAAGCCAATTGAAATTAATTGGTGGAAGCAATTATTTTTGTTTCTGTACAAATTTTTAAGTAGTTTTCTATCAGAATAGCTTATATTCCGTTTTCAAATCAAAACTATGTTCCGCGGAAAGAAGTTAGTAGTCATTTCTTGTCAAACGAATATTATGTGTGCCATTGAAAGGATTAAAACCTAAAGTTGTTAGAACCAAAGTATATCACATATGCACATAACACACTACTTATTCATGAAACAGTTTCTCGTTGGTTGCATTTGGACCGTGGTTATACGAGGCACCGGCTAGTGGTTGTAACAAGGGTTTCAGGGCTTGTGCCTGTGCGAGAGAGTTAGATGGAAGAACAGTCTTTGTTGAATTTCGCCCATTGACAGGAGGCAATAATAAAGGACAGTAAAAAAGTGAAAGAGTTTACTTATGGCATTGCTGTGATTTTGATAATGATAACATCTAACCCTTCAGAAGGATAGTCCCAATAACTGAATGGTAGATGATTGTTATATTAGAATCCAACCACTCGAACCCGCAATTATATTAATGGTAGCCATTCAACAGAATTGACTTCCATTGACAAAATGGTATACATGCGTTATTTATTATAGTGAAATCAAACCACTTGAATAATAATAGTATTATTAGTAACCGTTCAGCAGGATTTACTCTCAATTACAATACGCGAAATAAGAGATATTAAATTAATTAAACGAATATTAAATTGGTGAACAATATTAATCGAGTGGACATAGATTATTTTTGGATGAAACCATTTCGCTACCTTCATATATATACAGAAGTTGTAAAGCTCGGTTTTTCTATTGACTCAGTTACGTTTATACAAGTAATATGTCGGTGAACTTTGACTCAGCTCCCTTAAGCCTGTTTTACATTATACTTTTTTCGTCTAGATTCTAGTTCGAGATTCATCCGAGAAGTTCCTAACCCATTTCTAGTAATATGTAAATCAGAAATTCTCATCCGAGTTCCGTTTGATTTCCATACTTATTTCTAGTATAGAAATATACGCCCGGCTCAATTTTTCTATTCGAGATTCATACTAGTTTGTCTAAACATGCGCAGTTCAATCTGGAGTCAGTTTGACCAACCTTTAAAAGTTTTGATTTGTTCACGTTGACGTTTATAAGTTTTGCACTTGTACGTGTTATTAAAGTTGTGTTAATATTTTTCCATTATACATTCTAATCTCAAATCTTATGTTGTTACTTGCCAGAATAAGTAAGAATATTATTTATCATTTTAAAGTTGCCTAACTTGGACTATTTCGAAAAAAATCGAAGAATTTCGATTGTATATACGAATAGTTTGGAAATAAGTATGAATCTCGGATGGAAATCAAACGAGAAATCTAGCATGAATCTAGACGAAAAAAGTATAAAACAGGCTTTACTGTGGCTGCACGGACAGTACAGAATGGTAGATGTTATTATGGTAGAATATAACCACTCTGGTGTCAATTGCTGGAATCGAACTGATGTCTGCTAATATCCATTCAGACACTACAATTATTGAGCTACCTACTGCCCATTTAATTATCCCAAATCACAACAGCGTCTCAGTAAAATTCACATAAGCCATTGATCCGTCACCGAAATCGAAAGTCCCTCATCCACTCCCTATCCCTGCGCCGCTTCTTGCACTTTCAAAGCAACAATCTAGCATCTGTGCATGAGTGTCTTGGATCCGCTGCGTAGGAGCGATCACCGCGCGCGCTCTAGTTCTCCACGTGGTCGCAGTGCGCGGTGCAGAACAAGAACACATCGCGCCGCACCCACGGATCAAGAAGCGAGCGCCACGCCCTGCTCTTAGAAACCGAGGAAACATCTAACGGCTGAGACGAGTGGTGATGGAGTATTGGCAAAAGCAAAAGTTTCATTACTGTTAAATATTATCTCATTTACGTCTGTTACTAAGTAATATTTCTTCTTTACCAAATAAACTAATCGTCGTAGTTTAATTCGATCCTTTTATTACATATGATTCCCTTAAATTGTGTTTTGCGAAATTTTGAAAGAAAATTTCATTCGTGAAAAAAAACAATTTCGTCGAAAAACTTTCGACTTATGAGTCAAAAAACCACAAATGCACATAACATTGTGCCAAATCGTCGTAGGAACTTCTTCGTTCTTTGAGTCCTGGTCCTGCACAGGTAATTGAACAAATTTCAATGCCCTTTAGGTGGATCGAGTCGACAAATTTTTTCCAACTCGGTACACATCGCCAAAGTTAGATGTTTTTTAGTCCAAAAATTTCGGGTTTTGAAGGGTACGAAAAGAGATCATGCTAGTCTGAGTTTACCCCCTTAAAGTAGAGCCACAATGGGTTTTTGCCCCGAAATAATCGTCTAATTTGGTTGAAAAGTCATGTGCGAAAAACCTAAAAATGCACTTATTTTTAAACACTCATAACTTTGTGCCAAATCATCTTAAGGCGGGAATGTAGCTGTCCACGATTTCGTCGAGAAAAATGAGAGATATATACAGATACTGTATAACATGTTACCTATACAGTGCGACGCATGAATTTTAATAGATTTTGTATTTAAAATGCCCTAAATTAAACATATAAAACTAGTATTTTTCTATTTATTCGGCATTTTTTTAAAACAATACTATGAAAAAATTTGGAAAAATCGATGCGTCGCATTGTAGAATGAATATTAAATATTGTCGTAAAAAAATTGCAATGATCTTACGTTAGTATTAGATTCAATATTATACAAACCGTAGAGCACTGTTTTACCTCTTTCTCATACAGCTACATTCCCGCCTTAAGAACTTCGTTCTTTGAGTCCTGCACAGGGAATTGAACAAATTTTAGTTCCCTTTTGGTGCCCCAAATTTTCAATTTTTGTCTTCACTCGTTCAAAACTTATAGCTCTGTCCCGGGATTTTTGGGAAACCTGTATATAGGCCGGAAATAAAAAATTGTAGTAGAAAATGGTTGGAAGACTGCAATGCTTCGCTAGAAGACGAACTTATCAATTTTTTAAAATACCGAGGAATTAACTATTTGATATTTTTATTTATAGTGTACGTAAGGTGGCAGGGATTGTCCAAAAATTAATTGGAATATTTTCAGTCAATTCTACGAATTTATTAAATTTTTTCTGGACTTTCCTAAGGAAATTTTAAACTAGACTAACAATTCCTTTGAGTAAAAGTACTGGTTGAAAGATATGTATTATTTTTGAAGATCTCGTTCATTTGTGTCAGTCAGAAAAAGAATACTTTCAGTCCTTCATAAATTTAAGGGGCCTGCTACATATATATTACGCCATGTTCATTTTTTACAATTCGACTGTATTTTGCCGTACGTTCTATCGTAAACAGAACTACGTATTTCAAAATTCTAAACTAACTTTATGTTTAATTAAAATTCCAGATATAAAATTTAAATGAAATGTCGTCGTTAACTGTTGTTTAAATTTATATTATCAAATTAATTCTTTGCAAAAATTATATAAGAGAGATAAGTATAGGTTTTGATAGTAGCCAAAATTTATAACAGCCATCTAATTATACGTTCAGTAAAAATTAATTGATATATAAACATCACCTTAAGTTTATTTATTGAAACGATTTCATCATAAAGAGATACTTCGTATTGAAATAAAAGTGTAATTAATAGTTAGAAGTACATTTAAAATATACATATTGTTTTAATTTAGAAACATTAAGGAACACAGTGGCTGATTTAGGGGGGAGACACAGCCCCTTCCCCCAAAAGAAATCTGAATGATTATTTTATTTATTTGGCTCAGTAAAAACCTAGCGTAATATTAGCGTAATGCTCTAAATTGAAGCTTAAAAATCTAATGTGGCCAACACAAAACCTCCCGTCATATCTAGATTTATAAACATAAAAAAATCTGACGTGGACACCACATGACTTCCTTGTACGCCTTGTGTATTCATACTTTTCTTAATAACTAAAATGTAGAATAATATAAAAAATTCTTTTAACTTATTATACTAGTATACTCACAAATATATTTTAGTCATTTTATTTAAACTACAGAAGAAGATATAAAGCATATTTTACTATTGTCACTGTCATGTCATAATCATTTAAATTTTACGTAGTAACAAATGTTAATCGATCATGGACTACAAGATACCGAAATACTAAATTATAAATATATACTTTAATTATTCCTAAATGATACCAGATACAAAAATATTTATAAAATACCGATTGTAGGTAATAATCACATAATCTTTCATTTAAAATTAAAAAATTTGTCTTAAATTAAATATTTATCGAAATATTTGAAAAAAGTACTACTTCCGGTTTGTAGATTGAAACCAAAAATAGGAGGTGCACAACTAGATGCTATAACAGTCCTAAATACAAAATTTCAACTTTCTCCGTCTAACCGTATTTGAGTTATGCGACACACATACGTCCGTACGGACGCACGTACGTACAGACGTCACGACGAAACTAGTCATAATGGATTCAGAAAAGGTCAAAACGGATATTTCCATCAAAATCTGAAAACCGAAATTTTTCGCGATTACATTACTTCCTTATTACTCCGTACGAGGAAGTAAAAATAGGTAAGCGCGGCTGTCAAATTATTACTATATGTAAACTGCGCAGAATCATAAACTAAATATTGTAGGTAGGTATATAAAAATTGTCTCAGTATAAAACAGAGTTCGTTGAAAACAAAGCAATAATTTATTGCTCAAGATGTTGTTCAATTTCTTGCGTAATTTCTTGTTCAATATTTAGCGTAGTGCAAAACGGCCATAATGCTGTAAATTGCAGCTTTAAAATCATGAACAAGTAAAAAAAATAATTTTCTATTATTCTGTATAGGTACTAAAGTGAAAAACTCAGACACGTATATGAAGGGATGAGCAGTGTAACTTCTAATTATAGGTCATTATTTGACCTTGGTTGAAAAAAATTTATTTTTTTAAATCTGTCTATTATGCATAATATTTCTACATCTTATTATCGTTTGCTATACAGGGTGTTCCACAACTTAGGACAAAAAATTAAAGGGTATTTATACTGTACGACGTGCTGATCATGAAAAAAAAATAATTTTTTTTAAATTCGCAAAGTTCAGGGTAGTTTACTTGTAGGTATGTACATTTTAAGTATCACTGTTTTGATGGTATATTTGATAATTTGACATTTATTAGTATTAGATATTAGGTAAACAATTACTTTAATTGTAGAAGATTTGAAAAAACTTATTAAAATAACTACCGACCAGTGGCAAAAAAATATTTGTAGCGCGTCGTACAATATTACCCTTTAATTTTTTTTCCTAAGTTGTGAAACAGCATGTATAGTTCGTATTTTAACCAGTGTTTTTTATTCTCATGCAATATTTATAAAAAATATTCAACTCTACTACTGAGTGGTCAAATTCCTCTTTATAAATGTATCTAGGTACCGTTTTGACTTTGTATTATAAACACTATTAAATAATAAAGAAAATAATAATAATAAAATATAATGTCCATAATTACGTCATACAAGCCGCCAAATAAAAGACAATCTAAAATAAAACAATTGCGCGCAAAAAATAGTCAAAATATTCAGGTCAAACATCAAACTTGCCCTTGGGTAACTATCAAAAATCTTTACAAATACATACACACATTCTTCACATGTGTACCTATATTTAGTAACTCTAGAAGTACCTACCTATACCGAAGTTACCAGGTAATCCATAATTAAAAATGATTTAGATCTGATAAGAATTGTGCAATGCAAAATCGCTTAATCACATAGAGCATAATATAGTACGTGTTACGCAATTAATAATAACAATCACAAAATAGGAGGCAGGCGACGGGATTCGAACTCGAAACTGGAGCTTCGCACATCACACGAATGGAAAATTGAAACGAATTTCAGAATCAGGGGCGGCGAAAGGAGGTACAAAGCATAAAATATAGGAAAAATAATATCTAAGAGGTCGCCACCAGCCTACTGTTTATTTGCTTCGACGTGTTAAAATAAAATTGTATCTACTTATTGTATTCGTCTTAAAAGTTAAACTTTATAATCAATTATGTAGCCGTCTTCAGAAATGAATGTCCAAATTTTTGTAAAAATTTATTTTAACTAAAGTGAAACACAAATTTTGGTTTTAAGTAGAAATAGGTAAACCGATAAACGACTGGTATTAAAGCAGTTTTTTCCTTTTTATAAATAAATAATCTATCTAAACCGGAACGATCCACAGCTATTTTAGTGAACCCGGAACCAAACCTAAACCGATAAAGAATATTTTAATTTGTATACAACTGGAGCTGAACTGATGGTTATGATATGAACCGGTACGTGAAAAATTATTATATTTTCTTAAAAAGAGCCCACCTGAAATTGTGAAAAAATCGACATATTTCAAACCGCTATAACTCAGCGAGTTTTCCATGGATTTTAATGAACTTTCGACTCCAAGAAAGTTCAAAGTGTCGACTTTAAAAGAATCTATTCAATTTTTGTTATAACCCCCTCTGCGCCTCTGCAACCCCCCTATGAAAAAAAGTGTTTTCAGAAGGAAAAATTTTCAACTTTAATGATGTGCACGGACTAGAAAAATTTGTTTTGACCCGATCTGCATACATGACAATAAAATTCAATCTGTAAATTTTTCGAAAAACGAAGTTCCTACGATGATTGGATTGATTATGCGCGTTTGAAAATTAAGTTGCATTTTGAGGTTTTTGAGTCATTACTCGGCAACTTCAACTACTTCAAGACGATGCATGTAATTTTTGACATAACCCCCTCTGCCCCCTGCAATCGCCCTATGTCAAGGGTTTGACTGAATTGTGGAGTGGCAAGCGAAATCCATGTTTTTGGCTGTTTTCTGGCGCGGTAGAGGATCGTCTTAAAAACTAACATAAAATTTCGTACGTTACTAAAGGAAACATGCCAGTTTTCTTTCCAAATAACTATATTTATGAACCAAATGCGGGAAGATTTTGATCCCTCATGAGCGGTCTTTTGAAACACGAGCGAAGCGAGGCTATCATTTACGCGAATGCTGGGATGGTGTCTTCCCGCAAGAGGTTTGTACAATGTTTTTTGTAACAAATAAAACTATAATCAAATACATTCTAGTTGTAGTTGTAGTCTGATCATTAAATTTGAGGTTACGATGTTTTTTCTACTCACTACTGCTCACTACTACCGACAGATGGTGCGCTGCACACAAGTTTTATTTTTAAATATTGGCGGTATTCGGTGGTCTTCACTAATTATAATTCCAGGAAGTAGCACTTTATAAACTAAATTTTATTATTTTGAAGATGATTTTTCTCTGAAATGTCTAGACAAGCCAGTGTTCTTTGCTTTTTTTTGATTGACTGCACTGGGAAATTGACATTTCCGATTGTCAATTGCGTGCTTAATATGTCATTTTCTAGGTGATGAGCACAAAAAATCCATTTTAAGATACTTTTTTATTAAATTTGTTATTTTAAAATGAGCCTGACTCTTACAGTTGATATAAAAACTTCGATATTGCCACCCCAATAAAATTGCTGAAATACCGCCACTGCATTTAAGTGCCCACCCGGTCACCTATCAATTCATTCCGTCCCTGGTGCGGTAGGAATCGCAAAAAAAATTACCAATAAATAAATAACACGCTCTATTTTCGCCCCTCCCGTCCGCACGCCACTGCCCCAGATGAGAATGTCCAACGACCTTGCTTCTAGCGCGATCAGCAACGAAAACTTTTGTTTTTCTCTTCTCTCGCAACAATCAGCTCGCTGCCTAGGAAAGTGACGCCCGGGGGCACGGCGTGGTGGGCCCCCCCAGCCCCCCGGCACGCCACTGCGGCCTTGGCTGTCGCCCGGTCCCGTTATAGACGATCTCTGCAGACCATGGATCATGATTGATCTCTTTTAATAACTTGTAATTACGCTCGCTTGGATGTGGGACTATCGGAGTAGTTCTTTGTTTGTGGAACGGACTACTGTACTGACTTATAGTCCACGCAGACATCAAGTAACTAATAATCGTTAAATTCTTATTTGCAGTCACACAATGCCCAAAACCGCAATCGTTTAAGATTAGCCCGCAGATAAGAAATATAGTCGAACAGTTCAGTATTTGCCATATTTATTAACCCGAGTATATATTTTACCCCCAGTGTTCCACTGGTAGAGTAAGAGTTTTTCGAAGCTTATTACCAGGGTTGTATTGTATGCCCTGGCGCATCTCAGGCTTGTGGTTTTGACCATTGTGTGACTGCAATAACCTCCTAATAAACGCTAATGATTATTAGGTAGTTGAAATAAATTTGTACTATACTATATGCTTATTCATTATGGTGGTTGGCTTCTAGCCGATAAAATGGTGAAAAGTATGTTTAGTTTTCCCATTAAAATTGAAGTAAGAATCGAAATTTTCGAATTAACTTAAGATATTTTTGAAAAGTTTAAGGATGCTTCCTCTTTGCTCTAATGCCAGTTTTTTTAGTTTTATCTTCAATTTTTGTATGTGCATATGGCTAAACATGTCCAATTTTGTGAATATTTCATGTGTATTTTAATACAATCCTACATAAAAATTTTAAGAAGTGGCATAGAGCAAAAAGCTTTTCGAAAACGTCTTATTTGTTCAAAAAATTTTATGGGGAAAACTGCATGTTGTTTTTCGCTATTTTGACGACTGGTGTTGATCTATTTTAAATTTAATTTTCTGGAATTCAAAATTCAAAATGTGTTCAATTTATTTATTCAGATATATAATTTAAATCTTTGTTTATTAAAGTAATACAGTGCGTTCAGCAAAACCTATAATTTGACTGCAATATTGCTGCAATAGAATCAGAATTCACGATTCTGGCTACCTATATTAAAAATAAATACCGACCAGTGGCACAAAAATGTTTGCTTGAAATACGATCCAATTTTTTGCGAATTTTAAAAAAGTTCTTTTTGTTTCATGATCAGCACGTTGTACAGTATATACCCTTTAATTTTTTGTCCTAAGTTGTGGAACAACCTGTACATTATATACAGGGTGGCGCGCTTAAGACGATCCACCCTTAATAACTTGGGAACGGATTGTGATAGACATACCCGGTTTGCGCTATATGTTTTAACATCTAGAGAGACACATTGTACTAATTTTTTTTTAAATCTTTCATCTCACCTCCACCACTCTCAATTTTAAAATCTAAAATGGCATATCAAATGATAGCTTTTGAAAAATGCTACAGTCATGTTAATAAAATTGATATTTGATAGTTGAATAAAGTTAGCAACAATAGTTTATAATATTTTTATGTTTTATTACATGCATGGAAACCTAATCCGGCCACTTAGGACTGGTAAGACTAATAAAATGTCCACACTAATTTGACCGCCAGCTCTTAGTCTATTTGTGATCAGTATGTTGTAACTTATCTAGATAATTTTATCTAGATAAATCATCTAGATAATATATTTGTATCTATTATTTTTTCTAGATAAATTTTTTCTTATTATTTATCTTTTATCTATTATCTATAGATATTTTTTTCAATGGATATCTGTTATCTTAATAAATAAAAAGTAAGTTACCTTTATCTTTATCTAGATAAAAAATATTGTTATTACAATACTGTTTGTGATCAAATCTGACTACTGAATGAAATTATATTCGATATGACAATTCGCCAGATATCTGCTGTTACAAATTAAAAGTGCAAACAGCAGCTCCATTAATAAACAATCTTAATATTCATAGCTAATTAAACTAATTTTACAGTAATTAAAATAAATAACACACTCGTAAATCCCTGCTAATTATTCCGCTGAGTGATTTTCTGAGAAACAAAACACTATTTTCTTAGCAGCCATTGGCTCTTTCTTCTTGTAAACAGTCGCAATAAAATCATCACAACATAGAAGAGAAATGCAATTTCAATTTCGCTTATTACAGAAATGTAGCATAACTCCTAGTAGGAATTTTAACGGCTCGTTTAATTATCCTTCGGATGCACGTGTTGTAATTAAAATTTTATTAGCGTCAGCTAAAGTTAAGAAATAAGCGGCGAGTTAGCGTAATTCAGTAAGAATTTTGAAACGTTTAAGTGCGGTAATGATGGAGAGTTTATTAATTATTAAGATTTATTAGTTTGAAGGAGAATTTCTTGTAGGTATGAGTAAATGAGTAATGACTGTCATCTCGTCATAACAGTTTTTCCGAGAGTTTTCCTTTTTATTTGTTTTTACCTACAAAGGCGTTAAACTTCGTAATAGACGGAGAGCTAGCGATCAAATTAGCGTGGACATTTTATTAGTCGTGAAATTGAAGGGCTTGGGATTTGCATATCTACTGAAGATGGTGTAGCAAGATGGCTTGCATATGCTACGCTCTGTATTTTTGTTATTTAAGTTTAAGTTATTTTTAGATACAATAGTTCAGAGGTCATCTGCATCCCTCCGTACCCTTTAGGCCAGACGTTCCCTTGATTTTTGGGCGTCTGCAGAGAGTTCTTCGACAGCCGAGCTCCAGATAAGTCCAAAGATGTAGCCCGTTGCTACGGACACTACGTTTTTGAGCGTAAATTTAAGTTTTATTAGTTATAAATTCGTATTATAAGTTTAGTTGAAACGATAAGTCATTATTAATCTTTTATTCGTGTTTATTCGTTAATTTTGTGTTTATTAAAAGTCAAATATTTTTAAGTAAAGTGAGTTAGAGTTTTTGTATGTCATGATTAGTGCCGCTCCCTAATTCATCCCTTCCTAATTCGACCACGACTGGTTATCCCTTTCTCTTAAGTAAACATCCTTCCTTTTTTTCATCCTACCCCCTATTTCAAGCCACTTTTGCTACAATGGAATGTCCAATCTGTCAGTCCTTAGTGGCCGGATTAGGCTTCCTCAAGTATAAAAAGATGAGTTACAAAAATGTAAATTATATAAATTAGGAGTTCTGGCGTATGTAGATATGATAATAAACGATATTTCTTATTTATAAAAGATATTGTCATGTATATATAAACCTTTATTGTCCAAGAGCTAGCGGTCAAATTAATATGGACATTTTATTTGTCGTGAAATTGAAAGGTTTGGGCCTTGCATATCTACTGAAGATGGAATGGCCAGTCTGCTAGTCCTAACTGGCCGGATTAGGCTTCCTCAAGTATAAAAAGTTGAGTTACAAAAATGTAAATTATATAAATTAAGAGTTCTGGCGTATGTAAATATGATAATAAACGATATTTTTTATTTATAAAAGATATTGCCATGTATATCAGCCTTTATTGTCCAAGAGCTAGCGGTCAAATTAATATGGATATTTTATTAGTCGTGAAATTGAAAGGTTTGGGCCTTGCATATCTACTGAAGATGAAATGTCCAGTCTGCCAGTCCTAAGTGGCCGGATTAGGCTTCCTCAAGCATAAAAATGTGAGTTACAAAAATGTAAATTATATAAATTAAGAGTTCTGGCGTATGTAAATATGATAATAAACGATATTTCTTATTTATAAAAGATATTGCCAGAACGTTTCTACTCCTCCAATCCAAATAATAATACCAAATAATAAATGACATTTTAAATTTACATAAATGTCATAAATTTGCTTGTCATCAATGTTTATTTGCTTACCTATGCAAAAAATAATAAAAATATTTAATATAAGTGCTGATAACCCGAAAACAAGCACATTTATGACAAGTTATGAAGATATAAAATGTAATTTATTATTATTTTCCTTGAGGAAGCCCAATCCGACCACTTAGAGGACTGAACTGACTGCACATTGAAATGAGCACTTAGACAAATCTAATAGTACGAATCTCGAATAGAAAAATAGAGCCAGTAACCATGCAAGTAGCCCATTTCATAGATTTAACAAATATTCTAATTATATTGATTATAGTCTATTGCATAGAATGTGTCAATCATATTGCGATATTATTAATTAAACGGTGTTAATTACTAAGATAAAATTAATTTCTACAGTAACGCCAAATAAATAAATTTCTAAATAGTCGTAATATGTCAGATGTAAATATATTTTTTTAAATAATTATTGTCTTTTCTTCACAAAACATCACATATTATAATTTTCTACAAATTTAATCATAAGTAATATAATAAGAGCCATAAATTTATCGGTAAAATTTACGAATAGTTTTTGCGTAGAAACGGACAAACGAGTGTCAAAATTGACATATTTAAATCACGACAGCGAAGCTGGAGTGATTTAGGAGTCAATTTTAACCCGAGTTGTCGTTTCTATACGCAGGAATTATGAGTAAATTTTACCAATTAAATTTATGACTCGAATTATATTTGCTTGATTATTTCACGAACGATAATTATAATTAAATTGATTCCAAATGGACATTCTTGTTCTCTTATTATTCTCCGGAATACTTTTATTAATATTGATATTAATTTCTTCAATAGAAATATCTCCAAATCTCATTTTTAATGAATATCTTCTCTGTATATTATTTTATTTTTGACGTTTGCAACATTAAAAACATTTAATAAATAAAATGTAACCATGGTTACCCTACTGTGGTTTTATCAAATTTTATCGCTGAAAAACTGCCCTCTTCGAAAAAGTGATGCATTCTTATTGGCCAGAAATGACGTGTGTAAAATAATCATTGAAAAACTCGTATGATAGGAGAACACGCTAACGCTCGTGCTCCAACTGTCTTACTAGTTTTTCAATGAAGTCTTTTCTATACTTATATTACAATATACTATTTTTGAATAGTTTACATAAAACAATAGTTTTACAGCACGTTTACATGTCAACTTTTTATATAACATATTGCAAAAAAAAGTTTATTTAGGCGAACTGACTGCTGGTGTTGAAGTAATTTTGTGTCATACCTAGCTTTGCGGGAAAAATTTAGAAGAGCCTTTAAGGGTATCGTCTCCACGTAGCTCAACACCGCGTTTGCCCTATGTTAATGGATAGAAACGCTCGCTAAAAATACGGAAAAGCAGTCTAGCAACTTCTACAATGCTCACGAAGTTTTATAGATAAAGCTAAATTTCATAAATTTATTTACAGACGAAGAATGCAACAAGGATTATGCCGAGTTACATTTTCTAATAAATCTCTTAATAATAATAAAAAGCATGTAAAAAATTACTTAAAAAACACTTTTTCATTAATTTTGTATATGGATTTCAAAGATTTTTTCAGAATTCTAACTCGGCATAATCCTAGATTAATTCTTTCACAAAAATTTAGTATCTGTTTTTCCTTCAAATTTTTAATATGCAATGAGTAAAGCAGAAACTGCTACACCTCTAAACACGCAATATTTTGTTACGGAGACGAGACCCTTAATACTTGAATGTAAATTTTAGCCACACCTTATAATAATTAAACAAGATGATATAATCATTCTTTTCCAAGACGGCATTATTCAAATACTTAAAAACTGCGCATAATACATAATACCTAATAAATAATTTATAATAAGTAGCAAAGTACAGTTGCAATCCTAATGCAAATACTAGCGCCAACCTCCATAATCACGCATAATTAAAAATTTACATAACGTCCAATAATTGCACCAATCAAGATAATTGTCGATGCTATCGCAACTGATTGATAATAATATAGCGGGTGCGTGCGATTTGCATTTGTCAGTGCGAAAACGCCGCGAAATTTAAACGAACTAAATTACACACGGTTTAAGGCGCGTTTACATTGGAGGAGTAACTGAGACAGTTACTGGTACAAGTAGCGGGCTATACTAGTATAGAGTAAAATTCAAATAGCTAGAACCCTGCGCGAAGTACGAATTCTCGTCTAAGAGAGAGAAGCATAGATGATAAACAAGAGGAAACTACGCTACTGTCTGTTCTACTGAACATCAGCTTAAATATCTGTTATTCTCATGTTGACATTCGTAGTGTAACGCTGTGAATTTTGTAATTGATTGTGATTGAGTTATATTTTAGTTTTGTTTGAAAATTAAGTGAAGTGCAGCGCAGCATATACTCGCTAGCTCCGCTTATTTTGTAAAACGGACAGTACATGACAAGCTCTGCCTTCTCGCTCAGCCCAGGGTCCTAGCTATTTGAATTTTACTCTACTCAACTAAGCGCTAGGCTAGTAGGTGTTTACACCAGAAATACAATTTAGACGACTAGCTATAGTTCTAGTACCAGTATAAGTTGTTCTGTAGGTGACAAAATGAATTCTTTTCGTGGTTGTATATCATCTCAAACAAAATCTATTATTAAACGAAATAAAGTAAAGATAACAAAATTTAGTGACATCCCACAAACACTCATGGTCACGATATTGTTCTACAAACTTTATTGTCTCCGATTCAGACCACTTTTTCATTTTAATAAAGTAAAAATACCGAATTTAACTATAAAACAATTATCTTTAAAATGAGACGTCAAAACACACTAGTATATCCCTAATCACCAGTGACTGTTTACATTGGTATAGTGCAGAGATGAGTGTACAAAATCTATTATTAAACGAAATAAAGTAAAGATAACAAAATTTAGTGACATCCCACAAACACTCATGATCACGATATAGTTCTACAAACTTTATTGTCTCCGTTTAAGACCACTGTTTCATTTTAATAAAGTAAAAATACCGAATTTAACTATAAAACAATTATCTTTAAAATGAAACGTCAAAACACACTAGTATATCCCTAATCACTAGTGACTGTTTACATTGGTATAGTGCAGAGATGAGTGTAGTGGATAGTGCAGAATGTATGTGGAAGGGGAAGGCTAGTAGGTGAGTAGCTAACCCGGGAGGTTAGTTACTTCACTACCCCAACTACTTGTACTAGTACTAGTACTGGTACTAGCTTCTGTTGGCTACATTGGATGAGTAGCGGCCTGGCGAGCTAATAGTATTAGTAACTAACCCATTTACACGACCAATGTAAACCCGCCTTTACGCACGGTTTACTAAATTACCAACCTTTTACTTTCCTTCGAGCTAAGGTAGGAATTAATTTACTGGTTGTTTAAATTGATTTTTTATTTAAGGATGATTAGTGATTTAAATGTAATATGTTAATATGCAAGTAGGCTTGTTACATGAATTTACTTTTACACCTGATAGCCATTTTTATTAAAATGGTGATTTTATATTATCATATCGTTAGTTTTACATGTTCTCAACATTATATTAAGTGCGAAAACGTAATACGATTAATATATTAAAATAATTATGCTTTGAATGAACTAAAGGTGTGTTAAGCCTGTTTTACATGACACTTTTTTCGTCTAGATTCTAGTTCAAAATTCATCCCAGAAGTTTTTAGCCATTTCTAGTATAATGTAAATCAGAAATTACCATCCGAGGTCCGTTCGATTTCCATACTTTTTTCTAGTATAGAAATATACGCCCGGCTCTATTTTTCTATTCGAGATTCATACTATACCCTGGACGCCGAACAGATGGAGTAATAAAATAAATGGGCAGAGCCTAAACTGCGCAGTACGATCTGCTCATAAGCCTGCATTACAAGCTACAAATTTCAAAATGCTGAAGAATTGAAGCAATTTATTTAAAATAATAAATATAATTTTAAAAGAAATAGAAAGTTAAATTTAAACATGATTTATCTATTTATTCATATTATAACTTCATGATATATAATTTCAAAATAATTATGAAGTTAAAATAAAACATTATATATTTATTTCAATGATATAATTTAAAAGAAATTTAAAGCAGAAATGAAATATTTGACGTATTTATGCGATTTATGCATTCATACGGTATATGACATTATTTAATTTAAAACAAAAACCAACAACACGAACCCAAATGACAGAAAAACGTTATGGCGGCTACGCGGTTATAGTAGTTTCCGTTATTACCGATATCAGCTATCGAGTTCTCCATCCAGTATAAAACTGGCCTACCAATAGCAATACCGTATTTCAATTTCGCGCACATTTGTGGGAGGAGTATCTACTCCATCTGTTCGGCGTCCAGGGTATAGATTTGTCTACGCATGCGCAGTTCAATTTGGAGTCAGTTTGACGAACCTTTAAAATATTGTTCATTGTTGTACTTTAAATCATCCTTGCATATTACAATTTCAAAACATTTTAATTTAAAATCGATTAATACACGCTTTACGTATATTTCATAAACACTGTGGTTCGTCAATGAACGAAGTTGATTCCTGTCTGCGTGACGTCACAGTCTCACAGCAAACACGTTATAAGAAGATCTCAGTTCATTTCTGACTTTGTATCAGTCATGTTTATTTAAATATTACTCCAAACAATATTAAAAATATTGCAATAATAAATTGCAAATATTTTAAAAGGTTACTACTAACTTATGTGCCATTTTAAACAAGGTGTGCGTTTTTTGATCGACTAACTACTATGAGCTGATGGCTGGTAACTGGTCACAAGGTAAATTATAAACTTGCCATTGAATCACATACTCACAATATGTGGCACTGCCACACCTAAATTTGGTAAAAGGCATGATTATAATATATGTTATATTATATTATCAATAACTATATTATTCTATTGTTAAATTTAAAACTATTGTTGCTTATTTTAATTGTTGTCTTTTTCATTGTTGAATTTTAAATCATTCTTGCACATTACAATTTTGTATGAATGAGCTAAATTAAATTGATTCTGGTATGCGTGACGTCACAGTAAATAACGTTCGAAGCTATCAGTCCTTTTCTAGCTTTCTATCAATTATGTTTATTTAAAAATATTACTCTCAAAATTATACTTAAAACATTGCAAAAATAAAGTGCAAATATTGATAAAAAGTGTTGAGGATGTATGTATTGTTAACAATCACAATTATGGCTTCAGCGAGGTATATAACTATGCACAAAAATATTCCCTTTGGTGTACTCTACACTTATATCCGTGAAAACCCAAGTTGGCTTTTATTTATAATACGTATTACCATCATTTTTGATATGCCTAATTTTATTATAAAAACAGATGTTAGTTATTAGCAGTTTTGGACGAAAACAGTTGGACGAATTTTACTGAAAATCTACAATTTTTGACAGATTATTTAATTGTTTCTCAACAATCTCTTGATTATTTTTATTGGAAATTTTTATTCAACTGTTTTATTTTAGAATATTCAATAATAATTATAATTTTGTTGTCCCAACAAACACTTATTATATTCAATTGTTCAATTTAAAATCTTTGTTGCATATTTTATTGTTGCTAGTTTTAATTATTGTTTAAAATAAAATAAATAAAACTTTTTATTGATTTTATTTTTACATCAGTCATTTAAAAAAATTTTTGGTAACATATTAATATTATAAAGGTACATGCATCTAAAGTATATTTTATTTATCAAATTAGTAATATATTGTTAATAATAATATAATAGTTTTAATTATATATTTTTCTATTGTTGCAGCCACCAGTTCCAGTGGCGTACGTTGCCATCTCACAGTTCCAGGGGCGTCCACAATTAGGAGCATCGCACTCAAAATAATGGTTGGTACCTACCTCTTTTAAAAATTTTCGCATTTATTGAGTGATTATTAGTTCAATATAAACTTGTACCTACCACCATACAATACACTGCTCAAAAAAAAATCGAACCACTTGGCCGAACCAAGAAATGCCTGTTTTTAAAATGTGGGGCATTTCTTTCAGGGACGTGTTAACCAAAATCTGGAAATTCCCTTTGGAGATATATTCCTCCTCTACGTTCTCCAAAAATCCCGAAGAGATTCGCTCCCCCCGACCCCCTGAAAAATCGCTTTATGTGATGTCATGTCTGAGCAATGAAAAATCTCAAAGTTTGAAGGCTTGTAGCTCCAAAAAATCCTATCTTAAGGGGGTTGTTCGACTCGATTGTCACAAAGCTCTATCAATTTCCTTTTCAGAGCTGAAAATTTCGTCCTTATAGGTGAAGTTATCGCGTTATTCTTATCTAAATAAAGCACAAAAAATTACACTCAGTGTGTTATATCCCATAACTTATAAACGAACTAATTTAGCTACATAAACGACAATTGACAGCCTCTAGAGTGTTTAGATTTACCGGTGGCACTTTGCAAACTTTCATTTACTAGTGTAGGTTGTTTCTATACTCCTACTGTTCAATATATTAGGAGATAAGGTCCAGATACTATGTATCACATCACACGTTTAATACCTCTATTACATGTTACATAAACGGACATCAGAGTTGTAAATTCTCTTTTTTTGAGGGAGATAATATTGTCATTTCTGTTAGCCATAACATTGTCTCGTTTTATAGAGTTTAAATTGCAAGTGAAACTGAGTTTTGTATGCGAAGAAATTGTTTTTAAGATAAGAATAAATGGTACTATGCATAATACAATAACAATTTATGTATCTTTATTATATCAATGACGTCAACTCAGGTTCGAATACCCTAGTGGCGGCAGTTCAAGCGTATACATTGGAGCAGTAATACACTTAGCTATTAAAAACCTGTAATAGATTATGTACGAAAATTAATTTTTTTAATACTATTATAAGAATGAATATTTTTTGACAGATGGTTTAACCAATCATATTGCGTAATGATGACGTCAAATGACTTAATGCAACCAATAGAATTGAAAATGTAAAATGATGTATCTGACAACATAATTTTGTAGATTAGGTTTTATTTTGTTACGTTAGTTACAAAAAATAAATAAATTTGTCACATGAAACGTCAAAAATGTTTAGCAAAATGAGTCGTTTTGATAGTATTTTTAAGAAGAAAAATATTCTTCCTAAATACCATTCGAGATAATAATTTTTTGAGATAATTTTTGTCTATTCCACGGCAACTTATTGCAATTTCACTCCACAAAACATAATCTGACAATTCCCCACAACTTCGTTTCGGGAAATTGATAGATGATGTTTTGTGTCGTGAAATTGTTAGAAATAAGTTGCCGTAGAAACGACAAAACAATTCTCAAAAAATTATCATCTCTTATGGTATTACCCCTGATAATTCCACTCCAAGTAAGCCATTAAAAAACACGCTATTTTATCGCTTTTACAGCGGATAAAAAGGAAGGTAACTTTTTGCAAGTGATAGGTAAAACCGTATTTAACTTTTTTTTTGCAACCAAACAAATCACTAAAATGTCATTTGCTTCACATTTATAATATTTGTCAGTGAAATGATTAGATTTTGGGAATATTTGTGAAGAAGAACCAAAGGAGTCGTTAAATTATTTCGAGCATTACACTCGAGCATTTAATTTCCTCCGAATAAATTTATTTTTGACATCTCAACCTTGTCACCAGATAAATCACTAAAATGTCATTTGCTTCATATTTCTAATAATTGTTAGTGAAATGATTTTATTTTGCGAATATTTGTGAAGAAGAACCAAAGGAGTCGTTAAATTATCTCGTTGAATTACACTCGAGCATTTAATTTCCTCCGAATAAATTTCTGTTTGACATCTCAGCCTTGTCCCCTGACAGCAATTTGACTCGAAAAATTGTTTTAAAATAAAATCACTCCACCTACGGTGTCGTGATTTTATTAAACAATTTTTCTTTTCAAATTGCTAGGCAACAAGATTTCAATAAACAGAAATTTATCCGGCGAAATAAAAAGCTCTTGTGTAATTACAGTTGATAGTATTAGCTTTATACAGGTGTTTCATAACTTCGAGTACATACGTTAAAGGTATATGTTGTTTGATATGCTGATTATGAAACAAAAATAATTTTTTTAAAATTCGAAAAATTGAGGGTAGATTACCTTCATATTTTTTTGTAGTACTGCACTGGATTCGTTTTCCTATTAAACACAAACAATAGAAATTGCTAATCAACATCTTAAATTACATAATACTAGTAAAATAAACAAACAAAATTTAATTACTTTTAATGAAACAATAATTACTTCACCCAGTGGTAGTGGCAACGAAAATTTTTTGACTGGGAAACATGGAAATTAATTTTGAGATTTAAAATAAAATTATTTTTTATTCGTAATCAGTATAGGTACTAAACAACATTACTCTTAACGTTTGTACCAGAAGTTATGAAACACCCTGTATAGAAGATATAACTTTTGATAATATCTCTAAAATTATGAAACTATTTGAACAAATTAAGTATTTTTTACAATTTTTATTAATTACTTAAAAACCAAAGCAACTTTCAAGTTATAGGTAGGTAAAAAAAATGAATGATGAAAAATTAAATTTATTTTTATTTTATTCAAATTTTAAATGAAAGATTATATTATTTTATCTAATTAGCATTTTATAATTTATTCTGTATGTGGTATTGTTTACGAATAAAATTATTGTTTATAATTTAGAGTATTATGAAACATCAGTGGTCAGTATCTTGTAGTCCATGATCGTTTAACATTTGTTACTACGTAAAATTTAATTGATTATGACAGTGACAATAGTGACACATCGTTTATACCTTTCTCTGCAGTTTACATAAAATGAGTAAAATATATTTGTGAGTACCTATAGCATAAAAAAGTAGGTAGAGTACAGCGAGAGGTTAGATTTTTTTAAATAAGACGTCTTCAATACTTGATGATGTCTTATGAAAAAATCTGTACCTGTAGGATGCTCGTTTTTTATTTCAACAGCACAAATCTGACATTTAATTCCGTACCACACATGCTCATAAATAATTTAATTACTGGAAGGACAATAATTAATAGGAAAGATTAAATACGAGTTCATTTGAAATAATGACATTTCTTGTTAATGTCAACTTGTGGTTTACGAGCAAAGAATGAGAAATATATCCTCATATTTTATACAATTAAAAGAAACTTCAGCCCACCTTTATCCCGGCCAGATGAATTATTTATTTGATATTCAATTAACTGTGACTTTATCAAGAAGTAAGAGATTCAATTCTCGCACAAGGTGAGGACATTTTTTCGAGGAGGCGATTTTTATCGGAGATTGAACGTTGATTGTTGGACTTTGCTTTGTTAATTAACAATTGCACGCACGTTTGTTTATATTTTTACGTTTGTTTCATTTGTATTCATTATTAGTTCGTCGCTACATGAGCTAATTATAGACAACACAAAGAAGGTAAAGATGAAGAAAAAATAAAAGCTTTAGTTAGTTTGTTGGTTGGATTCTTGTATTTCAATAAAAACCAAGTAATATTGTAGCAAAACAATAATTATAAATATTTTTAAAAATGCGGAAAGCAGTCATGTCATTTTTACCTCCCGCTTACCTGTGAGGGAGGTGTTGGAATCATGCAAAACATCGGGTTGTGAGTGGATGAGCACGAATTAGGGCCCTTACGACTCATTTTTGATAGTTTCACGATGATGTCTGTATGTTTGGATGTGGTCAAGGCCGGATTTCTGGAGGTCGGATAACTCAAATACGAATAACCTACCCAAAATTTTAGTATTTGGTATTTTACATTTGTATACTAATTGAAAGAGATGCTAAGATTTTGGTACAAATACCTTGACCGGAAGTGGTATTTTTTATAGGTTAGATTTTCTGACAATTGAAATATTTACATCTGCATTATCTACAATTTACATATAGAGCTAGCGGTCAAATTAGCGTGGAAATTTTATTAGTCGTGCAATTGAAGGATTGCATATCTACTGAAGATGGAATGTCCAGTCTGCCAGTCCTAACTGGCCGGATTAGACTTCCTCAAGTATAAAAAGTTGAGTTACAAAAATATTAATTATATAAATTAAGAGTTCTGGCGTATGTAGAGGTGGAAATTAACGATATTTCTTATTTATAAAACATATTGCCAGAACGTTTCTACTCCTCCAATCTTAAATATACCAAATAAAAAATGATAATTTGAAATCTTAATAAATGTCAAAAATTTGCTAAACATATCAGTGTTTATCTGATTACCTATGCAAAAATAATAATAAAAATATTCAATCATAAGTGCTGATAACCCGAAAACAAGCTAATTTTAGACAGTTATGAAAATATAAAAAGTCATTTATTATTATATTCCTTGAGGAATCCTAATCTGGCCACTTATAGGATTGGCAGACTGGACATTCCATCTTCAGTACATATGCTAGGCCCCAACCCTTCAATTTCACGACTAATAAAATGTCCACACTAATTTGACCGCTAGCTCTGGACTAATAGTTTGAGCAAACTTTACGTGTAGACGTAGAAAATATTACTTACTCGATGATTGACTGCAATCAGCAGATGAATTTCAACCTTCCTATTATCCCGAAGTAAATGTCACACATTTAGTGCTTGCATATTGACCCAGACCAAAAATTATGACCTTTTTGAAGTCATTAATAGTTGCGCATGTAATTTTTGTTATTATAAATTAATTAAACAATGTAATACAATACCGAATACGATTATAAATACACAAAAAAGAGTAAATAAAGCTTCTAGTTCAGCATCGCTCAAACCACGCCGAGCCATGTTTATTTCACCAAAGTTCACTTGTAATTGAATCCAACTGAATATAATGTAATATGTACGTAGTATATTGAGAAACCCCTAAATATATCATAAAGCAATACAGAAAGTAAGAGGAAGTCCCCAACAACGACACTGGTTCTGTAGGTACACAATTATAATGTTTATATTTATAAGAATAACAACAATGGGTCGAAGTGACCCATTTACCACATTTATGTTACTCATTAACTTTATTTATAAACAAATGTAATGAATGATACGAAATATAAAACACATTAACTATCGAGCACATTTGACGACTAAATGTAATATGAAGCCATAATTTTCAATAGTTCCAAATATCTACTTAGTAATAACATAAAAATCTGACGTGGCCATCACACAACCTTCCGCCATATCTAGACTTTAAACGGAAATGTATACGTACAATCCGGTGCCCATTTAAAATATACAAATAAAAATCTAAAATATTCAAACACAGAAATTAGTATGACCTGAATCAAAAGATTCATTCACACGAAAACTCTTGTGTGTTGAAGCAATCCTCCGTTCAGTTACCACATTTAATAGCTTGCTTATGACTTATATAGCGCTAGTATGCCAACTTGTCACCCGTCTCACCTGTTATTATTTTTTATGCAGAAACAAAATCAGCCGAACATAGATTACAAGATTTCAACGTTTTATTTGATAAATTTATTTTTAAAATTTTACTGCAGTTCTTTAATGCTACCAGATAAAAACAATTTTTTTATAACGTAAATTGCAAATAACTTTTCCTCTTATTCTTACTACAAATAAATACTATATTTATCCAAATTTATAGAAATTTTTGACACTTAATCTTTTCAATCTTCAAAAAATATAACTTCCGGTGAAGATTTTGTACCAAAATCTAATGAGCTCTTCCTATTCGTATACAATTTTGTAAAATACTAAATATCAAAATTTTCGGGTAATTCGTATTTGAGTTATGCGACAGACGGCATCGGCCCGGACCACACACATACACACACACACACACACACACACACACACACACACACACACACACACACACACACACACACACACACACACACACACACACACACACACACACACACACACACACACACACACACACACACACACACACACACACACACACACACACACACACACACACACACACACACACACACACACACACACACACACACACACACACACACACACACACACACACACACACACACACACACATACAGACAGACATCATCGGGAAACTATCAAAAATGAGTTGTAAGGACCCTAATTCGTGCTCATCCACTAAAAACTCACTACCCGATTTGTTGCATGATTCCAATACCTTCCTTTACAGGTAAGCGGAAGGTAAAAATGGATCAGTTTGATCCATAGATAATAGGAAGGTTAAGCAACTGTTCCCAAAGAATCCAGTCCTGTTTCCTGCACTTTGACTCATATCACAGTCGCAAGAAACCCCTTCCGAAGGTCAGACCAGGAAGAACTCTTTATAAAAACCTGCAAGTCAGTTAGATGGTTTCGCCGCCACAGAACGACATTGACTATGACTACTCCTCTCTGGTCTGTTGCCCGCGGCAAAACAAATTCTCTACAAATCTAACCGCAAGGCGAGGAGTCGCCGTTTGTTTTGCCAGCGCACACTTCGCTCGGGATAGGAGCGGTGCAATTTGCGGTTAAAACGGCGGAGTGTTGAGATTGTCTGCGTCTTCACTTGAGGTAATCATTGTTTACATAAAGGAATTTGTTCATGCTGTAATGTGCGCTACGTGATTTATGCTGCGAACTGTAGAGTATGATATAACTATTGAAGGAGATTGATGGGTTGTTTGATGGTACGAAGATTTGCCGCATGTAATACATTTAGATTTGACTGGTGAGTGTAGGAAATATTGGAATCTACAAAACTAACAATAGTTTAGAAAATTGACTATAGGTAGGTAGTTATGATTTTCTAGAAAAGATTACGCTAATAATTGGAAAGCTGCAGATCTGTAATAATCATTCGTTTATTTCGATAAACAATTGTTATTTAAGAGCATTCTGTACAGCAAGAATGTACACGTTAAAGCATTTTACACTCATACACCTCATCGACACATGGTTGCACATTTTAACATAAACAAATTTGTATATGGTAGATAAGGGATAAAACTTCGTTCTATTAGTGCAATTTTTTATTTTTCAGCACGTTCAACGGTCGAAATTACTTACTTTAAACCGCTTGTAGGCGTTTAGAAGCACCTACAGATTTTTCTTTATATTTCGCAGAACATGATATTTTAAACTTGAATCATGTAGTTTAAAGTTTAATCTACGTTGGGGTAGTGTTATTTTTTGGAAAAAACTTTCTGAATTCGAGAAAATTAGAGGTAAAAAAATGTGAATTTTTGTAGTTTTCTTTATTTTATAAACTAAAACTTCGGTACAAAATAGAAAAAATGGCACTAATAGAACGAAGTTTTATCCCTTATCTACCATATAAAAATTTGTTTTTGTTAAAATGTGCAACCATGTGTCGATGAGGTGTATGCGTGTAAAGTGCTTTGTACGTGTATATTCTTCCTGTACAGAATTCTCTTAAGCACGAAGTATAGTAAAGACAGGAGATGACACTCGATTGTAAATTGGAGGGGAGGAGGTCACGTCTGAATGAAACTATTATTTTTAACACTAACATCAATTTTAAATAAAGATTTTTTCACTTGTGGACTAGATAGTTTTAACATGATTTTGACGTTTCAGACTCGCAAAAATAAATTCATAACATTATAGTCCGGGAGCTGGCGTCAAATTTTCATGGGTGATTGCAGCAAAGCTGATTTTTGCAATATAATTAGTTCTATAATAACTAATTAAGAATTGCAGTGTTAGCTGGCATGACCGTGTGGCCTGCAGATTTAAGGGCCTGCGAAACTTTCAAAAAATATCACATTTTCAAGTGAAACCAGCAAAGCTAAAATTTTGTATAATGATACTTTACCAATTATATTTAACAAAAAAATATGTTAGCTAGACAGGGCAAGTGAAAAACCTTGTTAGCTGTGCAGGTGAACAGTGACAGTGACAATGTCAAAATAGTGACACATCGTTTTCATTTTATGTAAACAGTAGAAGAAGATATAAACGATGTGTCACTATTTTGACATTGTCACTGTCACTGTCAATGTTCACCTGCACATCTAACAAGGTTTTCCACCTACCCTGTCCAGCTAACATATTTTTTGTAATTGGTAAATTATCATTATACAAAATTTTAGCTTTGCTGGTTCACTTAAAAAACTTTTAGTTCGACAGCCTCTTAAAATCTTGAGCCCCGCTTTCGGACCAGCTTACATTGCAATTCTTAATTAGTTATTATAGAACTAATTATATTATAAAAATCAGCTTTGTTGAAATGGTCCGGTCAAATTTGACGCCAGCTCCCGGACTATTATATTATTATGTCAAAAGTAGTAATATATACGGTGAAAAAATTAAACACTTGAAATTCGTAAAAATTTCGAGCATTTTCAAACCGCCATAACTCGGCATATTTTCAATCAATTTCGATGAATCTTTGCGGACGAAAAACTTTGAAGTGTCTAACTTTAAAGTCATGCATGCGAACTTAAGTGCAATCCCTTCCGCCCCCTTCTAGCACCCCTGTGAAAATAGTATATTGTGTTATTAGGATTAAAAGTGATACTTTGTTTGATGAGCAATTAATTTACATTTGCGAGGCGAAGCGTAGCGAAGCCGAGCGGATGCAAAAATTGCGAATCAAACAAAGACACTTTTAATCCAAATAACACATACTATTTTTTCTTCAACCAAGAAAATTACATTTTAAATTATTGAAATATTTTGTTGAAATATGATTGAAACTAAGAAGGTAGCTTTGCTTTAACTTTTGTTTTGTTTACAAATTTTATTGTTCTGTCAAACTAAAATAAATCAAGAGTTTTTCTGGAATTATGCTCCTGATAATACATACCTGATGATTAAAGTAAGTGTTTAAATATGAGGAATGAGAATATAACTATCTAAATATTATTAATTTTTATAGATTGTTGTAATACTGGAAATTTCGGGTGCATGCCGTTGCGATGAATTGGTACATTTAAAGATTGATGTTATTGAAGACGTCAAATCAGCTTTACTGGTAAACATACATGGTACACTGCTAAAAAAATATTACGGTTCGATGAACCTAGCACTATAATATCCTCCATTCGTGATGATAATACCAGTAGAAAAATAATAATAAATAATCAAGCTCAAGAAATATTACGCTCCCAAGATTCTAGTAGAAATACAGAATCTACTTTTAAGCTTAGGATTAAAAGTACTTTTAAGCCTAGGATTAAAAGTGTTACCTAGCAACAGTTACATTTTTTTATTAATAACAAAAACGTCAACTTTTAATACTAAAAACAGTATTAAAAGAACCAACTTTTAAGACGGTTGAAGAAAAAAAAAGTTTTTAATTTTAAAAATTTTACTTTGACGATGTGTACGGAGTTAAAGATTTTTTGACTTGATCCACCAAAAGGGCACTAAAATTTGTTCAATTTCCTGTGCAGGACTCCAAGAACGAAGTTCCTACGATGATTTGTCACAAAGTTATGGGTGTTTAAAAAAAGTACATTTTTAGGTTTTTCGCACATAACTCAGCGACTTTTCAACCAAATTAGACGATTCTTTCGGAAAAAAACTCATTGTGGCTCTACTTTAAGGGGGTAAACTCAAATTAGGATGATCTCTTTTCGTACCCTTCAAAACCCGAACAAAAAAAACATGTTTTTGGGGCAAAAAAGTCCAACTTTGGCGATGTGTATCGAGTTGGAAAAAATTTATCGACTCGATCCACAAAAAGGACATTTAAATTTGTTCCATTACCTGTGCAGGACGATTTGGAATTATGAGCATTTGGAAAAAAGTGCATTTTGTGGTTTTTTGACTCATAAGTCGGAAGTTTTGCGACGATATTTTTTTTTCACGAATGAAATTTTCTTTCAAAATTTCTCATTTTTTAGGCAATTTGAGTTATTCACACGAAATATCCAATTTCATTTTTAAATTTTCTCGATATTGAAGGTCTGCTTACAGGTCTGTAAACTTTAAACTCGCGAGATTTGCTTACTTCTTTAAAAATTTGATATTATATTTAATTTACGCATTTTTGAATACACCAATCATTTATACTTTTACTGTTACATTTATTTGTAGATCAAACAAGAAATACCTTAATTGCATCTCGAAATTCCAATTTTAAATATCTGTGCTTAAAGACTGTAAAATTACAATAGTTATTGTGCACAACAAAATAAATCTCAGTGGTTTTCCACTACCAAACATTGAATAAAAACCACGTAAAAACCCAAACAAAAATAGCAAAGCCGACCCTGTAGTCTGGTTTATGCAAAACACTAAAAATTGATTCTCATTCATGCATCACCGATGCTAGATTTCCAAAGACAAAAACCGCTGGTGGCAAAAAGACTCCGCTCGTGCAGTGCTGATCGCCAGTGTTTCTTTCTTTGCATTCGGGTTTTTTGCTAAATGAGTGATTAGCATTTACCTCATTTTTAGATCAATGTGACATTTCATGATTAATTAAAAATTGTTTCAGTCGCTTTATATAACAGCCAATTAAGCAATTAAAATATTTGTAATAAGATAGTAAAATAACTTTCATTCCACATTTTTATGCGGACGTTTTAGGTTATGTTTTGTTTATTCGCAGTTAATTGTTTTGAGAGTACATTCTTGCAATAGTTGAGAAGGAATGTAGGCCTGGAATTTTTAGTCTTAAATGACAATAAATTAACTAGCAGACAGTGACATATTTAAAATGATTTGGTTTAGCCAAATTTCGGCCAGAAATTTTATTTGTCATTCGGATGATATTATTCCTAACATGAATCCCGAATTTTCATTATGACTAATTCAATTTACCCCTCTCCCCTCCTGCCAAACGGTCAGAAATTTACGTCAGAGATAAACACAAGTTGAAACCCCGCCCTTTTGTGACACTATCATGAGTTACGCCGTAAAATAGGCAAGATTCTTTCAAAAAGTGATCATTTTCTGGAACAAAATACAGCCGCAAAAACAAACTTACAAGCTTGAAATTTTGTATACTTCTAAATAAAGGTTGTGTCCAGTCCGCTATCTCAGTAATATATCAATATTTAGGTTTTTATATACTTAATTTATTGTCAAAATGGGTGTATTTTTAAAGCAATTAAACATTTTGCCAGCATTGAAAAATGAATAATTTGGAGTTAGCGGACTATTTTCATCTCTTATGAACATAATAGTAAAAAAATTAACACTATATCTTGTACCATGCAGTCAGGATTTGTTCCAGAAAAATAGTCTATTTTTCGAGTGGAATTATGTCCCCTTCAGTATTATCCATTTTGTAACAAAGTAATGAGCTTGATTTTGTTGGTCAAAAACAATCCATTTATATGATGCACATTTGGGATCATTTAACAGCATTTTCCAAAAAAAAAAAATTAATCAAAAATTGTGAATCAACCACATTTTTTAATCGGTTCACTAAATTAGTTTGTTCCGGTTCGGTTCGAATGCCTGGTTTAAAGTGAAAGTAATAGAGGAATGGAAAAATAAAAATCTGATGTGGCCAGCACACAACCTTCCGCCATATCTAGATATATAAACATAATTGTAGGTAGGTACGTACAATCCGGTGCCCATTTATAGCTATTAATATAACAAGAATATTATGCGATTTATAATATCGAGGATGTTGCTAAGAGACGAGGTGAAACCGAGTCTCTTTGAACATCCAAGGGGGCTTAAATCGCATATATTCGCGTTATATTCAAAGCTTAATCGTATCATCAAAAATAGCGATGTTAAAACAAATCAAGAATTTTATTTGTCAATTAGTTGACAGTTCGCATATTATGGAAGGTTTTGATGTTATCATGGTTGTATCTAACGTATTAAGTCCGTAACTAATGAATTGTAAGTATCTAACGTATTATAAGTAACTAACGTATTATGTTGTTTATAATTATCAAAAAATGTTGCATGTTATAAGGTAATAACAGTTGATGATACGATTAAAAATATATACAAATAAAAATCTAAAATATTCAAACAGAAATTTGCATCACCTGAATGAAAAGATTCATTCACAGGAAAACTTTTCTGTGTTGAAGCCATTATCCGTTCAAGTACTACATTTAATATCTTACTTCCGACTTATATGGCGTTAGTATGCCAACATGTCACCCGTCTCACCTGTCAATATTTTTTATGCAGAAACAAAAATCAACCGATCATGGATGAAAAATTTCAACGTTTTATTTGATAAATTTATTTTTTTAATTTTACTGCAGTTCTTTATTGCTACCAGATAAAGACAATTTTTTTTACGTAAGTTGCAAATAACTATCGTCCTATTCTTATTACAATTAAATACTATATTTATTCAAAATTATAGATATTTTTGACAATTAGGTAACCTTTTCAATTTTCAAAAAACATCACTTTCGGTGAAGATATTTGTACCAAAATCTAATCATATCTTCCAATTTAAATACGTAAAACACCAAATATGAAAATTTTTGGGTAATTCGTATTTGAGTTATCCGGCTTTGACCACATACACACACACACATACACAGACATCATCGTGAAACTATCAAAAATGAGTTGTATGGACCCTACTTCGTGCTCATCCACTAAAAACTCACTACCAGATTTTTTGCATGATTCCAATACCTTCCATTAGGTAAAAAGGTCGTAAATATCAACTAGGCAAAAGTTGTCGAGTTAGGAATGTTTGGTATTGATTGCTAGCTGTTTGAATGTTAGACACATTCCAGAAATGCTTCCCATTTCGCGTATTCTACCCATAAAAGCCTAGTTTATAGGTGAACTACTTCTCAATTCCAAGCTTTTAAATCCACCAGAAAAGGTAACATCTTCTGTACATAACCTTCAATCTTGTCATTCCATTCGCTCACCATCAGGTCTCTCTCACTGTTCCTCAACTTCATTTTGATGATTCTCATGGCCAACTATCTCCCTCGCAACGACAACGACAACATTCAAGTCTGTGTCGACGTCTGGTGATTTTGTTTTCCGTATTTAGTTGTTAGTGTAGCTGTCTCGGTTGCTAAGGAACGGTTGTTGTGATTTCAATGGAGATGAGATCCAGAGTATTTATTATGTTGTTGGTTATGCTAATTTTCTACTGATGCGCAGATGTTTTCCTTGTGGAGGATTTTCTGATGTGCAGATGGAGAACATTGGAATTATTTAAAAGAGATCAAGCTAAGTTAAATTATGCTTTAGGAACTTTAAAAGGTATAATTTTAAAGATTGCTTTAGCTAAAATGTAACTTTTCTGAAAAAGTTTAATTGTACCAAATATTCAAGATGTGTACTGTCTTTGACTATTTCTCTCATTATATTTTAACCAATTAAAATGCACTATTTTTCACAAAACATAGAAACTATGTATATAAACAACTATTCCAGTGCATATTTTTGAATATTGACATATGCGTAGGTATATTCACCGTAACCATGGCACAACAAACAATAATAAATGTTTGTATATTTTTCACCAAATATCAAAATATTTAAAATGAATTTAAAAATTATGCTAATAAATAAAACTGTGTTATTTAAAATAATTGTTGAATTTGTTTTATTCATGAAATAGTCAATGCGTTTACCACTCGATCATAAAAAATATTAGAAAATCTTTTGCCTCCTGGTTCGACGTATTTCCGCAAAACACCTCTCGACCTCCGGTCTCGAGTTGTTTCTAAGGAAATACGTCTCATCAGTCGGCAGTATTTTCGATTATTTTCGAAGCTCTTGTGGTATAATAACTGATTATATAGTTCCGGGACGGAGCTATAGGGGATGACCATCCCAACATTTTTAAATAGCAACCCCTGTCAAGTTTCACCTTATTTTAAATGTAATGAAAAAGAAAAACATCTCCATAAACCAAAACCCGATATCTTAATTCTTTCAAAAATTTAATTTTAATTAATTTGAATGTTTTTTGCAAGTTTATTACGATTTTTATAACAAATATTCAAATTGTTGACCTTCTTCTTCTTTAGTGATCCCCAAATTTTCAATTTTTTATCTTCACTCGTTGAAAACTTCTAGCTTCGTCCGGGGACTCGTGTATACTCGGGAAAAATCGTGTATTTATCTTACATACAGCATCAGCATGTAAGGCTGCTACACTCAAGTTGGATAAAAGACCGTGATATGTATTTTAAGACTGGAATGGTGGATAAGAATTCGAACTGAAAATGATATAAATTTTATATTAATAATAAAGTGGAAGGAATGAGCTTACTTGAAACCGTGTATACCGTGCGTTTTATTTAACGTGAAACATGGGATCTTTCATATCCATGGTTACGAATTTAACAGCAATGTATTAGAGCGATTCATTTAAAATAGAACATAGGCTGTCATTATCAAGTAAATAGGTAATATTTAATTAGGGTTGTATTGTTGAAAATCAGGTATACAATTGAAGAAAAGGTGCAAATGATACGTTGGTATAATGCAGATCTTAGCCTCAGACAAGTACCTATCTGATTTATTTCGTGTATTTGATAATAATTTGTTATAAATTGTATTCTGAAAAATGTTTATATTTCTTGCAACTTTTTTCATATCTAAAATGAATAGAATTACATACATATTTCATTTGCTATGTTCTATTAACGCTCTAATACATTGCTGTCAAATTCGTAACCATGGATATGAAAGATCCCATGTTTCACGTTAAATAAAACTCACGGTATCTTGCACGCCTACCTATCTTGGGTGTGGCAGACTCACATTGTAAGTTTTCGGTACAGATATATATATTTACCGTGTGTGCGGTTACCAGCCGTCAACTCAAGGATAGTCATGATTATTAGTGGATAATTTTAAATTTCGTTTGTACACAACATGTTTTAAACTACCAAAAACTGAACCCGTAAAAACAAAGTTTTTGACTATAAATCCTTTATATATGAGACTCGATCGATATATATTTTTTATATTTTTGTTTTCATTGTAACTCTTTCTTAGATAGTGTGTTTCAAGAAAGAGTTAAAAAGAGTAGGGTATGCCGGGAGATCTTGTCCTGGCCAAATCAGATTTTTTCTTGTGCCAAAGTAAAAGTTTGGTCACAACGAGCCTATGTACCAAATTTCAGAGTTAAAAAGCGTAAGGTATGGCGGGAAGTCTTGTGGTGGCCACATCAGATTTTTTCTTGTGCCAAAGTAAATGTTTGGTCACAACGAATCTATGTATCAAACTTCAGATTGATTGAATATGGGGAAATGAGTATGGCGGGAAGTCTTGTGCTGACCACATCAGATTTTTTCTCGTGCCAAAGTAAATGTTTGGTCACAACGAGTCTATGTACAAAATTTCAGATTGATTGGATATGGGGAAATGGGTTTGGGGTATGGCGGGAGGTGTTGATTTTTTCTTGTGCCAAAGTGCATTGTTATTGTTAGGTGACAAAAGTCTATTTGCAAAATTTCAGCTCGATAGGATTCCGGGAAGTGGGTCATTTTTTACTTTTGTTTTTTGCCGTACGTACGTACGTAGACAAGACGATGAAGTTAATATAAAGGATTTAAAAATATTAATTTCGGTAGGACAGCCGACCAATAACCATGAAAATATTGTCTTTTGCGTAAATCAATATCTAATAATTATTTCACAACATCCCTCACGGTTGAATACTTCGCCATTATAACCGCTTTCCACTCCTCGAGTTACTACGCGTTGCTGTTTTTCTACGATGTCCTAAATCCAAGAATGCCTTGAAACCACCGGTTGAGGGTCGCATAACATGAAGACATGGATACGGATCAATCCATTGTCGATTCGTTCTGATTTGACGCCACCAGCCACCTTGGCACAATTTAGTGTAAAGTTGTGATTAGAAATTTGAGCAAGAAGTAATTGAAAATTGATCTACGATGGCTGTTAGTGTTTTTGTGGATCGGATTGCGGTAGTTTAATCTAATAAAGTGTGAACTATTGAGGAAATTAATTATAGTTTTATGGTTTTTGTCTCAAGCTTAGTGTGTTACCCGCAAAAACGTTGAAATATGTGGAACAAATACATATATACGAGAACATCATGAGGAGCTTCTTTTCAAAACGCAATTTCTAGAAAAAAATCATTTTTGAGTTATATACGGCATTGCAATCGGGTGGCATCAAGCAGTGTATTGACATCAAAATGTATGTTCATAACGAGTTTTATCAGCTCGAGAAATGCGATTGAATTTTGCATTTATTTTCAAAACGCAATTTCTGGAAAAAAAATTATTTTCAAAACGCAATTTCTGTAAATCTGTGATGTTCTGTGCCTTAGATCAATGATGTTTTGATATTTTTGAGTTTTTTTAAAAATTATTGTATGTTATTTGATATGGGAAACAGTTTAGAGATAGTTAAAAGACAATTAAAGGACAGTATCTGTGTCTAAGAAGAAAAAAAAATTAAAATTGTAATTTTTCAAGCAGATTGTGGTGTGAAAGTAAAAGTTTGAACATTTAAGAATAATATTTTATAGTTTCGTCATTCATCAAGGCGTTTTATATTTTTAATTTTGTTTTTTTATCTTTTTTACTTCCTTGTACGAAGTAAGGAAGTATTGTAATCGCGAAAAATTTCGGTTCTCAGATTTTGACGGAAATATCCGTTTTGACCTTTTCTGAATCCATTATGACTAGTTTCGACGTGACGTCTGTACGTACGTACGGACGGACGTATGTGTGTCGCATAACTCAAATACGATTAGACGTAGAAAGTTGAAATTTTGTATTTAGGACTGTTATAGCATCTAGTTGTGCACCTCCTATTTTTGGTTTCAGTCTACAAACCGGAAGTAGTACTTTTTAAAAATATTTCGATAAATATTTAATTTTAGACAATTTTTTTTATTTTAAATGAAAGATTATGTGATTATTACCTACAATCGGTATTTTATAAATATTTTTGTATCTGCTATCATTTAAAAATAATTAAAGTATATATTTATAATTTATAGTATTTCGGTATCTTGTAGTCCATGATCGATTAACATTTGTTACTACGTAAAATTTAAATGATTATGACATGACAGTGACAATAGTAAAATATGCTTTATATCTTCTTCTGCAGTGTAAATAAAATGACTAAAATATATTTGTGAGTATACTAGTATAATAAGTTAAAAGAATTTTTAATATTATTTTACATTTTAGTTATTAAGAAAAGTATGAACACACAAGGCGTACAAGGAAGTCATGTGGTGTCCACGTCAGATTTTTTCAACTAATGATAATAAATTTACATTTTAAAATGCAATATATACAAGTAATTTTGTTCAAATAGCATTTTATATCAATTTTGCTCTTCAAAATGTAATTTATTCTTTTTTTTGAATTTCTGCTAAACTATGTAATTTTGAACAGGGATATTTAGAGAATTCTACTTTCATTACCAATACTTCAATTTAATAGCTTAACTTTTTTTGAAATTGATTAGTTAAGCCTGTACAGACAATGTCGATTTTCTCAGAATATGCATTTTAAGAGAAATTGCCTTTTGAAAAGAAGCTCCTCCTATCACATCTTTTAACCAACTTGACAGTGGCAGTCTTACTCTATTATTTGTTCGAAGAAGGCAGTTTTCATCAATTATTTCACATAATGTCATTTTTGATCAATAAGCCTGGTCTATTTATTTAAAGAAGCAAGTGATTTAGCGATTATTCCACACACGTTATTTTTAACCAATTAAAATGCTCTATTTTTTCGAAGAAAACAGTTTTATAGCGATAATTTAACTCCTGTATAAAGTAAGCCATAAACAAAATACAATTTTATCGCTTTGACAGCGGATAAAAAGGAAGGTAACCTTTTGCAAGTGATAAAACCTTTTTCTTAGCAACCAACCAAAACACTAAAATGTCATTTGCTTCATATTTCTAATATTTATCAGCAAAATGATTCGATTTAAATTATCTCGTTGAATTACACTCGAGCATTTTATTTCCTCAGAATAAATTTCTGTTTGATATCTCATCCGTGTCACCTGACAGCAATTTGACTCAAAAATAGTTTTGAAATAAAATCACTCCACCTACGGTGTCGTGATTTTATTAAACAATTTTTCTTTTCAAATTGCTATTCAACAGGGTTTCAATACAAACAGAAATTTATCAGGCGAAATAAAAAGCTCTGTTGTAATTACAGTTGATAATTCCACTCCTGTATAACGTAAGCCATAAACAAAACACAATTTTTTTCTTAGCAGCCAAACAATAAACAAAACACTAAAATGTCATTTGCTACATATTTCTAATATTTATCAGCAAAATGATTCGATTTTGGGAATATATGTAAAGAAGAACCAAAGTAGTCGTTAAATTATCTCGTTGAATTATTATATTCGAGCATTTTATTTCTGTTTGACATCTCAACCTTGTCACCTGACAGCAATTTGACTCGAAAAATTGTTTTGAAATAAAATACGGTGTCGTGATTTTATTACAATTTTTCTTTTCAAATTGCTAGGCAACATGGTTCAATACAAACAGAAATTAATCCGGCAAAATAAAAAGCTCTTGTGTTGTGTAATAACAGTTGATAAAATTTCACAAAACCACTATAGGTATAGCAGGTATATCCATGGTTACTTATGAGAAAATCATAAAAGGTAATACAATTAATATAAATTTTGTTTGATACAAATACATAATAATGTCAATATTTTAAGTGACAATAAATTATACAACCGGATATAAAATTATGAATAATCAGGAAACAGTTAATGATTATTGCATTTATGAGTATGTTAAATGTCTCACATCTACATCAATTTGAAACCACTACTGTTTCTGTCATTATTCTAATTTGCATGTTCACTCTTGATAACATTAACTGGTAATTACTGAGCAGTTAGTTGCATGAACTGTAAAGTCATTTCCATAGCAACGTCAACTTTCTATGTTTTAATTATCTATCGTTTGGCTAATAATAAAATCAAAGTGTGCCTTTCAGCCACTTGGTAGGTACTCTATTGTTTCCGCGCATTGATTTATTGTTGATATTGTCACTTCGGGAAGACTTTATTGTATCCTATACCTAGCAGATGTAGAGTACATAATGGAATATATTTATTTATGGGATAAAAGATAGCCTTTTAGATTTTTTATCCTGTATTGTAATTCAACTTACAAATTGCCTTTATCTTATCTACAAGTTAGATAAGATAATGAGGATGACATAAATAAAATTTTCCCATTAAATTCTTTTTTACCTCTCGCCTCATATTCTATAAGAGAGGTATTGTAATGGGTCAAAATTTTCTAGTATGAGTTTTTGGTGGATAAGCACATTTCATGGTCTCTACAATACGAAGTTACTATTGTCACGATGAAGTATGTGTGTGTGTGTGCGTATGTATGTATGGACGTATGAATTATGTGACGATTTTTCGTCCACGATAACTTAAAAAGTATCAAACCTTTAATAAGCAAATTTCATATTTAAGGTTTTAATAAGAACCTTAACACCGGATATGATTTTGGTAGAAATCCGCAAACCGGAAGTAGTACTTTTTGAAACTTGATATAGTTGGTAAATAAATTGGTACATTATTATTTATGACAATTTTTGCAATTAAAAATAAAACAAAATATAATTATCTATGGTACGGTAACAATAAAATAAAGTACTATTTATATCCTACTTTTTGAAATTCGAGTATCTTGTTATCCATGATATGAAATTTGTTTCTACACAAAATTTGAATTATTATGACAGTGACAGTACAGTTGACATCTTTTGCTTGTATTTTGGTTTACATTATCGTTTACATATTATATAAACATGAAACTATTAAAATGAAAGTAAAACTATTTATTAGATTAGTAGAAAAAGCAAAATTAGGCGAGAGGTCGTGTGCTGGCCACATCAGATTTTTTTGTTATTATTTCTGTTATAGTATTTTTTAAATATGATGTTTCCGAAACTATGTGATGCCATCTTCAGGTATACCAAAATGATAATAATGAGTATCTACTGAAAATTTATTTCAATTCATGTAATGTTGTTAAATTTATTTATTTTTAAATGAGAAATAAAATTAATAATATTTAAAAGAATGGTTTTAGCCATTATATACATAAAAGATATTTTTCTATAATTTACAAAAATATTATAGATATAGATAAGTCTATTCTATGTAATATCTAACTGCTAAGGTATCTAGTATTTCAATTAATAATTGTAAACTGCAAATATATAAATAGGTTGGTTGGTATTTCCGCAAATGTTACGAATTAGTGGTAAATGCAATTTGCAAATTATTCAAATTTATTTAGTTAAGTCTAATTGGTAATCTAAGTCTGATTTATTGAATTTATTAATTTAATTAGATTTACCACTTTCCCTATTGAATAAATTTGCATCTAAAAGGAAGTGCAGAAATAATTGTAATACATAACTAAATTGTGCAATAAAAACCGTGGCAGATGGCCAGTTTTTGTTTAATGATTTAAATGTCAAACTTATGATGCCATGACAATGTAGACAATTTGATGAATAAAGTGTAATGTCGATGTCACGGATTTTGACAATATAACCCACTTGACAAAGTAATATCCCCAGAACATTTGAAGAATGTGAACATCTTGTTACTTGCAATTTTTCCCATTAACATCCTATTAATATCCTAGCTATTGCTAATGTCTCAATTACTCGTATATATCTGAAATGTTTATATTGAGTATGTAATTATTGATCGTACTCAGGACGTGGCTAGGATTTAACTGAAAATTTCTATAATCTCAAATTTATTAAAATTGTTTTTTAATAATGTCAATAAAAATGTTATTATCTTTATTCTGCCGTCGTAAATAAAAAGGCAGTATCTCCAATTTTTTACGATTTGGAGTTACTACTCTTACAGTGTTTTAAATGACCCGATCTGCAACCTAGCTACGCTAGATAGCAGTATTAACACATAATATTCGTAAAACTAATCGTATACGGAACAAAAAGTTGATTTTATATAAAATATGAATATTGGAAATACTGCTCTTTAATCATCAGGGACTGCAGTATTAATATTGACGTTAATTTTTTAAATATTGATGTTAACAATAATTAATTAAAAAAGCTTCAAATACGCCGATTTTCACTGGAAATTCCTGACGGTCATCATCACAAATTTATTGATTTTTTAAAATTAATTGTTAACATCCAAATTTAAATTTTAACGTCAATTATAATGAAGATAATAATATTTTTATCCAACACCTCTTAATAATCAGAACTATGGCAATTTTAAACAAGCAATGTAAAAGATTGTCTACTAGTGGCTTTGATCAAAATTTACCCACTTGTGGGTAAATTGTTACTTTGCTTGTTGGAAGTCACCATAGTAACGATGTTTTCGGTTGAAACTTAATATTTAAATATTTAAGCAGTTATTAAGACGTGTTGGATAAAACGTTATACTTTACACGAATGATCCACTCGAGAAAATTATCTCACTCAGCCTTCGGTCTCTTTAGTTCAGATTTGTTTCGTGCGTAATACCTTACTTTGCCCACTTGTAAAAGTAAATACCTATTCCTATTATTGATGTTATTAAAAAAAACTGAAAAATTTTAATATTTTGATGTCAGCAATTAATAATAAACAATTTTAATAAATGTGAGATCATAGAAATTTCCAGTGAAAATCAACGTATTTGAAGCGCCTTTAAAGTACAAGAATAAGATATTTCTAAACATCCTACGGATGATTTTTATCAAGTGGGAATATTGTCAATTTAAAATTAATCGTTTGTCATGGGATAATTAAAAATTTTTAAAAATCTGAAGTGGCCATCACACAACCTTCCGCCATATCTAGACTTTAAACAGAAATGTATACATACAATCCGGTGCCCATTTAAAATATACAAATAAAAATCTAAAATATTCAAACACAGAAATTTACATCATCTGAACAAAAAAATTCATTCACAGGAAAACTCTTATGTGTTGAAGCCATCCTCCGTTCAATTACTACATTATTTAATATCTTACTTATGCATATAGCGCTAGTATGCAAACTTGTCACCCGTCTCACCTGTCAATATTTTTTATGCAGAAACAAAAATCAACCGAACATGAATTATAAGATTTCAACGTTTTATTTGATAAATTTGTTTTTTAAATTTTACTGCAGTTCTTTAATGCTACCAGATAAAGACAATTTTTTTAAAACGTAAATTGCAAATAACTTCTTTTCTTATTCTTATTACAAATAAATACTATATTTATCCAAATTTGTAGAAATTTTTGACACTTAATCTTTTCAATATCACTTCCGGTGAAGATATTTGTACCAAAATCTAATGAACTCTTCCTATTCGTATACAATTGTAAAATACTAAATATCAAAATTTTTGGGTAATTCGTATTTGAGTTATCCGACAGACGGCATCGGCCCGGACCACACACATACACACACACACACACACACACACACACACATGCACACACATACATACATACATACATACATACATACATACAGACATCATCGGGAAACTATCAAAAATGAGTTGTAAGGACCCTAATTCGTGCTCATCCACTAAAAACTCACTACCCGATTTTTTGCATGATTCCAATACCTTCCTTTATAGGTAAGCGGAAGGTAAAAACATTATATAGTTTTCTATCGCCCTTTTTACCCATGGCTGCACCATGTGAGATGTGCAGTTGAACTGAAATGTTTACCTGACTGGATCTGGATTAAAACCTGAAGTAATTACCTGGTATTTAATTAATATTGGTACTTACTTTAGTTGTTAGCACACACATTAGGAACATAATTAGCAATGTTACAGTTTGACGATGCCATTACGCACACCACAAAAACCAAGCCCGTATTTCACACAATTTTCTCCTTATTAAGTCCAGCATTTCCTAAACGAGATAACCTACTTCACATTTACAAAAACGCGTCCAAAGTGTGAAATTTATAAGAAACAACTTCTGTGCTTATGATTGTTATTTACTTGACGACTTTGTTGTCGCAATTAACTTTAAGATGTGTGAAACTGGTCCCTAATTGCCGTTGGCTACAGAAAAATGGACCGAATGCTGAAATATTTGGCACAGAAGCCGTTAATTGAAACCTTTAATTGACGCTAAAGAGCGTAATTTATTGGTGAGATAAAGTTTGGATGTTTTGCTGGCGTCATTTCCCATCAGAGGTTCCACAACTTTTCCAAAAAAAAATTTTTACCTCTCGCTACTCATTCCTGTAAGAGATGTAGGTATTGTAATCATGCTAAAATTTCGATTGTGAATTTTCAATGGATAAGCACGTTTTGAGGTCCCCAAAACACGATTTTGATAGTTTCGCGATGATGTCTGTGTTTGGATAGATAGGTGGATGGATGTTGGAGATACTATAACTCAAATACCACTGAATAAAAAAAATTGAAATTTTGTATACAATATTCTAACACCCTAGATTAGACCTGATTAGATTTTGGTGTTGATCGTGCAACCGGATGTGGTAGTTTCTTGAAGATCTAAAGAGTTTTTCTGGAATATCCTCAAAATTAAATGGATTAATAGCAATTTTTTTAATGACAATGTATACTAAATGTTACTATCTACAATTTGTATTCAACACGATGTTTCTATCTATAGCACCATTTTCCAATTACAAGAAGTTAAAATTCTACAAATTTGTTACAATTTTGATTTATCTGCCTACCAATGAAAACAAAAAATATATTATTTAAGCGTTAATGTCAAATAAATTTTTGACATTTTGACAAATTGAAACAATTGAAAATATGAAATGTCATTTATAATTTATATGGTTATGATAAACATTAATAATATTATGAAAACTACAATTCCCGAATTCCCTTCTACAATGGTGTATGTTTGTGAATAAGTACCTACTATATACTTATAATTAGAAAAATAAAAATAGTAGAGTATGGCGAGAGGTCATGTGTTGGCCACATCAGATTTTTTATTAATGTTTTATATGGATTCCAAAGATTTTTTCAGTATTCTAACTGGGCATAAACCTATATTAATTATCACAAACATCTAGTACCTACCTGTTTTACCTTCAAATTTTTAATATGCAATGAGTAAAGCAAAAACTGCTACACCTCTAAACATGCAAAATTTTGTTTCGGAGACGGGATCCTTAAAACGAGTATAACAGCATAAAATTATGTATCCAAATCAGTAGACTTGGAGTTTAATGTTATTTGCATTGCCCTTTTAAAAATAACTTCTGTTATACAAAAACCTTTTGTCAATTTTAACCATTTTTAGACAAATTTATTTTGTGCATGTTTACTTTTCTTAATAATATAACGTATGATTTAAGTATTTTGTTACAACGTGTGGTATAATAGCGTTACTCTATGAATTTGATATTTATTGTTAAGTGGAAACATTTAACCTTGTAGAACAGGGTAATATACAACAAAATAGTTAATTAAGTTTGGTTATAGAAGCAGGAAGAGTGCTAGGACAACATGCAACATGCCGCGTATGTGAGTTCGATGGCATCGCAATTTTACCCCTACTGAGTTGCCAGACGCGTATTTCCAACGTCTACTCAGCTTCAAATGTTGCTTTCCGTAATAGAATACGTTGATCGGTTGATCACACATCTATCCTTTAATTTAATTACCTATACATAATTATCCATTTATCTAGTACATATTGTCTTTTTTTTTAAATATTTGTTATGACTTTCACTCCCTGAAGATGACCCATGTGGGGTAGAAACCGGTTGGAGTTGAAATAAATCCTTCAAATTTTGTGACTGACATCCAGTAATTTATTTTTCCTTCCTTATCTCATCATCCAGTCAAGAAGTTTTCATTGCATTATCTATTTTGTTTAACTATTTACTAAAGCACTAACTATAAATTTTATTCACTTGATTAAAAGAAGATGCCATGAGCAGTATTTATACTTTTGGTTACATTACACTTTTGGGAGTTTTAGTTACAAACAAAAATACCGAAATAAGTTTTCGCACTATATAAAACATGAATTAAATCATGGGCAAATGAGGCAAATATGTATTGTATTAATTTAGTCAGTTAATATAATTGAACTGAAATTGAAGAAAGTGAACTTACAGATGTAGTCAAGCATTTAAATCTCAGAATCTATAATAAGTCAACAACAAAAAAGTAGATCCTTGCAAGATTTAAATTTTTTACCAAAAATTCAAACCATTTCAATCATTTCACCATCCTAATTCCTAATCCGTTTATGAGATGAAATACATTATTTTTAATTGACATTTGTGCTTGGGTAGAAAGTATGATTTTGTCTCCCGCGGAAATGACGTTTGATGATTCATCCTATGCGTAGTTATAACTGAAATGGCATTTTTCTGCAGAAATGGCATTTTATTTCACAACGTTATTCACACTGCTAACTATAGTATAAATCAACTTGACATAAATCGTCCATGGGATGTTTAAAAATATCTTATTCTTGTGCTTTGTGATATTACGTAAGTCTATCCTAGCCACATCCTGAGTACGGTCAAAAATTACATATTCAATACCTACGAACATCTCAGAGAATTTGAGAATTACATGGGATATTATTTCTGAATTTTATTAACATTTGGATGTTGCATAGATAATTTTATTTTGATGGTAACCAACCTACAGGATTAACTCCCAATTACAGGATGGCAGATGTTATTATAGTGGAATCCAACCGGATCCAGTGGTATTATTGTCGGTTGTGCTGGGAATCGAACTAGGGACCGCTAGCGACCGCTGAACTACCAACTGGCCATAATGTTACTAAAGGCGGACAATAGCAATCGCTAGGATATTAATAGGATGTTAATAGGCAAATATTACATTCTTGAAATGTTTTGGAGATTTTATTTTGTCAAATGACCTATTTTATATTACTTTGTATTTCACAGAATGACTTGAATAAGGATAGATTAGAACCTGGGGATATTACAAAGATAATGTTACTAAGGGCGGACATTTGCAATGGCTAGGATATTAATATGAGCAAAAATAGCATGTAACAAGCTGGGATGTTTACATTCTTGAAATGTTCTGGGGATTTTATTTTGACAAGTGTATAAGTTACTTCTTCTCTCGGGGGCGGAAAAAACATTTTACTTCCATCAAAATCCAACCTTCGCCCGGATAAAAAAAGATCAATTAAACAAATATAAACTTTATTGACATACGTCAATGGCGGAGTTCACTCAAGACTGCTCTTCCACCCAACCATTATATAATGTAGAATTTGAAATTTTTACAATTAAAAATAACGATGATGAAAAACTTAAACTATAATATAATATATAAGTCAAATACATTATTACAGAGATACTGGTAAAATAGTTTTCAATTGCATTAAATATTAAAGTAGGTATATTACTCAAAAGTTTCCGATTTTATATGAACTTTAAATGTATTTAAGGACAGAGACTTCAATTCGTCTGAAATAGCATTATAAAACGTAGGTGCTAAATAAGAAAATGAATTTTTAAACTTAGATTTTTGAAAGAAGGTACAACTAATAAATCCTTATCTCGTAGACCGTATGGATAGCATTTTAAATTTAGTTTCTTCTTCAAATAAGACGGAGTACCAGTAATTTTTATTTTATTTTTATTAAGTGGGCAGAAAAATATCAGCACTATTCTGCACAAACCCACAATTCGCAAGTTCGCATCCACAGCATCTTCGCGTAGGAGCTGATACGGTTATTGCACTCTTGCGCATGCGCCTGCGCAGCACGTGGCCAGCTGCAGCACACGTGCGTGCGTGCGTGCGTGCACGACTTATGCACCGCGCACACCGGCCACTAGGCACTGGGGACTGTAAATAAACCCGGAGATAGACTCGCATACTGAGTGCATGCGGGTGATCGCATAGGAACTAGATCAGTGATTCCCAAAGTGGTCCAGGTGGGGTGCATGTCACTGCGTCAAATTGCCGTAATGTCAAATACCCGCTGTGTCCAATTGCCGCAATGTCAAATTGCCACTGTGCCAAAACGCATTCCCACCACTTACATACTTGTAATAACGTATGTCGAGAGACTACTGCAAATTTATTTCGACACAGAGGCAATTTGACCCAGTGGAAATCAGGCACAACAGTAGATTTGACGTACGGGCAATTTGACTCAGCGGCAATCCAACACAACAGCAATATTTAGACATACTGGCAATCGGGCATAGCGACAATTGGACATTTTGACATACCCTAACAAAGCTAACAAAACCGTACTAGAGCCCCACAAACTCGGTTTTGGTATTTACTACACTAACAAAGCTAACAAAACCGTACTAGAGCCCCACAAACTCGGTTTCGGTATTTACTACACTAACAAAGCAAACAAAACCGTACTAGTGCCCCACAAACTCAAATTGCCTCTGTGTCGAAATGCTCCTGTTATGTCCAATTGTCGCTATGCCCGATTGCCAGTATGTCGAAATATTGCTGTTGTGTCTGATTTCCACTGGGTCAAATTGCCTCTGTGTCGAAATAAATTTGCAGTAGTTTCTCGACATACGTTATTACAAGTATGTAAATGGTGGGGATGGCACAGTGGCAATTTGACATTGCGGCAGTTGGACACAGCGGGTATTTGACATTACGGCAATTTGAAGCAGTGGCGTGTTCCCTCCAGGTGGACCCCCAGGGGTCCACGAAAATATATCTGGTTTCGATAGTAAAGAACAAAAATGTTCTCTTGGCTTTACCTATCAATGTAGGCAGATAATACACGATTCAAAAAAATTAAGGGAGAAATTTTTTTTGACAGGCTGTATTTCGGTAAAAAAAATGGTCCTATTGAGACTTAAAAAACAGCATTATGAAGCTTTAAGATTCTAATTTTCAGATTTTTTGGCTAAAATTTTTTAGGAGCTACGGTGCTCATGCAATCCTAACAGATAACGCGAAAAAATAATATTGCAAATTTTTTGCTTCTTTTTTTTGATAGGTCCGTTAGGCCGGCATATGGATCAGATAGCCTGTTTATTTAGCATTAATTTCCTTTTTTTTAAACCTCCCTTAATTTTTTTTAATAGTGTATTTTAAGCAGGTCAGCGACTGTTACTTGTAAAAACTTACATATTCGATACACTATTTTTCTTTTTTTTACCACTCCGGGTTGGAATTCAGCCGCGACGCAAATTTCCATCGTTAGATCTAATCGTCACATTTTTTGACGAGTTTTGGGAATATGGTAGAAATGTCCACCGAAACCAGTAAAATTTTGAAAGTGGTCTACGAGAAAAAAAAGTTTGGGAACCTCTGAACTAGATGGTGGAATGGCTTCGAATGGTCTAAATGGCGCGGAGTTGTTGGAAAAGGCGACCAGGGAGCTGTGATCGATGGAGCAGGTAGTGGATTTGGTGTTTTTATTGACAGAAATGCGGGTATTTTAAAAAGTTTCCGCAATTGTGTTAACAAGTGTTGTAATTAGTTTCTTATATGTGAAGTTCTGCAATGAACATGAACATTAAGAGTATTTTGACACATGTTATGTTCTACTATAAATCAAATAAAATTGATTAAGCTTTGGTTTGTAATCGATATAACCGGTTACTTATTCCGTATTCTGTAAAGTTGAACTATAAACGTTTCTATGTTACGGTTCATAATGACACGGAGCCGTAACCTTGAATACAGAATAAGTAACCGTTGGCATCCATTATTATTAGAGTGCGAATTATATGCAGGAAAATATGATTAAAATAAGCATGCAATATACATTGAAATAAGGCTAAAATATGCTCAATTTATGCACAAAATTAAACAAATATGCAATAGATATTTTACAAATATTTGCAAATATGCAACATAATTTTATTCATTTTTATTCGAATTTCGAAATTAATTAAATTAATGTTTTTAGGCATAGGACACCTTTTATAACATAAGAAGATGCAAAAATGCACACAACAGAATAATAAAATATAGGTTGTTCCATTTGAAAATGACGAGTTATAGCCATTTGAAATTGAGTAAATTTGATTATCTGTATTGAACATCGTGTATAATAACATTTAAAAAAAGTTATGGCAGAACAAAGAGTATAGTTACAGCTGTACAGAAAAAAAATTCTTAATTTTTACTATTAAAATAATTTCAGTACGCTCTTATAAAACAATACGTGTATTCGGCTTTTTTTAGAGAAAAAATTGAATAACTTGGCAACGCCGCGGAAAACTAAAATAAAACTTATATTTTCGTATAGGTAAATAAAATACAATTCAAAATATATAAAAATATATAGGGTGTTTCATTTAAAAATAGACGAACAATTATTGCCAAGTCGTTATGCAACACCCTGTATATGTGAAAATAATTTTAAGTTATGCTCCTTGAGTAGACGAAAAATTTTGTTAATAAATTTATGCTGTATTTTTAACGACAATGGAGATATCGACGACGGGCATTTCGATGACTCACCCTGTATAAGCAAATGCATATAATCCGCACTCTAATTATTATAAACCAGTCTTTAAGCAGCATTTCAGAATTTATATTTGTACATTTATTCGACTTAAAAATAGATTTTTATTTTATTATTTTAGATGACAAATGGCCAGTGGTTAGCTCAGCGGTAGAGGGTCCGCCTAGCATGCTAGCGGTCCCCAGTTCGATTCCCAGCACAACCGACAATATAGGCCAGTCATTCTGAATGAAATTTACATTGGGTACATGAAGTTCTCATGCAGTCAATGAAAGTTGTACCCATCGATAGAATAAAGTCCCCTGACTAACATATTGATTTGTTTCCGCGTCAAAATATCAGCAACATTTATTATTAATAAAAAACTAACGACGAATCTTGTCGGCTGCACTTTAACGCGCTATAAGTCCGGTATTTCATTGCTGACCTCGAGAATAAAATTATTACCGTGTAGGGCATGCCATTTATTTAAAAATATCCGGGCATGTTTGGGGGTTGAAATGTGATTTTATTTTGTAGAAAATTTCCTCCCCTACACGGTAATAATTTTGTTCTCGCGATCAACAGTGAAATACCGGACTTATTAAAGTGCCGTCGACACGATTCGTCGTTTTTGTTTTTATTAATAATTAATGTTGCTGATATTTTGACGCGGAAACAAATCAATATGTTAATCAGGGGACTTTACTCTATCGTTTAGTACAAGTTTCATCGGCTGCAAGAGAACTTCATATACAAAATCTAAAATGACTGGACTAATAATACCACTGGGTCCGAGTGGTTGGATTCCACTATAATAACATCTATCATCCTGTAATTGGAAGTTAATTCTGTAGGTTGGTTACCATCAAAAATAAAATAAAAAAACATGTCATGTAACAGCGGCTATAGAAATATCATTAATTAGCACCTTACTATACCCTATTTCAGCCAATCAAATTAGTCAAATATGTACCACGTGATACATGGATTATATATTCTTCTTATAAAAATCTTGCCGTGAATACGAATACAATATAAAATAAAATGTTTAAGCTCCACAATCAAGAACTAGAATCCTCTACGTGTCAAAGACCATCAGCAGTTAAAAATCTTCACAATGGGCGCATTCCGATCTCATTCCAGTGAAATAAATTCGTAACTCTTGGTTCTAGTTCATTACCTGCGCTGTGTAGTGGTAGTAGCTCTTGCGGATATTCAGCGTCGTAGCAGGCTATGCCGCCGGGAGATGTAAATTAACAAACAATGGTGTATTCAACGAGCCATGGTGACACTTGCCTACATGCTCTGGGTGGCAAACGATGCGCTGATCACAGGTGTGAAGTTGTGTGCAGGATGAGATCGATTTAAAGAGATTGAGCTTCGACCAGGAATAGACAAACAACGCAAGCCTTTGTTGTGGAGCAAAGAACTAGCGCAGCGGTGTGAAGAGGAGTATGACCTGCAGACACCTTGAAGTGTTGCGTTTGCCTATTTTCGTTCTCTGTTCCATGACAACAAACCAGAAGTCAGCAATGTGCAACACTCTAACGTGTCCTCACCTCCTTTCCCCGCTTATAGCTGCTGCTCCCCGCTGCTTCACAACTTTGTATACTACAGCATTGAGTGTTATCTGTCTATACCTTCGACCATATATAGGAATAGACAAACAACGCAAGTCTTTGTTGTGAAGCAAAGAACTAGCGTAGCGGTGTGAAGAGGAGTATGACCTGCAGACACCTTGAAGTGTTGCGTTTGCCTATTTTCATTCTCTGTTCCATGACAACAAACCAGAAGTCAGCAATGTGCAACACTCTAACGTGTCCTCACCTCCTTTCCCCGCCTATAGCTGCTGCTCCCCCCGCCCCACCGCTGCTTCACTACTTTGTATACTACAGCATTGAGTGTTATCTGTCTATACCTTCGACCATATATAGGAATAGACAAACAACGCAAGCCTTTGTTGTGAAGCAAAGAACTTGCGTACCGGTGTGAAGAGGAGTATGACCAGCAGACACCTTGAAGTGTTGCGTTTGCCTATTTTCATTCTCTGTTCCATGACAACAAACCAGAAGTCAGCAATGTGCAACACTCTATCGTGTCCTCACCTCCTTTCCCCGCCTATAGCTGCTGCTTCCCGCTACCGTACTTCTTGCCTTCACAACATTGTATACTACAGCATTGAGTGTTATCTGTCTATACCTATATATGGACTGAGGATATATTTTGTTGGATAATCAAATCAAATGCATTTCGTCTAGATTCATGCTAGTTTTCTAGTTCAATTTCCATCCGAGATTTACACTTAATTTGTTTATTGATAATTCAATTGGAAATCTTCGAGCCAAAATTTTTAAAGGTAAAGGAACTGAGCATGTGTAGACAAATCTAATACGAATCTCGAAGAGAAAAATAGAGCCAGGCGTACCTATAATTTTATACTAGACAAAAGTATGGAAATCGAACGGAACTCGAATGGTATAGTTTCTGATTTACATTATACTAGAAATGGCTACGAACTTCTTGGATGAATCTCGAACTAGAATCTAGACGAAAAAAAGTATAATGTAACCTTAAAAGAGTTTCACATGAATGGGATTAATAGATACATATTTTAATTTCTCTGATTTTAACTGATAATTAAAAAATTAAAGATATGATGACTGTATTATTATTATTATTATTATTATTAAAGAACCGTATAATAATATTTAGGCGGCTTATCAACCATAATTAAATCAGTATAGAGAACATTTAGTTAACAAAATTCAACTTTAAAGAGACTGTCGTTATAACGGCATATATACTATAGTATATGATAAATTAAAATAACGATTGTGAATGAAGCGAAAACATGGTGTGGTGGTCTCATAATATTCTAAATGTAATGTAAACGTAATTTTAAAATAAATTTCAAAATGATCAAAGTTAATAAGAAAAGGTATAAATAATGTCATAAGGCAATAAAGTAGTCAATTTTTTAAAATAGTAATTGAGTAATTCTAAAGGTATTATCACTATCATAACAATTGTAGTCTTAGTAACTTATGCTGCAGAATTACAGTTAGAAATTTTCTATTATATGGTTATAATGATCTAAATTCGAATGCTTTTGCATCAACCGACGATCTATTTTAATATTAATTGAGTTTATTTCTTGACCGTTTATTGATGTCTCTTAAATTATCATTCTATATTAAAACAAAGCCTGATTTATAAACTTGACGTTGTCGATGCAGTTCGCCGTTGACGTTGACGTTCAAAGTTAAATGTAGGAGAAACATATGTTTGATTTATAAAATCCGTTGCCGTTCCTGTTCGTAGTTGGCGTTCTGTATGCATGACGTTCGAGATAACCAACTTTTAAAGCCCGATTTATAAACTTGACGTTGACGTTGCTGTTACGTTGCCGTTGCTGTTGCTGGTAACGTTGCTGTTGCAGTTAGAATGTGGCGATTTATAAACTCAAAGTTCTACTGTTGTCATATCATATAAAAAGTCATAGTTTTGTATAACTTCTATTAAAAGAGCCACCTTCTCTATAGAAAAATTAATTAAGTTATGACATTAATCATTTCATATGATATTATTTATACATTAAATAATTACCTGATTGTGTTAAACTCTGTGAATCATCCATGTCAGTTGTCAGATCACCAAATTATAAAATTGACATGCAATTCAAAATCACGTGACCCGATTGCTCATTTTCATTGGTTAGACGTTCAATGTACCCCAACGGTGAACTTCAAAAGTTAAAAGTTGGTTATCTCGACATGCGTACGGAACGCCAACTACGAACACGAACGGCAACGGATTTTATAAATGAAACATATGTTTCTCCTACATTTAACTTTCAACGTCAACGTCAACGGCGAACTGCAAGGTCAACGTCAAGTTTATAAATCAGGCTTAAATGTTCGAAAAAAATATGCCTCGTTTATAAATTCCATTGACGCTACTGTTCGAAGTTTATAAACATTTAACTTTGAACGTCAACAGCAAACTGCAACGTCAACGTCAAGTTTATAAATCAGGCTTTAAACTAGTCCAACGTTTTAAACAAATATTCTGCACTTCCATCTTATAGATAGTTAGTTATAGGTTTGAATTAACTTTAACTTTAGTAAACAGTGCCTACTTATACCTAAACCTGAATTTATCCGGAAATCCGGCTTACCATTTCTCATCATCGAATTTAATATATCATATCCGAATCAAACGTAGAACTTAAATTTCCTTTTTTTTAATTTTTAGGTGTTTCTCTTAAAATAAAATCAGCGTGTATATTATTAATATTCCCTGTGACACAGATAAGTTGTAGGTAGTCCGCTAGCACAGATATAATACTGATGTAAATGGTTAATAAATTATAATTACTGTCTGGCAATAGTCAGTCACGTAAGATACTAATAATTATTAATGTGCGTATAAATTGACGTTGTAATTGATTTTCACCAATTTGTAGCCGATAATCTTTTTATTGGGTATAAAATATAGCTTTATAAGTGCAGGAAAAAACCTCTTTATATTCTTCCATACGCACAAGTTAATTGTTAATTATTTGCTGCGAAATATAATTTCTAAAGATCGTTTTCTATTAGCTATACAAGAAGCTCATTATAGGCTTGGTCTTCTTTTTTCTGAGAAGATGAACACAACAACTGAACAACTGAAGATGATGCTGAGCATCTTTGATGGAATTTTGAACTCATTTAGAGTTTACTGTTTTAAATGGCGTTATTAAAGAAATACGTGAATGCGCATATATTAGTTTTAAATTTAATATTACGTACTAGGTACCTAATAAACTATGTTATTAATAAATTGACATTGAATGTGTAATATAAATTAAGTTTTTCTACTCCTGGTATTAAAACAACATTTAACGAACTGGTTTCCATGGCGCCAAATAACATTTTAAACACACCTCGACAAGTCATGGTTTCGGCCGTTGACATATTAAACACGCGGTGGAGTTGGTTCCTATATTTCAAATGAATGATTTCTGTCAATCATTGTCAAATTTTTTACAATATAACAGTTAAATACACTTGCCTTAGTAGAATTTTGTAGCTATGTATAATATTATGATTTAACCTAAACGTTCAAATTATTTTAAATGAAATTTTATATACCTACTTATGTTGTCTTTAAAATATATTAAACTATATAAAACTACAAAATAACCGTTCAAAAGAAATTAATATAAGTATTAAAAACTTATACGTTTCCACCAACTTAAAAATACGAATTTATAAGCTAAAATATATGCTCAAAAGCATAAATGGCGTAGCACGGCTACATTTTGGTATTATCTCTACCCCGGCCAACGAAGAACTGAACTCAGACGCTCAAAAAATCAAGGGAATGTCTGGCTTAGGGGTACGGAGGGATGCAGATGACCTCTGCACTTTTGTATCTAAATATAACTTAAGATAACAATAATCCAGAGTCTAGCAGATGCAATTCATCTTGCTACAAAATACTTGTTAGTGTCTATTTTAATTTTATGGTGTTTGACCGCGTAAACCAAAACATTTTCTTGCGGTATATTTCTTGCTGTTTTCATAATATTTTATGATGTATCACCTACCTAAATAAATCTTAAATACGCAAATATTCTAGTAACTAATACTTGTAGCATTTCTTTAGAATTTAGGTTTGTTGTCTCATTGAACGTTGAAGTCTCCAAAATATTCCTGCAATTCAAATCACGTTTAAACAAAATCAATATTATACTCCAACACCAAGAAAGAATTAGGTAAGATAAGGCGATGATATCTGATTGGTCGAGATGAGAGGTGGATTTACACTAGCAAACATTATTTCTTCCGTTAATATTACATATACCTTCTTATTTTGAATTTCATAGTTACATCGAAGTACTACATTAAGCTATAGATTTACAAAACATACCTTATTTAAGTGCGCGCCAAATTTTGAACTAATTAAATGTATGAGTGTAAAACGGGCTGCATTCGCAATGCCATCTGCTTTTTTCTTAGCTCAAATGAGGTATAAACAAAAGTACTTCTATTAAAACAACAAATGCTTCTCGCCGCATTCCTGCTGCCATCTGGCGCATTTCCCAACCTGAAACAATTACATCGACTTCGTGATCGGCAGTGCAAAAATCCCCAGTTTATTACAAGCAGAGCGAAATGTAGAACAATATTATCTCGACGTAATCGTAACATAAATAAACATCGTTACCTGGAGATTGCGACACCGCGCGGGCCACACCCAGCGCCCGCTGCGCCTCGGCAAGGATCGGAACCGCTCGGCGGGGCTCGGCTACGCTCGGGAGAGGTCGGCGCAGATGTCGCAGGGAAAGTTGCAGGAAGTGATATGGTTACTCTAGTTTTAATGTGACACGGGCGATACGCAATGGGTGACCAGGGCCGGAGTTGGATTCATTCAGGGTTTATATTCCTGCTACAATAGCAGGAACTTATTTTCGTATTTAGGTTTTTTTATATGAGGTACTATACTTAATTCCATACTCTAGGTCGTGTGGGAAAACGTCTTTTTTCTATACAGGGTGATTGTTTATTTCAAGATATACAGAAGATGTTTATAAGTAAAGTTAAACTAGATAAAGGGGCTCGTAAAATAGTCACAATAACAACTTTGTGTCATTTCCAGTTTCCCTGGAAATAGATATAACTTTTAATCTAGCATAGGGAATAAGTAATGCCCAGTGCACACGGAGAAACATTTTGACAAGTTTCCTGAAAAAAGTTTCCAGAAAATGGAGATTTTCTTTGAAAAACTATAAATATGTTTATGATCACATGTCACATTTGACGATTTGACAAATAAGAAGTTAGTTGCACTTCACAATGTTTCCTGAAAACGCCTCATTTTTATAGGCGCCGTTACAACTTTGAAGTTTCCGGAAACTTTTTCCAGGAAACATGTCAAAAAGTTTCTCCATGTGCACTAGGCATAATATCATAATTTTTTTATAATGTACATAAAATAAGCTTTATAACGGTACCATAATATCATAGTTTTACTCCAACCATTTCAAAATGGCGGCGAATTTTTTTCAAAGTAAGAATAAAACATGGCAAACTATGAAAATCAATGTTTACCTATTTGAAAACAAATTTAATTATTGTGATAGTAAAACTTGAATTACACTCGAGCATTTTATTTCCTCCGAATAAATTTCTGTTCTGATAATAAAACAGTGTTCGTCAATTATTTAAAACCGCTAGATAATTTAAAACAGAACACATTTATATATATTCATCATTTAAAAATCGTCGTTAAAAATAATTTAAAGAAAATTGAAGGGATTTCCTAATTTTTTTAAACAATAATTTTATCTTTCAAGATTATTGTTAAAATCTTTTTAATAACTGCATACGGCCGGATTTTTTTCGCTAAAATTGATTAAAATAACTTTGTTATCGAGAACTGTTTACATTTTACATTTTAATTTATTTTCACACACAAAATGAGTTTTATTTTCATCCGATATTTCATTTCAAGGCAGTTGTCGTTGACCTTCAAAAAAATTTTATTTGTAATTTTGAATTACATCAACATGGGCCGTCACACAATAATTGCTTCAGGGCCCCCATAACCTTAAATCTGGCCCTGACTACATAATCTTTTACCACAATGTTTGTCAATGTAATATCAAAGATATAATTTATTTAGCACAGTAATAAAATAAAACAATGGTCTTTTTATCAGCAGTTTTAAACTGTTGTGCATAAAATAAAATTGAGAATTTTTCCAGTCAAATTACTTGGAGAATTGTGTTTATTAAGATTTTAATTGTTTCTATTTCTATATCTATAAGTCATCAGCACCACTTATTTATTGGTTTGCATCTCCTTCAGCGATTCCTGCACAGGAAATATATTTCCTGTGAAACACCTGTGTTTTACTTACATTTATAGCAACTCGTAGATATACATAAACATAATGTCAGAATCTTCTAAATTTAGAAATTTAGCAGGAAATCATTCGTTAGTAATCCTTGATTAATTATTTATTAATAATTCTAATTCAGAAATTGTGTTCGTAATTTTGTAATGTATGAATTATTCATTAAGATTACAGTATTTATAGTTAATTAGAAATTAGCAATCTGTGTTGCATTTATTAATTTTGTTTTACATTTTTTTCAGATGTTACCTGCTCAAACCTGCTGATGTCCATTATAGTCGCCATATTAGGATTTCAGTAAGTAACTATTTTATTTTTACATTAACATTACTATTTTATTTTGATTTTCGTTTATAAAGTACCTACCTAATACCCATAGAGGGCACGCATGCAGCACTCAAAAATTCTAACGCTGCTTTTTTCATGCACTGTTTCATGCATACGTTGCTTTCTCCAATCACTGCTTTGTTCAGACACAGCCTCATTCATACACCGATTTCTTCTAACACCACTTTATTCATATTTATAGAACGGCGGTGTCATTGCAATTTTCTTACCGAATATGCACATGCAAACGTGCATTCATTCATGTCCATGAAATTTTTACCTTCCGCTTACCTGTAAAGGAAGGTATTGGAATCATGCAAAAAATCGGGTAGTGACTTTTTAGTGGATGAGCACGAATTAGGGTCCTTACAACTCATTTTTGATAGTTTCCCGATGATGTCTGTATGTATGTGTGTGTGTGCGTGTGTGTGTATGTGTGTGGTCCGGGCCGATGCCGTCTGTCGTATAACTCAAATACGAATTACCCAAAAATTTTGATATTTGGTATTTTACAATTGTATACGAATAAGAAGAGCTCATTAGATTTTGGTACAAATATCTTCAGAGGAAGTGATATTTTTTGAAGATTGAAAAGATTAAGTGTCCAAAATTTCTATAAATTTGGATAAATATAGTATTTATTTGTAATAAGAATAAGAGGAAAAGTTATTTGCAATCTACGTTATAAAAAAATTGTCTTTATCTGGTAGCAAGAACTGCAGTAAAATTTAAAAAATAAATTTATCAAATAAAACATTGAAATCTTGTAATCCATGTTCGGTTGATTTTTGTTTCTGCATAAAAAATATTGACAGATAAGACGGGTTACAAGTTGGCATACTAGCGCTATATAAGTCATAACTAAGCTATTAAAATTTACTACATTTACTATTAAATACTACATTTAATGTAGTAACTGAACGGAGGATTGCTTCAACATAGAAAAGTTTTCGTGTGAATGAATCTTTTGATTCAGGTGATACTAATTTCTGTGTTTGAATATTTTAGATTTTTATTTGTATATTTTAAATGGGCACCAGATTGTACGTATACATTTCTGTTTAAAGTCTAGATATGGCGGAAGGTTGTGTGATGGCCACGTCAGATTTTTTATCGTGCATTCCAACAACGTAATTAGCTCTCGTGTACCACTCGAGTTAATTAAGACGTTGTTAGAAAGCACTCACAATAAATTCCGGAAAGAATTAATGCACATGTGATATTATAAGTGAAAATCGCCTGTCAAATAGCGATGCCGCTAAATCATATCAAATAAAGACTAAAAACCGCTAAAACGTCATTTTTAAATTGTTTACTTCAAATTCCTAGACCAAAGACAAAAAATAAAAATATAGAAGCATTAAAACATTCTTTGTTAATACACTCATATATAAAAAGATCATATATTTCAATTATAATTAAAGTAAACGTGGAAGGCGTACACCTCTGTAACGCTGTAAAATTTTAGGATAGACGTACACCTTAAGTTGGTCCAAATGAGAGGAAAACGATGCTCAGTTAAATTCTCCTGAGTCCGGCACTGTATGCCGCGTGCCACGAAGGTAAAAGTGACGCGCGCGTCCATCGTTTGCCATTTTGTGCATGCGCGTGCGCGTTGTGGGCGCATTCACCTGCGCACACGCGCCACACGCTGTAATTGTTTATACACAAACGGAATCTGAATCTGAACTTTGGAGAAAGATTTCTCTTACAACTTCTAACGATCGGCGATCAGCGATCTGCGCGGGTGATTACTCCCAATGACAAGAGGTTTTTTATTACAGATGCCTTTGTAAATCGACCGTGGAGATTTGCAAGTGGACTTAGTTCTTGAAAGAGAAAGACTTATTCAGGAGGTGGTGGTTTAAATAATAATACTAATCACTTATAATACCATAAGTAATCATAGTTATGTCGATTATTTTTCTGGTAGTATTACGAATGTTCCTTGTGCTTGGATATGAATATTCCGAGTGCGCAGCACGAGTAATATATAGGTTGGATAGTACCTACATGCTGCCCGGTAGCAACCATTTTTCAAGTATTTTATCTGCTTCTCTGTGGTTTGCCATGACACTATTATGAAAAAATCTGATGTGGCCAGCACACGACTTCCCGCCTTAACACTGTAATTTATATGAATTTGGTTTTAGTTAGACTTTCTTAAATTATAATTTTGCAATAAATTTACAAACTTTTTGAAAATAATTTTGTAGTTATTAGTTCTTTAAAGCTCTTTATAGATAAAAATTTAACTTTATTATTACCTTATTACATTATGTTCAGTTAATAATATTTACATTTCTTTTAAAATGGTGCCACAAACATTTCAGAAATTGTGTATACGTTGTCACATTGACATATTCAGTTTTGTTTTTTTAAATTTTTTTCCTATATTGGGATTTACAAATCGTGGTAGGTAAAATTATATATGTTTGAAAAAAAAAATTCCTATATTGGTAAGAGATATAGAGAAGATGTTAAATAAATATTGTAAGATATAATTTGTTCTTTGAAATGTCGTATGGCAAATTGTAACTATCGCAGAATTTTCTATATTTTTTTGCAAAAATTGTTAAAATGCTTCAAGAAAATACCATTTCCGGTTGGCAGATTTTTACCAAAATCTAATTAGCTCTTCATTAACATGTACAAATATATAATGCAAAATATTAGAATTTTATGTTCAATAGAATTTGAGATAATGAATAATAACGAAAGAGCATAGTAGGCAAACAGACTTTCATACACACACACATCATCGTGAAAATAGTCAAAATAGGTTCTAAAGGTGCTAAAACGTGCTTATTGACAAAAATTTCGACATCGAATTTTTTCACGATCCCTATACCTCTCTAGGCGAGAGGTAAAAAACCCGTGAGTTGTGAAAGTAGCAATGAGTACACGTGAGTTGATGCTGGTAACCGCACACACAGTAAAATATATATTTATACCAATGACTTACATACAGAATGTAAGGCTGCCACACTCAAGTTGGATAAAAAACCGTGATATGTACCTATGTATTTTGGAGATTTCAATAGTGAATAAGAAAACGAACTCAAAATGAAATTCAATAAATTTTATATTAATAATAAAGTGGAACGTCGGAGCTTAGTTGAAATTTTCAGTGCCACCTTTTTCCGCTTATAGCAGCTGATTATAGCTACATTATTATAACATCGAACTTTGATCAAAATTTGTAGATTTATGTCTATTAAAGGCATTGGCAAGTTATTTTCGATATTTTTTAAATAGTATAAATAAATAAATTATAAAATTAGAAGTTGATTAGTTTTTGTTTCAAGTCTGTAAGATTACTTATTACAAAGTTACAGCTGTTTGAAGTTAGAGAAATGACGTCATCTTAGCCGAGTACCGCAGTCGGTCAGTTCACTGTTCGTTTGGCTAGGCACAACGCGTTTGTTGTTTTGCTTACAATAGTAGGCAGAGCTATTGTAATGACGTCATCTTGTCTACTTTAACGGGCTTATATCTCGGTAACTATGACCAGTATAATATTTTTGTATTCACTATGTTTCTCAACGTACAATGTAGTTTTGATTTCTGTAAAGTCAATTTTTAACTTGCCAATGCCTTTAAATGTATATAATGAATAACTTTTTGGCTAGAAGTTGATGAGAAAAGAAAATTAGGAATATGAATTCAATCATTTTTTGTAAATTACTGTAGTTTCTGAAGAAGATTTCGTGCTAGATAGAAACCTGCTGCGATTGAAATTAATTCTAGTACCTAATTTTCCATTCTTTATTATTGTAGTAGTACCTAACTAAATTATTATTAAATCTAAAAAAATCATAATAAGCGCCTCATACATTTTTTTAGCTACAGCCTTTATTAATTCTTACAAGAACGTTTTGAGAAGAAGAACAGACAAATCATTTTGATGTTTCAAATTTGCCATTAATTGTCAAATGATATAGACCAATGTTTCTTGAAGTCTGTATTGTTTTTTTGCCGAAATGTGTTTAAAACCAATGTTAGTTTTACAGACTAAAGCCTCATTTCCACCGATTGTTTTAATGCTTAAGAACTATGTTTAATGCATAAGTACTAAGAGCAAAGCATAAGAACAAAACTTTACAAACTCCAAACATAAGACGTAATGCACAAGCATAATGATTGATATGTGTCATATTTATTATTTGTTTCAAATTGTCAATTTCTGTATGTCTCTAAATATGGAAATGAATACCTTACTTACAAAATTAACAGCTCTTCTTCTATTTCTTATCGCAAAAATTCCGGTAATGATTAAAATACAAAATTCGACAACAAATGTCATCTCTGTCGAATTAGTTCTTAAACAAAATAGATGGAAATGGCCATCTAATAAATAATAATTATGCATTACGCCTTACGCACAAATCATTATACATTAAGCATTAAAGCCTGGTTTATAATGGATGTAATCGGTTACTTCTTCTGTATTCTGTAAGATGTGTGATGTGAATGAGAAGTGTGTGGTTCATAATCATTTCAGACATAACCTTTCTTATATCTGTCAGATGTATCCGTTTGTTGAAAGTTACATAATTGGATCTGCAATGTTTATAACAATAAATATTGTAGCGAAATATAAAATACTCATCAAAAAGTAAACAAAGAACAAATAGAACTTCCTTGCTATTTGTGGGGCAAGAGTGAAGAGTGAAGTATGTGCCAGAGTGGCTCTATATGGAGTATGGCTGACTTCAGTAAAATTGTATTTGAATAAAATAATATGTTTGGTAATACATGAAGAGTTTTAAAGTTAGATACTGAACTAATTTTTGGATATCATATCGTAACAGTTAAACATTTTTTAATTCCACAGTTTTTTAGGGTATTAAAGCATGGCTACTTGTTTAAAATATAGCGCCCATGGCCATACTCTTTTTATATAGTGATACTCTAGGAAGTTTTCTTAAAATTTGGCGAACCTTACTGTTACAGTATAGGTAAACGTCAAATCCAGTGTCATTATGAACCGTAACATAGAAATACTTATAGCGTTATAGCTCATGTTAACAGAACACAGAAGAAGTCAACAGTTACATCCATTATAAACCAGCCTTTAAACAGTCGGTGGAAATGAGGCTTAACAAGTAAAATTAGCCGAGAAATAACAAACTACCTACAAGTTGTAATTTTAACGTGTTTTTGCTTTCCGAACAATACCTAATCTACATTTCTACAAGTTCTAATTTATTTGTTATTCTTACTTATTAGAATTGATTTATCTTATGGTAATACCATAACCGCAGTAACAAGCTGCACATTTCCACAAAATCAATCAACTTTCAATCAGGTTATTGGTTATATAAATTACCATCTTTTTATCATGCAGTGACAGAATCAAATTAAACTTTAATATCATCCTACAAATTTCAATTAATCTAATCTTATTAGATTATCAAATGGCAAATGGCAATCTACTTCGAAAACATACGTGTAAGTATACATAGCACGTAGGTACAGCTCCTAGTAATCATTTTGATTTGCATATTTCAACATTATACGTACACATCCATCTTATACTCGTAGAGCAGGGATATTTTGTCAGGAATAATTTTTCCAATGTAGTAAATTTTATACCTAAACTGAAAATCACAAGTTTTGGCAGTATGGCAGAGATAGGCAATGTTATTCTTATGGAGATAAACTCGGCCTTGTTGCCAGTTTTACACTTACATTGTTTCATGGTACACCATTCAGTTTTCATGCTTTAACACATTTTAGTTTGCAGTGTTAAATTTCATAATGAAATGTTAGTATAGGGTTGTAAATCTTATAGCGGTGGAGTGGTGCCGATGGGAAAAGAAGCCAGCAGTTCCGAAACAGTTTGAAAATATTATAAGCTTGATTTCACATTACTTAAGAAATGATATAATAACTATACCTACTCCTGTAATCTCATTTCAAGACATATACTAATTACATTTCTTGTAATTTATTTGTAACTACCATCTAATGTAATCCCAATTAACAGTGCCATAATAGGATTATACGATTTAAATTGTTGTAACGAAGAATTTACGCAGAAAATCTGCACTGAGTTAGCTAATAACAATATTTTCAAGATACCTGTGTATTTTTGCTAATTACCGTTAACTCGTAGGGTAGGTATAAATAGTGGTATTGTTGATAATATAAAGTTAGTAATCAATTTTACTTTGGCAAGAAGAGTTTCTTATCTTGTGAACTAAAATGTATTCTGTGGGTGAAAAACGTATTATAAATAATATAATAATGTATCATATTAATTTAAAAACAATGTCTTTAAATGACATAATGTGTCTTGTATCAGAAATGACAAGTGTCAGTGTACGTCAGTTGTATAGAATTAAAAAGGAATTTGAAAACACATCAGACAGTGACGACAGTGATACTGAAAGCGATGAAGATGTAACGCATGAATTGCATGTTTGAGTACCGCTGCTACCCCTAGCTACCTGCCTCGAAGTTTAAATGTAAACAGGTCCAGGACCTTACTTCAAATTTTCAATGTACTTAGTATGTGATATTTTTCTATAAGTTTGTAATTATATTTTATGCTATGTATATATTGACAACATTTGTTCATTTATTGTTATGTCTTTTAAACAACATGTATATATTTGTATTACTCGCCATTTGTGATTTTGACTTGGCCGTCTTTGGCTGTGTTTATTTTATTGTTACATTGTTATCAATTTGTTATCGAAAAAATAAAATAAAATTGTATATTTATATTAATTTAATATTTTACTTAATTACGTATCCTTCATATTAAACGAGAAAAATTATCAGTAAAGATGCTGAGAATAAATTGAAACACTGGGGAATTATTATTAGAAACCAGAGTTTTTTCTCTAAGTAAAATATTTTAAATTGGAGGCATATCAATTTATTACTTATTAATGTATTCAATGAATTGAACATTATATTAGTTTTGAGAAACGTCAAAAAATAATCAGCATAATTTATTAAAATTACAAGTAAGCGAAAAACAAACAATCCGCCTCTGGATTCTCCATCTTTGTCTAACACATTACTCTTATGGGATACATTTAGCAACACTGTATTGCTATCTCTGCCACACTGCCAGAACTTGTGATTTTGAGTATAGTCTGTTTTTAAACTAGGAGGATTTATAACAAAATTGTAAGGAGATTTCTATGCTTGTTGTGATTATACCGGGTGTATATTGAAAAGTGAAACATAGGCGTTTAACATGGTAAATCAGTTTTTCCGTTCGCATTGCTTCCCTAATTATTTTAGACAAAAATGTTTCAAATAAATGTTGTTGAGCATAAAATTATACATCCGGATCAGTAAACAAAATTGATTTTGGTTGCTTTATAACTGCAGAAATCAAATTTGAAAATACACGGAATAGCGAATTAATAGTAACAGCCATGGAATTAAAAACAGGAGATGAACAAATGCGTATCGTTAATATTTGTCTTAATGTTTCTTCTTTTACGTTTTTTCCGAATTCCTAGAATACTTTCGATTTTACGTTTTTTCTATTCCAATCTTTTCCCCACTGCTACGGCTGCCTGAAACCATCCCGCATCCTAGCTATGCAATGTCATTTTGAATTTGAAAAATACTGTAAAAGTGTTTTAGTTGCGAGTAAACTGTCAGATTATTATTGAGTTCAGGATAATGTTTTTATAAACATTTAATAGAGAATGAATTGATCTACAGATAATTTAATTTAAAATTTTAAAAATTTATTTCTCTCGTGAGATATAACCTTGTAAAATTTGCATAAATTAGACATTTTTTGAATATTTCGGAATTTTAATAATCATTTACAATTTTTTGATAAAATTTTTAAAAAGGCACATCATATTGAATCTTTGTTGATATAAAATTTTCCTCTGCTTCGAAATCTAGAAATAAAATTTATATTTAATTGTTGTATCATTTGTGTGTGTAATAAAACAGGCATAATATTTTCCCTCTCGTGCATGAATATTTATGATAAAAGCGCTGCCAAGAATAACAATTTTTATGCAAGAAATGTACAGAAACCGAAAAAAATGCAGCAGAGAATGAAATTTCTCTCATGGACAATACCCTTCGTACAAAACCTCTTCCCATATCCAGTTGATTATCCTGTAGATAACGCATCGCCCATTCTTCCAGATACAATCTATAAACGCGTAATTAAGAGCATTCTGTACAGGAAGAATATACACGTAAAAAGCACTTTACACGCATACACCTCATCGACACATGGTTGCACATTTTAACAAAAACAAATTTTTATATGGTAGATAAGGGATAAATCTTCGTTCTATTAGTGCCATTTTTTCTGTTTTGTACCGAAGTTTTAGTTTATAAAATTAAGAAAACTACAAAAATTCACATTTTTTACCTCTAATTTTCTCGAAATCAGAAAGTTTTTTCTAAAAAATAACACTACCCCAACGTAGATTAAACTTTAAACTACATGATTCTAGTTTAAAATATCATGTTCTGCGAAATATAAAGAAAAATCTGTAGGTGCTTCTAAACGCCTCCAAGCGGTTGAAAGTAAGTAATTTCGACCATTGAACGGGCTGAATAGAATGAAGATTTATCCCTTATCTACCATATAAAAATTTGTTTTTGTTAAAATGTGCAACCATGTGTCGATGAGGTGTATGCGTGTAAATTCTTTTTACGCGTACATTCTTCCTGTAAAGAATGCTCTTAAGTCAAAATCACAGAATTACTCCTGCGTCTTATCTTGTAGAGTCGTTTAAGTGAAGGAAATGAATTCTCGAAACGTAGAACGGTTTTTGCTGCAACTCATTCATAACTTTTCGTCGCGGACTTTCTTTCGCAGATGGTTTTCTTCCCGGTAATGATTGGTTTAAGTTAAATTAGACGGTTTTTGCCACGCTGCGGTATTCAATTATTTTGCTTGGAGAGTGCGTTTAGAGTCTTGTTGCTTGTGGAATGAAATGAGAGTGAGTTTCTTCAAGAGCTGTCCAAGGATTGTTTTGTTGGATTCGCAGCGTGATAATGAGGGGATAGTTGATTTCGTGTTAATAAAAATGATGTCAATAGTGTTGGTTTGGTATCTGTTGTTGGTTTTCAATGGGCATCAAGCATTAGGTAAATTAACTGTTTTTTTTTCAAAGATGCAAACACAGGAAGATGCAAACAGTTAAACAGATTTTTTTCAAAATTCGCAAAAATAAGGGCACTGAAAAATTTAGTGCCCCTGGTTTAAAGACCCATTTAACTGTAAATTCATTATGCTTAGTGCACACGGAGAAACATTTTGACAAGTTCCCTGAAAAAAGTTTCCAGAAAGTGGAGATTTTTTTTAAAAACAATAAATATGTTTATGATCACATGTCACATTTGACGATTTGACAAATAAGAAGTTAGTTGCACTTCACAACGTTTCCTGAAAACGCCTCATTTTTATAGGCGCCGTTAAAACTTTGAAGTTTCCGGAAACTTTTTTCAGGAAACATGTCAAAATGTTTCTCCGTGTGCACTAGGCATTATGTAATTAATAAAATAAGATCATAAATACTCTCTAAAATAGTATCTTTTATAATAATAATTAAATAAATAGTTAAATAGACTTTATAACCAGAGGCACACAAAATTTCACTGCCCTTATTTTTGAGAATTTAAAAAAAAATCTATTATCAATGTATCAAATTATATAACCTATTAAAGTTTCGTGCAGAGGTATAGAAACACCCTGTATATGTCTCTTCAACACAAGGGGGATACACAAATTAGATTGAACAGAACTAATTGAACAACCTAAATAAAATTCTTGACTACCACATAAGTACTCTGTTTTGACTGTATTTTTTCTATTTGCATCGTCTGGTACAATCAAATCTTAAATTCAAGGTTATAATATACGCATCTTAAGAACCCAGTAAATTTTGGAAGCAATCCCCAAACCGGAAGTAGTACGTTTCTTAAATATTTCGATTCATAATTAATTTATGATAATATTTTTTATTTCAAATAAAAAATTATATTATTTTATCTACAATTAGTATTTTATAAATTTTTATGTATGGTATTTTTTAGGAATTACTATTTAGAGTTTAAAATTTCAGTATATTTGTTATTCATGATTGTTAAACATTTGTTACTACGTAAAATTTAATTGACAATGACAGTGATAATAGTGACACATCGGTTATATCTTCTGCAGTTTACATCAAATGACTAAAATATTGTGAGTACCTACCTATATATTTGTATGGTAAAAAGACTAGAGTATGACGAGAGGTCTTGTGCTGGCCACATCAATTTTTTTTATTTATACTACGTTTTTAACAATTGAATATTATTTATGCAGAAAATTATATTGACCAAAAGATCAAGTTGAGTAATTTATTATTACTCACTGTTACATGAGAGTAATAATGTCAGGAGAGTGAAAGAATCCCGAAGAATCCAACGTTTCCACCTAAAGTGAAGACAACCTCCTGATCCTCCTGCTCGTCCTGCTACACTCTCGTGTACTCCAGTCAGAGCTGGGCAAAGTACCACAAAAAGTACAAGTACCAAGTACCTTATGGCCAAGGAAAGTACTTGAAGTAAAAGTACTTTTCTTCATAGTTTCTATGACCAAGTATCAAGTAGGTACTTTAAAAATGTACTTGGAAAATCAAGTGCAAGAACTTTACAAGTACATTAAATTATTCACGAAACACGATCACAAATTCTGTAACAAGTTTTGGTTGGCAATAAAGCAAGAAAAGAAGTAAGCATACGAATTACGAAGGCACAAGCAACCAACGAATGCCTGATCAAGTTCATTCAAATACTTTAAATAGATACAAACGTACTTGAAGTACTAAATATATTTAAGCAAGTACCAAATAAATTGTTCGAGTACTTTAAAAATACTTCAAGTATTAAAATTACTTGAAGTAAATATTTTTTACTTCAAGTACTCATAAAGTACTTGAAGTGCGAATATATTTAAACAAGTATCAAGTAAATTGTTGACGAAGTGCAAGTATACCAAGTACAAGTACCAAATTTAAAAAGTACTTGAAGTACAATACTTGCAACATCAGTACTGACAGAAATTTTACTTGAAGTAATGCCCAGCTCTGACTCCAGTGTACTCTATAGGCACACAACTCGGTGTAGACGGACAACAGTGAAGCCTCTTAGTTCGTTGGACATTTCCGACTCAGAATCCAACGTTTCCACCTAAGTAAAGACAATCTCCTGCTACACTCTCGTGTACTCCAGTGTACTCTAGTGTACTCTAGAGGCACACGACTCGGTGTAGACGGACAACAGTGAAGCCTCTTAATTCGCTGAACATTTCAGACTCAGGAGAGTGAAAAAATACTGAAGAATCCAACTTTCCACCTAATTGAAGACAACCTCCTGCTACACTCTCGTGTACTCCTGTCCACTCCAGTATACTCTAGTGTACTCTAGAGGCACACGACTCGGTGTAGACGGACACAACAGTGAAGCCTCTTAATTCGCTGAACATTTCGGACTCAGGAGAGTCCACCTAATTGAAGACAACCTCCTGCTCACCCTGCTCGTGCGGCTACACTCTCGTGTATTCCAGTGTACTCTAGTGTACTCTAGAGGTACACGACTCGGTGTAGATGGACAGCAGTGAAGCCCCTTAATTTCAGACTCAGAATCCACCGTTTCCACCTAAGTGAAGACAACCTCCTGCTACACTCTCGTGTACTTCAGTGTACTTTCGTGTACTCTAGAGGCACCCGACTTGGTGTAGACGGACAACAGTGAAGCCTCTTAATTCGCTGGACATTTCAGACTCAGAATCCACCGTTTCCACTTAAGTGAAGACAACCTCCTGCTACACTCTCGTGTACTCCAGTGTACTCTCGTGTACTTCAGTGTACTCTCGTTTACTCTAGAGGCACACGACTTGGTGCAGACGGACACAACAGTGAACACAGCATAGAATCATGAAAGAATCCCTAAGAATCCACCGTTTCCACCTAAGTGAAGACAAGCTCCTGCTACACTCTCGTGTACTCTCTTGGCACACGACTCGGTGCAGAGACAGTGAACACAGCAGTGAAGTGAAAGGTCACAATGTAGGTCACGCCCGGGGCCGCGGGCACCGCCGCACGCGAGCCAGACACGCGAACGAATTACACAGCCACAGCCTACTAGATCTACATGCCGGTGTGTAGGTGACTGCAAACAAACAGTGGATACCAACAGGTGGCGGACGTGACACGATGACACTTTATACTACTGGAAATATTACATCAAAATAATAAGCTACTTGTTGTAAATGGTTTGAGGCATTATTGGTTCTTGTTCAGTGCTTGGATTTGAAGCAAAGCAATGAAATATGAAATTAGAGCAGGAAAATACTCCTGCACTTCATTTATTTCTTATGATGCTTTGCTTATTAGTACGATTGGCGGTATGTTTTAAATTCGGGAAATTAAAGCCTTTTTTGTCTAGATTCTACTTCGAGTTTCCTTCATGAAGTTCCTAGCTATTTCCAGTAGTGAACCACTAGAGTAACTACCTACTTACTGAAATCCAAATTGCCTAGATGAAATATAATAAAGTAAAAGTAAAGTTACATAAAAAATGTAATTTTGTCTAACTATGTAAAATTTCACAGTTATTCATAATTTTTATATTAAGTTTAGTACTTACCTATACAAGATGGTTTTGAAGCGTATGTAATAAATTTAAGAGTAGTTATGACATGTGTAGATTACGAAACAGAAATAATTTTTTTTTAATTCGAAGCAGCATTCTTTGTAGTACTGCATTGGATTCGTTTCCCTATTAAACACAAACAATAGAAGTAGATAATCAACATCTTAAATTACATTATACTAGCAAAATAAACAAACAAAATTTACTGATTTTTGATGAAACAATAATTACTCCACTTAGTGGCAGTGGCAACAAAAATTTTTTGATTGGGAAACATGGAAATTAATTTTGCGATTTAAAAAAAATTGTTTCTGTTTCGTAATCTACACATGTCATACTACTTACCCTTAAATTTATGAAATTAACTTCAAAACCACCCTGTAAAGTATAAATTTACTTGTTTTTACTTAAATTAGGTATGTACTAAATTTTTTTTTTTTTTTTTATTTTAATTATGCTTCACCTGTGTAGGTATTAGCATTTACGTACAAATGTCTTTACATTTAAATATCGGTAATAATTACAGAGTTATATTTTATTAAATATTTCAATGTCTTTTGTAAATGGTATGATTTTGTGTTTGTTGTTGTCGTCAAAAGCTTCTCTCATGGATCCTGGTAGTTGGTGTTTGGTTCGCTCATGTTGGTATTTTGGGCAGTGAATTAGGATGTGTTCTACTGATAGCATAGTATCACATTCTTGGCATCTGGTTAGGTCTGTTCTTTGAAATAAATGTCCATGTGTTATCCGAGTATGGCCGATCTTTAGTCTTGTCATTACTACCTGGTCTCTTCGTTTTCGGTTTATTGGTTGCCATTTCAGAATTGTGTCCTGTATTGTACGAAGTTTGTTTTCTGCTGTTTGTCTCCATTGTTGGTTCCATTTATCTCTCATTTTTTGTTTAATTGTTGATTTACAGTCGTTTGCTTGGATAGGTATGTTCATCATCTCGGTCATCTCGGTATTGGTAGCTTCCTTGGCTGCTGTGTCGGCCTGCTCATTTCCAGTGATACCAATATGGGATGGTATCCATAAGAAGTTGATGGAAATTCTTTTTTGGGAAAGTAGGTGCAGTATTTCTTGTGATTTAATGATTAGTGGGTGTTTGGGGTATATCGTTGTTAAAGACTGGAGGGAGCTAAGGGAGTCAGAGCATATTACATAACTGGTATTTTCTGGAGCGTGTTGGTTTATGTGTTTCATACTATAGTGTATGCTGATCATTTCTGCTGTGTATATGCTACTTTCATCAGGTAGGCGGTATTTATATGTCTCTCTTTCCGTAATTATAGCTGATCCTACTTTGTTGTTAATCTTGGAAGCATCGGTATAAATGAATTGTCTTCCCTGATAGTTCTCTTTTAGATCGTGGAATTGGTTTCTTATAATAGCTGGATTGGTGTCTTTCTTATTGTATTGGTAGAGGGTTAGATTTACTGTTGGTATGTCGATGAGCCAGGGAGGGATTTTGGATATTTCATTTATTTGTATGTTGGGTATGGTGTAGCTTATGGATTTCAGCAAGTTATTTAAGTGTATTTGGAAGGGGGTAAAATTTGGTACATTTGTTGTTGGGGTTGTCGTATCAAAAATATATTGGTATAGGTGATGATTTGGATGGGTTGCTAGGTTGATTAGGAAAGTTAGGGTTAAGGTTGTCCTTCGATCATTAAGGGATGGTTCATTGGATTCGCAGTATAAACTTTTTATAGGGGTCGATCTGTACTAAATTTAATATGAAAATTATATAATTATACAAAATTACATTTTTTATGTTTTACTTTTATTTATTATTTATTACGATCTCAAAGAAAATATTAAGTTTAAATTTAGGGGATAATTATTGTAATCACTAATCATCATAAGGTGTATCATAATAGAAATTATTTAAGCAAGAAAATAACAGGACTTGGTGAATTAAATTTTTTAACTATATTTTATAGAGAGGGTACTTGGCTGAATTAAAGTGAAGTAAATAAAAACAATGAGCCTTTAGCTTTAAGAGCATTCTGTACAGGAAGAATGTACACGTTAAAACACTTTACACTCATACACCTCATCGACACATGGTTGCACATTTTAACAAAAACAAATTTTATATGGTAGATAAGGGATAAAACTTCGTTCTATTAGTGCAAATTTTTTTTTTCTTCACGTTCAACGGTCGAAATTACTTACTTTCAACCGCTTGCAGGCGTTTAGAAGCACCTACAGATTTTTCTTTATATTTATATTTCGCAGAACATGATATTTTAAACTTGAATCAAGTAGTTTAAAGTTTAATCTACGTTGGGGTAGTGTTATTTTTTAGAAAAAACTTTCTGATTTCGAGAAAATTAGAGGTAAAAAAAGGTGATTTTTTGTAGTTTTCTTTATTTTATAAACTCAAACTTCGGTACAAAACAGAAAAAATGGCACTAATAGAACGATGTTTTATCCCTTATCTACCATATAAAAATTTGTTTTTATTAAAATGTGCAACCATGTGTCGATGAGGTGTATGCGTGTAAAGTGCTTTTTACGTGTATATTCTTCCTGTACAGAATGCTCTTAAGAAAAATAAATAGATTTTGGTCGGTATGAAATGTTTGAGAACCTCTGCCGCTCTAACTATAAGCTACCACAATGGGAAGTCCGCGAATGGTCGCCACTGTCCACGCTCCGGGCAATCCACGTCGCCTGTTCTACACTACACTACACCAGAGCATTCTGTAAGCACCTGAATTATCTTTACGGCAGTTTAATGCAGCCGCAGATTGAAACTTTCACAGCTACATGTCCACCACGTTACATCAAATCTTCCTGCAGTGCACTGATTTCAATACGAAATATCATTCAGATAACATGAAAGATCTGATTGTGGTGTTATTAACGGTGATTTAAGAATATTGCAATGTTGATTACGAGAGGTTTTATGAGATGTTTTGATACTTCAACGGTGCATTAAGAAAGTGGTTTATTTTTTAATTTAAGTTCGGAACAAATACAATCAACTTACTAACAACTGAACTTACTATGATTTATGCCAAATATGTTTAACCTATGACACGTAATAAGGAAGTATAAGTATAATAATGATCCTGATAAAAATTGAATCAATATAATAAAAGATAAAATAAAAACGGTAATGATAAACACGTTAAGTGTTCAGTTAGATAAATCTAACATTTTTTATCTATATGTACAATGAGGTATTAAGTAACATTATCTTTATTGTGTGTTCTGTTAAGTAATGCTATTCCCAGTGTTGTTAATAGATAAAAATATTTTTTATCTAGATAAAGATAAAGATAATTTTCTTTTTATGTATCTAGATAAGATAATAGATAATCATTGAAGAAATTATCTAGATAATAAGAGATAAAAGATACATAACTATTATCTAGATAATTCATAGATAATACAAAAAATATACATAACATCGCATAACATGTTCTTAGGTATAAGCGGTACCAGCTTGCAGCTTGCATAGTTTGTTTAAATTTGAATTCGACTAAAATTACAAATAAAAAAAATTGTTCTAATTTTACAAAAATTATTATATAGATAATAATTAAAAATAGACAAAGAAAATTTGTAATTTTGTCTAGGTAAGATAATAGATAAATAAGAAAAAATCGAGGAAAAAATTATCTAGATAAGTTAATAGATAAAAATATATTATCTAGATGATTTATCTAGATAAAATTATCTAGATAAGTTACAACACTGGCTATTCCTGAGTCTGAAATGTCCAGCGAAATAAGAGGCTTCACTGTTGTGTCCGTCTACACCGAGTCGTGTGCCTCTAGAGTACACTGGAGTACACGAGAGTGTAGCAGGATGAGCAGGAGGTTGTCTTCAATTAGGTGGAAAGTTGGATTCTTCAGAATTTTTTCACTTTCCTGAGTCTGAAATGGTCAGCGAATTAAGAGGCTTCACTGTTGTGTCCGTCTACACCGAGTCGTGTGCCTCTAGAGTATACTGGAGTAGACTGGAGTACACCAATTTTATTTCTTTAAAAAAATATTTTGTTAAAAATTCCTACCATCCTACTTCGCAAGTTAAAACCTTATTAAAGGTTAAAATGGCAAGAGATTTCAATGCGAGAGCAAGCGTCAAATAAATTTCAATTTCATAATCTAACAAGATAAGTTTACGATTATATTTTAATTATTCCACTATAATACTCGTATTTTCTTTCATAAATTTACGATAATACAGTTTAATTTTTCCAACGATCATATTTAAAAGATAAACAACACCTTCCTTAAATGATACTCATTCGTTAGATAAACCAACGTTTAGATTGTAATTTATATTACAATAAATAACGTATTATTATGTTAATGTACAAGTTTAAATCGTTTTGTGTTAGGATTTTATCTGTATGTTAAAGTGCAACTATTGTTCAAGAAAATTAATTTTCTAAATATAGAATCTGTGGAGTTAGACTGCGTAAATGTTAAATGTAAGAGTTGTATGAATGTCGGTACTTTGATTCAAGTTTTCAGTTGATGTTTACATATTAACATTCGTATCAATTACAATAATTATATTACTATTATGTTACATTGGTTTATAGTCAATTATTCATTCGATTTTTATTACTGAATTAAAATGAATTGTGAATTAATGTATTTGTGATATAATTAAGCTTTACATATCATTAATTTTACCTATATCTATTGATTGTTTGTTTATGTTTGTTATAATATAAATATTTTTGTAGTAATTACGCCATTGCAGCATTTAAATAATTGCAAATTCATTTATTATAGTTAATAATATTTATATCAACAACAAAATTGTCAACTAAAGGAGATTGATTGCGTGTATTATTAAAGAAACAGTAGGTTAGGTAAGTAATCATTTTTACCTTCCACCATACTTGTAAAGGAACATATTGGAATCATGCTAAAAATCGAATAGTGAGTTTTTAGTGGATGAGCACAAATTAGGGTCTTTACAACTCAGTTTTGATAGTTTCACGATGATGTCTGTTTGTATGTATGTGTGTATGTGTGTTGATGTCTGTTTGAATGTGTGTGTATGTGTGTGGTCAGGGCCGGATTTCTGGAGGTCGGATAACTCAAATACGAATTAACCAAAAAAAAAATATATTTGGAATTTTAAATTTGTATAGGTACAAATTGGAAGAGCTCATTAGATTTTGGTACAAATAACTTCACCGGAAGTGATAGTTTTTGAAGATTGAAATGATTAATTGTCAAAAATTTATATAAATTAGTACATTTTATTTAATTATACAATTTAGATGAAATATTATAATAATTTTACGCGCAATAAATTAAATTCACTACTTTATTGCATCAACTTTACTTCGCACGTTTTCCGATCACAGCCGAAGAGGACACACGTCTAACCTAATGGCTGTCGTTTTAGAAATAAGTTGCTTTTTTGCAGTTTTTACTGATTACTCTTTTAAATGCCCCGTAAGGCAAGTTAACGAAAATAAAATTCTCGACCTATATCATACATTTTTTTAGTTTTCTCAACATGAGTAAATTTGCTATGTCGAAATAAACAAGCCCGCGAACGTTAACCCATGATAATACATTTTCCATTTCATTCAAAATTAAATACCGTAAGGGTATAATTTCATGTGACTAATTTGAAGAAAACTACTTTTACTGCCATTTTAAAATTTAGGACTTTTCATTACTTTCATCTGACGACTATACTACCTACCTTAAATTGCGGTGTCACTAAATTGAATCCTCAATGAGTCTTGGAAAAGAAGAATTTATAATTTATTGATTGCTTCAAAATCAAGTAATTATCACTAGAAAGAAGAAAACTTCTTCTTTTCCAGGATTGTGAATGTCCGTAGAATATTGTCAAAGAATCTTCGTGCGGCGAACAGGGCTTAAGCAAAAATATGTTCTCGTTGGGCCCATGAAATTGACTTTAATTTTGGTCCGATTTGTTTGCTCTTTTTTTAAATTTAAAGATAAAAGATGTCTCTAGGTCTGTCTAGTGCCATTTTTTTTCATTTAAATTTTTACATGTATTTTTTAAGCTCCAAAGTTAGTAAAATTTTAAGAACTTTGAAGATAAAATATTAAAAAACTCAAGTAAAAATTAAAAAAGTGACACTAAGCGGACATAGCCTAGACTATAATCTTTCATTTAAAAAAAAATTGTTTAAGAATATTTAAAATTAGTGGTAATTTCATGTGCCCAACGAAACCCCTTTTGTAGTAGAAAATGGCTAAATACGGTTCATTCCTCGAATCAACCGATGTCGTCACAATGGGTAACAATGGTTTAAGACGGCATCGCTTCATTCGTTAAATGGATCTTCAAAACTAGTGGGGATTCCTCTTAATGCATAGAAACGCTCGCTAAAAATACGGAAAAGCAGTCTAGCAATTTCTACAATGCTTACGAAGTTTTATAGATACAGCTAAATTTCATAAATTTATTTACAGACGAAGAATGCAACTAGGATTAAGCCGAGTTATATTTTCTAATAAATCTCTTAATAATAAGAAAAAGCATGTAAAAATTGCTTAAAACACACTTTTTCATTAATTTTTTATATGGATTTCAAATATTTTTTCAGAATTCTAAGTGGGCATAATCCTAGATTAATTCTTTCACAAAACTCTAGTACCTTTTTACTTCCTTGTACGGAGTAATAAGGAAGTATTGTAATCGCGAAAAATTTCGGTTTTCAGATTTTGATGGAAATATCCGTTTTGACCTTTTCTGAATCCATTATGACTAGTTTCGTCGTGACGTCTGTACGTATGTACGTATGTACGTATGTACGTATGTATGTACGTATGTACGTACGGGCGTACGTATGTGTGTCGCATAACTCAAATTCGGTTAGACGTAGAAAGTTGAAATTTTGTATTTAGGACTGTTATAGCATCTAGTTGTGCACCTCCTATTTTTGGTTTTAATCTACAAACCGGAAGTAGTAAATTTAAAAAAAATTTCGATAAATATTTAATTTAAGACAAATTGTTTTATTTTAAATAAAGATTATGTGATTATTACCTACAATCGGTATTTTATAAATATTTTTGTATCTGGTATCATTTAAGAATAATTAAAGTATAATTTATAATTTAGTATTTCGGTATCTTGTAGTCCATGATCGATTAACATTTGTTACTACGTAAAATTTAAATGTTTATGACATGACAGTGACAATAGTAAAATAAGCTTTATATCTTCTTCTGCAGTTTAAATAAAATGACTAAAATATATTTGTGAGTATACTAGTATAATAAGTTAAAAGAATTTTTTATATTAGGTATTCTACATTTTAGTTATTAAGAAAAGTATGAACACACAAGGCGTACAAGGAAGTCATGTGGTGCCCACGTCAGATTTTGTTCCTTAAAATTTTTAATATGCAATGAGTAAAGTAGAAACGCTACACCTCTAAACACGCAATATTTTGTTACGGAGACGAGACCCTTAATATAAAATTCCTGAACACCCGCATTCTTCCAACCCTCCGGCTGTTGTCATCTGTGGCCAATCTCGGCATTGTTCCATTCCACGCGCACCCACGCTCCGGCAGTGAGCGGATTCGTGTCGGCGACTCCCGTGGAAGCGGCAGCGGTTGCGCTTCGCCGGGAGCTAGGCCCGCGGCTTGGCGTGGCCTGGGCTCCTTGTGGTCCACAGTGAAAGTGCACGCATTCCACAAACATAGATGTGGAGGAGATTGCCAGGCGCAGTTGCTACAAGATGATGATAAAAGTGTTAGCAATGACTTGCTTTCTGCGCATTTGATGTATATACCTCAATTTAAGGGTCTCGTCTCCGTAACAAAATAGTTTAGAGGTGTAGCAGTTTCTGCTTTACTCATTGCATATTAAAAATTTGGAGGAAAAACAGGTACTAGATTTTTGTGAAAGAATTTATCTAGGATTATGCCCGGTTAGAATTCTGAAAAAATCTTTGATATCCATATACAAAATTAATGAAAAAGTGTGTTTAAGCAATTTTTTACATGTTTTTTCTTATTATTAAGAGATTTATTAGAAAATGTAACTCGGCATAATCTTAGTTGCATTCTACGTCTGTAAATAAATTTATGAAATTTAGCTTTATCTATAAAACTTCGCGAGCATTGTAGAAATTGCTAGACTGCTTTTCCGTATTTTTAGCGAGCGTTTCTATGCATTAACATAGGACAAACGCGGTGTTGAGCTACGTGGAGTCGGTACCCTTAAGGACCATAATGGAATTCGTTATAGACCAAGGACCATAATGAATCCATGAATAGTACTCAGTGCCATAATGAAATAACAAAAACTTAGTGCCTATGTGATATTTTATTCAATTTTGACGTTTTAAATTGCTATTATTAACTCCATAACAACAATTTTAAATAAATGTTTATGCACAAGTGAATTAAAACTTTTTAAATCACTCAACACATTTTTAAATCACTCTGATGTCATTATTTCGTCAAAAATGCATAAAAACAATGACAACTTGGAATTTGCCTCTGACGACTACTTTGATTATCTTTTTTGTTATGTCAAAATAAATTAATAATTCATATATTTGAAATAATTTCGTCAAAATTGAATAAAATATTGTATAAACCACGTGAGATACGAATGTTTATTCAATCGAGGAAATTATCCCACTCGCCCTTCGGGCTCGGGGGCTAAACTTTCTTCGCTTGAATTCATGGATTCATGTATCTCACTTGGTTATTATACGATGTACAGTTTTTACCTTATTGATTGTAGAGTAAATAAATGTAAAATCCAACAAGTCCTTACTTACTGATACAACACGTTCCTGTCACGAAATAAATAATGTAAATTATATTTTCGGCCTCCTGAACTGTAAACATAACAATCACACATCGTTGACGTCTATGGTACACGTCATAACTGTTTCCGCATATGGTTCGTTAATAGGCACCGAATTTGTACCTTTAAATAAATTATTTAAAGGAGAATAAAATTTATTATTTTACTTAGAAATCTACAACGAAATTTTATGTAGAATCAAAACCTTAAAAAATATACGGGATGCTCCATTTAAAATAAGGAGTAGATGTCACTTCCTAGGCATGAAAATTTTATTTTCATGCCTAGTCATTTTTACTTTCCACTGTCTGTAGGAACAAACACTTGTCATGACAACGTTTTCTAAAATTTGTCACAGCTCTGATGATTTATGCAAACCTAATTTTTTCTATAATTTTAAGCTTAATTGCCGATTTAAAAAAAATAGAATACATCACGCGTCGTAAAAATGTCTTTGCTTGACTCTGAGGCTTTGAAGAAATGCTCGGACGCAGCGCATCCTCGCATTCTTCAAACAAGCCTCCTCGTCTGCAATGAAACATTTTCATGACTTGTAATGTAATATACTATTACACTATTACATAAAGCGCCTGTCATAAAAAAATATATTTTTCGTTGTCAATAAACATTTTCAATTGTCGTCCCCTTGGACACGATGATTGCAGACCTGGGCGTTGCCTCGGGCTGCAATTATAAATGCTTGTACTGAAAATATGCACTTTCAGTACTCGATACATAAATAACTATTTACTGAGTAAAGACGTACCTAATATTTTATAATATTTATAGCCAAACAAATCTGGAACATATTAATATATTGTTACAAAGAATCTATATTGGTCTATAAATTACACGAAATAAATTTATACTAACATTTCCTAATAGCATCTTCGTGATATTATTTACTGCTTAATAAAACACAAATTTGCAACAATACAATTTCTGTATCATCTTCAGTTACACAATCCTCAATTAAATAGCACAGCCTTCGCCATAAATAACAATAACTCCAAAATAAATAATATCATCTTCGCAATATTTACGTCAAATAAAGAATAAAATATATCCAACTCATTTCCCAACCACATGTGAACACGGTCATTAGCGAGGCAGCGAATATCTCAAATACAAATGAAAATAATTACCATGTACACGAAGGTTCTTAATACTAATTAACAAGGCTTTAGTTCGTTGTTAAGCTTTCATTAATTGCAATTGCACTTCGGTGATAGGCGATAGGATTGGACATGAACGTCGGTGTGAATTTTACGTGGGGAGTTTTATACATTGTACTTTTTTGGCTAGAAACTGAAACTATATGTTAGAATATATAATTCATGTATCACGTGGTACATATTTGACTAATTTGATTGGCTCAAATAGGGTAGTAAGGTCCTATAAAATCGATGATATTTTTATAACCGCTGTTATATTATGTCAACTGTTTTTGTTTTTGATAAGCACGTTTTGAGGTCCCTAGAACACGATTTTGATAGATTTGCGATGAAGTCTGTGTGTGTGGATGGATGGATGGATGGATGAATGGAAGAATGGGTGAATGGATGAATGGATGAATGGATGAATGGATGAATGGATGAATGGATGAATGGATGAATGGATGAATGGATGAATGGATGAATGGATGAATGGATGAATGGATGAATGGATGAATGGATGAATGGATGTATAGATGGATGTATGTATGGATGGAAGTTGGAGGTACGATAACTCAAAAACCACTGAATAAAAAAATTTGAATTTGTTTATATGATATTCTGACACCCTAGATTAGATCTGATTAGATTTTGGTGTTGTTCGTGCAACCGGAAATTGTAGTTTTTTGAAGATCTGAGGAGTTAATATAATATTAAAATTTAACTCAAATAACTTGTAGATATAAAATCATCTTCTTTTCTTAAATATCAAACTTGGTTGGTTTACAGCTTACTGCCATACCTGTTTCATTATTACAATTTTTAAGGCTCTACACTTGTTGAAAGCAATATTGCTGCAATATTGCACAAAATAAAAATCTTAAAGTTACCATAAGTAATTACAAAGCATTATTTAATCGAAATATTCATACAATACATTGTTGTGACAACAATTAGAGAAAATAAGAATTAAATTATGCATTTTAATATTACAAACTACGGCCTTATTATTGCATATTTATTAATTTTGTTTTAAATAGTCGATTCCTTGCATTGTTCGTGAGAGTGCTAAGAAAATATTTTTTATCAAAATAATTACACATCTGAGGAAAAAAATTTGTAAAAAATCGGCCAAATTGACTATTTTTACTAATTTATTACTAAAATACCATTAAATATTTCAAAAATATAATTTCTTAGCACTCTAGAGTCATCTTTGAACTATCTATATATAAAATATGAACAGTGTAGATGTACTAACAAGAGCTCAGTTTGTAATATAGCAAGCTCCCTTTTTCACTATATTTTTGACACAAGTGTAGCGCCTTAATGCAACAATATGGCATGTTAAATGTTTTATAAAAATTTTACCACAAAATTCTGAAACACAAACACTAGCTGCGTTATAATCCCCCATTACTCAAATAACCTTAACTGAAATGAACTATAGATTTGTTAGTCTTTCAAAATATTTAATATTATTTATTAAGTTAAAACTTATATCTGATGCAGTTGATAGTGATAGTAAATAGTAACAAAAACAAAAACGGTTTTATTTTCAAAAGTAATTTAAATTATATTGAAAGTAGTATCAAATTAATGGCCTTTGAAAAGAAATATTTACCTAGGTACTAAAGTCATATTTAAAGGGAAATTCAACTAGTATTTACTTCTGTGGTTGGGTAAATTGTATAGAAAGAAGTTATTTATACACAAATCAGGAAAAAATGGATTTAAAATAAATTTAAATTTCATATTTTGCGTAAATTTATAAAACAACTTACAATTATTTCATTTAGTTTAACTTATTAAATAATTGTTTCATTTTCCATCCTAAAATAAAAAGGCAATAATTTGTCTTCAAAATAGTGTAGTAATTGACTTTAATACTAAATTATATTTAAAATTTTCGTAAAATATAAATATAAGACTCGAGCCCTTAAGAGCCTTTTAATGTCTCCGCCTATGTAGATGCAAGTAGATGTAGTTCACCTAGACATATCAGTGATATTTCCATCTACCATGACCTTTTCTAATCACTAGAGACACAGATTATTATTTACACTATGTGCATATTTTATATCTTGACAGAAAAATTGTGTATAAGAAATTGTTACTTTGCTACAGGTGAATAATAAAATGCATGTCTGCTCTAACCGCGTAATTATTAATTTATAATAACTGAATTAATGAATTGATGTTAAATGAAAGTTGGAAAATTACTTCAAATGCAGAATATGCAATTCATGATGATGAATTCGCTCAATTATGAAAACCACAGGTGCTGTCGATTTCTAGGAATCATATTTTTATTATTAAATTTGCAATAGTTGTGGTTTTGATTGCAAGTCAGTTTTTATTTATAGTTTTTTATGCATAATAGTTTATCTGCAATCAAATAAATATAATTTGCAATACAAATAAAAGAAGAGGGAGCAAAATTCATCAAATTTTATTGAATTTTATGCAACATGAACTATTATTATAGACATAATTTTTAGAATAAGGCAATTAGCAATGAATATATTTTCATTGTGTAACATAATTTTCATTGTAGTAGATTACATCGTTTATCCGAAATTTATGCAGAAAACATGTGTGCAAAATGAGCCATGTAAGAATATTAAAGTGTCAAAAAAACATTTAAAAAAATCTAATATGACGTATAATAAGATTTTGACTATTATAACGGGGTTGAAAACATTACCATTACAGACTTTTAAGCGCACTCTTAAGTTTTATTTAAGTTTAATAGTTTAAAATACTTTTAAATTTAATAATTCATTAATTTCATATTAAATACAAATATTATAAATACCGAGTATCATTTTACAATTTTGTTATGTTATGTTTTTTAAATGTAATTAAATTTATAGTCGTAGAGAAAGTGTGTCATTCCGCTCTCATGAAACCTTGAAACTCGCCTACGGCTCGTCTCAAACCTTAAACTGGAGCAGATTATGCTTCATAACATTTGTTATAAAATATACCTACTATTTTTATTTTCTACAATAGCCTAAAAATTTTGCTTTGCAATTTGCAGAACAGCAATGTTTTGTTGGTTGCTTAAACATGAAGCTAATTGATTTGTACATATTTTTTTTATATTAAATACGTTTTTTAATTATTTATAAAAATAATTACTTAATGCCATGGTTAATATTCTGTCACTAACGGCTTTTTGTCTAATAGTAAACTTACATTTAGCTCCTGTTAATAATCAAGGTTTTTAAAGAATTACAGTTGCTAACATTTTAATTAATTTAATGACAAAAAATGTCATTGTAAATTTGTAATTTTAACTTACAAAAAGGTTTAGTAGATATTCTACTAACGGGTAATGATTATTACTCATTGGATAATAAGATGCATTACGTCACTGTAGTCTTTTATTTAATATACAGGTTGGTGGAGGTGAAATGCGAACATAGGGAAATATTTGACAATTGAGTTATCATGCTAGGCATCTTGATGTACGTGGAATAAGTACTGTCAATGTCAAAGTAGCTGTCATATGTATAATTTTTATTTTCATTTAAATATTTTTTTGCATAATAATGTATGTATACGAGCAAAACGAAAAAGTTTACATGCACTTTTAGATTTTCTTATTATTTCTGTTATTGATTAATCTTTTTGCCACACAAATTCACATTACTTCGTTTTGTGACACTACTACAAAATATATCAAGATACCTGGCATGAAAGTTCGATTGTCATGTATATATGTTCCCTATGTTCGCATTTCACCTCCACCAACCTGTATAATAGCTGACTTTATTACTCGTTTTATGATTAATTATTAACGTCATTCGCTCTGAATGCTAGCTTTGTTTGTCATAAGCCAAAAGATGCATGTTTAATTTGTACATAATTAATATTTTCATTTTAAAATTAGGTAACTTTAAACTAATACAGTTAATAAGTCTAAAGATGACACATTACAAAATAGCGAAATAGCAAATAGGTAAGCAAAACAAAAGTTTTAATAGCGCAATATATCTCCAAAGAAGATATCTCCCTCGCAATCTAGATTGCTGTGTGATTACAATACGAGGACGTGTCTTATTTCTGAAGTAATGACATAACTCCTTATTAAACAATCGCAGCGCCAGCTTGATCTTCTTAATTACGACAAAGAAATCGAAAGTGTTCCATGCGATTGTGATTGTGATCGTCGATTGTTCTACTGTGGCACGGGCGACTAGACGGGCGATCGACTTCAAATGACTAATGACATTTGTGTGCGCGCGCGCAATCGTCCGATGTTTCAAAACAATCGAATTAATTTTGTAACTACTGAAATTGGAACGTGCGCTACTATTGCAAATATTAGTTGAGAGATTTTATCTGATGGGTCGGCAAAAATTTGAGACTTGTTTTAATGAAGACTATTACTTGAATGACATTAAAAAGCACCTATTTATCAAAATCATAGGTATTTCGTTATATGCGTCAATGAATTTTGCTATTAAGTTAAGAGCATTCTGTACAGGAAGAATATACACGTAAAAAGCACTTTACACGCATACACCTCATCGACACATGGTTGCACATTTCAACAAAAACAAATTTTTATATGGTAGATAAGGGATAAAACTTCGTTCTATTAGTGCCATTTTTTCTGTTTTGTACCGAAGTTTTGGTTTATAAAATAAAGAAAACTAAAAAAATTCACATTTTTTTACCTCTAATTTTCTCGAAATCAGAAAGTTTTTTCTAAAATATAACACTACCCCAACGTAGATTAAACTTTAAACTACATGATTCAAGTTTATAATATCATGTTCTGCAAAATATAAAGAAAAATCTGTAGGTGCTTCTAAACGCCTGCAAGCTGTTGAAAGTAAGTAATTTTGACCGTTAAACGTGCTGAAAAAAAATAGCACTAATAGAACGAAGTTTTATCCCTTATATCTACCATATAAAAATTTGTTTTTGTTAAAATGTGCAACCATGTGTCGATGTGGTGTATGAATGTAAAGTGCTTTAACGTGTACATTCTTCCTGTACAAAATGCTCTTAAGTTAAAATTAAAGAAGCTTCATCAACACTTAAGCTAGATTCAGTCCTACCAAATTATAAGTATAAGTGCTAAATTAACCAACCAGTGCTTCCACAAAATTAATAAGTTCAATTATAAGTGCGAACATTGAGCGCTGGTTGGTTAAATTTGCCACTTATACTTATAATTAGGTAGGTCTGAATCTAGCTCAACAGTTAATATAACAAAATAAGTAGTATAGAAAATATACAAAGGAAAGGAAAGTAGCTAATTAACTTTTTCAACAATAAGAAACATTCTAGAAAGACTTCACTGAGAGAAATGGATATTAAAAATTGCATATTTAACATTGATATTTTTAGTATAAATATGTAAATATTTAATATTACAAAATATATATTTAAAACTATTATAAACATATATTGATGGTTAATATTCGTATATATTTAAATAATATATATTTAAGTTTAAAAACTGTATATTAAACATAACTATACGTATATTTAATCAACTTCTTCAAATATACGCATATATTTAAATAACTATTATTTAATATCTAAGGAAATTTAATAACTCTCATTTAATATCTACGGATATTTAATAATATCTTACATGTATAACTAAATATACTGCATATTAGAACAAAATACACTGTATATTGCGCGGATCAACCATGCAACATGCAAGTTCGAACAGGCTATTGTAGTTGTGGCGTTGTCTCAGACAGACATTAGTGTTTATCTATAAAAAAAGACAATACTCAATATTGTTTATCTGTGGCGTTGTGGAGATATTTATGCAGATATTTGAGCTGTGCTTCTGTGCAGTTTATTATAAAACATTTTTGTGAATAATAGAAGTTTAGTTTGGTTTTGTTTTCCTTATTTTTATTTTATTTTTTTGACGCAATGTTGTTTTTGGTTTATACATATTATATTTTTTTATAATAATTGTTAAAGATAATAAATATGTTGATATTAATTAAAGCAGTTTTTTAAAAATTAAAACCAACCTAACTTAATAAAATATCTAATACCTATATAAGTTTGCTACCGTAAATATCTGATATGTTTGTACCTAAAATATTTACATAATAAATCGAAAGATCTGGGATATTAGCGATGACAATATATTATTTTACATTTTAAAATCTAAATATATTTAAAATTATTATACTATATATTTGCTCTTATTATATAATATTTTTACCTTTTTAATATCCTTAGATAATTATTTCTAATATCTTGTGTTTGTGTCACTTTTTTAAGCATAAAATATATTTAGGATAATTATATTTATATTTACCGTAAATATACATTTCTCTCGGTGTTAATTATTAAACCATAATTTGTTAACGAAACATAGAATACGAGTTATGTTAAGCTAGGGTCATACCTACCCAATTATAAGTATAAGTGCTAAATTAACAAACCAGAGCTTCTACCTAATTCCAATTACAATTATAAGTGCTAACGTTGAGCGCTGGTTGGTTAATTAATCACTTATAATTGGATAGGTCTGAATCTAGCTTAAAAATAGTGCGACTGACTATAACCAGCCCGAATATCGTACTTTACCGCATCCTAGCAATGCAATATCATTTTCAAGTTTTAAAATACTGTTTTCGTTGCGACTAAACTGTTCATTATTGACTTCAAGGTAATGTTTTATAAACATCTAATAGAAAAAGAATTGATCTACAAATGTGCCTTTTTAAAATTTTAAAAATTTCTATTAGGAGATATACCCGTGTAAAGTTTGCGTAAATTGAAAATTTTTTGAAATTTTTATAATCATGTAAAAAAATTCACAATTGTCAATAATTGATCCTTATAGCTATAAAAAAAATATAAATATAAATATATATTCGCGTTATATTCAAAGCTTAATCGTATCATCAACGACAGCTATGTTAAAGCAAATCAACAATTTTATCTGTCAATTAGTTGACAGTTTACAAATTATGGAAGGTTTTGATGTTATTATTGTTGTATCTAACCATCTAACGTATTAAGTCCGTAAGTAAGGAATTATAAGTAGGTAACTAACGTATTATGTTGTTTATAATTATCAATAAATGTTGCATGGAAAAAAGTAATAATAACAGTTGCCGATACGATTAACAATTTTACCATTCTTGTACTGGCCACAAAACACTCGCTACGATTTTAGGAGGTAGACGGGTCACTTAAGTTAGTTTGAAGTTAAAAATTTGATTATGTAATTAGAACAGTTCGAGATGCATGTGTGCTACAGTTTAATTAAAACAGAATTCTAATAAGAATTTGATAAATTCTTGAATATATAAAACTCTTTCTGATTCATTGACACCTCAATAACTCAAATCTGCACGTAGGCGGACAGTTTAGCATAGAACCTTGCTGTCAATATCTGTTGACGAGCCATGGAATGCCACATGCCATGTATTGCATATTCAATATTGAAATTCATGTATTAAGGTTAAACTGTTAATTATAACACATTTTTCTAACAGCGTGCAACTTGGAATCTTTGACTTAATGATGGATGTTGGAAAATATTGAATTTATAATTAATGGTAATCGATCTCTATACGAGCAATGACATATTTTTCACTTTTCTTGGAGATTAATTATGATGAAATTTTATGCAAATTTACGCTTTTTAAATCGTGAGAAATTAATTTGTGATACGTTTGCAACATATCAAGGGCCTGTTTTCCACCATGATATGATAGACTTTTCTAGATAACTTATCATGTCATAGGCCAAGCTGTATAGCATTTTTGCTTGACATAAAGACTAGTAGCAAACCGATTGTGCGATGATATAAAAGATAATAAGCAGATGAATAGGTATGTGTTTTTCACTCGAGTTTCCGGTCCATTTGTTAGTTATTAACAATTTCTTGCAAAAAAAATGCGATTTTGTCTTTTTTTGCTTGTAACTCTGAAACTAATGGAGCAATCGGAATGTCCCAATGAAATGATTTGTAGAGAATTAAAATATCTAAGAGGTCCAACGTCTCAATCGGATAATTAGATCCTGAAAAATTTAGGAAAAACCGTAAAATTAGGCGTTTTTTCGAAAATTCATAGCTCCGTAATTTTTTGAGCTGGAGCGCTAAAATTTTGAAAGTACGAATTATAATGTTCTTTATATGTGCCAAAGGTAGGTGCTGTCGGATTATTAGTTTTCGCGAAAACGCGATTCAAAGTTTGCAGTGTGCTTGTTTCCGGCTGGCCTGTATGCGTTACCGTAAGTCCGATAATAATTTCCAAAAAAGTTTTGAAAAGTTGACATCGTGCACTACAAAACTTATATTTCAGTTTTTCGATCAGATGCCTGGAAGCATGCTAAAAACACTCGTAAAGTTCGCGAAAAACGCCGCGCGCGCGCTCGCAGTCGAGTGATGGGGGAAGGAGCAGCGGCGTATCTATGGTAATACCTATTCATCTGCTGATTATCTTTTATATCATCGCACACTCGGTTTGCTACTAGTATTAATTTATGTCACGAGAACGCTGCTATAAATCCCTATAGCTTGGCCTATCAGTTAATTAAAAATCTGTGAACAAAAATGTTTTTCCAACTTAAAATCTACTATTTTATTCTATTAGAAGAGTTTGCATGAATAGAATAACGAATTTGAAGTTTGACAATTTTTGTTATTTTTTGAACACAAATATCTTCTATTTTCAAACTAATTTTAAAAAAATCAATTATTTCGCAGATCCAAGCGTTGTTGACAACATATTAAAATTTCAAGTTAATTCGCTTATAAATAAAAGCTGTACAGTGGGGCGCGAAAACCCTCTTTTTTTACAAATATTGCAGTTTTTTACAAATATGGGTGACAAAATTATTTTTCCGCTCAAACATTAATTATGTGTTATTTTTATGTTTTTGACGTGTTTTCTGTCATGGGTAGAGGATCACCAAGGTGTACGTCTACCCTAAAATTTTCCAGCGTTACATAGGTGTACGCCTTCCACGTTTCCTTTAATTATAATTCAATTATATGATGCTTTTACATATGAGTGTATTAACAAAGGATGTCTTAATACTTATAAATTTTTATTTTTCATCTTTGGTCTAGAAATTTGAAGGAAAAAAATTATTTAAAAATGACGTTTTTGCGTTTTTTTTGTCATTATTTGATATGATTTTTTTCGGTCACTATAAATGGCAAGAAAAATTTAAAAAGCAAGAAGCATGCAGCTAACCTTCCTTTTTCGTATACCTAACTTTTGTTTTACTTATATTCTTTAAAAAATACAGAAGTTATTATGGAAATACTGGAGCCATGGTAACAGTATTTTTCAACTTCAAAATGACATTGCATAGCTAGGATGCGGGAAAGTACGAGTTTCGGGCTGGTTTCGGACAGCCGTAGTAGTGGGGAAAATAGTGAAATCGAAAAAAATAATATCTAATGTATTTTAAGAATTCGAAAAAAATGTAGACGAGCCTCTTAAGATTAGGTTGGACAGTAAATTAGTATAAATTATGTAACATTCTTCTAAATATTATTATTTTGTTATTATTTATTTTATTATTTACCATTATTTTTTTAATAATAAATTATTTAGGAACGAACATTTTTTTGTTGTGCGCAAAATGATTTCACCTTCAAATATAAATTAATCTCCCAGCAAGAAAACAATTTCAATTTTGTGAATTATATTAAATTTGACAGTTATTTTTTAATTACTACTATTTTAAAGTAGGTAAACATGTTAGTTTACACGCAAGTAGTACTTCTACTTATGCACAGCAAAAAATCCTAGATAATTATAATTTAGTTGGCGCCGAGCAGATACCACTGGCTATTTACTAAGCGCTTGCGTGAAAATATTTTTAATTATTTATCGTAAATACGTGACACAAACATAATTATAATTACAGAGCTAACCGATGAACAAACCAGCTTTGGTATTCTGTTGTTCAAGACGAAAAAATTGATAGGAAAGAAGGGAACATTCTTTTCTTCATTCTTAAAAAATAATTGTATATGATGAAAACTCATAAAAATTTCCAATTTATGTACTTTACACGGTTATAGAATTCTGTAGATCCATTATTTCTCTATTAAATGTTTACAAAAACATTATCTTGAAGTTACAGTTTACTCGCAACGAAAACACTTTTTCGGTATTTTTCAACTTCAAATTGGCATTTCATTGTTAGGATGCGGCAAAGTACGAGTTTCGGGCTGGTTTCAGGCAGCCGTATTAGCGGGGAAAAGAGTGGAATAGAAAAATAAGTAAAATCGAGAGTATTCTAGGGGTTCCGAAAAAACATAGACGGGTCGTTTAAAATAGGTACCTCTTAATGTCCTAATTGATCACAAAACTACCATTTACATTTTATACAAATAAAGACAGACGAGAGACGATTCATGTAAATTTCTTTGCCAATATGCATAAAAATCTGATGTGGCCAGCACACAACCTTCCGTCATATCTAGATTTATAAACATAAATGTATACTTACAATCCGGTGCCCATTTAAAATATGCAAACAAAAATCTAAAATATTCAAACACAGACATTTGCATTACCTCAATCAAAAGATGTATTCACAGGAAAACTCTTCTGTGTTGAAGCCATCCTCCGTTCAGTTACTTTAATATCTTACTTATGACTTATATGGCGTTAGTATGCCAACGTGACACCCGTCTCACCTGTCAATATTTTTAAGCAAAAACAATAATCAATCGATCATGGATTACAAGATTTCAATGTTTTATTTGATAAATTTATTTTTTAAATTTTACTGCAGTTTCTTTAATGCTACCAGATAAAGACAATTTTTTATAACGTAGGTTGCAAATATCTTTTCCTATTATTCTTATTACAAATAAATACTATATTTATCCAAATTTATAGAAATTGTTGACAATTAATCTTTTCAATCTTCAAAATATATCACTTCCGGTGAAGATATTTGTACCAAAATCTAATGAGCTCTTCCAATAAAATACCAAATATCAAAATTTTTGGGTAATTCGTATTTGAGTTATCCGATAGACAGAAATCCGGCCCTGACCACATACACACACATATACATACAGATATCATCGTGAAACTATCAATACTTTAGTCAAAATACGGGGGAGGGTTGTATTATTACTGGCAACTACCAGATTTGGTCTAGTATAGGTTTTTTGGGTCGCTGATCACGAATTTAGGGGTCATTTTGTAAAGAAATGTGCGGAACACCCTTAAATTTGCAAAATTACCCCCAAAATGGGGTATTTTTTATATATTCGCACTTTGAGTGCCCAGATTTGGCACATAGGGGTTTTTTGGGTCGCTGATCAAGAATTTCGGGGATTTTTTTTATAAAAATTAATATTTCACCCTTAAATTAGCACAAAGTGCGAAAATAACAAAGACACCCTTTTTGGGGGTAGTTTTAGGTAATTTAAGGGTGAAATATTAATTTTTATTTTAAAAACCCCGATATTCTTGATCAACGATCCAAAAAACCTATATGGACTAAATCTGGACGCTCAAAGTGCGAATATATCAAAAATACCCTTTTTGGGGGTAGTAATTTAAGGATGAAATATTAATTTTTATAAAAAAAATCCCTGAAATTCTTGATCAGCGACCCAAAAAACCCCTTTGTGCGAAATCTGGGCACTCAAAGTGAGAATATATAAAAAACGACCCATTTTGGGGGTAGTTTTTGCAAATTTAAGGGTGTTCCGCACATTTCTTTACAAAATGACCCCGAAATTCGTGTTCAGCGACCCAAAAAACCTATACTAGACTAAATCTGGTAGTTGCCAGTAATAATACAACCAAACCCGTATTTTGACTGGAGTACAATTCCCGGCGGCGGTCATGATTTTCAAAAATGATTTATCAAAAATGAATTGTAAGGACCATAATTCGTGCTCATCCACTAAAAACTCACTACCCGATTTTTAGCATGATTCCATACCTTTACAGGTATGACGGAAGATAAAAAGCATAAAGCCTAAATATATTATTATGTGACTGCGTGAATGGCCATTTAAAGTTAAGCTAAAATCTTGAAGCAATTAAAACTGCAAATCTTTATGACCTCTTGTGCATCATCTCCAAAGGTTACGCAACCGCGTTATGACGTCACGACAGCGCGGAATTCGAGTCGTGCTTCGTGAGCTATCGCCCAACATCTTAATTGGAAACCGCAGCTTCTTCTGCAGAAACAAAACACAAACTCAATTATTTCATGTCCGTGAAGGTCACAGCCACAGCCTTCTAGACCTAGAACTTTATTAATTCGTTGCGTAATTAAACAGAAGAATTAATTGCCTTATTGCCGAGTTTCGTTTCAACGATCACTCGATTAAAGATCAGTTTTGTTTTTAATTTATGATTATTGTTGATTCATGCTTGGTTGTTGTTTTTATAGCAGTGAATGGGATTTGTGTTTATGCTGTATTTTGCAAATTAAGAGGCCCGTCTACCTCCTCAAATTCAGTACAAAACATGCGAGTGTATGCGAATGGTAAAATTGTATTTCAATAAGGATGGTATGCTTAAGAGCCTATTGCATTGCATGGCAATAATGCGCATTGAAAAACGAGTAATTTTTGTGATGATCTCAATCTAATACTGTTATACGTATGATGTTGAATTTTTGTATGTAGATTAAGGAAGCATACTAAAAGTGCGGAATCTTCAAAATCTTTAATTAATGTAATTAGTTTGGCTTTAATAATTATGCGAAATTCGGCGAAAATTGTACAAGTTTAGATATAATTTATGGCAACTCTGTTGATAAAACTATAGTTTTATTGTTTTTCCGCCCTTTTTACATCTATGTTAATCTATTTAATCTTTAAACTCAATGATAACTTTTATAGTTTATTCATGAGATCCTCACGAAATCCTAGTGTTTAATTTCTTTTTATCTCTAATTGTTGTCGGAACAATATATAGTTTAAATTTTTCAATTCAACAATGCTTTGTCGTTACTAATGTAAGGCTCTACACTTGTTGAAAGCAATACTGCTCCAATAGAATCAAAATTCACGATTCTGGCTATATTGCTCAAAATAAAAATCTGAAATTTACCTACCATAAGTAATTACGAAGCATTAGTTGATCGAAAAATTCATACAATACATTGTTGCGACAACAATTAGAGAAAATAAGAATTAAATTATGCATTTTAATATTACAAACTACGGCCTTATTATTGCATATTTATTAATTTTGTTTTAAATAGTCGATTCCTTGCATTGTTCATGAGAGTGCTAAGAAAATATTTTTTGTCAAAAAAATTGCACATCTGAGGAAAAAATAGTAAAAAATCGGCCAAATTGACTATTTTTACTATACTATGTCCACCGAACAGATAGAGTAGATGCTCCTCCCACAAATGTGCGCGAAATTGAAATACGGTATTGCTATTGGTAAGCCAGTTTTACACTGCTAGGCAAACTCAACTGCTGAGATCGGTCATCAAAAAAATCGTTCGTAAATAAAAATTGTACTTCATATTTCTTTTAAAATTATGTTATACATAAATGATAAAATATATAATTCTTCCATATTTATTTCAAATAAAACTATTTAATTTTTCTGCTTTTTAAAATTTGTTGCTTGTAAAGCCTACTTCTGCGCACATTGTACTGCGCAGTTTTGGCTCTGCCCACTAGTTTTATTACTCTATGTGTTCGATGGACATAGTATAATTTATTACTAAAATACCATTAAGTATTTCAAAAATATAATTTCTTAGCACTCTAGAGTCATCTTTTAACTATCTATATATAAAATATGAACAGTGTAGGTGTACTAACATGAGCTCAGTTTGTAATATAGCAAGCTCCCTTTTTCACTATATTTTTGACACAAGTGTAGCGCCTTAAAGGATCAATAATTAACAATTGGCCATTTTTAAAAATTAAAAAATTGTACGTGATTATAAAAATTTCCATTTTATGCAAACTTTACACGGTTATATCTTCTGATAGAAATTTATTTTTAAAATTTTAAAAAGGCACATCTGTAGATCCATTCTTTCTCAATTAAATACTTATAAAAACATTACCTTGAAGTCAATAATAAACTAACAGTTTTACAGTATTTTTTAACTTCAAAATGACATTGCATTGTTAGGATGCGGTAAAGTACGATTCCTCGTAATTTTCTTAGTATAATCCGCAACTTTTTACAGAAATTTTAACTTATCAAAGCGCGGTTTGCGGCATATAGACCAGTCGGGAAATCCGAAATTCGCTCTATTTCTAACGTCTAGGTGCATTTTATGTAACATTTTGGTAACATGAGTTTCTAGACTAATTTGACCCCGCTGAATTCGAATCTGCCCGTTACCAAGCCGAATTTTGCATGCAACACCCGGAATCCAAGATAGCCACCGTTTTTTTAATCTTCACGTAAAACACGTAAATATTGTTGTATTTTTGAGAATGATGAGTCTTTTTCTAGGTTTTCGGTGTCTCTGATTTCATTGAATCACACATAATCAATAATAAACTTACGATATATACAACAAAAATACAACAATATTTAATTGTTTCACGTAAAGATTCAAAAACGGACGTCATCTTGAATTCCGGGTGTTGCATGCAAAATTCGACTTGGTAACGGGCAGATTCGAATTCAGCGAGGTCAAATTAGTCTAGAAACTCATGTTACCAAAATGTTACATAAAATGCACCTAGAAGTGTGAATTATTATCTTCAAGTGAAAATAGCAAAATTTAAGAATCTAAAATATTTTTTGTGTTTAATCAACTCTACTTTCTGAACGGATAAAGATATCGACTTCCGGTTTGCGGCGTTGGATTCCTTGGTAAATTTTACGTAATATACATTATATTAAATGTTTTGTCAGGCTCTTGATAACCCAAAATTGAATTATTATCTTCAAATGAAAATTGCAAAATTTAAGAATTTTAAATATTTTTTGTGTTTAATCAACTATACTTTCTGAAAGAATGAAGATATCGACTTCCGGTTTGCGGCGTTGGATTCCTTAGTAAATTTTATGTAAAAAACATTATGTTAAATTTTATGGTAGGTCCTTGATAACCCAAAATATAATTATTATCTTCAAGTGAAAATTGCAAAATTTAAAAATTTTAAATATTTTTTGTGTTTAATGAACTGTAATTTCTAAACGGATAAAGATATCGACTTCCGGTTTGCAGCGTTGGGTTCCTTGGTAAATTTTACGTAAGATACATTATATTAAATGTTTTGTAAGGCCCTTGATAACCCAAAACTGAATTATTATCTTCAAATGAAAATTGCAAAATTTAAGAATTTTAAATATTTTTTGTGTTTAATCAAATATACTTTCTGAACGAATAAAGATATCGACTTCCGGTTTGCGGCGTTGGATTCATTAGTAAATTTTATGTAAGAAACATTATGTTAAATTTTATGGTAGGCCCTTGATAACCCAAAATTTAATTATTATCTTCAAGTGAAATTTGCAAAATTTAAGAATTTTAAATATTTTTTGTGTTGAATCAACTCTACTTTCTAATCGGATAAAGATATCGACTTCCAGTTTGCAGCGTTGGATTCCTTGGTAAATTTTACGTAAGATACATTATAATTAATTTTTTTGTAAGGGCATTGATACCCAAAAATTTAATTATTATCTTCAAGTGAAAATTTCAAAATTTAAGAATCTAAAATATGTTTTTGTGTTTAATCAATTTTACTTTCTGAACGGATAAAGATATCGACTTCCGGCATTGGATTCCTTTGTACATTTTACGTAATATACATTATATTAAATTTTTGTAAGGCCCTTGATAACCCAAAAGTTGATTAAAATGTTTTTGTATATTCTTTGGACGGTTTAACTTCCGGTTTCTTTGGCCGCCATCTTGAATATTACATTTGAATGTCAAAACTGTGTGATTCAATGAAATCAGAGACACCGAAAACCTAGAAAAAGACTCATCATTCTCAAAAATACAACAATATTTACGTGTTTTACGTGAAGATTCAAAAAACGGCCGCCATCTTGGATTCCGGGTGTTGCATGCAAAATTCGGCTTGGTAACGGGCAGATTCGAATTCAGCGGGGTCAAATTAGTCTAGAAACTCACGTTACCAAAATGTTACATAAAATGCACCTAGAAGTGCGAATTTCGTATTTCCCGTCTGGTCTAATATATTAATTATTTATTTGTGTGTTCAGGTTTTCGACCCGTGGAGGCGGTTATCTTATTAGGAGGAGACCCTACTTACCATTCTTCAATTGACCACTGGCCTCCAATGAAGAAATGGCTGCTATTTATTATATTTATTGATAGAACTATGTTTTTATATCATAAAAATTAAATAATCGAGATGAAATAGCTGTATATATTATTAATAAAAACAAATAACTAATACTTACATCATTACACTAATTTTATTTCTTAAACAACCCTTTGAACACTTCCTAAACCCTTACAGGACTTCTACGGCGAGAGTACACGGCCTTAAACCTGAAAATGTACTACGATACTTAATAATAAGCAGTAAGTATAAATTTTATGATTTATTTAATGAAATACTTCAATACAATACACAATCTTATAAATAAATTAACTTAAACATTTCTAACATAAACACCCTTATTTATATAAGTTCCAAACGAGATAGATCTGTTGGTGGTAGTTATTTAAATATATCTTAAACTAATGGTTGGATGACTAAATGGGGTACATATTTGGGTTCAGCGGGTTCGAATTAGGGGGTAGAGTACAAATTACCCCCTTAAAATATATATTTAGCATTGAAACATATCAAGGGTGTAATCGGTCCAAACGAGATTATTGCTGCCATCTCTTGGTATGACGTCACAACAGTTGTTGTCGAGTGGTCTAGAAAATGAAGCAAAGTTGCAACTACGCTAGGAAAATATTAAACTTCAAATATCTCGAAAACTAAGGGTTGCACGGTAAAATGGGGCATATATTTGGACTCAGCGGGTCCTAATTGAGGGGTTAGACTACTCCGATTTATCCTTCTACCCTTAGTTTACGAGATATAAGCATTTTAAAATTTTCCTAGCGTAGTTGTAATTTTACTAGCGAAATCGTCAAAAAAATTGACACTACGCTAGGAAAATTTTAAATTGCTTATAACTCGGAAATTAAGGGTTGCACGGCCAAATGGGGTGCATATTTGGATTCAGCAGGTCCTAATTAGGTATATATGATACAAACCACCCATGAAATAAACGTAATTTTGGTAGTTTCTGGTGAAATTTAGCTGACATTAAATAATTATTATCTCATAAACTAAAGGGCTAATGGCAAAAATTTCAATACAAAGGGTGCGTAACTTTTCATTGTCTATCTGCCTGTCTATAGATAAGGCCGTTTTGGCCGATTTTTAATTATTTTTTCGGTCTCCCACCATTCATGTTCTCCTGATACAAACTTGGTGATTTTTGTTCGATTCAAAACTCAGTCGAGTGAGGGTGAAAATTTTAAAACGCGATTACGTAAAAACTAAGGGTTGGGGAGTGATTTATGGGTTATATTCGTACTCTACGCGTTGAAATATACCAGTATGCATATTGCCACCCCTAAAAGTTAATTAGCACTGGAGTTATTCAACCCTTATTTGTATCTCCGGTACTAAAGGTCGTATCGAAAAAAACTACATTGCATTCGATAGGGGATGAAAAACTGAGCATCTTTTGCATTTAACTTTTTCCTCTGCGACCCTTAGTTTAAGGGTTATGAGCAATCAAAGTGGTGAAAAAGTCGTCTAAACATAGTCATTAACCCTTAAACTAAGGGTCGTAGAAGAAAAAGTTAAATGTAAAAGATGCTGAGTTTTTCATCCCCTATCGAATGCAATGTAGATTTTTTCGATACGACCCTTAGAATCGGAGATACAATTAAGGGTTGAATATCTCCGATGCTAATTAACTTTTAGGGGTGGCAATATGCATACTGGTGTATTTAAACGCGTATGGTACGAATATAACCCGTAAATCACTCCCCAACCCTTAGTTTTTATGTAATCGCGTTTTAAAATTTTCACCCTCACTCGACTTGAGTTTTGAATCGAACAAAAATCACCAAGTTTGTATCAGGAGAACATGAATTGTGGGAGACCAAAAAAATAATTAAAAATCGGTCAAAACGGCCTTATCTATAGACAGACAGATAGAGAATGAAAAGTTACACAATCTTTGTATTTAACTTTTGGCTTTTAGCCCTTTAGTTTACGAGATAATAATTATTTAATGTCAGCAAAATTTCACCAAAATCGACTAAAAATTCGTTGATTTCATGGATTGTTTATATCGTATACCCCTAATTAGAACCCGCTGATTCTAAATCTACCCTCAGAATTACAAGATTACTTACCGTTTTGATATTTATATATAAAAAATGGAACACGCTAGGGAAATTTTAAAACGCATATAACTTGAAAAATAAGGGTTGAACGACAAAACTGAGGGCATATTTGGATTCAGCAGGTCCTAATTGAGGGGGTAAACTACCCCTCTTTACCATACTACCCTTAGTTTACGAGAAATAAGCACTTTAAAAATTTTCCTAGCAAATAATTAGAAGAATATTCTGATAGTAAATTTTTAATTAACAGCTTCACTTTCTAGGCCACTGCTCAAAAATATTCTGTAACGTTACACCAAGAGATGGCAGCACTTGTCTCGTTTTGAACGATTTCACCCCTAAAAAATTAAATTAAACGCTATATAACGGGACGTAGGACAACGATAAGTTGTTTAATAAATATAATAAAACAAATTTTCTATTCTGACTAAATTATTTATTTATTTAAAAAAATTTACATATCATTTAAATAATGCATGCAACAATACTGCATATTTACTCATTTTGAAAGGAAACATGAGGAAAATAAATAAAAACTGTTCATTATTCTTTCTTTTTATATAAACACAAATATATAAGAGAAATATATACTTTCATACATAATACATGCAATAATATCAAGTTTGGGTGGCACGAACCTTGTCACACATTTAAACTCAACAAGCAGTCAAACATGCCCATCCTGACACATTTATTTCGCGTCATCCACATTTATTATCCTTTTCATTCAAGATCTTTTATTGTTTTATTCTTTCCACTGAAATCACTTGCATTTCCATTTCATCAGTCATTTCAATCAACATATTCACGGGACAAACGCTCATCTCAACCGCACACATTCTCACATAAATGTGCCATTTCCCAAGTTGGATGGCACACTTCATTTGCTTCGTTCACTCGAAATCATTTGCACTCGCAATTAACCTTCAATCATTTTACTCTAACTATACTATTCCCAATTTCAATTCTAATTCAATTCACTTCTAATCAAATCAATGCCACACCTAATTGCAAAAGAATAATTCGCGAACTGAAATATTTAATGTCACTGTAAGTTATTTCAACTACCAAAATTTCCTAAGTCTAAATGGTCCTGTACATAATTCATTAAAGAGATACATGCTGTATGCTGTTTCGAAGCTGCCAGTTACATTGTTAAGTATCTGGCAACTACGAATTTATTCATCACTTCTTGTTCTTTATTTCATATTTATTGTATTTGCCACATTAATAACTTCAATATTATTTGCAGTTTCAAATGCATCTCTTTATTTGCTTTGTTCTAAGGACCATTAAACAAGGAGTAAATCATTGTTTAATGTTTCATTTTCACAATTATGAAACAAAATGTAATACTGAAATTTATATATTTAAAAATGTTATTATGTGCAATGTTCTTAATTGATATACTTTAGTAGTACTTAGTATATGAGATATATTTTGCGAATATAATTGTAATTTGGATATTTGATATCATCCCAATTAAAAAATACTTCCTATCAAAAATAATGTCACTAGTTTCATTCAAATTTTGTATATCCCTTACACCTACTACTAAAATAATAGTACAGTAAAAACAAGATTTGGTTTACTCCTTGCAATCAATTATTTAAGTTTAATAACTAACTAGAGTAAAATTCAAATAGCTAGGACCCTGGACTGCGCGAGAAGGCAGAGCTTGTCATGTACTGTCCGTTTTACAAAAGCGGAGCTAGCGAGTATATGCTGCGCTGAACTTCACTTAATTTTCAAAGAAAACTAAAATATAACTCAATCACAATCAATTACAAAATTCACAGGGTTACACGAAGCAAAACACTACGAATGTCAACATGAGAATAACAGATATTGAAGCTGATGTTTAGTAGAACAGACAGTAGCGTAGTTTCCTCTTGTTTATCATCTATGTTTCTCTCTCTAAGACGAGAATTCGTACTTCGCGCAGGGTTCTAGCTATTTGAATTTTACTCTATCACAAGGCCACTGGGAATTGAACCCAGTGCAGGATAAACAATGTTCATTGTATTCTAATCTCAACATTAGATAGAAGTTTCTTCTTCGGAAATTCCACCGTCACGCGATCAAACCTTGTAGATGTAAAAGACGACCAAGACACTGCGAGGAGTAGAGGAGTCCGAACCATCAGCCAAAAAGCAAGTCTGAAAACACAAAGAAAATCAATTAGATACCATACCGATTTTGACCACCTAACATACGTAAGAATTTATGGAGAAATAACAAAATTTATGAGATAGGTATGGCTGGCCATAACGTTGTTGACCACCTAACATCCAGGTAAGAATTTACGGGAAAATCAAAAAAATTATGAGATAGGTATGGCCATACTGTTGTCGACCACCTAACATCCAGGTAAGAATTTACGAAGAAATCAAAAATTTTATGAGATAGATATGGCCGGCCATACCGTTGTTGACCACCTAACATCCAGGTAAGAATTTAAAGAGAAATCAAAAAAATTTTGAGATAGGTATGGCGTATGGCCGGCCATACGGTTGTTGACCACCTAACATTCAGGTAAGAATTTATGTGGAAATCAAAAATTTTATTCAATAGGTATGGCCATAGGTACCGTTCTTGACCACCTCACATCATGTAAGAATTTATGTGGAAAACTAAAATTTTCTTTAATAGGTATGGCCATAGGTACCGATTTTGACTATCTCTCATCAGGTAAGAATTTACGGGGAAATCAAAAATTCTATGAGGTAGGTATGGCCGGCCATACCGTTTTTGACCACCTAACATCCAGGTAAGAATTTACAGGGAAATCAAAAATTTTATGAGATAGGTATGGCCATAGGTATCAATTTTGACCACCTAACATTAGGTAAGAATTTATATGGAAATCAAAAATTTTACTCAATAGGTATGGCCATAGGTAGAGTTTTTGACCACCTCACATCAGGCAAGAATTTATGAAGGAATCAAAAATTTTATTTAATAGGTATGGCCATAGGTAGAGTTTTTGACCACCTCATATCAGGTAAGAATTTATGTGGGAATCAAAAATTTTATTTAATAGGTATGGCCATAGGTAGAGTTCTTGACCACCTCACATCAGGTAAGAATTTATGGGAAAATCTAATTTTTGAAATATTAAAATTTTAATAAATTCGTACCTGATGTAAGGTGGTCAAGAAGGGTACCTATGGCCATACCTATCTCAAACAACATTTTTGATTTCCCCATAAATTCTTAAGTGGTCAACAACGGTACCTATGGCCATACCTATCTCAAATAACATTTTTGATTTCCCCATAAATTCTTAAGTTGTCAAGAACGGTACCTATGGCCCATACCTATCTCAAATAAATTTAAAAATTGAGTACCAGTCAATTGACGGCTGGTAAACGCACACACGTTATAAAGTATGTGAAAGTATTGAAAATTAAGTAATTAATATTGAAACACTTACATTTGATGCCAAGGAGTACTGGGACTTCTTCAACGTTTAAAGACGCCTGAAGTCCTGAAAATCGATCTGACTTATGAAAATGCCTCCAGGTTCACCAAGAGTTGTAGGAAGACTTTAAATGTGTGCAAAACGTCCAATACTGCAGATAAATCAATTGCGATCTATACAAATAGAAAAAAACATTAAAGCTGGATTCACATAAGCTTTTTAAGGTTTACATTTATGTTTATGTTGAAGAATGTTCAAATTGATCTAACTAAATAGAAATCGCATTTTCGCCACCTCGCAAACGCGTTCCCTAACAGCGCCCACAATACTTTACAAATGTTAACTTGCCCATGTTCAAAAGATGCACCGAAAGTGAGAAAATCTAATGAATCAGTTGCAGTAGTTGATTTAGCTTTCCAACTGAAATATTTGCAAAACTGCAAATGTCGGTAACCACACCGTCGACTTCATCTTAAGGCGCTACACTCTAAAGTGCTAAGAAATTATATTATTGCAATACTTAATTGCCAATACTTAAATAGTCAATTTGGCCGATTTTTTACTAGGTATTTTTTTCGTCAGATATGTAATTTTCTCGACAAAAAAATATTTTTTTAGCACTCTCATGAACAAAATTATCAAATATGCAATAATAAGGCCATAATTTGTAATATTAAAATGCATAAATGAATTTTTATTTTCTCTAATTATTGTCGCAACAATGTATTGTATGAATTTTTCAATAAAATAATGTTTCTTAATTACTTATGGTAAATTTTAGATTTTTATTTTGAGCAATATAGCCAGAATCATGAATTCTGATTCTATTGCAGCAATATTGCTTTTAACATTAAAAATTGAAAGACTTTTTCAAAAACGTAATGCTAAATGCTCATATTTTGAACAGTGTATGTATGTTTATTTGGGAAATAGTCTAACAAATTATATCTCGGTCTCATTATTTTGCAGGTAAAATTATTTCTTAAGATTGTTGCTTATAGGCAGTGTTGTGACAGATCATTTTAAAATAGATCTAGATCAAGATCAAGATCTTCTCGTTTAATAAGATCTAGTTCAGATCATAGATCAATTTTAATGATAGGATCTTTTTTTTAGATCAGATCACAAATTAGTGATCTTTTTGCTTTAGATCGTAAAAAGATCAATATTAGACAAAATATATAATTGTTGTATACTTGTGTATAGCGTAGAAAGAAATCTAAAAATATGATCTTATTTATTTGATCTAGATCAAACTCAAGATCCTTAAAAATAAGATGATTAGATCAGATCAAAGATCACGTAAATTGAGCTAGATCGGTGATCTAGATCAATTGATCTAGATCAGTCACAACACTGCTTATAGGTAACATTCCTCGACATATTGAATGATAAAATCCCTCGCCTTCAGCTCGGAATTTTGATCATGTTGTTTGTATCGAAATGTTACCAAGCAATAATCTTTTGAAATAAATTTTTCCAGAAAAATAATGGTCCCTTGACTATTGACAAAAAATTAAACGTCACATGACGTTTCCCGATATTATGCACAATTCGAAGCACTTTAAAGCATGTAGTACAACCGTTAAATATTTCTGGCGAGGTGCTTAATAATTTTTTTGAATGCCTTATTACGTACATCAAGTACCAGAAGTAGTAGATATTAGTTTGTAAAAGCCAAATATTACAGTTACAAATAACTGAACAAAACTTACGTATTAAATTTGTAATTTCTTTACAACAGAATTAATCCATACTAATATCTAAGCAAGAATGTTAGGTACAGTTAACCTATAATAATTATGTTATGTAAAATACATTTTTCGTTATAATATAAAAAAGAAAATACAGCACTTACTTGGTATAATCCGATGTAGGCCCCTCAGCTCTCCAGAACGATGTTGACAATGCCCGGGCAATCTCAGGAACGAGCTCAGGACCGATGACGACAAGCCACATGGTTTTGACTTCTTAATTAGGGATTTGAACCACCTGCAATCAATATTATGATATAGTATTCTATCCAGAAGTATTATTTTAAGTTTTTGCCTAGTTTTCATAAAGATTTACTGCTAAAAATCACATGAAACGTTGGTAAAACGATCATACTACGTACGCCGTTTATAGTTGTAATCACGAAAGACCAAGCTAAACAGCCAAATTAAACAAGTCTGGCAACGTAACATCTGTTCATTTGCATTGAAATAAACTAATAATAATGTTTGATGTGAATATAGTCCGTTTTGAGTTAAAATCAATACGAATCAATATGTTTATAAATATTTTTTAAATATTTATAGAAATTATTTTTAAAATATTTTTGTTAATGATTTAATTGTGATTGAAATATTAATAATTTGTTGTGGTTCTATTAAAATAAATATTTATTTTACTGATTTGAAGTTGTTATTTAATGCAAATTATTTATCTTTATGTGCCTACTATAGGTACATATTTAATTATAAATAAGAAACTAGCATACCATAGGGGAGGGAGGGTGTATCATAAATGACGAAACATGATTTAATCGAAAAAAATCATATAACACTTTGTTGTGACAACAATTAGAGAAAATAAGAGTTAATTTTTGCATTTTAAAATTCAAGATTCTTACATTATTATTCAATACAATTAATTTTTGTTTGATATATATATATATATATATATATATATATATAATCGATTCCGTGTGTGTCCATGTATGAACAGAGCTTCACAAGGATTCTTTGAAGATTCTACCATGATTCTGAATCTTGAAAAAAATAAATTCATGAGTTTGAGCAATCAATAAATTATAAATTCTTCTTTTCCAAGACTCATTGAAGATTCAATTTAGAGGCACCGCAATTTAACAGGTAATTCACACTAGAAAGAAGAAACTTCTTTTCCAGGATTCAGAATCTTAGTAGATTCTTCAAAGAATCCTCGTTGCGAACAGGGTTTTATAGTTGATTTCAGAATGACTGAGAGTAATAAATTAGTAAAAATAGTCAATTTGGCCGATTTTTAACTATTTTTTGCGTCAGATGTGTAATTTTCTTGACAAAAAATATTTTCTTAGCACTCTTACGAACAATGTAAGGAATTTACTATTTAAAACCAAATTAAGAATTAAAGTAGGTAATAAATATATAATAATAAGGCCATAATTTGTAATCGCCCAAAGGAATTAGTTTGTAACAGCCAAATGTTAAGCTAGATTCAGACCTACCAAATTAATGTTCTTAAAACTAGATTCAGCATTCAGACCAGCCCAATTATAAGTATAAGTGCTAAATTAACCAACCAGCGCTTCCACAAGATTCCAATTTCAATTATAAGTGCGAACGTTGAGCACTGGTTGGTTAAGTTAGCCACTTACACTTATAATTGGTTAGGTCTAGCTTTACAGTTACAAATAACAAAACAAACTTACGTATTAAAGTTGTAATTTCTTTGCGACAGTTGCAGAAGAAGAATTTGAAACATTGGAAACTTTTTCAGCCCTCAGAAATTCTGCAACAGGTTGTCTTCATGCCGGTTAATATGAAGACGTTCTTGAAGAACAACACGAATAGAGCCACTCACATATTAATAATCTGTTATATCATGACACTTTAGGTACTTTCCACTATAATAAGTTTTTTTGAATGCACACTTAAAATATACTAAACGTTGTCGTCGTCATGACGTTTTGCTTTATAAAGAAGCCATTTTGCAAACTGAAACTGAACGAACTGAACACTGAACTGAAGTCAGCGCCACGGCGTCATGCGACGACAGCTGAAACTACAGAAATGCACATATAGCTTGACCATGCGCAATAGACCTTTTCAATTTTATTTTATTTATTGAATATCTACGCAGATGATTTAAACATTATGACATAAAAATTAATGTAATCAGTATTCAAATAGTGATAATATTACGTCAAAATTTATATTTTTACTTTTAACGCAGTCTTAAGAGGTCCGTCTATACTACCTAAAATCCAGCATAAAATGTACTAACGTAGCGAGTGTTTTGTGGCCAGTACAAAAATGGTAAAATTTTATTTCAACCAGGATTTAATATAGAAAGAATGGATCTACAGATGTGCCTTTTTAAAATTTTGATTAACTTTGTTTTAAATTTTTGATGTGATTTTCTTGAAATAAATAATAGTTTGACACAATATCTGTTACAATTTCTTACATAATACATACTTACGTAAAAATTTGTTAGTTAAATGCTATTATTTTAAAATTTACGCTGGGGTACAAAATTACCTCATGTGGTCGGAGTAAGTACAAAATTCACCCGACCTTGCGAAGGTTACAAAATTGTAAATGAATATAAAAATTCCGAAAAATTCAAAAAAAATCCTATTTTATGCAAACTTTACACGGTTATATCTCATGATACAAATTAATTTTTAAAATTTTAAAAAGGTACATCTGTAGATCCATTCTTTTTGTATTAAATGTTTATAAAAACATTATCCTGAATTCAATAATAATCTGACAGTTTACTCGCAACGAAAACACTTTTACAGTATTTTTCAAAATGACATTGCATTTCTAGGATGCGGCAAAGTACTAGTTTCGAGCTAATTTCAGGCAGCCCTAGTAGTGGGGGAAAAAGTGAAATGGAAAAAAAAGTAAAATCTAAAGTATTATAGGAATTAAACTAAACCAACCAGCGGTCAACATTCGCACTTTAATTAAAATTGGAATTTTGTGGAAGCACTGGTTGGTTAATTTAGCACTTACACTTATAATTGGGTAGGTCTGAATCTAGCTTTAGCTTCAGATCATGCAAATGAATCATTTTCCCTCAGTGCACATTTGAATAATTTCTCCATGCTCATAAATTTGAAGTAAACACCACATGCTACAAAGTTATATTTGAGTTGTTTTACTTCTTGCTATGCTCGTGTCCACCTTTCTCTTTCGATGAAATTTTACAAGATATGGATGGTTGAACGCATTAATATAAACATGTTAATATTCCTAACTCGTAATATGCTCATATCAGCTAATTTATAAATTATAAACTGTCTTTGGAACGTGCTACAGACGTGAAGATGTCAACGGTTGAAAAATTTATACATTGAGGATTATTATTGATAGTTTACATGTGTTTTAAGTGTGTATTTGTCAACTACAATTATTTATATTTTAGTTAAATTAATGTGGCTATTAAAAAGAAATTCAACAGTTACGTGACTGTTTTTCTAATGGTTTTCTAAAAGTATTCATTATTTTAATAAATGATACTTTCTTTAATTTAAATTCATTTTAAACTCACTATTATAATGTGTTCCAATAATTTAAATAAGTTCTAATAGAATTCGTGAGTTGAGAGTTGATATCTAGTAATAATAGTATTCTTTGAAGATTCTACGGAGATTCAGAATCCTGGAAAAGAAGAAGTTTCTTCTTTCTAGTAATAATTAGGTGGTTTTGAAGCATTCAATAAATTATAAATTCTTTTCAAGCCTCTTGAAGATTCAATTTAGCGACACCGCAATTTAATAGATAATTCTCACTAGAAAGAAAAAACTTCTTCTTTTCCAGGATTCTGAATCTTCGTAGAATCTTCAAAGAATCCCCGTGCGAGCAGGGCTTAAGACTCTCATACTCAAGTTTATTAACAATAAATACCATTCGAAACTTATAATATAAAAAAATATAATTATACTAAAACAATCATTATAATACGTTGTTGAACAAAAGTTCGATGATTATGTTTATTTATAGCTATTAATGTAACAAGAATATTATGCGATTTATAATACCGAGGATGTTGCTAAGAGACGATGTAAAACCGAGTCTCTTTGAACATCCAAGGGGGCTTAAATCGCATATATTCGCGTTATATTCAAAGCTTAATCGTATCATCAAAGATAGCGATGTTAAAACAAATCAAGAATTTTATTTGTCAATTAGTTGACAGTTCGCATATTATGGAAGGTTTTGATGTTATTATGGTTGTATCTAACGTATTAAGTCCGTAACTAATGAATTATAAGTATCTAACGTATTATAAGTAACTAACGTATTATGTTGTTTATAATTTTCAAAAAATGTCGCATGTTATAAGGTAATAACGGTTGATGATACGATTAAGTGATTAATGTCAATTTGCACCGTTTCCACTTAAATTTTAAGTGTCACTTAAATGAAGAATATCGAATCAAAATCAAATTGTCAAACGTAGAAATAACATTGCTGTCATAAGTTCGATTCGATATTTTTCATTTAAGTGACACTTAAAATTTAAGTGGAAGCGGTGCAAATGGACATTAGTGTAAGCAAAGTTTACCAAAACACGAGTACTACCACTTACATAAATTATGCCTTTTATAAATTATTTTGAGACGTTCTAACATTTTTAAAATTTCAGCAAGATATCAAAACTTTGTATCATTATGTTTCTAAGGTTTCTATATATTAATACTTCAATTAATTAAATATTGATTTATAAGGCAGTACAATTAAAAATATAATTGACATATAACGGAAGATAATAAATTTTCACTGCTCTATATAATTTTCCATTGATTAGTTTAATGATAACTAAATTATTAAATTGCTCTAATTAGGTAAATTTTTAATCAAAATTATTAAATTAAATTTACTGTTATTTCAAAATAAAACTTATTCAATAAGTATAATAAATCAAAGAACGATTTCCTTATTTGGAATAAACATTGTTAATTAAGTAATGTTATCGTTGTTATTGTTATATTAATATTAATGATCATATTATAACATACTTACTGTCTTACCAGCATAACAAATAATGAGTATCTAATAAAAATTACTATCTTTTTTGAGACACAAGTTGTCAACAAATTTTAAACAAACATAACTTATTAATGTAACTTGGATGTATTATATTTTACAGTTGTTTGCGATTACCAGTCGTAAACTCAAGAGCACTCATGGTTGCTAATGGAAAGTACACCACAGGGAAGTTTATTGTGCAGTACACGGGATTCGAATCTGAGTTGTAAGAAGCACAGTTGGTCACATAACTCAGCTATCAACCCAAAAAAATCATGAAAATGAATGTAAAATGTGACGAATACGGTACAATAAATTCTTTATTAAATACATTTCCAAGATATAGTGGTGTACTTAAGTACATAAGTATCGGTGCCCTAGATGCAAGTACAATATATAGATAAGTTCAAAGTTTATAATATATTAGTGATAATATCATTGCAAGACATTCATGTACACTGCAGGAAATGTGAAATCAACGTGAAAGTGTTTTCCTCGAGTGTACACAATACAGCTTTTACAGTATTACTTTACTTACTATATAAACAATCTTCATATTTGTACAGTTTTAATTCTATCCATCAAACTGGCGCCAATTTGAATTGAGCTAAGTTTAATAATTGTGTAGAAAGGACATTTCACTAATTTTGACATTTTATGCATTAAACTTCATTAATAAATAATTAATAAACACGCATTCTTGCAGACGATATCATAGTCTTTAAATTTGCACGTTGATACAAAAAGTACAACCATAAGATAACGAAAGAAGTAATAAGTTTTTGTAATGTTAAGCATCTACAATCTTTTTAAATTTTTTAAACTATTGGTATCTATTGAAGTACGTTTAAATCGATGCAAATTTAAATTGTATTTAAAATCGTCAGTATAATTTACATTTTAGAGTTGATCTGTGTGAAATGCCCACTTGAAAAATGTAGAACACTTTTGGAATTTGTAGGATAACTAAAGCAATGTTGTACATGGCATAAAAATATAAAAGTTATTACCTATTTGTGCTAATTTTGCGGTTTTTACATATTTATATTATTGTGCAGATCTTAATATTGCACCTTTATACATCTCTTATTTTTACACATCCTTTTATACAACTTAATCTAAAATTTAAATCCTGCATCATCTAATTTTATTCCACACTGGGTTTGAATATATCACGAATATTTACAAAACCTTAATCAAAATTAAATTAAAATTATAGTACAAAACTTAACTAAAAGAGATCTACAACTAGGATTAGATAATGCAGTATTTTTATAAAATTTTAAACTACCTTAATATTCGTACTTCTTTCAGTGCACAAAATGTTTTTGAACAAAAGTCTGTAGGTGTAGGAACTTGAAAATTGGTTAATTTAATGTGTACACTAAGTTGATATCTGTATGCTCTGATCATTCGTTACATTATTATTAAACATTTCGTCCTTTTCCTTTTTAATATTGCTCTCAAACGAGTTGTCAATCGAAAGAGTTCTCGATCTCGAGAGATCTTCTGTTGGCGACGGATCTTCCGAATAAGATTCAGAATCTTCATCGTCTTTTCCAACCACATCTATAACATTATTCAGATGTGGAGGAGTATATAAATGTGTCGGGTTGTATGGATCAGTACCAGAATAGGTAACTTTTCCCATGAAAGAACGTATTTCGTCGAAATATGCATCTTCCCGCTCGTTTTCATTACTACTTCCGGGGGAATCAGCCACAGCAACGACCCCACTTCCGTCATCGGCCTCATGCTTTTTAAGATGGCGGTCAAGGTTAGTTTGTTGCCCGAAACATCGTTCACAAAGCGGACATTTAAAGGGTTTTTCTTTATTGTGGATATTCCTAACATGTCTTTGCAAGTTTGATGAGATACTGAACGACCTTTCGCAGTATTTGCATTTGTAAGGCTGCTCTCCCGTGTGGGTCCTTAAGTGCCGGGTCAAATTCGCTGACCTTGGGAAGACCTTTCCGCAGAACTTGCACGCGTATCTATCTTTCATTTTGTTGTTTGTTTGGTGGGCCCCCATAACGTCTTGGAAAGGTTTGACGTTGCCAAATCCTGGTAAACCTGGGCGAAGCATTTCTAACGGTTGGCGCTGTTGACCGAAAGGACCCAAAAAAGGAAACCCCCTTGGGTGGCCGAAAGGCGAAGGGGGAGGAAGTAGACGATCGCTTCCGGTTGGGGGGAAACCATGGAAAGTACCTGGTGGGCGGCACATTGCTTCAAATAACATTTGGGGATGAATCGGACGAGGATATGCCATCGGAGGAGTCACGCTTAGTTTATCATAAACAGACTGAGGCGGAGTTTCTTGTCTTTTAATCTCATCAACTTCCATTTGTTCTTGTTTCTCTTCAACCTTATTACTAGCAGTAACAATTTGTGTCGTCTCAACCCTCATTTCTTCTTCTTTGACACTAACAACATCATCGTCTTGCTTGTTTCTGTTCATAGTCAAGTCCAAAGGTTGCTCATTCGATTCAGTATCAGTGTTGTCAGATTTGACATCTTCAAGTTTAACCGGACTAGCTCTTCGAGAAAGATCTCTAGGAGTATCATCCTCCTCTTCGCGTTTGCTCAACTGTTCTCTGGGATTGTTGAAGATATTCGAGTTGGCGCTCAGAGGAGGCCGTGCAGGTGAAGGAGTCAAATGTGTAGAAGCTTCTTCAGCAGTTGGAGGAGAAACCTTCGCCGCGACAGGGTTGTTAACAGGTGGGGGAGTGAACCGTTCCTTCGGAGGCGATCTTCTCTCTTGGTTCAGCGAACTCAGGTGTCTGAGAGACATGAGCACCTTCTGGTTGGTTTCAGGTAGCTTAGGGAACTGGTTAAACAAGAAGGAATTGTTGAAGATACCTGGTGGAGATTCGTTGGGATGTAGGGAAGGATGCAAGATGGGGTTGTAGGGGTTGAAGGCGGTGGGGAAGAACGGTAGTCCGGCAGGTGGTCGGTACATGATGAACGGGTTCTGCTGGTTGTTGGGCATGGGCAGCGAGGTCATGGGGTGCTGTGGCGGCACAGCTAGGCTCGCGGTGCTGGAGGTGCTGTCGCAGAAGCGCTTGTGCTTGGACAGGCTCGTCACGGTGCTGAAGCTCTGGTTGCACTTCACGCACTTGATCTGCATTCGACAGTCGGCGTGCATGCGCTTGTGCCGGCACAGGTTGGAGAACTGGGTATACGCCTGAAACAACGTTCAGGTCACATTAATTTAAACACCAAAAATAAACATCATCATCATTCATTGAACATAGAACCTTTAATGTATTGACCAATTTAAACAAATTGTGCATTATTATAATATTGCATGCACAAAATAATTTTTTCAAAATTCTCAATTTTAATTTACAAGTTTATTTTTTATACAAGTTTTTTTATCAAACAATTTTAGGCCACTCTTTCTACATGGATTTTAATTAATTTTTGATTTATTTTTAAGCTATTCATGCCACTGCATAATTGATTAAAATTTAATTTGATTTCATTCAGATATTCGTATCTATTATGTAAATTTTAATTTTATTTATTTACTTTCATTGCGTCATGCAAGCCCTTGTTACAACCGTCAGTCAGTAGCCGATAGCTTTATGGTTGTCAAGTTAATTGTATCCCAACTTATTGTAATGGGTGACAAAACTATACCTTTTCAACTTCAAATTGGGGCGAAACAACTTCAAATTGGGAATAAACAATTCCCAATATGAAATTTTTTTGTCGCATTTTGAAGTCGAACCCACGATCAAGCACTCTATCACTGTGCTATCTAACCATGACTTCAATATTGTATTCCGTTACTATTGTAAAAACTAATTTTATGATTTTAGTTCAGTCAACGAAGCATCATTTTGGGCAAATGACGGTTTAAAATCCGAAAGTTTTGAAACTTGGTAGCATTGTTCGGGAAGGTCTAGTAATAAATATATCAAAAGTCCTGACCCGTAGGTGGTGAGTGGTGGCGGGGAGATCATAGATATTGATGACCCTACCACGCGTCAGGACTTTTGATATATTCATTACTAGACCTTCCCGAACAATGCTACCAAGTTTCAAAACTTTCGGATTTTAAACCGTCATTTTTCCTATTTTGACTGGACTATTTATGTAGGGTGATTCAGTAAGCGTAGCATCATGAGAAGTGCTAATAAAATCTAAGGAAACGACAGAATATTCGGAATGATCATTTCTTTTGTTAGTTTGGTTCATGGCAATTACACGTGAAAGATATGGCCACCACGCCTCGCACCGGCACTCACAAATCCGTTTGCCGTAATTTTGACAATCAAGACAATCTCACGCCGAATTGCAATTTTCAGGTCTTCGAGCGTCTGTGGCCTATCCCTGTACACTTTACTTTTCAAATAACCCCAAAGGAAGATCCTAGTGGCCACTTGATGTCCGCGCCATACGCGATAATCCGATAATGCGGTTGTCGAACGGATTCGTGAGTGCCGTACGAGCCGTGGTGGCCATATCCTTGGAACACTCTTTCACGTGTAATTGCCATGAACCACACTAACAAAATAAATAATCATTCCGAATATTCTGTCGTTTCCTTAGATTTTATTAGCACCTCTCATGATGCAACGCTTACTGAATCATCCTATACATACTTTTTTCTATATATCGATGAAATAAATAAAACATTCTTCCCCCAAAATAACACCAACTAAAACCCCCCAGTAATTAACCTTTGTTTGTTTACCTTAAAGCACACCTCGCACTGGAAGGGCTTAACACTGGAGTGTATATGCGTGTGCTGCTTGAGTCCGGAGGAAGTGCCGAAGGTCTTGCCGCACTCCGGGCAGGCGTGACTCCGGGCGCCCACGTGGTGCGTGCGGATGTGTCGCTGGAGGTTGCTGGGGTCCGTGAACTCCTTGCTGCAGTTCTCGCACGGGTACTTGCGCAGATCCCCGTGCGCGATGGCCCGGTGGCGCAGCAGACAAGGACGGTGAGAGTAGGCCCGCGGGCACAACTCGCACCGGAACTGGTCCGGGGAGTAGCGGTGCGCAGAGATCAGGTGGTCGTCGAGTCTGAAAACAAGACGAAAACTGTGATATTTGTATTATTTGTCTACCTCCTAAAATCTACCATAAAATGTACTAACGTAGCGAGTGTTTTGTGGACAGTACAATAATGTGACTGTGACAGCATAGAGATAAGTGGTTAACGTAAGATAGGATTATAATAATAATATTGATACTATTTTCCCAATCTCAACAAGAACCCAACAACTTATTATTGAACCCACAATTTGAGTGTTTCAATTTTTATTTTTTAAAAATTGTACCTACATGATTATAAAAATTTAAAAATATTTCCAATTTTTGCAAACTATACACAGTTATATCTCATGATAGATATTAATTTTTAAAATTTTAAAAAGGCACATCTGTAGATCCATTCTTCCTCTATTAATAGTCAGTTGCACCGCTTCCACTTAAGTTTTCCTTAAATGAAAAATTTCGAATCAAAATAAAATTATCAAACCTAGAAATCAGAAATAACATTGCTGTCATTAAATCGATTCAATATTTTTCATTTAAGTGACACTTAAAATTTAAGTAGAGGCGGTGCAAATGGCCATAAATGTCTACAAAACATTATTCTGACGTCAATAATAAACTGACAGTTTACCCGCAACGAAAACACTTTTACAGTATTTTTCAACTAATTAACATTACATAGCTAGGATGTGGCAAAGTACGAGTTTCGAGCTGGTTTCAGGCAGCCGTAATAGTGGCGAAAAGAGTAGAATAGAAAAAAAGTAAAATCGAGAGTACTCTAGGAATTCGTGTATTATACCATAATGATTCATGCAATGCTATAAAATTTAAGATTTGCACTGTTTACCTTGTGTTTTTCACATTTGTATTAAAACTTTAACAAAGAACTGATAAGTAACAAATAAAATAAAACAACAAGTACACGATGTCGGATGTCCAACATTAGATTTTGTCTGTCCACTTCTAGTCCGATAGTTTAATTACGAGTCGGGTCTTATCACACAGAACGATCGCCCTAAAACGATGCGTGATGACATTCGTGTATTTATTTATCTGCATTTTATATTCTGTTCCTGTCGAATTAATTATTTATGTGCATACAAAGATTCATATTTCACGAGACGAGCCTGCGACGCAGGCCCGCAATCAGGAAGAATTTTTGCCATAGTTACGATTTTATTATACACTCCGCATCAAAAAAAGGGCCCACCTGAAATTGTGAAAAAATCGACAAATTTCAAGCCGCTATAACTCAGCGAGTTTTCGATAGATTTCGATGAACTTTCGACTCCAAGAAAGTTCAAAGTGTCTACTTTAAGGGCATCCATTCAATTTTTGTTATAACCCCCTCTACACCCCTGCAACCCCCCTATGAAAAAAAGTGTTTTCAGGGGAAAAAATTTTCAACTTTGATGATGTGCACGGACTAGAAATTTTTTTTGACCCGATCTGCCTACATGACAATAAAATTCAATCAATTCTCTGAAAATTTTTCGAAAAACGAAGTTCCTGCGATGATTGGATAAAAAGTTATGCGAGTTTGAAAATTAAGTTGCATACTCTTGTCAATGGACGCAACTAAGTCTGAAGCTGAGCCAATGAATTCTATACTACCCACTTGACAAAATAACATCCCCAGAACATTTCAAGAATGTGAACATCACGGTTGTTACTTGCTATATTTGCCCATTAACATCCTATCAATATCTAGCGATTTCTAATATCTGACCTTTGTAACATTATCTATGTAACATCTCAATGTTTGTTATTTGGTAATAATATCCCAATTATGCATCCCATGTATTGAGTATGTAATTTTTGATCGAACTCAGGATGTGGCTAGGATAGATTTACGTAATATCACATACAAGTACAAGAACAAGATATTTTTAAATAAATAGCGAGGAGAATATCACAGCTGTAGCGACCAGTGTTGCGGATGAGCCATATTGGAGCGATCTTGTGATCAGTGTCAACAAAGCCGTGGTGGACATTTGCACGATATCTTGTTCCGAACATAACTGCATTGTCCAAGCTTCCAAATTAAGCAAAAACTAAATTGATATGTCAAACCGTTGACGTTTTATTTAAAATTAAAATCCTATCACTTTTAATGAAAGACCCTATATATCTATATAAATTGAATCTTGACTGTTGAAATTTGGATGTTGAAAGTTTTTAATATGATTTTTTGTATTAAGGGGCTATGCTTCTTGAGTGCAATAAGAATCAGAATTCACGATTCTGGCTATATTGCTCAAAATAAAAATCTGAAATTTTACATTAGTAACGACAAAGCATTGTTGAATTGAAAAATATAAAAGTTATCATTGAGTTTAAAGATTAAATGAGTAGAACATAGATGTAAAAAGGGCGGAAAAACAATAAAACTATAATTTTATCAACAGAGTTGCCATAAATTATATCTAAAGTTGTACAATTTTCGCCGAATTTCGCATAATTATTAAAGCCAAACTAATTACATTAATTAAAGATTTTGAAGAATCCGCGCTTTTAGTATTCTTCCTTAATATACATACAAAAATTCAACATCATACGTATAACAGTATTAGATTGAGATCCTCACAAAAATTACTCGTTTTTCAATGCGTATTATTGGCATGCAATAGGCTCTTAAGTATAAGTTTTGAAAGTCTTTTGTGACTGGTGTACCCATTATTTCGACCTTCAAACATCTATATCTATACACTGATTAATGAAATATGTGAGGCTGCCACACCCAAATTGGATATCTATCTATCTACTGAAAAATATCTTTCAGATGAATTTTCCTCTTTTGCCTGATTCCGCCCCTATTCTCGCTAATAACCTCCCCCACAGTGTGCGGTTTGCGGGGTAAAGGCGGCGCTACACTACACACTACATACTACACACGTTATCGCTTCTGGACGAGTGGCTACGATGTCACACGCGCCCAGCCACCTTGATTGTCGCGCCGAACGGCCCCTGAACACGCGAAGTGCTACTGAAGGGATCCGGAATATTACAAGAAGAGGAAATCGTATGACTGATGCAGTTTTAGTTTGTTGCAAACAGTTCAACAGCCACAGCCAAATAAAGAATGTTGACAATTGGAATATCAAGTTGCGTTAAGAGCCTATTGCATGGCAATAATACGTATTGAAAAACGAGTAATTTTTGTGATGATCTCAATCTAATACTGTTATACGTATGATATTTAATTTTTGTATTTAGATTAAAGAAGCATACTAAAAGGGCGGAATCTTCAAAATCTTTAATTAATGTAATTAGTTTGGCTTTAGTAATTACGCAAAAATTAACGAAAATTGTACAAGTTTAGATAGAATTTATGGCAATTCTGTTGATAAAATTATAGTTTTATTGTTTTTCTGCACTTTTTACATGTAGGTATGTTCTACTCATTTTGTCTTTAAACTCAATGAAAACTTTTATAGTTTATTCATGAGATCCTCACGAAATTCTAGTGTTTAATTCTTTTTTATCTCTAATTGTTGTCGGAACAATATATAGTTTGAATTTTTCAATTCAACAATGCTTTGTCATTACTAATGTAAAATTTCAGATTTTTATTTTGAGCAATATAGCCCGAATCGTGAATTCTGATTCTATTGCAGCAATATTGATTGCACTCAAGAAGTATAGCCCCTTAAGCCCATTTTACATTGAGCAAGAGTTGCGCTCAACTTCAATAATCAAGTGTCAGATTTAATGAGTTGCGCCAGAAAATTGCAGGAGACTTTTTTTCATTTTACTGAGCAACATCCAGCAACATGCAATTGCTTAATTAATCTATGAATTTATCAACAAATTTTGTTACTACTTTATGTCAACTTAACCTCTTGAATTTGTTGTATTGTTTATTGTTGAAGTCGTAGATATTGAAGTTTTAATAAAAAAGATTATTGGGTATAAACTGCCACAATATTAAACAAAATTATTGTTTTTTTTTCTTCAGAAATATGGATAGAATGGCATTATAACTACTAACGAACTAACTTTCAAATACAAATTAATCTTTTTGACGTTTATGTTTAGTTGGTAACATCATAACGAACTAAAAATAACTAGAAATATCAGTGAATTGCCTGCACACGGAGAAACATTTTGATAAGTTTCCTGAAAAAAGTTTCCAGAAAATGGAGATTTTTTTTGAAAAACAATAAATATGTTTATGATCACATATAACATTTGACGATTTGACAAATAAGAAGTTAGTTGCACTTCACAACGATTCCTGAAAACGCCTCATGTTTATAGGCGCCGTTAAAACTTTGAAGTTTCGGGAAACTGTTTTCAGGAAACATGTCAAAATGTTTCTCCGTGTGCACTAGGCATTACAAAAATTAGAACATGTTCTATTTCATGCAACCATTGTCTCAAGATTGCTTCTGCCTGTTGAACGTGCAATTTCTGTATTACACTCGTGCAATATTGAAGCAACTTGTCAATAGTTGCACTTGCATCTGCATCTTCCAATGATAAAGTAGGAATAATTAGGTATTATTTGAAGCTTGAAAAATAACTGGAATTTTAAATAATGTTCATGCATCACCCAATATATAATATGCTGAATTATTATTTACTATAGCAATATTCCATGTCGTGATATTAACAAATCCATTGTTAAAAATACCATAAATAAGTAATTTTATAATAATGCTCGTTTTTACAACAAATTTCAATAATTCAAATAAAAATATCTGCACTCAATGTCGGTGCATGCATGGTAATAATAAATTAATAAATTTTCAATGAATAAATCTATACGTAAAACAATTATTTATTATTAATTCACACAAATAATAAAATGAAACCCATGAATACAATTTTTTTTTCTACTCCTGGTATTAAAACATCATTTAACGAACTGGTTTCCATGGCGCTAAATAATATTTTAAACACACCTCGACAACCCGTGGCTTTGGCCGTTTTTAGTCACGGGCTGAACATAGCAACTGACATTATTAAGCACGGGGTGAAGTTGGCTCCTATATTTGACTGAGAGAAATCAATGATTTCTTTTAATCATTGTCAATTTTTTCCCAAAAATTAAATACGTTTGCCTCAGTAGAATTTTGTAGTTATGTATAATATCATTATGATTCAATCTAAAATTAATATAAATGAAATTTGACATATTTATGAATTTATGTTATTTAATTTGTGATCGTAGAAAAAGTATAGTATGTGACTTGTTTATAAACTCTCTAGATGCTCGTTTTTTATATACTTGTTTATAAACTCGTGACTAAACTGATGTTTATAAAACTCGATACATAATATACTATTATTAGGCTCTCAGTTTGAGCCATTGCAAAATGTAAAAGTATTTGATGACAAAGTATACAATAAAATTATACCAAAGGTTAATTAGAATCGTTAAAAAATTGCTTATACTTCGTTCAGAAAATAATATCATATTATTTTAGAGACCGGATAAAAAAGCATGAAAAATACGAAAAAAATCGCTTAAAAAAGTGCGAAAATGTATCCAAAAAAGCATTAAAAATACGAAAAAAAGTGCTTAAAAAGCACGAAAATGTATCAAAAAATACATTAAAAATACGAAAAAAGTGCTTAAAAAGCACGAAAATGTATTCAAACAAGCATTAAAAGAAAAAATTTAAAAAACTTAAAAAGTACTAAAAAAGCATGAAAGTTTCTGCGAAAACTAAAAAAATAATCGCTAACAATAGCTCAAAATAAACACAAAACCTAAAAATAAGTTGAAAATAAGTACAATAGCTGAAAATAAGCTTGAAATTTTAAAATAAGCACAAAAATCGGAAAAAAGCAAAATAGGCATAAAAAATTTTGTGCCAAATTTTCACATTTTACACAGTTCGTGGACATTTCATTGATGCTTTTAATATTAATCGTAAGCAAAATGCTTACAAATTCGGTCTCTTATTATTATTAACCTCTATTCGGTAAGATCACAGATAGAAAAAAAAAGTTAATGTGGTCAACTTGAAAATGAAAATTGTCAGTTATGTTCTAAATATTTAAGTAATAGAATAGAAATAATTGTGTACCTAAGATCTGATTCTTGTAACAAATGTAGTAAACCTCCCTACAGTTGACGAAAGTAGTAATTTAGTAAAATAAAATAAAAACCAAACGTCGTAGTAGCAATCAGATTGAAAATAAAGAACCAATAAATTTATTATTGATAGGAAGTAATCAAATCTCCCCACACAAAATTTACACTCCCCATCAATAAATTCATTTCATGATAAATATTTAAAGAAAACGAATATCTGTTTCACTATAATCAGAAACAAAGACACACAAGTCCAATTAATAAAATATTCATGTTATTGTCACCTCAGGCACCGAGGGCAGTCATCATCAAAATTATTTTCCGATAGATTATGTTGCCACCTGAATGTGTTCACATGCCATCGAAAAAGTTATAGGCTAATCATAATATAACACGGAATACTATTTCTAGGGCATCTAGCCACCGTTGGCGCTGTAAACACGACGCTGACAATACACGATCGCGCACAAAACAACGTGTAATGCAATTACGTGATTCCTGGTAATTGTCACTTGTTTTCCCACATTACTTGATTGATTTTAACTAAAATTAAATCATACATGCATTAAGAGAATAGCTCAAATCTTTTATGAAAGAAAACTAATTTCTTCAAAAATGTCTCCAGTAAAGTGTACCTATTCGCCACTCTTTACTATAGGCAGTGTTGTAATAGATAACAATATGTTTTATCTAGACAAAGATAAAGACAACGTACTTTTTATTTATCTAGATAATATAATAGATAATCATTGAAGAAATTATCTAGATAATAGATAAAAGATAAATATCTATTTATTATCTAGATAATTATTAGATAATTCATAGATAATACAAAAAATATAAATGACATGTTCTAATCTTCTAATCAAAGTATAAGCGGTACCAGCTAGCGAGCCGGCAGCGTTACAAGCTTGTTCGTTGTATGCTTGCACAGTTTGATTACATTTGAATTCAATTAAAATTACAAATAAAAACAATTGGTTCTAATTTTAGAATTTTACAAAAAATATTATGATATTTAAAAATTAATAAAGATAATTTGTAATTTTATCTAGATAAGAGAATAGATAAATAAGAAAAAATTAATCTAGATGAGATAATAAATAAAAATATATTATCTAGATAAGTTACAACACTGACTATAGGTAGTTTGAAGTGAAGGGTCAGTTTTTTATGTACCTACTACACACATATTACACAATTTGATCAAGTACCGCTTGCTATATTGCATTTCACACCATAACAATACAGGATGTTTCATAACTTAAATACGTTAATAGTATATGTTGTTTGATATGCTGATTACGAATCTAAAAGAATTTTTTTTAAATTCGAAAAATTAAGGGTTGTTTACCTAAAACATTTTTTGTAGTACCTACTGCACTGGATTCGTTTTCCTGTTAAATACAAACAATATAGAAGTAGGTAATGAACATCTTAAATTACAGAATACTAGTAAAATAACAAACGAAATTTAATTATTTTTAATGAAACAGTGGCAGTGGCTACGAAAATTTTTTGACTGGGAAACATGGATATTAATTTTGCGATTTTAAGAAAAATTCTTTTTTATTCGTAATCAGCACATCAAATAACTTATACCCTTAACGTATGTACCTGAAGTTATGAAACAACCTGTATAAGTAATGGCAACGACAATCAGAACACTGAACACAGTACAACTATCAAAACAAATTATTCACTAAGGGATGCAAGTATCAGTAAGAGAAAATTCCTGACTGATGTTTCTGAGATAGAGAGTATTTTAATTTTTTAAAACTAAGCATTAGGTATCTGTAAGTTAGGAAACACGCCAAAAATTAAATAAGGGTTGTGTTTTTTGAGAGTAAAAGTACAAGTTACCAGAAAAATACTGCACCGAAATTCAACACCAAACTTAAGCAAAATAATCCAAATAATCCAGCCTCTAGCAGTTTGTTGTTATAGTAGAATCATTTTAGTTCAATTCTAAATTGTAATAAAAACAGTATTTTTGTAACATCCCATTGAAATCACGTCCAACAAATTAGATTTGTTGATGTACATATAATCTTTTTGGAGCTCGATTAGTTAATAAAAAACACTTACTGGTCTACATCGGTGAAAGGCTTTTCGCAAACGAAGCACCGGCTCTCGTTGTCTTCGTCCTCAGCTTCTTCTCTTTCTTCCCGTTCTTCGTCAACTGTACCACTGTGCTGTGAAGCTGTAACAAATAACGCAATCTTTAATTTCTTCACCGTCACAAGCCACTTGTAACAATCGGCTACGCCAACTGACTAAAATCAGTATTTTATAACCATACCTAAATCATATTTTAAAATCACATAAAAGTAAAAACATTGAAAAGATTGTAAAGCAAATAAAATCAGCTATATGGATTAAGAGCTTAATATTCAAAATCAGTCAACTGTGTAGTATGAAAAATTCCAGACTTGTGTAGAAGTATTTAGTTCAAATAAAAAATGAAATATTTTTTGTTCCAGTTGTAAAATATTTAATTAGGATTTAACTTTTGATTGAGCGGTTGAAGCAATACATTATTGTTCCGGAAATAGGTTCAACACTAGAAAATAAAATTCTAGAATATTTATGCCCACTTGACATGAATCGTCCATGGGATGTTTACAAATATCTTAATCTGAAGGGCCTCGTTTACCTATTTTTCGAATTCCTATAATACTCTCTATATTACTTTCTTTCTAATTCACTCTCTTCCCCACTACTATGGCTGCCCGAACCCAGCCTGAAACTCGTACTTTGCCGCATCCTAGCTATGCAATGTCATTTTAAGGTTGAAAAATACTGTAAACATGGCTCCAGTATGATTAAAAACTACATACTCAAGACAAACATCTCTGAGAAACACATGGTATAATAATAATAATAATAATACTAATTGGAATATAATTACCAAATTACCAACATTGGGATGTTAATAGATAATGTTACTAAGGGCGAACATTAGCAATCGCTAGGATATTAATAGGATGTTACTGGGCAAATATAGCAAGTAACAAGCCGGAATGTTCACATGCTTGAAATGTTCTGGGGATTTTATTTTGTCAAGTTGGTGCATAGTGCATACATAAGCACAAGAAGATTCAAATCTATAAAATTTATACGTAAGAAAATGTTTGAATCAAAAGATTCATTCACAGGAAAATTCAAATCTACAATTTCAGATATAGCGTAGATGCAAACACAGGAAGATACAAATCTAGAAAAGTTATCGTCAAAACAGAGTCTGTGGGACCCAAGACGGTATTGGGTTTTGTTTAGTTCAGTTAAAACTAATTTGTGTATCTTACTTGTGTTAATGAGACAACTAGTTTTAAAGATTTACAACCATCTGTGTTTTCATCTTTCTTTGTTTGCATTTATGTCGAATCTAAAATTCTAGATTTGCATTTTCCTTTTTACTGTGAATGAATCTTAAAATGCAGATATTTTAGTACGCATGAATTTTCTTATGTGGTATATAGACAAAGATGTTAATTTGATAATTATTCTAAAAGTTTTATTGGTTATATTAATAATGATCTAATTTTTTTTTGTTAAGTAATGATTTTGGCTTTTGTTCAAATTTATTTAATTAATTTCTTTATTATTCAACAGGACTTTTGTCCCAATTACAGAATAACATTACAAAGAAAAAAGTAGTACCTATTACAGTAATTAAAATTACGTTTTATGAAATGTTTTTAACATGTGTTGTCTAATTAAAATTTCGTTGAATTTCATGGTTTCAGCATTTATTTGATGCGGCGTTTCGATCTCACTTTATCATTATTCTAGATTCAGATCTTTAACTCCAATAATTATAATTCAAAATTTAAATAGCATCCGTAACACGTCTAGAAAATGTCTTAGCCAGAATTCGCAGTTAACCCAGTCAATCCCGCAAGAAAACACTTTCCGATACGTAATAGTTATTTGTATCACAAGGCCAGAAACTGACCTTTTGTATGAGCGAGTATTTTTGACACGCCGAGCCACAGGCGAGGCTTGCAAATTACGAGCACTAGCATAACAGTTTCTGGACGTGTAATACACAATATTTTATGTGCCGATTTCATTACAAAAATATAAAATGAATTTAATTAATTTGTATTTTATTATACATAACCTAAAAAATTGTGCACTGAATACTTGCATTTGAGCTTAAAATATATTTATTTCAGTGTCTATTAATATTAACGATTTAAGTCTAAAATTTGTCAAAATCTTGTTAATTCTTGTATAAAAAATATTCAACGCATAAAATTGACATCTGCTTGACAACTGTAGTAATGTCAAGATGCCAACCTATAACTTCCGGTTGTTTGCCGGCCTAGGCTGGCAACAAAGAGTTTCTGGCGGATTCTGAGATATGGAAAACTAGCGATGCCGACCGGAGGCATATAAAATACTTTTTAAAAACTATTAAAAAATAAACAAGTCTAAATTATTTTAGTATTGTAATAGTATCCGTAACATCAATTCAGTTTCAGACCTCACTTAGTTAAATCCTGCAAGAAAACACTTTCTAGACTTAAACAAAAATATTTTTGTCAGTTTTGTGGCTCATGCCAACTATTAGAAAATAAACAACCCCAAATTACCCTTCTCTAACGGCCAAACATCATCAAAACGATCATTCCTTCTTCGTAAATATTTGCTATCATTCAATTAATAAACAATTTACTGGAATATTCATCGCTTCGATAGCAATCATTTCGGGGGTAAACCAACCTCTAAACTATAATTTAGCTCTACGTAGACTCTGGGGAAGTGAGAATGTTTCCTCAATGACGTCACGCCGTCCCGACGCCTCGCAGCGGACAATTGGAGAACTATTTACTGTGTGGTGAAATAAGTATGATGATATGAGGATAATTTTGTAACGCGGACTGTCATTTTGATGATGGTTTTTTGATGGGTGAATGAGGGGGGTAGTTTATAAATTGTGTTTTGTTTTATGGTGTGATTGGTTTTCTATAATGTAAATTAGGTTATTGTAAATTTGCTGTTGTTGAGATTATTACTTATTTTTATTAAATCTATACAGGGTGTTTCTATACCTCTGCTACTTTGATAATAGATAGAAAAGAAAGATTTTTTCTCAAAATTCGTAAAAATAGGGGTAACGTCCATTTAACTGTATATTTATTATATTATTTATAAAATAAAATAATAAATAGTATCAGACTATCTACAGATAGTCACTTTTTATATAATAATTAATAAATAAACAGTTAAATTGACTTGCAAACAAGTGGTACAAAAATTTCACTACCCTTATTTTTGAGAATCTTGAAAAAATCTTTTTTTTGTAAGCAGTATATTAAATTATATAACCTATTAAAGTTGCATGCAGAGATATAGAAACACCCTGTATAAAACATTTTACACATATAAAGACATCCTTTTGCAAGTCATTTGTATACTAATTGGAAGAGATGTCAAGATTTTGGTACAAATACCTTGACCAGAAGTGGTATTTTAAACTGCAAGAAGATATAAACGATATTTTACTATTGTCACAGGTCACTGTCACTGTCATGTCATAATCATTTAAATTTTACGTAGTAACAAATGTTAATCGATCATGAAGTACAAGATACCGAAATACTAAATTATAAATATATACTTTAATTATTCTTAAATGATACCAGATACAAAAATATTTATAAAATACCGATTGTAGGTAATAATCACACAATCTTTCATTTAAAATAAAAAAAATTGTCTTAAATTAAATATTTATCGAAATTTTTGGAAAAATTACTACTTCCGGTTTGTAGATTGAAACCAAAAATAGGAGGTGCACAACTAGATGCTATAACAGTCCTAAATACAAAATTTCAACTTTTTACGTCTAACCGTATTTGAGTTATGCGACACACATACGTCCGTACGTGCGTACGCACGTACGTACAGACGTCACGACGAAACTAGTCATAATGAATTCAGAAAAGGTCAAAACGGATATTTCCGTCGAAATCTGAGAACCGAAATTTTTCGCGATTACAATACTTCCTTACTTCGTACAAGGAAGTAAAAATTGCAAAAAAATTGTAATTTAAGAAAGCCTAACTAAAACCAAATTCACCTATTACAGTGTCAAAGCGGGAGGTTATGTGCTGGCCACATCAGATTTTTTATAACGCTAAATAAAACTAAAGTTGCAATATATAAAATATAACAAATGAAACTATTTATTTCTATTTCGCGAACTAAAAATATGTGCAATCCACACAACCCCACTCAAACCAGTGCCAAACAAAAAAAAACTTACATCACGTTCACTAACAAACCACTTCAACAATCAAGTCTTCTGTGACCTGTCGCACTCTACAGGTATGTCAATACTAATAAAACTTAACCCCATGTGTAGCATATCCAGTACCGTACACACATACACACAGACACCGCACACGAGTACACTAGGTGCAGGGGTGAAACGCACACATACACACCGGAAATGTGTGTGTGTGAGTGGTTCCGGTGGGTATCTTGCACCCCATTGGTTCCGGACATAGGTGGCTTCCAATCGACGAAGAGTGGTGGGGGTGGCGAAAGGATGCAAGTGTGGTGACAGGTGCAATTGCGAATGGTGATTTTGAAGATTGGAAAATTGTTTTTTGTTACAAAAATCTCTACTATGTAGTGTTTCTCAGTTATTAATACTTATTCAATAATAATAATAATGGTGTTTAAAAATAATAACATAACATGAGTCTGTCAAGTTGCGTAAAGCTCTGTTCGGACGAGGATTCTTTGAAGATTCTACTAAGATTCTGAATCCTGGAAAAGAAGAAGTTTCAAGATTCTGAATCTTGAAAAATTTAATTCACGGTCTTGAAGCAATCAATAAATTATAAATACTTCTTTTCCAAGACTCATTGAAGATTCAATTTAGCGGCACCGCAATTTAACAGGTATTTCTCAATAGAAAGAAGAAAACTTCTTCATTTCCAGAATTTAGAATCTTGGTAGAATCTTCACAGAATCCTCCTGCGAACAGGGCTTAAGAGGGATGTCTAGTGTCTATTCCCGGATTCCCGCATAAGAGATGGCCGTTTTAAGAATTTTAAATTGGTAAACAATATTAATCGAACAAACATAGATTCGTTGTGCTACATATTTACCATTCTATTTTTACCACTCCAACTTTTACCACCATTCTTTTTTACCGCTATCTTATTTCACCGTTAACCCATTTTTTACCACTCAATTTTTACCACTCCAACCTTTACCTCTGCATTTGTACCATTATACTTTTTACCGCTATTTCGTTTTACCACTAATACATTTTTACCACTCCGTTTTTACCGTTACAACTTTTACCACCATACTTTTTTACCGCTATTCCGTTTTACCATTAATAGTTTGTGGGGCTATAGTACGGTTTTGTTAGTGTAGTAAATACCAAAACCGAGTTTGTGGGGCTCTAGTACGGTTTTGTTAGCTTTGTTAGTGTAGCAATTACCAAAACCGAGTTTGTGGGGCTCTAATACAGTTTTGTTAGCTTTTTTAGTGTAGTAAATACCAAAACCGAGTTTGTGAGGCTCTAGTACGGTTTTGTTAGCTTTGTTAGTGTAGTAAAAACAAAAATCGAGTTTGTGGAGCTCTAGTACGGTTTTGTTAGCTTTGTTAGTGTAGTAAATACCAAAACCGAGTTTGTGGGGCTTTAGTACGGTTTTGTTAGCTTTGTTAAAAAAGAGACGGTGGTAAAAATGGATTGGTAAAAAAACACGTTGGTAAATATGTTGGTGGTAAAAAGAATTAGTGGTAAAAATAGGGCCGGTGGTAAAAATGGATTGGTAAAAGAATACGTTGGTAAATACGTTGGTGGTAAAAAAGAATTAGTGGTAAAAAGAGACGGTGGTAAAAAATGGATTGGTAAAAGTATAATGTTGGTAAAAAATGGATTGGTAAAAGAATTACGGTGGTAAATAGGGATTGGTAAATATGGGGCAAATCACATAGATTATCAACCAAACTATAAAACACAAGACATATTGAACCGCGAACCGACTGAATCGTCGATTAGGTAAAAATTGTTTGTTGTGTAATTTAAAGAAATGTTTTACCTTTTGATTCTATTATTTTATTACTATAGAACAGTTTGTTTATAAACAAAAGTCAATTTTACACCCTTTAAAATTCAGTAAATCACTAGAATCTCTTTTTGTTAATTTTAATGTCTCAAATCATCTTGAACACAATACCTTACAAGTTCAAATTATTCCGAAATTTAATTAGTAAAAAGAATCACTATCAAAAATCACTTTCCAACTAACAATTTTACTTCAATTTGCCATTTGAACGAGTTGGGTTTAAAACCAGCGGTGCTTCAGTTAATCAAAAGCATATAAATAGTCATAGAATTTCACTTCTAGTTTTATAAAACACGGACTGGTGTCCGATATAGGAGCGAAGTTGTGTAAAATGTATTCTTTTATTTCCTAAGGTGTAAATCGAATAGCTACTGCAGCAATCAATCGTGTTGTGCCTCAATGATTAAAATGCAAATGTCCACTTTCCGCATGGTTAATTATCTATACCAACTTCTTTCTCCTCAACCATTTGACATTTCAAGCTCATTAATATGCCAACAAAAAAACCATTAGCTAAATCTGATTAGTTCAATTTCACATGTGTAAATTAATACAAATATCAGTGGCTTCAAACCATATCATCCTGATCTTCTTCTGTCATACGTGATTGTGCGATTGTCAGTTATTAATGTCAAGTGTCAAGTGTTTTTTATCTTTTGTTTGGGTGTAGATTATTTAGAGCAAGTTTCTAAACTTGGTTTGAGAGTTTTTTTGTTTGATTGTTGTAGTTTTGTTGGATTGCGGATTAGAATGTTAAGCAGATGAGAATTTTTTGATATTCTAATTAGGAAGATTTGTTATAATCTGAAAGAAGGATTTTTGATACGTATTTGGCAAATGGAATATTATTCCAATCGTGAGAAGATATTTAGAATATTATAAGAAGATTATGTTTCATTTTTATAAAATTTATTTAAATCTCTACTAAATACTGTTTAAAAAATTTAATATTGAAATATAGTTTAAAATAATTTTTAAATTGTAGCTATGTGTACACTTAGCACTTTCCATTTTGCAACTATCACTCTTAGAAAAAAATTTGTTTTATTTTATTTTGCTTCCAATTATAGAATGGTAGATGTTTTTATAATAATATCCAAAAACTTCGACCGATTCATCTTGGTGAAGATACTCAATCCGTGCGACGACCTTCAAAGCGGCAACGGATAGATTCTTTTTGCAACCAGGACTACATTTAAGACGATCAAGTGGTCAGCTTGAAGCATCCGAGTGCGATTTAATTGCAAGATGTTTTACAACACTGCCGGCCGAGAGACTTGAATCACGGAACTCCGGGTTCATACGCCATCACATGCAGAGGGCTGTGCTTAAGACAATCCTCTACCGTGCTAGAAAACAGCCAAAAACATAGATTTCGCGCGCCACTCCACAGCGTTTATTGTTTTGTTAAATATAATAATCTAAAGATATTGTTGAAGATGAAAGTACAATCTACAAAATGCAAGATGCAGAATTTTTAAATTTTGCTCTAAATCAAAATATTTTAACAATTTTTAATATTATTTTCTATTTTAAAACGAATTAAAAAAATTCGATTAGATATTTCGCAGATCCAAGCTTTGTTGACAACATATTAAAATTTGAAGTTAATTCACTTATAAATAAAAGTTATACAGTGGCGCGCGAAAACTCCCTTTTTTTCAAATATTGCAGTTTTTTTTACAAATATAGGTGCCAAAATAATTTTTCCCTTCAAACATAAATTATTTGATATTTTTATGTTTAACAAAAGAATAAACGCTATAGAATAGCGTGCGGAATCAATGTTTTTAACTGTTTTATGCCATGGGTAGAGGATCACCTTAAACCCGCGGAGTTACTGCCTTGTAATTTGATTAATATGTATTTATTAGTGTACAAATTAAACTAAATTAATGTATGTACTTTTCTATGTTTACTGTCACAAATTATGCAACTAAGTAAAGCAATTTCTATTTCCTATTTCGAAGCGAATCAATCTTAATAAACTCATAAACTTCAAATTCCCATGACCTGTGTTTAATGTAAAGCAAACAAATTTCATTCACCGATTGATAATGTAATTAATTACCGTTTTAGAAATGTTTCACACGTTTTGAACCAAACACCTTTAAATAAGTGAATTACCCTAAAATGAGCTGAGCAAATAACGAAACAAAATACAAGAACTGATGTGGAAATATTCCCACACTTGTAATTTGATTATAAAAGTCTGTAATTCGGAGGGATGCGTTGAGTTGCGCCAGTGGCGTGCGCGAGAATTTTCACTCGGAGATATTAAATTAAGTAGCAGGTATCTATACCGTTGAAACACAGTACGTTAGACGCGATAACTCACTCAATTCTTCACAAATAAGGACGAAATTTTCAGCTCTGAAAAAAAAATTGATAGGGCTTTGTGATAATCGAGTCGAACAACCCCCTTAAGTTAGGATTTTTTGGAGCTACAAGCCTTCAAACTTTGAGATTTTTCATTACTCAAAAATGACATCACATAAAGCGATTTTTCAGGGGGTCGGGGGGAGCGAATCTCTTCGGGATTTTTGGAGAACGTAGAGGAGGAATGATGTTCATGATCACGATACTCGGGGAAAATTAAACCTATATATACCATAGATTAAACTAAATAAATCAAAAAACAACCCCAAATTACTATGGTTTAGTTTTTTATAACAAATTACCTCAACATTTGAAAGACATTAAATCCGTCACAAAGTTTTAAAAATTTCTTATTAAAAAAGCTTATTATAGTGTTGATGAGTTCCTGCAGGATAAGTTTTAATTTATATTTATAATAAGTGTATTTTTTGTTCCACATTGATTGTATGTTTATGTATTGAATTGACGTTTTCTATACCGCTATGTATGTTGGTCCTTGAAATAAATATTTATTATTATTATTATTATCTCCAGAGGGATTTCCAGAATTTGGTTAACACGTCCCTGAAAGAAATGCCCCACATTTTAAAAACAGGCATTTTCATGGTTCGTGTATAATGTTGAAAATTGATATCCAATAAGTATTTCTTTAAAAGCCGTAGGCGTGGAAACCTTCATTGTACTTCTTGAGAAAACTATACCTTTACATTTACGAATAACGTAAATTAAATTATTTTTGTTCCATGATTAGAACAGTAGAATATGCATTTTATGAATCACCTTGTACACTGAAGATTCACTTATTTTAGATGAAAATATTAATTTATTTTTACAAAGATCCAAGCAAAAGTTTCTATATTCTCCGTCCATGGTAGTGCCTTATGGGTCACCCGTCCAAGTATTTAAATTTCCGTGTTTCGCCGTCCTAAATATAGTCCTCCAGGCATATTCCGTATAAACTACAGAGTCATCCAACCATTGGAGCACCTGCACCAGAACTGCCGAAGCGAAACAAACTCAGTCGTATAAACAAAAACTATACACCATTTCAGTTATTTAAATGATTATTAATTTGTCTTTTTGGAGCAGTTAATCTGTGTAGTACCTAGTAATTATAGAGTTATATCAATTAGGAATATATTTTCTTGCGTTCGGCGCAGTAGTAATAATGTTTAAATGGCATTTGGTATTTATTTGTAATTGTAATTATATTTGCACGGTGCGTTAACTGCTTGCTAATTGTTAGTTAATTTCATAAATATTATTTGTTTATAGTTTGTACAGTAGTGCTAATTATAATTAGAAAACTGGATTAATATTTGTAATGAATAGAGAAGGTTAATAAAACTAAAGAAAAACAGATTTACGAGAACTATACAAATTGGATCTGCAATAGTATATTATATTTGAGGGACTAAAGTGCATGATTTAATCCTGAGGGTGAAGTTTATTTCACGAGCCGAAGGTGAGGGAAATAATCACCTGAGGGATTAAAGGTACTTTAGTCCTGTGGTATATACGCTATTTTTTGCACTTCATCCTCAAACGAATGCAAAATAGTTTAAAAGAATACACATTTTGTAATTTTGACAGTAAATTTTATAACAAATATTTATATTGTTACCATAGATACTCTGTAACAAATAACACGTATTTACTTGACAACGGGATTAATTAATTCAATTCCTTGACAACGGGATTAAATATGAAAAATAATCCCTAAATATTAAGACTAAAGAAGAGTTTTAGTCCCGGAAGTGCAAAATAGTTATTTATTATTTAAGGTAAAGAAGTAGCAGATTTTAGCGCAAGGTGCGATGTTTGTCTCTCGACGCGCAGCGGAGGGTTACAATCACACCAAGCGCTAAAATTTGTTATCTACCCCGTGTATACCTAATACAATATTTGTTTCTATAACCACTAAAATATTTAAAAAATTAAGAAAAATTAGCAAATCATGAAGTATTTTTCAAATAAATTTTAGAATAGTAGGTCATTACTTGTTCTATGTTATATAATTTGTCAAGCGTTGATTGGTGACGAAAGTGACAAAACAATAACTGTTAATTTCTCAAAAGATAGAAGTATTTCTGTCCCTGGAGATGAAATATGACGTTTCAGCTGACAGCAGGTATGAAATGTCATCATTTTATATAGGTTATAGAAATTTTTTTATTTATTCTATAGCTGATGTGAAAGAGCTTCTTTATCAACTATTAAGTCGATAAATTATCACTTTAACCGCAAGGGTAGATAAAGTAAAATTAGAGTAGATAAAGTAAATTTAGAGTTAATTTTCTTCAAATTCGTTTTCACAAATTTCTGCATTCACTCTGTGAAAAAGGTACGACGAAAAACATTACAAACTCCGAAATTGTGTTTTAATAATAATTTAATTTAAAATTGATTTTCTTATATTTTTCTTTAACATTAGATATTTTATACACAAACGACAATAAAATAATATTATCGACTCGAGAAAAATAATTCACTCGATCCTTCATCGCTTGTGAATGAACACTTTTCTTTCGTCGATAAAATATAATTTTATCGTCTTGTATAAAATATACCTATTTATCTATTTACTATAAATAGGTACATTGGTAGACATATCTATCACACTATTTACCCAATTTAAGTGTGGGTGTTTTCCATATTTGAATCATCGGGATTACCATGGATATTTAAACAAACAAAGTAATAGATTGTCCATTAGTGACTTAAAAAATATACCCACTTGTGGATTTTGTTGGAATTCGTAAAATTAACAGTAGTTTGCAAACCAATATCATTTTGGGTACCACTGGTTGTCACATATAAATAAAAAAGTTTAACAATAGTTAGGCCTACCGCGCACTAGCGATGTAAAAAGATGACCATTTTTTAATTTGAGAATTTCAACAAAATTCTTTTTAATACATGATTAGTGCGTCCAATACTACAAACCCTTAAATTTTGTTATAGAGGTTGGGTTACACCCTGTATATTAGTAAAATAGTAACAATAATGACGCTACTTAAAACTTGTATTAAATAATGCGCAATTTTAAGCAGCAATTTTTTGTCAAACAGAACATTATATCAATTAAACATAAAAAGAAAGAAACCATAAGTCTCCCATTCCCTTCTGCCTTCCCATATCGTTCTCCACCGTCTAGCACACAACCATATGGCACAGTTCGCGATATCGCCTCTCTGCCATCTCAACTGCTTCATGCTTCCTCGTTCTATTCTAACGTCAATTCCCATGCCGCCATATACCCCCCTGGCCCCGTTCCGCCCCTCTTGCCCGGAAACAGAGGAAACAGATGAACCCGGCTTTTTATGGCGCGCAATTATAATTTCCGTAAAATTGGACAATAATTTACTGGGTCAGATGTTCTGAAGAGCTTTCAAAACTCGGGTGATAAAGCCGGAGATAGATGGAGAATGGACCAGAAAAAGGGTTGCGTTGCCAAAAAGGGTAAAGGACATTTATTGAGACATATTTTAGGTTACTTAAATAATTTTGATATCTTAGCAACTGGCAGAATGTTTCGTAATTTCTGGTGGAAACAGTTAGTATACGATGTCAATATTATTACTATATAAATCAATTTTTACAATTTTGTAACTATACTCTGGACGACCAACAGATATAGTAGATACTCCTCCCACAAATGTGCGCGAAATTGAAATACAGTATTCCTATTGGTAAGCCAGTTTTACACTGATCGACGAATTCGACAGCTGATGAAGTTATGTATGAATAAATAGATACATAATGTTTAAATTTTACTTTACATTACTTTTAAAATTATGTTATACATATATGGTAAAATATTATAATGTTTTAATTTTAATTATGTTCATTTCAAATAAAACGATTCAATTCTTCAGCGTTTTAAAATTTGTAGCTTGTAAACAAGACTTCTGAGCACATCGTACTGCGCAGTTTAGGCTCTGCCCATTTATTTAATTACTCTATCTGTTCGGCGTCCAGAGTATAGAAACTAATTTATTCGTAAGAAAATCGCAACCACTTTGCCTAAGACTTTGAAGTCTCTAATTCTACAAATTCTATACGAAAATGCGATTCGAGTGGTCGTGACCACACGGATACGTATGCTATTGGAATATGTTTGACATGATCATAAAATTATCAGTAATCCATATTGAATTCGTATTTGTTCTTCTTTCTAGTTACAAAATCTCATCTCTTCTTGCCTCAGTTATTATGTTGTCTCGAGTTGATAAAAATAAAAACGATATTTCAAAACGAGACAACACGATAAAATTGGTAATTTTTCTTATTTTGCAAAACACTAACTATACTTCATTTTTTACATTCCGCTTACCTGTAAAGGAAGATATTGGAATCATGCTAAAAATCGGGTAGTGAGTTTTTAGTGGATGAGCACGAATTAGGGTCCTTACAATTCATTTTTGATAGTTTCACGATGATGTCTGTATGTATGTGTGTGTATGTGTGTAGCTATGTGGTCAGGGCCGGATTTCTGTCAGTCGGATAACTCAAATACGAATTACCCAAAAATTTTGATATTTGGTATTTAACATTTGTATATAAATTGGAAGAACCCATTAGATTTTGGTACAAATATCTTCACCGGAAGTGATATTTTTTGAAGATTGAAAAAATTAATTGTCAAAAATTTATATAAATTTGGATAAATATAGTATTTATTTGTATTAAGAATAAGAGACAAAGTTATTTGCAACTTACGTTATAAAAAAATTGTCTTTATCTGGTAGCATCAAAGAACTACAGTAAAATTAAATAAATAAATTTATCAAATAAAAAGTTGAAATCTTGTAATCCATGTTCGACTGAATTTTGTTTCTGTGTAAAAAATATTGACAAGTGAGATGGGTGACAAGTTGACATACTAGTGCTATATGTCATAAGTAAGATATTAAATGTAGTAATTGACCGGAGGATGGCTTCAGCACAGAAGAGTTTTCCTGTGAATGAATCTTTTTATTCAGATGATGCAAATTTCTGTGTTTCAATATTTTAGATTTTTATTTGTATATTTTAAATGGGCACCGGATTGTACGTATACCTACATTTCTGTTTAAAGTCTAGATATGGCGGAAGGTTGTGTGATGGCCACGTCAGATTTTTTTTCCAGAATTCAAAAGCATGATAGAATCCTCAAAGTATCCATGTGTGAACAGGGCATTCGCGGGAGAAAATAATGTACTTTTCCCCCCACGTTTAAAAAATATGTACCGATCAAATAACTTTTTTGTTGTAAATGGTTAATTTTTCTAAATATTTCTGTTGCGTATTCCACTAATAATTCTTCACAGTCCATGCATTCATACTTAAAACCTTCCAAATTATCACTTTCCATCAAAAATCCAACGTTCTCGTGATTAAATCTGACCGTTGCAATGATCGCAGCGCCAGCAGGTCACAAGTCGCCGGGTAAGTCACCGGCAGTCAGACTCAACCCCCTAGTCAGGTGCGCGGGTGCGATTTACCGAACATCTGTCTCGCTGCACGTAATACATATTTATAAATTACCGCATGGCTGTTGGAGTCACATCGGCGGGAAGGATAAAAGGATGGCAGAAGGCTTTGTTGTTGCGCAATTGTGGAAAATTTGATAAACGATGTTTTGTTTTGTTTTTCTATTATTTGTTCTATCGCTTTTGTTCGGTAATGGAGGGTAATAGCGGATTAGATGTTTCAATTTGCGGTGTGCATTATTTTAAATAGTTAGGTAAACCTGTTTTTGGATAAAAACCTTTTGTTTTGATAATCTACTAGACCTCTTGTCTTACTAGTTTAATTGTGAATTGGATATGAAATTCCTTTTAAGAATAAAGTATTTGATACACCGTTTTTACATTAATTAGTTAATAAAGCTGAATGCCTTTTTCGTCTAGATTCTAGTTCGAAATTCATCCGAAAATCCTAGCCATTTTATAGCTATAGTAGTAATATATAGCCTATTATATTACTACTAGCTATTAATATAACAAGAATATTATGCGATTTATAATACCGAGGATGTTGCTAAGCGACGAGGTGAAACCGAGTCTCTTTGAACATCCAAGGGGGCTTAAATCGCATATATTCGCGTTATAATTCAAAGCTTAATCGTATCATCAAAGACAGCTATGTTAAAACAAATCAACAATGTTATCTGTCAATTAGTTGACAATTCGCGTATTATGGAAAGTTTTGATGTTATTATGGTTGTATCTAACGTATTAAGTCCGTAACTAATGAATTATAAGTATCTAACGTAAGTAACTAACGTATTATGTTGTTGATAATTATAAATAAATATTGCATATGAAAAGGTAATAACAGTTGATGATACGATTAAGTATAATATAAATCAGAAATTCCCATCCGAGTTCCGTTCGATTTCCATACTTTTTTCTACTATAAAAATATACGCTTGGCTTTATTTTTCTATTCGAGATTCGTACTAGATTTGTCTACGCATTCTCAGTTTAATATGCAGTCAGTTTGACCAACCTTTAAAAGTTTTGGCTCAAAAAATCGAAGATCTCATTACATGCTTAGACGCATTAGATGCTTGCGAAAGAATTAATTCAGTTAAAATCATGAAAAAAATTTTGAAATCCATATAAAAATTTAATGAAAAGTGTGTTTTAAGAAGTAATTTTTTACATGCTTTATCTTAAGATTAAGATATGTATTAGAAAGTGAAATTCGGCATAAATCTAGTTCCATTCTTCGTCTGTAAATAAATTTTGGAATTTTTGCTTTATCTGTAAAACTTTGTGAGCATTTTAAAAGTTGCTAGGCTGCTTTTACATATTTTAAGGGAATAGTTTCATGCGTTACCATACGACAAACGCGGTGTTGAGCTACGTGGAGTCGATACCCTTAAGGTGCTAGTATAGTTAGCGTGTAGTAGTTCCTTATTAAATTAATTACTCGTGCATTTCGAGTGCTTTATGAACCAAATTTTGGTTACAGTATACTAAATATATGTATTGTCTTTTCTGACTTTTCGCACTTGTTTTGAATAATGGAAAGTCTAGAAAAACATCAAAAATCGAACTTTACTAATAACTCATGCTACGATTGAAATATCTTTTTCAAAAAAATTACACATAATCTACATTAGTATCTTAACATCGGATTGTCAATATTTTTTCAAAAACTATTCCCAATTTCTAATTAAAAAAAAATATCAAATTTTGAAATTTGTTTTTTTGAGAATTTTGAAATTTTTGAATCAATCCGATGTTAAGCATAAAATTATAGACATTTTTTGTAAATAAATTTTTTCTCTAAAGTGCACCTGAATTAAGTTATTAGTAAAGTACGAACGACACTTTTATAGTAGCTATACCCGAGCCTTAAATATCTAAACATCAAAACATCATTCAGTAGTATGAATGACAAATACACGAAAATAAGATAGATTCATTTAAAAATTTAATTATTTAATACTTCAAGCTATCCTACAACGAACAGCGTATAACTAGAAACGATTAAAACATGTAAAAATTTAAATTAAAGACAGTAAATCACCGGCGAAATTGCTTCCAATATATTTTTTAATTCCTCCGTTAAAATCTCTTCTTCTTAAAATTTCTGCAGCTGCTTCAAGTTCCCCCAGCAAAAATCATAAAGACGACAGTTCCATCTTTATGTTGCATTTTAATTAAAAGTCATTAACGTCATAATTAACACGCGCTGCTACGGACTGTGAATTCGCGATGAAGCGCTTGTCATTTCCTGCAAGAAGCAGAGCGCCAGAAGAATGAGGAAGAGAAGTAGAAGAGAACTAAGACGAGGGAAATTAATTGTTTCATTATGACGCTCTAAGAAACTGAGATTAGAGCTGGTGTGAATAATAGTTACAGTGTTATTTTCATGTTGGGGTACAGATTGCGTTTGTTCGTAATTTGTTTCGTTAAAAGACTGTCTGCATATCATTTAAATTGGAAACGAATTGCTGTACCTAAATATCGATAATAATTTACATTTTTGATGCAGTTTGACTGGTTTAATATTTTTTTCAGGTTTAAATCTACCAACTTGACATGAATCGTACATATGGGATGTTTAGAAATATATTATTCTTGTACTTTGGGAGCGCTTCATTTGCCCAAACTGTTTTACAGTCAAACGGTCATTTGACCAAACTTTTATTCTTATAACCTGTTATTTCACCAAACGAAATTTATCTTACACGGGTATTTGGCCGAAATGTTATTTGACCAAACTGGTATTTTACCAATCTGTTATTTAACGAAACGCTGTTAAACCAAAACGTTATTTGACTAAATCGTCATTAGACCAAATCGTCATTTGACCAAATCATCTTTAGTAGGAGATCCACTTATTTGTCCAAACTGTTTTACAGTCAAACGGTCATTTGACCCCGTACAAGATAAACTTCGTTTGGTGAAATAACAGGTAATAAGAATAAAAATTCGGTCAAATGACCGTTGACTGTAAAACAGTTTGGGTAAATAAGTGGATCTCCTAGTGTACTAACGATGTCACTAGCGTCTGTCGCTTTGGCAGTTTGGTCTAATGACGATTTGGTTAAATGGCGATTTGGTCTAATGACGATTAGGTCAAATAACGTTTTGGTTTAACAGCGTTTCATTAAATAAGAAATTGGTAAAATACCAGTTTGGTCAAATAACAGTTCGGCCAAATACCCGTGTAAGATAAATTTCGTTTGGTGAAATAACAGGTTATAAGAATAAAAGTTTGGTCAAATGACCGTTTGACTGTAAAACAGTTTGGGCAAATAAGTGGATCCCTGTACTTTCAGTAATACTACGTTACTGTATCGGTCTATCCTAGCCACATCCTGAGTACAATCAAAAATTACATATTCAATACTTATCTTAGAGAATTAAATGTCATTGGGATGTTACATAGATAATGTTACTAAGGGCGGACATTTGCAATCGCTAGGATATTAATAGGATGTTAATATAGGAAAATATAGCAAGTAACAAGCGTGATGTTCATGCTCTTGAAATGTTCTGGGGATTTTATTTTCTTAAGTGGGTTAGTTGCAGTTGGATACACCTTCCAGTGTAACTGCACAAATATCTCTATGTGTGTTGACGGCTGACGCGCGGTCACCGCACACACGGTTAAATATTTATTTTCACTGATAACTCACAGTATGTGAAGCTACAACACCTCAGTTGGGTAAATGGAATAATATGTTTGGTTTGGTGGACTATTAAGTTAAAGAACTGTTGTGAGTTTCAAATTTTATAACAATTTAAATATATTTTATTGTTGACTGCATCCCAGTAATTTTTCTCCAATCCTCATTATCTACCAGTCAAGTAAATTACTTCACCTATCACAAATTTAGTTTATCTTTGATACGAAACGTAAATTTACTTTTGTCTTTGGATTTTTAAAATTGAATTCAAGTATGTTTTACGAGTGTCAAATGCATTTCTCAATCGACTATAGTTAAGTAGTTTTCTTTGAAGAGTGATAACGTTTTTAAGTGATTTTTTTAACGACAATTTTTAAAATCTTATGGATTTCAATCGGATTTCAAAATATAGTATTATTTTGACAATAATTACTAATGTTTTACATATAACATTATTAATGATATTTTCATGTAAATTACATAAATTTAAATTTCTCCTCTCCTGAGGATGACGTATGTGACGTAGAAACTATTTTTTATTGTTGACTGCATCCCAGTAATTTTTCTCCAATCCCCATTAAATTTGTGATCTACTGGCTTTAAAACGCGCCATAAGTTACCCAAATGAAGCCATTAAAACAAGCACCTGTTGAAATCTCCATACCCACTGAAAAACCGTTTACAACTAACAAAAACAACTGTTCTTTCTCCACTAAAACAATAAAACAAAACATTGTCGAACTCTGGTGACAGATGCAGGGCTATAAAACAACGACGCATCTAATCGTTTCTCGTATTGAAACAGTTGAACAACAGAGTGACGAGTGATCATTCAATCATGGCCAGCTGACGCGAATACAACACAAAGTGAACATAACACAACGCAACGTAACGTATTATCGGTGCGTATCATTTTCACGATCGAGGTTTTAAATCGCTTGGAATAATGATGTGTTATTGGAGAGAGAATTAGCGAGTGCTATGGTCCATTGCCTACCCTCGAAAGGGGATGATTACGAGCTTATTGGATGAATGATGAAAACAGATTGCCTGAGTGATAGGAGAAAAATTAATTTCATTTTTTATTGACGGTACCTTGTCACGTATATAGAAGGAAATATGTTCCATTTTAAATGATTATTTAAAAAGTTGTGTTAGTGTCTGAATGTCCTTTCAATTAGATTAATATAAACATGTTATTTCTTAAGCATTTCGTCATTTTGTCCATGAAAACAAAAAGTTAGACACCTATTCCTTTTTAAGGACATTTAAAACGGAACAGTGGTATTAGAAGATAGTAGTTTTAGTTTTGTTTCAAGACGAAATACAAATTGTGAATTTCATCTTGTTAAGTCCAAATAGGGATGATACCAAAGATCTATTATACAAGTCGGTGGAGGTGAAATGCGAACATAGGGAAATATATGACAATTGAGTTACCATGCTAGGCATCTTGATATACGTGGAAAACTGTCAATGTCAAAGTAGCTGTCATATTATTGAAATTTTTATTTTACCTGTGGAATAATTCCATGGTTAGATAGGTCCGCAAGATTTTAACTTGTGGTGTTATATTAGATCTAAAAATTTTAGTTGTCAAAAAGGAAGAGCGATAACCCTGGATGAACTGCAAATTAAAATTTTAGATACATTTGCAACAATTATGCCACAAATGTTAAATGTTACTTTGCCTTACGGGGCATTTAAAAGAGTAATCAAGTAAGAAATGCAGAAAAGCAACTTATTTCGAAAATGGCAGCCTCTGAAAGCTCATGTTTCTTCATTGTTTTTAATGTGGAAAGCAGCTGTTTGTCGCAAGTGTACCTACCTGAGTGTGTTGCAAAGTACCTAAGTGTGTGACAAAGTACATTGATATTTCACAACAATTTGACAGTAAATGTCAAAAATTAATGGTTATTTTTGTATTTTTTAACTTCCTTGTTTTGCAGGAGTAGAAAAAATAGTGTGTATAACACGTATTGAAAATATTTTGTCGAACTTAAACGATTGCAACCCTCCCTTCACTCGGGCTGCAATTTTCGTTCGCGTTCGACAAAACTATATTTTCAAAACTTGTTATACAAATAACTATTTTGTACTCATCACCTAGGAAATGACATATTAAACACGCAATTGACAATCGGAAATGTCAATTTCCCAGTGCAGTCAATCAGGAAAAATGCAAAGAACACTGGCTTTTCTAGACATTGCAGAGTAAAATCATCTTACAAATAATAAAATTTAGTTTACAAAGTGTTACTTCCGGGAATTATAATTAGTGAAGATCACCGAAAACCGCCAATATTTAAAAATAAAACTTGTGTGCAGCGCGCCATCTGTCAGTAGTAGTGAGTACAAAAAGCATCGTAACCTCAAATTTAATGACAAGACTTCAACTACAACTTGAATGTATTTGATTATAGTTTTATTCGTTACAAAAAACATTGTACAAACCTCTTGCGGGAAGACCCATCCCAACATTCGCGTAAATGAAACCCTCGTTCCGCTCGTGTTTCAAAAAAACCGCTCATGTGGGATGAAAATCTTCCCGCATTTGGTTCGTAAATAACTATTTCAGTACTATGCAAGTACCCCATTGCATCTTGTAGTATCTTAGATGGTGATCAACAATATTGAATATTTCGCCGCAGTCTGCAGCTTTAGCTTTCTCACACATTCATATCAGCATACCGCAGTTTAATAGTCTAAACCGCCACCCTCCACAGCGATCACGATAACTCGGCGTCCATGTGAGCAACACTCGTTTTTTGCGTACAGCTGTAAAGTTAATCAGATTTATCGCTGATCCAGGTTGGCGTGGGGCGGTAATGACGTCGCCGCCCAGTCTCACCCCTTTAATACCCAGCGCGCGACACTGCGACCCGTGAAATGTTTACTTTTGTGTCGCTAATGGTTGGGCCCTAGTGGTGAGAGACACGTGTTTTTGGTTGTGTTGGGGGGCTGACTTTGCAAAGGATTATTTTAAATGGGTTGGTTTTTAAGAGCAATAATAGGATAGTTTACCATTTATTTTAAAAGTTTTTTATTGAAACTTCATGTTATTTAAAAGCGATTGAGAGTAGGGATAAGCCTTCTTTGTTCTTAATAAAGCTGTAATTAATTTTTAAAGTTTGTGTGACGTAAATGTATAGCTGAAAATCTTCTCAAACCATGGGACTGGAATTAAAATGTACTCAACTGTTTCTAAATATTACAAACTACAGGGTCCGCCAAAGGAACCTGACGTTTTCTTTTATTCAACTACAAATTTATGTAACAAGATATTTATTTTCACATACAAGTAATCGATAGTATATTACATGCCATTTTATTATGGAAAATAATTTTGCTTAAATGATGTCCATCACCGCGTACACACTGTTCCAACGTTCCAAGCGGTTTTGCAAATTTATCATTACTCACTCTAGCATATTCCTAGGAATTGCACTAATTTCATTGCGAATGTTTTCTTTTAATTCCTGAATTGTTTGCGGTCTATTGAAATACACCTTGCTCTTCAGATAACCCCAAAGCCAATAATCACAAGCGGTCAGGTCGGGGAGACCGTACCGGCCAAGGAACATTCCCATTTCGCGAAATTACTGCTGCTTGGCTTGGAACAGTGTGTACGCGGTGATGGACATCATTTAAGCAAAATTATTTTCCTTAATAAAATGGCATGTAATATACTATCGATTACTTGTATGTGAAAATAAATATCTTGTTACATAAATTTGTAGTTGAATACCAAAAAACGTCAGGTTCCTTTGGCGGATCCTGTATTAAATACAATTTGGTAGTTTCTTTATTACTGTAAGTAAGAATACACGTGAAAAGTATTATTGAATTATTGTGACATAGATGTATCACTACGTAAAATCATAATTATATAAAGAACTATTAACTATTAACTATTATTATTGATATCCAGGAAGGAATAAATAAGGGAATGATCTGTCTTAATCTTCACTCTCTTTATTTCATTTATTGAAACATGTTATGCTACCGGTTTCGACAATTTAATTGTCATCATCAGGCGCAGATAATTAATTATAGGAGACTCGATGTTCAAAGTAAAATTCAAAATTCCCATTCAACTAGACAATCAACTATTTTGAAAGAGTTTATACTGTTTGACTGAAATAGTTCAATAGGTCGCACACCCAGTAGGCATAAGGTTTCTTCTCAAATTCGAATTATCTTTAGGTCGCAACATTTGCGAATCGAGAAGGTTCACAATTACAACAATTCTGGTTATAGATAATATTAAAAATTTCAAACCGAAATTTAACATGAAGAATCATGAATCATTACCACCCCACTTGACAAAATTAAATCCTCAGGACATTTCAAGAATGAGAACATCCCGCTTGTTACTTGCTATTTTTGCCTACTAACATCCATTTAATATCCTAGCGATTACTAATGTCCGCCCTTGTAACATTATCTGTTGCATTCCAGTGTTAATAATTTGGTAATATTATCCTAGTTATGAATCTCATGTAAATCTCTGAGATGTTTGTATTGAGTATGTAATTTTTATCGTACTTAGGCTAGGATATAGTACGTAATATCCCTTAAAGTACAAGAATTAGATATTTTTAAACATCCCATGGACGATTCATGTCAAGTGGGACCATGTTATACATTGTCATGATATCAATGAGCAAAACTTGGAGCAATTTTTTACGATTTAAGGTGATCTTCTACCCATGGCAGTAAAAAGTCAAAAACATTGATTCCGCACGCTATTCTATAGCGTTTATTGTTTGGTTAAACATAAAAATAACAAATAATTTATGTTTGAGGGGAAAAAACAATTTAGGGACCCACATTTGTAAAAAAAACTACAATATTTGTAAAAAAGAGAGTTTTCTCGCGCCACTGTACAGCTATTATTTATCAGGGAATTAACTTCAAATTTTAATATATTGTCAACAAAGCTTGGATCTGCAAAATAACCGATCGAATTTTAAAAATTCGTTTTAAAATAGAAGATATTTGTGTTAAAAAAATTACAAAAATTATCAAAATTCAAATTAACATATTTTGATTTTAAAGCATAATTTTAAAATTCTGCATCGACCATTTTGTAGATTGTACTTTTATCTTCAACAATATCTTTAGATTATTATATTTAACAAAACAATAAACGCTGTGGAGTGGCCAGCGAATTTGGCTGTTTTCTGGCGCGGTAGAGGATCGTCTTAATAATGCTGGACGATTTCTTTATACATTATTTCAAGGTAGCGAAGCGATTTCTGCCGATAAATTTGCTGATAATCTATGTCCGCTAGTTTAATATTGTTACCAATTTAAAATTCCTAACCCCAGCCATCTCTTATTTGGCGTACTGTACATACCACAAATAATAATTTTATCTGATTTAAAATTAAATCAAAGGATTTATTTTGTTATTCAATGCAATTTTAAGATTTAGGGTCTGGTAGTTTTAAAATAAACGAATATTGTCATACTCTTATTGCCAATTTGCTGATGAACGATCATCCCTCCCTCCGTTAATGCCATGCGGTGTTCCCGATGTAGACATCACACCACCCTAGCACCCTTTCGCCGTTTCATCCCTTGGGATCGTTTGACAATGACGCAACTGACATCTCTGGATTATTTATGGTCATAATTGCATTTGTAGAAATATGTTTTGGGTGTTTACAATCGCTCCCTCGATGTCGCTGGCGCATTGTCGCGTGCGACGTGTGATCCGCCGATAGCGAACAGAATACAGGGCAGGAGTCAGGGAGGATTGGCTTTGTCAGCAGGGATTAATGATTATTGTGATAGGCGTGACATGTGAAATTGTGGAGTGAATATGAAACAATCAAATGGAATTAAATTGTCTTTTTATCCCTTGTGGTATTGTACTAGAGTAAAAGTCAAATATCTAGGACCCTGAGCTGCGCGAGAAGGCAGAGCTTGTCATGTACATTTTACAAAAGTGGAGCTAGCGAGTATATGCTACGCTGCACTTCACTTCATTTTCAAAGAAAACTAAAATATAACTCAATCACAATCAATTACAAAATTCACAGCGTTACACGAAGCAAAACACTACGAACGTCAACATGAGAATAACAGATATTGAAGCTGATGTTCTGTAGAACAGACAGTAGCGTAGTTTCCTCTTGTTTATCATCTATGCCTCTCTTTCTAAGACGAGAATTCGTACTTCGCGCAGGGTTCTGCTTAAATGAATTTACCTCTATCACTTGTAACTTCTCCTAAAAAATTGTTGATAAATGTAACAACCAATGAGTACCCGTGAGTCAATGGCTGATAACCGCACACACAGTTAAACCTGTGACTCACCGTATTATGCCGCAGGCGAATTATAAAATCAGTCGTTTTATAAAACGCCTAGACGTTTTCTAAATGACTTTGGTAAAAACTCTGAACTGAACTAAAGAAACAACCCAATACCTATCTTAGTCCAGTAGCCTTGTCATGGTTATAATGGGCCTAAGTTGCATCAAGTGGTGGTAGTAGGTTTCTATTTTTTTTCTTGTATAGGATGTGACTGAGATGCAAAATCCAAGTTTTCGACCTCGGCAACCCTCCGGAACACTTTTGAATATCTCAAAAACTGCTAAATTTTTGCACTTTTTTCGGTTTCTTACCATTTTGACTATGAAGGAGCACGATTTCGACAAAAACCATTCTATACATTTTTAAACTAGATTAAATTGTCTACAATCTAAAACCTATAATATCTGAACGAATAATGATATTTACTTCCGGTTTGCAGCACTGAATTCCTCGTACTTTTTTCTATAAGATACATTCTGTCAAAAAATTTCAATGGTCTTTCTTGAGCTGAAATTTAAAGTTCTTCCGCGAGAGAATATAGTAAAATTTTTGTAGAAGAGAAACGGTTGGTGTTTCAAATCTGTATATTTTGCCAAACTTTGAAAAGCTGTATCTCGGAAACTATTAGGGCTACCGAGCCCATTCTGGCCTTAGATTGTAGACAATTTAATCTAGTTTAAAAATGTATAGAATAATTTTTGTCGAAATCGTGCTCCTTTACAGTCAAAATGGTAAGAATCCGAAAAAAGTGCAAAAATTTAGCAGTTTTTGAGATATTCAAAAGTGTTCCGGAGGGTTGCCGAGGTCGAAAACTTGGATTTTGCATCTCAGTCACATCCTATACAAGAAAAAAAATAGAAACCTACTACCACCACTTGATGCAACTTACGATGTACTAGGTTACTGGACTATCTTGCTTCAGGGACTAAAAACGAAACGAAAATGACGGAATAACGAAATTAACCGAAAACGGAAACGAAAACGAAATGGTAATTTTTCGTTCAAGATCGAAAACGAAATAAATAATATCGATTACCATTTTAACCGTTCTTAACTTTTCACTATCGTAATAGTAAAAAATATTATTTAATCTATTAATATAAAGCGAATACAAAAAAATTAATTAAGTTAGAGTATGGAATGAGTATTTTTTGTTTCATTTATTTTATCTACAACCTTTTATGATTATATCTGCATAATTTGGATTATATCCTATCAATAAAACGAAAAAATGTTAAAACCATTTTTAACCGGTTTTTTATTTTGGTTCACGAAATCAAAAACGAAATTTTTAGGTGAGAACGTTATACACGAAAATGAAATATTCTGTTTTCGTTGCAATAGAAAACGAACGAATTGTTTTTCGTTTTTAGTCTTGAATTCCATAGACTTGGTTTTAGTAGACATTCTGATTGCACTGAATTAAATAAAAAATCCAATACCCTTCTAGAGTCTTAAATACTCGGTTTGGTACAAACTCTGATTTAGCTGAATTGAATAAACAACCCAATATCATTCGTGAGTTCCACATACTTATTAGTTTTGGTTGATTGAAATAAAGAAATAAACTAAATAAAGAACCTGATACCCTTCTTGAGCGATATAAAATGACGTGACATAATATGCCTACATGCCTAGGCTTTTTATTAAAAGCCTAATGTTACAATCAGCTTACGATATAAAGGTACACTCGTAAATTGGGAGAAAGCCTTGGCATGAATAACTGATATATAAGTGCGTTATGTGGTCGAATGTGATCCTAACAACTTAAGTTCGAACCCAATCAGGAACATATTCCAACTTTACTGCAGAAAAATAGTATCCACAACCAAGTATATAAGTATTAGTTAAAATTAAAATTCAACGATATTTTATTGTGAAACAAATGTCTCCAAAATTACCACAGCCCAAAATTACTGCTCAATTATCACGTTAAACAAACATTACATCAAATTCCCAAAATATTCCATCATCAGCGCCACGCAAGTCCCTTCGGAGCAATTGGGAACTATCGTCGTCATATTAAAATAAAATATGCAAACGAAATGAGCAACCGTCAAACGATCTAACAGAACACACGCGTTAGAGAGACAAATAGTCCGGGGGCTAGAAAAAGATATGCCGGAAAGTGACAAAGGGCTCGCCGAGGCCCTGAACGTGTGCCTTCCGTGGTAATTGATTAAGCGGAGTCGGGATCTGATGGCTTTATTTCAGCAGGGGGAGATGAATTAGAGTTTTTAAGTCATCCAAAGATACATCTGTGTTTATAGTTTGTTACTCGCCGTTGTAGTGTGGTTTATAAAAATGCAGTTGCATTCGATTTAAATAATTTTACGAGTACAAGGAACAGTTATGGAATAATTTGAGGACTTGACTTGCAAAATAATTCAGGATACCCAGATTTTAAAGATTTCAAAGAGGTGGCCAGATTTGAACAGTTTTAAGTATTTAGTTGTTTACATTTATGTTTACGTTTAAGAAAGTTTATCATTTAACTAAATACGAGCATTCACAGTGCTTAAAAGTGGAACGTGTGAGTGCTCGTATTTAGTTACATGTTACATGAATTTAAACTTTAATAAACGTAAATCTAAAAACTAAATGCTTATGCGACTGAAGTTTTTGATTTTGTAAATCAAAGTTTAATTTTATAAACATGATTATAGAACCTTAATCCGTTTGGAGTAGGGCATCTTTCCAATCCTCCCTATTCTGTGCCTTTCTTTTTGCTTCTGCCCATGTAAGCTTGGTGTTCTTTAGTTGCTTCTTCTCTCTCTCTCTCTCTCTCTCTCTCTCTATATATATATATATATATATATATATATATATATATATATATATATATATATATATATATATATATATATATATATATATATATATATATATAAATCATAACCTTATAAATTCTGTCAAATCTTCTCGCGAATTCTTCCTCATTCTCACATTAGCTTGTGTACATTTATAATGTGCTATTTACTTAAATCTTTATCAGAATAATCCTGATTGATATTGCGTCAAGCTTCAGAAGCATTCAACATTGGAAAGGGGGTAGGAGGGATATAAAGGCAAAAATCTCATCTATCATCGGCGATGAACGTCAAAGTCTGTTCATGTTCAAGACACGCCATAGAGAACAGACCACGGACATTTGCTATTCTTAGCATTAAAAACATTGATCACAGATGTCGAATCCTTTTTCTAACAATGTTGCGTGATGGTGATATGACAGAAATAAAAGTTATTCTTAATGCAGTATTGGAAAGAAAAGTACCTACCACAAAATATAAAATATTCTTTATTCACAAGATAAGTAAAATGATAGGAAACTATATTTACTATTATTTTTTTCATTTCAATAATATATTTAGATCTATAGGGTGTGGTGTAACCGAACCTGTGTAACAAAATTTAAGCGTGTATAGTATTGGACGCACTGATCATGAATCAAAAAGAATTTTGTTGAAATTCGTAAAATTAACAGTAGTTTACAAAACAATATCACTTTGGGTAGGTACCACTGGTTGTCACATTTAAATACAAAAAAGTTAAATAATAGTTATGCAGTATTTATTAGCGTAATTACAATTTCTCGCTATCCACGTCTCAAAGTCCGAAAATCACGTTTTTCCACTAGAAGATACATGGTAAAATCCACAAAACCCATTTTTTTACTGGCAATATTATTAGTATTATTGTTGAACTTGTTGTTGTTGTTATTAATTTTCCAGTCCCCTCTTTCATCATACCCAGAATGCCAGATTTTTACTTTAATTCAGGTAAAAATCATGTATACATTCAACAAGTTCAACAATAATACTAATAATATTGCCAGTAAAAAAATGGGTTTTGTGGATTTTACCATGTATCTTCTAGTGGAAAAACGTGATTTTCGGACTTTGAGACGTGGATAGCGAGAAATTAAGGCATTTTCAGACCCATGTTGCATTTGAAAGTTTGTTCTAGACTTCAAGAACTGTCATTTCCCAAAGTTACAGAAAATTTCACCGAGATTATTGGTCCCATGTATTTGGTGCGGGGTCCTTTATAGGTACTTACAGAATGTCTCATTTTTTAATTTGCGAATTTCAACAAAATTATTTTGGATTTATGATCAACATGATCAGTGTGCGTCCAATACTATACACCCTTAAATTTTGTTACACAGGTTGGGTTACACCCTGTATAATTATTAATGTATTGCTTTCTGAACCAAGTATTTCTAAATGATTATTTTATGTTCCAATTTGAACATAATAAACTAGGTATTTGTCACTTGATTTCTGAGCTGAACTGATTTACGTCAACAGATGGATTACTTTGTTCAGAATCAGAACTGAAGTTGAAATGATCCACTCTAATAGAATAGATTCTTTATATTTGACAAAGCTATTTTTTTCTTTATATTTACGTATGTACGAGTAGAATGATCACTGATCATTTGCAAGAAAAGTTCAGTAATGAAATGAAATCTGCGATTGAGGGAACATAGTATTAATTGAAATGATTCAGTTTAGTATAGATTTTCAAATGTAAAGATCAATGTCGTTTATGAATAAAAAAAATGTCACCGTTCATTGGCAAGTCAATTATGATTAATAGTATCTCTGTTTGGGACCACTGCGCATATTAACAATGTCAAAAAACTTTGGTCGCGAAGTCTTCCGGTAGATATGCATGTCAGCGTAAATCACATCAAGCAACACATGGGCAATGAACAGAGCAACAAAACAATATAGAAACGTTAGAGGAAAAGGAAGAAGTATGAAGTGATCCGCGACGTATATGCGTTCAATCATAGTATGCCGTGACGGAAGCGTGCACGGCGCACGCATAACGGTCAGCCGGTCAGACGTGCAAGAACTGCAGGATAACCGAAAAGAAAAGAGTTGTGCCATCTACAAGAAATGAATTCTAAATGAAGGAAATCATATCAAATCTGTCTACTTATTCAGCAATTCAGCTAATATCGATACCACACTCTAAGGAAATTGTGGATGTGGACTGTATCTAACTTTGAATCTGCAAGGCAAATATCGAACTGTTAAAATGAAACGTCTATTATAATAACATCCATTATTCTTCTTACTGTAAATCGAGTTTAGTAGTAAATAGATCCAAATTTTTCTTATTCCGCTATTTAAGGTTGCCAGACGTCCTCTTTTTCAGGGTAGATGGTCGGATTTTTAATACCTTACAATGTTACAATTGTCCTCTTTTTCGAAATTCTGATATTTAAATTGATAACTTTTCGATATTTGCCGTAATACAAACCAAAAAATTATTTTAAATTGTTAAAATGAAGGGTATCTCGCCAATGGTAATAAATTAAAATATTTCTCTTTATTATATATTTCTTATTATAAGTGGTGGTGCCAATTTCAAATTAATTTTTGTATATCTCACTCGAAAAGTTCGCCTTTAATTCCGATTTTAGTTTGTGACAATTATATTTTAGGATTTGAACCCGCGACCTCGCTAGCAGATCGGACAACCATGAATTTCGGTAGCTACGTTAGTCCGATCGGCTGCAACAGTTAATCTATTAAAGTGCATAAGCTATTTAGATTTGTTTGTTTGGGGTGTTTTGAATTTTTGATTATTATTATGATTGTATTTTCTGTAAGATTTTCTTTGTTCAAATTCTGTTAAAATTGCTCGCCAAGCCCCTTTCTAACAAAAATTTGCCTGCGGCACATTAAACCTCGCTTCGCTCGGCGTCCTCTTTTCAAGATAAACTCTACCGCTATTGGATGCATTCCATACTCAACAACTCTATATTGAAAGATCTCAATTCACACCGATTTTTTCGTGTTTAGGATTGTACGTAAAACTATTGTTGTTATAATGTTGAAGAAAGTTAGATTGTAATTTTTACAACGACATTTCAATCGTGATCAAGATCATCTTCAGGTTTCAATATCAGTAAACATTGATAATTATTATAAAGTCAGTCTGAATTTAATTTTACATTTTGGAAGAAAATAAAATAGAAGATTGATCCCTTACGGATCAACGAATATATACAAACATGTTTCGTTTTGTGTGTAAGCTGTATTGAAATTTTACTCTACATTCAAAAGTACACAATGCAAAACTTAGATGTGGCTACTCCACATATAGCGAATAAAACAGTACAGTACAGATTCTATAGGACAGATGCGGCTTTTATTTCTCTTAATTTGAAAGGAACAGGAAATCTTTAAAATCCTTCTGTCACGCCACCGTTGACTACCTTGTTTGCTTAACCCTATCTAGACCTACTTAGATACGCAAGTAAGAAATAATAAGTCTCGTGTCAGTTTCGCGCCATTGGAGCTGCCGCGAGTCAACTGATGCCGGAAGTCAGCGCAGGGCACGCTTTCCGGCCTTCAGCCAGCGCCGGCAAATTCACTTAATTGCTAGGAGAGCAGCTATGCGTAAGAAAGAGTTGAAGTTGATTGATTTTTGAGGTGCGAATAAGAACTGTCTAACGGTTACGGAATTCATAAAAGTAAAATGTGAGGAATCAAATAATATACGCAAGTATAATCGGTCTATGAAAACGGTGGATTTTCGGCACGACTAAATAAATTCGCAGAATTATTATAAATACTTATAATAGACATTTTACAGTTCGAGTACCGTTACTCGTTCTTTAAAGCCGCATTCACAGCTCGAAATTTTGTAAAGTTTGTCATATGGCAATGTGTACTTGCGTTCATAATACTTAAATTTGGTACACTCGGATTTCAATTCGTATAAAAGTATCCAAACCGTAGAAAATATAGGATGCGTTATATTTTTTAAGAAAAAATATTTCTATTATCGTACAAACATGGAAGTTTGGCAATTATATTTACATCTTCTTCTGTTTTCATCAACAAAAACAAACTGACACTCTGTGCTGACACTGACAAGACAAACAACACCACAAATTTACTGTACTGTCAAATTAATTTCTTCAAATTTCGACCTGTGAATGCGGCTTAACCGATTTATCTTTATGTAATCAATATAACTTAAACTAGATTAAGACCTACCCAATTTTAAGTATAAGTGTTAAATTAACCAATCAGCGCTGCCACAAAATTCCAATTTCAATTTAATTATAAGTTCGAACGTTGAACGCTGGTTGGTGAAATAAACCATTTCTAATTGGGTAGGTCTGAATCTAGCTTTAGTACGTTTTTTCCGAAATCCTAGAATACTCTTGATTTTACTTTTTTCTATTTCAGTCTTTTCCCCACTACTACGCCTGCCTAAAACCAGCCCGAAACTCATCATGAGATATAATAGTTTGCATAATTTATAATTTTTTTTAAATTTTTCGGAATTTTTATAATCAAATGCAAATTTTTAACCAAAATTTTAAAAAGGCACATCTGTATCCATTGTTTGTCTATTAAATCCTTGTTGATATAAAATTTTACCATTCTTGTACTGGCCACAAAACACTCGCTACGTTAGTACACTTTATGCTGGGTTTTAGAAGGTAGACGGGCTTCTTAACCGATGTTTCGGTTTACACTTAAACCTTCTTCAGGATCAAGACCTTACCAACCTTAAAAAAAGTTTAACAGTTAACTGAAACGTTGGTTATATAAGAAAAAGAATTGATTGATTTTCAAGTAATTTCACCGTATAAAATGATACTGTTCAACTTTCGAATCATTGATTGATTACTGCCAACTTAAACACTTAACCCCCTCAGTAATAACCCAACAAAACAATCAACGCATTAGAGACTTCCGTCTTCCTTTTTACGTTTGTATGTTGTGTGTTGTGAGAGTCACCCTCCCGACTCCCGCCCACGTGGGGTTGATTTGACGAACCTCAGTGAGGGTAGTTCACATAACGTTCATCCCGTCAACATCACTGTGACATTTCAAATCCGGTCGAAGAGGCCAAGTCGTTGCAACGTGGCATATGAATAAATCACCTATTTGGCGGCTTTTTCAGCATTGGAGTTGATGGTTAATTCGACCTGCTCCAACAAGACCAATGGCTTTTATTTGAAAACACAAACCAGATATAAAATTTAAGTTTCGTTGATGAGACTGTCTACTACTACTATAAAATGTACTAACGTAGCGAGTGTTTTGTGGCCAGTTCAAGTATGGTAAAATTGTATTTCAAGAAGGATTTAATAGAGAAAGAATGAATCTACAGATGTGCCTTTTTAAAATTTTGATTAAAAAATTGTACATGAATATAAAAATTCCGAATGATTCATTCATTTTATGCAAACTTTACACGGTTATATCTCATGATACAAATTAATTTTTAAAATTTTAAAAAGACACATCTGTAGATCCATTTCTTTCTTTATTAAATGTTTATAGAAACATTATCTTGAAGTTAATAATAATCTGACAGTTTACTCGGAACGAAAACACTTTTACAGTATTTTTCAACTTCAAAATGACATTGCATAGCTAGGATGCGGCAAAGTACGAGTTTCGGGCTAGTTTCAGGCAGCACTAGTAGTGGGGAAAAGAGAGTATTCTAGGATTTCAGTAAAAAACACACACCATCTTAAGTTTTCGGTTACATTACATAGAAGTTTGTAAAGCAATTTGGTGAAATGATGATTTGGCCAAATGACGTTTTTCCTAAATTTTGTTTGGTGAAATGACAAGTATAAAATAAAACAGTTTGGTCAAATGACGGATTGACTATACTACGATACAACCACATCTAGTGTCCTAACGATGTCACTAGCGTCTGTCGCTTTGGAAATTTGGTCAAATGACGGTTTGGTTTCATTAAATAACAGATTGGAAAAATACCAGTTTGGTGAAATAACATTTCGGCCCAATACCCGTGTAAGATAAACTTCGTTTGGTGAAATAACAAGTTATAAGAGTAAAAATTAGGTCAAATAACCGTTTTACTGTAAAAAAATTTGATCAAATAAAGCGCTCCCTAAAGCTAGATACAGACCTAAACCAATTATAAGTGTAAGTGCTTATAAATTGAAATTGGAATTTTATGTAAGCGTTGGTTGGCTAATTTAGCATTATAATTGGGTAGGTCTGAATCTAGCTTTGTACTTCCATATCCAGCAAAGAGTAAAACCCTTCGACCATATATAGGAATAGACAAATAACGCAAGCCTTTGTTGTGAAGCAAAGAACTAGCGTAGCGGTGTGAAGAGGAGTATGACCTGCAGACACCTTGAAGTGTTGCAGTTTGCCTTTTATCATTCTCTGTTCCATGACAACAAACCAGAAGTCAGCAATGTGCAACACTTTAGGGTGTCTTCACCTCTTTTCCCCGCCTATAGCTGCTGCTCCCCGCTACCGTACTTCTTGCCTTCACAACATTGTATACTACAGCATTGACTGTTATCTGTCTATTGGGATATTGCACTACTAAGAGATGGCGCTGTTCACCTGTGTGAAATTCTGAACAACGGTGCACTTTACTTTGGCTGTCATAAGCATAACATTGCAGTGTGTATTATCTAGTTGTATTTTTCTTCTGTATGGAGTTTTCATTATGTGTAAAACCTTTCTGGTCAAGCTAGTAGTGTCCGAATTGCCCTCGTCTCAGCACCGGGTCAATTTAGCCGTCAGCCGCCGCGCGGCATGTCGTGATAGGAAATCAGCGGCGGCGGTGACCAGGTGTACAGGCTGTAGGTGCACACGTGCACACACACGCACACACAGAGGGCTGGTGAAGCTTGCGAGGTCTGCCGGGTCGTTCCGAACCATTGGCTACTTGATGCCAAGTGATAGAAAGGGGAGGTTGAGTACAGGAATTGTTGATTTCAGGTGATATCAACGGATTTTAAAATGTCAAAAATATTCGTATTTGTTTTGTGAAACGTGCATTCCATTTAGCTGCCACAAAATTAAATTTAACTAAATTGGTTCTGATAAACCTGTTGTCTACATTGATGTCAATTGAATTCACAAAATAAGTGTCAAGTTAATTTTAATTTACAGGATTTACTACCAATTACAATGTTATTATAGTGGAATCCAACCAATCCATCTCAAACTTGCTTTATATTAGGTATTTAGTCTCTTATTATTATCTTATTGCAATCTTTCAAATAATATTGTACTTTATTATGTAACTTGTTTGACATTAAGGCGCTACACTGGTGCCAAAAATATAGTGAAAAAGGGACCTTGCTATGTTACAAACTGAGCTCTTGTTAGTACACCTACACAGTTCATATTTTATATATAGATAGTTAAAAGATGAGTCTAGAGGGCAACGAAATTATATTTTTGAAAAACTTCATGATATTTTAGTAATAAATTAGTAAAAATAGTAAATTTGGCCGATTTTTTATTATTTTTTCTTGACAAAATATATTTTCGTAGCCCTCTCACGAACAATGTAAGGAAACGGACTATTTAAACAAAATTAATAAATATGCAATAATAAGGCCATAATTTGTAATATTAAAATGCATAAATTAATTCTTATGTTCTCTAATTGTTGTCGCAACAATGTATTGTATGAATTTTTCAATCAAATAATGCTTCCTAATTACTTATGGTAAATTTCAGATTTTTATTTTGAGCAATATATAGCCAGAAACGTGAATTCTGATTCTATTGCAGCAATATTGCGTGCAACAATGGTAGAGCCTTAATATGTAAGTTATTGTTGTATATCGTGCTGTACTGTTATTAGGATTCGTCCTGTTGTACAGCCCTTTTCTGAATAAATAAATAAATAAATCTCAATTAATTCAAAGCGGCAACGAAGAGATTCCTTTTGCAACCTGGACTACCACATTTAAGACGATCAAGTGTTCAGCTTGACTGTCCGAGTGCGACTTAATTGTTAAATGTTTTTACAATTTAACGACAATCACACTGCCGGCCGGGAGACTCGAACCACGGAACTCCGGGTTCATACGTCACCACATGTAAAGAGATTTTATTTGTTTGGTTCATGACAAAAGTTGTGTGCGGGTAGTTCAAGTAGGTACAGAACATCTACCTAATAATCATAAAATGCTTATTGCAGTCACATAATGCCCAAAACCGCAATCGTTTAAGATTAGCCCGCAGATAAGAAATATAGTCGAACAGTTCAGTATTTGCCATATTTATTAACCCGAATATATATTTTACCCCCAGTGTTCCACTGGTAGAGTAAGAGTTTTTCGAAGCTTATTACCAGGGTTGTATTGTATGCCCTGGCGCATCTCAGGCTTGTGGTTTTGACCATTGTGTGACTGTAATAACCCCCGAATAAACGCTAATGATTATTAGGTAGATGAAATGTATTTGTACTATACCTCTACAAATGATAATTTAGTTCTAAATTTAGAATAAAAACTGACTATAGACAATTTACTATTAATTAGGTACTTGGATTTGGACCTAACTTAAACTTGACTTTCCTGCTTTTCTGTTGGCACACTTGCAGAAAGATTTTTTCGGTTATAATAATACTCGCATGCAAAGTATGGCATACAACATTTAGAAATGAAAATTGAAATGACAACAAAAACATTCCTGCACTTTCTTTCGCCACCTAAGGGTTTACTGCTAAGTTAGTATTCAGAAATAGTATAATAATAAACATATTCATTCGTATAAGTACAACTTCAGGCTAAACTTTAACTCTACGTTTAACATGTGTTTAAACATGTAAATATTGAATAAACAAAGTTAAACGCAAATTGAAACATTCAAAAACAATTAATAATATTATAAGTGATTACTTTGACAAGTGAAAAGCAGCTCAATTAGTAATCATAACACGTTTACTCGCTCGCCAATATTTTCTTGAAAAATCTCTAAATAGATAATTATGATAATTTATTTCTTATATTAATATATCTTTATTAATTTAATTAAATATTTTCCCACAACTTTACTACTTTGCAAGTCGTAACTGTTTTCTCTACAATTATACAGCTACTGTATTACTTGACAATACTTTTATTACCCACAGTATAAAAAGGTAATAAAATATAAAATTATAAATTAACACGTGCAAAAGTTGTTAGCAGAGTCACAGTAAGAAATTTAATTATTGTTTTACGTGTTTCAGAATTAGCTAGCAAATTTTGATAAGATATTGTCAGTGGCGTAGCATTTATTTTCTCTTGCCCCAAAAACATTTTAGGACATCAATGCTTAGAGTTAACATTAATTTCGTAACCTATAACTTAAGACGATCCTCTACCGCGTCAGAAAACAGCCAAAACATGGATTTCGCGCGCCACTCCACAGCGTTTATTATTTTGTTAAATATAATAATTTAAAGATATTGATGAAGATAAAAGTACAATCTACAAAATGGTCGACGCAGAATTTTAAAATTTTGCTTTAAAATCGTAATATGTTAATTTGAATTTTGACAATTTTTGTTATTTTTTGAACACAAATATCTTTTATTTAAAAACGAATTTTAAAAATCCGATCAATTATTTCACAGATCTAAGCTTTGTTGACTACATATTAAAATTTAAAGTTAATTCACTTATAATTAAAAGCTGTACAGTGGGGCGCGAAAACTCTCTTTTTTACAAATATTTCAGTTTTTTTACAAATATGGGTGCCAAAATTATTTTGTCCCCTCAAACATAAATTATTTGTTATTTTTATGAATAACAAAACAATAAACGCTATAGAATAACGTGCGAAATCAATGTTTTTGACTGTTTTCTGGCATGGGTAGAGAATCACCTTAAATAGGAAAATAAAATTGGTTCAAATTAAATTTGCTCAAAAGTATCTTCATTTTATTTAACAAAATTCTAAATGTTAACCTCTAAACAAAATGTTGTTAATCTAAGGGTTTAATTTTCGTGAAAAATTAAATTTTGTGACTTACCAGTTTCTCTGTCAGAACGGTCATCCGAAGTGGTAGAATCTCCTAAGATGTCTTGTAGCTGAAGAGGTTCTCGAGGACCTAGTAATAATTCTTCACCATTGTTAACGTCTCGACATGTTTCATACCACATCTGTAATAACAAAATAACCAATATTAATTTTTAAACAGACATTACTTTGAAACTTCTTGATAATTTAGTAGTAATTTGTTTGTTTGTTGTATAATACGAGTATTATTAATTGAACTCACAGTAATATAGTCCATTTAAAAATAGAAACTGCGAGAATTATTAGAAAATTATTATACTGGTGATTCACAACTTCGTGCATATACAGGGTGTTTCTATACCTCTGCACAAACCTTTAATAGTTTATATAATTTGACGTACTTACTGATTATAGAAATTTTTTTTTTCAAAATTCGCAAAAATAAGGGTAGTGAAAATTTTAGTGCTACTGGTTTAAAAGTTCATTTAACTGTTTATTTATTAATTATTACATAAGGAGTGACTATTTGTAGATAGTCTGATAAGGTTTTATAATTTTATTTTATAAATAACAAAACAAATAAACAGTTAAATGGACGTTCAAACCAATGGAACTAATATTTTCACAAGCCTTATTTTTGCGAATTTAGAAAGAAAAAAAGCTTTTTTTCTATAGGGTCTTTCAATAGGAGTGATAGTTTTTTCAATAAAGATTTCTCGGTTTCTGATATTTTATTTATTTCTAGGTGTCAAATTATTTAGTATAGTGTGCAGTTTTATGATGCAGCTTTTGACGCCTCTAGACCGGTTGGAAATAATAAAAAAATATTACCAAAGTTCGAGCTCAGTTGTGGGTGCTCAACATTTATTCACCCCAGAATTGGGTCGTCCTCACCGTTACTCTGCGCAGGCTATAAGACGCACTGTGATAAAGTTTGAGTTAACATTACTAAGACAATAAGCCACCAAGAAGACAACGAAATGTTCGAAGTGAGGAGAAAATCACAGCTGTAGCGGCCAGTGTTGCAAATGAGCCAAATTCTGCCAAATTGGAGCGATCTTGTGATCAGTGTCAACAAAGCCGTGGTGGACATTTGAACGATATCTTGTTCCGAACATAACTGCATTGTCTAAGCTTCCAAATAAAGCAAAAACTAAATTAATATGTCAAACCGTTGACGTTTTATTTAAAATTAAAATCCTATCACTCTTAATGAAAGATCCCTATTTAATCAGTATATCAAATTATATAACCTATTACAGTTTTTTTATTACTATATTCATTAAAAAATGTGCGGGACAATGAGAAGTGCTAGAAAATACATAATATTTGTAATATTATACAACTTCGCAAAAAATGAGTAAGTATTAATAATATTTTTAAACATTGTTAATCTACTCAGCACTTTAACATACAGCATTGAACTAATTATCTCTTTTGAACCAATTCTTTCGACATTTTAATCTGCTAGTCATACACGTAATTTTTGTATTATAAACTAGGCGAGGTTTATTATAATAATTAGTGTCAGGCATACAAAGGATTGCATTATTACGGACACGCCAAAATAACAGGATCTGCCATTGAACAAAGTGTTGGGTATTGATGGATTAATCATTGATCAGTTATTGATCACATACGAGGTATACAAGATAGATTGAAGGACTTTATTAACAGTTAATTAACGGGTTATCAAGAGCTGATAATAGGGAGGTTTCAAAATTAATTAGAAAATAAAAAGACTAAAGTTGATGTGTTTAAATTAATTTAAAAATGCAAAATAAATATTGAATAACATAAATTAAACATTTAATATAAAAAAATTATGAACTACCTATATGAGATTTGAAAACTTAAATACCAACTTAAACATAATTATTATCAAAGTCTTATGCAGTTTTGGTAAGACAATTCAGTTAGTGCGAGAGTATACAGGGTGTTACCCAACCTGTGTAACGAAATTTAAGGGTGTATAGTATTGGACGCACACTGTAAAAAATTATCGCGATTTTACATACATATTGTAGTAAAAATTATACATCAAAAATCTGTAATTCCTATTTTACAGATATTTCTTTGTAATTTGGCAATACTTATGTGATATTATTAATTAATTATAATTTTCTTAATATATTGTGTAAAATTACTACTGTTTTACAAATGACAACAGTAATTTTCCAGTAGTTACGTAATATTAATATCATACTGTAATTTTCATAATTTATTATTGAAATTTACTACTGTTTTATTAATGCATTACTACAATATATATGTAAAACATAAATACAGACAAATTTAGGAAATATTTACTAATTACGGTAAAAAATACTACATTTTTGCAGTAAATATTTCTGTAATGTGCTTTGTAGTTTTTCTAGATTACGGGTGTAAAAGTACTAAAATTACATAATATTTCAAATTTTTGTGCTGCAGAAAATATGGAAAATTACAGAAAATATGTATATTTACACAAATGACGTTTGCTATACTTAAGTAAAAATTTTATGTGTAATATTACTAAATTAATTATTAATACATAATAGTTCTGGAAAAAATTTACATATTCATTGTAAAATTACATGTACATGTAAAATTACAGTTAATACTTAGGCATTTTAGTTGCCTAAGTTTCGTATGTAAAATTACACACATTTTTTTTTTACAGTGCACTGATTCAAATGACACATTCTGTAAGTTCCTACAAATTTCATTTTTTCCTATTTATAAAATTATTACCTATTACAATAATGTAATTATGATTAATTACGCTGTATAATTATTGTTTAACTTTTTTTGTATTTAAATGTGACAACCAGTGTTATCCAAAATGATATTGTTTGGCAAACTACCGTTAATTTTACGAATTTCAACAAAATTCTTTTTGATTCATGATCAGTGCGTCCAATACTATACACCTTTAAATTTTGTTATGCAGGTTGGGTTACTTTCGTTCACATTGAAAAAAGGTACTAGACTAGCTTTGAACCGGAGTCCAATACTTATTTGTGCTGTATTTGAATAAATATAGCTCAACAAAATATTTAATTTAGTTAATTGAAAATATTCTCAATTTATCTTCAAACTCGAATCAATTAGTTTTGCGTTAAATATTGTATGTCACTATCAAAATATATATATGAACTGAGATATGTTTTTTCACTTTAATAAAGTAATTTAAAATAAGTTACATGATTTTTTATAAATATATAATGTAGGTATGCAGTACAAAAAATATATTCGTTAATCGTCGTCTCTGTCTCTGACAATAATTTAGAGCGAAATTATAATTTGCAATTACGCAAACTTGTAACTTTAACATTCATTATCTTTTATTTCACTTTGCATAATCTCAATGGTTATCTATCTTCTTTTAGTTATATTTGTTTTTTATTCTTCATCTGTTACTACTATTTGTTTTTTATCTATGAGTCAAGCCGCGGTAATTTATTCATGTTCAGATTCTAGATTTTAATCTTATGTTCATTTGACGTATGTAGACTGCCTAACTGTATTTTACAGATGCGATATTTTTCTTTTCTAATTGAATTCATTTGTTTTAATTATAAGAGATGTGGAGATGGTGTCATCGGAATTGTTACCCAAATGTATTTATAGATTATTTTAGACTACACATACTATGTCAAACACAATTGATTTTTTCAAGAAACCTACCTACTTGACATGAACTGTTTTTGGTAGGTATGTTAAAAAATATTTTATTCTTGTACTTTTAGTGACAACATCCTGAGTACGATCAAAACTCAAATATCACTGAATAAAAAAAAATTAAATTTTGTATATAATAATCTGACAACCTAGATTAGATCTGATTAGATTTTGGTGTTGATCGTGCAACCGGAAGTGGTAGTTTCTTGAATATATGAAGAGATTTTCTGTAATATCCTAAAAATTTATGAATTAATAGGAATTTTGTAAATAACAATGTATACTAAATGTTACAAAAAGATAAAAATTCTACAAATTTGTTACAATTTTGATTTATCTGCCTACCTATGAAAACAAAAAATAAAATATTTAAGTGTTAATTTCATATGAATTTTTGACTTTTTGGCAAATTGAAATGGAAAATATGAAATGTCATTTATTATTTATAGGGTCATAATAAACTTCCTTTCTACAATGGTATATTTGTGAGTAAGTACATTCATACACTAGTAAAATAGTAGAGTATGGCGAGAGGCCATGTGTTGGCCACATCGGATTTTCTCAAGTGGGTTCTGTTTTCATTTCAAATCCTGCATTCTACATAAGTATTATTTAGTATTAAGACGATCCTCTACCGCGCCAGAAAACAGCCAAAAACATGGATTTTGCGCACCACTCCACAGCGTTTATTATTTTGTTAAATATAATAATTTAAAGATATTGATGAAGATAAATGTACAATCTACAAATTGGACCATGCAGAATTTTGAAATATGTTAATTTGAATTTTGACATTTTTTGTTATTTTTTGAACACGAATATCTTTTATTTTAAAACGAATTTTAAAAATTCGATCAGTTATTTCGCAGATCCAAGCTTTGTTGACAACATATTAAAATTTGAGGTTAATTAACTTATAAATAGAAGCTGTACAGTGGCGCGCGAAAACCCTCTTTTTTACAAATATTTCAGTTTTTTTATAAATATGGGTGCCAAAATAATTTTTTCCCCTCAAACATAAATTATTTGTTATTTTTATGTATCACAAAACAATAAACGCTATAGAATGGCGTGCGGAATCAATGTTTTTGACTGTTTTCTGCCATGGGTAGAGGATCACCTTAAATAAATGAAAGTCATCAAGTTCCAAAATAATTTAGTCCGGTTCTGTGGTAAGCGGTACGGTCAACAAGTTATCCGTAATATGCATTATTAACAGGCCTAATAAAAATGCCGTGATAGCACCCTGTGGCGCTGTTCAGTCTATCCGATCGATTGCTCCATTACTAATGAAATATTGGAATTTAATAACAACTTCGACAATACCAGGATTATCAAAAAACACGCACAACCAGATAATTACACTCAATAGAGACATTTTATTTGTTTAATTGTTTTATCTTCGAGTTAAAGTCTTCTGTAAATAAATTACTAACTAAATCTAAAAGTAATGACAGTGGAAGTATTGTTCGTTGAATGTGTTTCGGTATTTCTTCTTCTGCAAATATTATTTTCTAATGGATATTCAGTATTAAAGTTGAAATAATCACAAACTAATGGACTAGGGACAAACTGAATAAAATATTACATATAAATTACTTTATCGTTCGGTTCAAACCTCATGATGTATTAAAAATATTTGTATTGTTATATTGAAGTATGTGTAGCAATGTAATAGATTACTTATGAAATTTTTTATCGTCAATTAAATGTCGATTGTATGTATATTAAATGTTTTATTGACAAGTGAATTTAATGATGGCTTCTCACAACTAATAGAAATAATATTTGCTGCCACATTGATTTTGAACTTTCTCTACGTTTTTACCGAATTCCTGGAATACTCTCGAATTTTTCCATTCCACTCTTTTTCCCACTACTAGAGCTGCCTGAAACTAGCCCGAAACTCGTACTTTGCCGCATCCTAACAATGCAATATCATTTGAAGTTGAAAAATAAAGTAAAAGTGTTTTCGTTGCGAGTAAACTGTCAGATTATTATTGACTTCAGGATAATGTTTTTATAAACATTTAATAGAGAAAGATGGATCTAAAGATGTGCCTTTTTAAAATTTAAAAAATTAATTTCTATCATGAGATATAACCGTGTAAGGTTTGCATAAAATAGGATTTTTTTGTAGAATTTTTCAATCAAATTTTTAAAAAGACAGATCTGTAGATTCATTCTTTTTCTATTAAATCCTTGTTGAAATACAATTTTACCATTCTTGTACTAGCCACAAAACACTCGCTACTGTAGTACATTTTAAGCTGGATGTAGTAGACGGGCCTCTTAACCATTGCAAATTCAATTTTAATTTAATTTTGCTGCTAACCATTCAACAGGATTTACTCCCAATTACAGAATGGTAGATGGTAGTGAAATCCAACCATTTCGACCGATTCATCTTGGTGCGACAACCTTTGAAATTCAAAGCGGCAACGGAGAGATTATTTTTGCAGCCAGGATTACATTTAAGACAATCAAGTTGTCAGCTTGGATTTAATTGGAAAATGTTTTTCATCTTAATTAATTTTATAACCAAGTTATAGTTTGCTTCAGAAATTGTTTACGACTACAAACAAAGCGAGCTTACCGTACAAATTTGATTTGATTTTTGCGGTTTTATGACAAGATCTAAAGAGTTTGGTAAAAGTAAAGATTTGTAGACTAACCTGTCCCCCTTGAAGGAAATGTTGCACATTGATTTCTGAGCTCTGATTGGTTGTCCGGATGAATTTTATCCAATTGTTGTTGTCTGAAGTGCCATCCAGCCAACCACGAACGCCTGAACCTGCTACCACCTGGAAGAACAAAAAACAAACCCTTATTATTAAATATTCAAAAAACAGTCGCATAATTATAAAGTAATATATCAAATACCTAGTGGCATAATTTAGGGTACGTTCCAAAATATTCGTTACCACGATCACAGTGCTAGTGGTAAATTTGTATTTGTGAATCGCGATCTCACAGTTTTAACTTAAAAACGTTGGTTTGTTATGTTTTTTACTTTAGTACACGTTGGTTTGTTTTGATTTTGAATGGCTGATTTTTCTCTGTTGGAAATGATTAGATACAAACGGACATATCTATTCAAAATATTTGCGAAATTGTATGTCAACAAATGTATAATTTGTGTAATATTATTTTATTTAAGGATGAAACAGTATATTTTTGTGACTTGTGTGCTTCCATTTCAATAAATATTCTAACTTAAATGTCAAAATTTTACCAAAGCGAAGTTACTAAGAGAACCGTCACATTTAGTTACAAAAGAATTACCGTAACATAACACCACGGTAAACATGGTTTAATTTTGGAACATACCCTTAGTACAAGCGATTTTAGAATTATTCAATAAAATTGGAGTTACATGTGGCTAGAGCACTGCCCGGGCCGTAATTTTGGAGCCCGACCCGCCCGAAGCCCGACTATTATTAGGCCCGGCCCAACCCGGCCCGACAATTTCAAATTTTACCAAAGCCCGGACAGCCCGAAGCCCACCTGCTATTTGGCCCGGCTCGGCCCGGCCCGATCTTTTATATATTACTGTAGAAAAATTGACTATACATTACGAGTATATTATTATTATGAACATAAGGACTATATACATTTTTTTAAATGAGGTAAGTCTTGCTAAAGATTGGACTTACTAATTTGAAGGTTAAAATTCATTAGTATTTTGGAGTAGAAACTACCATCATCATTATGCCCTATCCATTATCCATTCAAACATGCAGAAACACTTTTCTTGTCAACGCCAGCAATTAAGCTAGATTGCGCCCTCATTTCCCAGGATGCGTATTTTCAAATCATCCAATATCTAAGACCTAAGATAAAAGGGATGCTCAATTACAGTTATAACATAACATTTCATTCAGTATGATTCTGACTGTTTCGTTACTACATAACTATTTCTTAAAACTCAGGTTCAGGTTCGAATAGTCAGATAAACACTTTTCAGTTTTTTTGAATAAAAATCTCCACTAAAAACCTTGAATATCCGTAACCTGATAATCATTTTGCAATTTTACTTTAAGGTTAAAATAAAAAATTAAGAGACCAATTTGTAGAGCAGAAAATTCTCTTTAGGAAGATAGATCATAAGCGATTTTCATGAAAACGCATAGTTTTCGAGAAAATCATGAAAATATATTTCAATTTCCAATTGTTTAAAATAGAGTGAAATTTTATCTCAACACACAAAAATATCCGCCATTCATTAACGGCATACAATATCGACTTCCGGATCTCAGCATTCAATTTCTAGAGCATTTTTTTATAAGAAACATGTATTTTAAAATAATTTGGATCTCCAGTTTAATCATTGTTAAGTGAAATTCTTCGATTATAACATTTTTAAAAATTTGTATTTAACCAACTGTATCTATTAAACGCACAGAGATACCGACTTCCGGTTGTAAAAATCAATTTTTTAGACATTTTTCTGTAAGAAACATTATTTTTATAGTTTTGGAAGCTGTGGGTTAGCCAAAATTTGAAGATTTTCTTTGCTACAAAAGGTGGCGAAACGTTGATCATTGGACTAAATAAATAATTTAATAAACCGACTGCATTCCTGCATCTTTTCTTTATTCATATAACAATTATTATAAACTCAAATAAAATTAATATAGATTATAATTAGTTCATTTTTGCAAATACAAATTATTCCAAGTGGAAAACCCAAAAAGCAACACAATACAAAAGTTTCGGTGACAAAATATGGAATGGTACAATATCGATCCATACTGAGTTAGACTTCGCAAATACGCCTGCCGTCTTTCCATCCCATTACACCCTCTCCGCAATCCACTTTTTGGTGTAATTAAGACCGAGATCCCTGTCAAGCTCATCGCTCTCTACCCTCATCTCCTCCCTAGTGCAGTAAAACCGCCCTTACATCCCTGTCCGCAAGCGCTAACATCCCTCGCTGAGACCGCATTCGAGGGTCGGTGGATCTTCGCGATTCGCTAACCGCAACCGGAGTAGCGGTTAGCGGTGAAGATTTCCGGTTCGCGGTTAGCGGGAAACAAGATCGGGAAATACGTTTTTTGTGTTCTGTCATGGGTGGATGGGTACAGAAGAGGGAGTTATTTTATTAAGGAGGGTGGAGTGAAGTATTAAGGATTTTGCAGGATATCATTTTAAAAGTTTTTTGTAGTAATCTAATATAATATACTGGGTGTTATAGTTATTTAACTAGTGTGTTAATGAGAGCGTTTATTAATTGAGACATTTTAATTGTCGAGATTATTAATTGGCTATTAGGTAACACATGAGTTAGTTTCAATATTTTTCCGTATTTCATACCTTTTTAATTTGGAGAAAAACTAATTTCATTTCATGACAAATATGTTAGGTTAGTCACAATAATTGATATTGCTGAGCATCAATATTACGTGAATATTATTAGCCAGAACTGTCAAAATCAATTCGTTTTATTCTATTTACCATTTTTACAACTTACGTGTAGATAATATAACTATATTACGTTGATTAATAAAAATAATGCATTAATAAGGTGCATTACCATAGTAGCAAATTAGTAATCCAGTCAATTATATTGAAAGGAGACCTTAAAAATGAGTTATTGCCATGAAAAAAGTTTTCAAAAAGTTAACAGTTCTATAAATATTTGAGATATTACGTATTGATACATCTACGTCACAATAATGCGTTTTACGTGTATTCTTACTTACAGTAATAAAGAAACTACCAAATTGTATTTTATATTTTGTAACATTTAGAAACAGTTGATTTTACATGAGTAGGTAGATTTTAATTCCAGCCCCATGGTTTGAGAATATTGTCAGCTATACATCTACGCCACACAAACTTTAAAAATTAATTACAGCTTTATTAAGAACAATTAAGGCTTATCAGTACTCTCAATCGCTTTCAAATAACATGAAGTTTCAATAAAAAACTGGTAAACTACCCTATTAAAATATGGCAGTGTTTGCTTTTGGAGCAAAATGTATAGATATTGGATCCAGTTGACTCCAGTTTAGAAATCGAGTTTGAATGCTACACAAAATAAAACTGTGCTGAGCGGTTCGGAATCCACTATAAGCTGTAGGTCCTTTGCATGCAGTTGTTAACCACTCGCTCCACTAAATTCAAGTAAAATCATCAATGAAATCGGTGGAATTCCCGGTTAGTATAGTATTACTAAATAAATTTCTACAGAGACCACAACAAAAATATAAATTATTAAGTAAAAACGGAATGCTCTTACATCACAAATACGAAATGCAGTAAACAAATGACAAAATGCCTCCACTTTCAACCGTAATATCCACATTGTACTTTCTATTCGATCACGCCAACTACGATATTATTTATGCAGCGTATTAGCCGCGCGTTTGTTAAAATACGTATATAAATAAGTTTATTTATGATTATTGCACAGATTATTGATCCGAGCGCGCGTTGTAAATCAAACTTAACGGTAACCGTAAGCACTTATTCACTCCAATTAGTCTTATCTGGTACCGGCCACATAAATGTATGAGTCTGAGATCGCATAGTCTACCACAAACCCATACTTTACCTAGACGTTGTACAAGTTTTACTATATGTAATGAAACAAAGATACTGGAAATTTGCATGTTGTTTCATCAATGTTCTCGTAAATCTTTTTTTAATTGTTAAAGAGGTGTTAACGTTAAGAAACTAATTGTTAAGTTAGTAGGCACACAAGATTAAAATAAAAATTATACAGTACACTTTTTTCATGCTTCTAAATAGGAACTTGAAAAAAATCGCTGTTTTGAAGCTATCAATGAACTAGAATTTCTTCTTTTCCAAGACTCATTGAAGATTTAATTTATCGGCGCCGCTATTTAAAAGCAAAGTATGAAAGGTATTTAAACATATTGTTAAGTAAGAAAGGAACTGAAGAACTAAATTTCTTCGACTTAAACTTTGGTAGTATTCTCTTTTACGATTCGAAAACCTTGTTTATCTACATAAAAAATGTATCTCCACAAACAATTATTATAAGTACCATAAGTACCCATGAGTGGCTGGTAACTGCACAGACGATAAACATATTGATAACTTTATGACTTGGAATCCTAATAATAACAATAATGAGTTTTATTTAAAACAAAGACAAACAACTAAAAATTAAATAAGCAAAGATAGCATCTCTTTGTACAGAAAATATATTTTTCGAAGAACAGAACTAAATTTGAATCAATGCAAATATTTATATAAAATTATTGACAATATGTGAAGCTGTTCCACCTAAATTTGGTAAAAAAATTGTTTTAATTAAAACCGTCAAAAATATATTAAAAATAAATACATACATATTCTGCTATATCCCAAATAGAGTTGGTACAAATCCCGTAAATAAAATTTTAATTAAAGAATAAATTAGTTAGTAAGTTTAGTCTTCAGAAACAATATAGGTACTGCCATCTACAGGTAACTTCACGAACTAAATTCTCACCTGAACCGTTACATTGAGAGCGCACACCTGTAACTTTACCTGAGTTACCTGCCTACCTGTAGCACAGACACGAACCAATTTATAACTTTCAATTGAGCCGGTAGATGTCTCGTCATATCCTCTCATTTATTAGCTACCATATTTATTCGTATCCGTCTACTATAGTTGATTCCACGTAAGTTTGTGATTGCGCAACATTATATCGTTTACACAGATATAATTTGTGACAAAACCTCAATTTTATTTAAAAATATTTACCTGCCTTCTTGCAGAAATAGGAATTGTGTGTCCATTATTTGCTTTTTAGAAACCTATACATTTACGTTTGTCATACAAAATCATTCATCTATTATTACGCAATCACAAACTTACGTGGAATCAACTATACCTAAAATCCAGCATAAAATGTACTAACGTAGCGAGTGTTTTGTGGCCGGTACAAGCATGGTAACATTTTATTTCAACCAGGATTTAATAGAGAAAGAATGGATCTACAGATTTGTCTTTTAAAAAATTTGATTTAAAAATTGTACATGAATATAAAAATTCCAAAAAATTTCCTGTTTTATGCAAACTTTACACGGTTTATCTCATGATACAAATTAATTTTTAAAATTACATCTGTAGATCCATTCTTTCTCCATTAAATGTTTATAAAAACATTATCCTGAAGTCAATAATAAACTGACAGTTTACTCGCAACGAAAACACTTTTACAGTATTTTTCAACTTCAAAATGACATTGCATTGCTAGGATGCGGCAAAATACGAGTTTCGGACTGGTTTCAGGCAGCCCTAGTAGTGGGGAAAAAAGTGGAACGTAAAAAAGTAAAATCTAGAGTATTCTAGGAATTCGATAAAAACGTAGACGAGCCGCTTAAAGATGAATAATTGCCTCACTAACAGTCTTACAAATAATTTAGCAGAAAAATGTAAATTTTGCAGACTTTATAATTTGTTTTTAGGAAGTAAGAATACAATTTGTTTACTGTTGTAGTTGTACTTGAAATCCGCAAATAGAAGAATCAATTTTCAATTCCAGTAAACAATCAGATAGCAGACAATTCAGACAATTTGACAAACTCAATTTAAACTTGAAATAATCTTCGATTTCTTATCTCCATTCTCCGTACTCCCGGTGACCTCCCTTCGATTTAATTAAGTTTTACGCTGGAATTTACTGCACAGAACAAACAGCTCAAGACGATTCCCTTCATTAAAACTTTACTAATTATTCGAGGGAAATTAACAATGGCTGAGAAGAAACTCAATAAAAAAAGAAATTAAGGAGGAAAATAAACAGTATTGGAAGCGATAAATAATTCGCTTGTTGTTTATTAGTGAGCGGCAACCATTTGCATCATGCAATTGCTATCCTAGATCTGAGAAAAAATATTTGATTTAATTGTTCGTTTATTGTGAGCAGAGAAATAGGTTGTTCATACAATGTCAAAAAGTCAAAATGTTAATTTATTAAACAGACCTTTACTTAAGTGTTCGTCTATTCGCTCAACTTAAGCTCAAATCTTTAATATTATTTCAAAATTAATTTAAATTAAGTATAGTCTACTGTAGATTATTAAACAACTTATAAGCGTTATTTAGAATAAGAAATAAATAATTAAAATGACTTCTGCACGATCGATCATTTTAACGTTACTGCCTCTGTTTTCAAGCGGAGAGTTGTAAAAGCGCATTTTTGGTCATCAAAACGTTTGAATAGCGCGGAAATATAATCAGTAAATTTGTGTTCAATAAGCGCAGATCGTAACATTGAATAAGCTCATTTTTCGAAAATGAGATTTCTGACCATAACAAGTTAGTCCAGATCGTCTTCGACTATGATGGGGTTAAGTTAGGCAAGAATATTTTCTAGTTTTAAAATTTTTTAAAAATCTTGTTAAAAATACTCTTCGAGTACCTAAGATGGGGTTAAGTTCAGAAAAATGTTAGGCAAGAATATTTTCTAGTTTTTTAGTGGGTTCGGAACCACTCAGAACAATAATTGGTATCTAACTATTTTTCTAAATTAGAATAGTGTGTATTAAAATAATATACTGAGTGGACTGTGGCAGGATGCTATTAAATCCAGTGGTATTAAAATTGTATTATTTGAGAAAACTATCTTTAATTTTACGAATTTTGGAAAAATTCTTTTTGTTCTGTGATCAGTACGTTGATTAGTACTATATACCGTTAAAATTTATACCTGAAGTTATGAATCACCCTGTATATACAGGATGTTCAGAGAAATATGGTCAACTTACAATTATTTCCTCCTATAAATAAGTGTAGTTTACTCAAGGGGAACATTTTTAGTAGTATTTTATTTATTTTCAATAAAGAAAGAGTTATGTGGCCGGATACTTGAAATTAAATTCAATTATTGTATTATGCAAACATTACCTACCTAGTTATTAATTATTAAGTACAACACAATCTAAATATTTAATATTAAAACTACCTATTCAACCAGTGGCCCAAAACTATTTGCTTCACAAACCTCAAAGACTAATTTTCGAATTTTGAAAAATTCTTTTGTTGCGTGATCAGTACGTCAAGTACTACATGCCATTCCAATATGTACCTTAACTTATGGTACACCCTGTATAACTCTATTTATAAATTAAAATTGGTACCCGTAAGTTGCACCCGTAAAATTCTATACCGATGATCCACAGAATGTGAGGCAACTACACTCAAACTCCGCACAAAACATTATCCGTGTGATCTTGCATCTCTGAAAAAACGAAACCTCCTCTTCTCTCCTATTGTATGATTGATGTTTCCCACTAGAGTAGCAAGTAGCAAGCATGGCACATGTCGCCAGCTAGTTCCTGCCGCCGCCGCGCGTCGCGCGCCGCCCCGGCGCTGTCATCACTCATCGATGATGTAAGGATGGCTGCGCCCCGTCTGTTGCACCGCTTCCGCTTGAAAGGAGGCAGTTTTCTTTACTGGATTTTCCGCGTCAGGGGATTTTCATTTATTTGTGGCAGAGCTGACTTTGATATTTTTTGAGGAAAAAACGCTGGATAAGGGGATTAAATGCGACATTTGCAAGAGCATAAACGAAGGTTGTAGTTACTTCAGATAAATTAGTCAGTTATTAATGGGGGTTTCCAACCCTGCGGGTTTTAAAGAAATACTTATTGGATATCAATTTTCAGCATATTATATACGTTATAGAAAAGTGAAAATAATATTGTTAATTTTGATAGATTTATTACCTTTTTATCGAAATGAAAATAAAACTCATATGAACAACATTGAAACCAAACCGTGAGTAGTTTTGTTTGTGTAAGATCGTTTTTTGTCGTTTTGAGTACGAAATGGACGACAGCATCTGGTTTCATAGCTGTTTGTGTTGTTTTATTCAAATATTATGTAATGCAATTTTGATAGTAAATTAATTTCAATTATTCTGTTTCTTTCACAATAATGAAACCAGTGGCACTCAACATGTTTTCTTTAAGTAAACCACCCTTAATTTTGCGAATTTTTGAAAAATTCTTTTTGTACCGTGATCAGTAGAACGTGTTACATTATACCCTTAAAGTTTGATCCATAAGTACAGAAACACCCTGTATATACCCGCCTTTGCATTATGTATGTATAGGTACCTATACTTGAAATTATGGTATACCCTGTATGAACTGCGAACTGTGCTTTTGTGGCTATAAATAAAATACAGATGTTCCACAACTTTGGACAAAAAAATAAAGGGTATATATTGTACAACGTGCAGATCATGAAAAACAGAATTCTTTAAAAATTCGCAAACAAATTGCATCGTATTGCAAAATATTAATAAATGTATTATATAATAGTCGTATTCTAATTCAAACTAAAACCGAAACGGCAAAGTCTCTCTATGAAGAATAAGATACATTTTTCAGTAATTAATATCCATTCAACTTCCCACTTTCCAATCCACAATTCCCACCGATCATTCACAACTTTACAATTATAATTCCTTCTAATTATGATATTATTATTAAACTATTAATAAATATATTATTTAATAGTCGTATTTTAATTCAAACTAAAACCGAAACGGCGAAGTCTCTCTATGAAGAATAAGAAACACTTTTCAGTAATTAATATCCATTCAACTTCCCACTTTCCAATCCACAATTCCCACCTTTACAATTAGAATTCCTTCTTTTCTTCCCCAAATCCCTAGTGCGTTGTAACTTCGGCCGCTACTGAATCCTCTTCCACGACTTACATCTTCACACCTATCCGTGTAAGCGCTCGGTAAGGAAGCTTTAAGGGTGGGTGACATGTCTAGGCACTCGAGCGGGGGCTAAGAAGATGTCACAGCTAACTTTGATGTGTAGTGGCGCGGCGGTGAGCTCTACGGGGTGCCTTTCACTGAGGTGTCAACGAAATTCACCGCTAGGGGGGTTAGACTGTGAAGCGTAGTGCGTTCGAAAATTGAAGTTACTGGATTTTGTATTTTTATGAGGAATCTCTAATTATTGCTGGTGGAAACATAATATTAATAAGCTAATTCGATGCGATTTTAAGAGGCCTGTCTACCTCCTAAAATGTACTAACGTAGCAAGTAGTGTTTCAACAAGGATTACTAATATACTTAAAGGATGAATTAACAGTTGTGCCTTTTAAAAATTTTAATTAAACATTGTACATAATCATAAAAATTTCCAATTTATGCAAACTTTACACAATTATGTCTCCTGAGAGAAATTTATTTTTAAAATTTTAAAAGCACATCTGTAGATCCATTCTTTCTTTATTAAATGTTTATAAAAACATTGAAGTCAATAATAAACAGTTTACTAGCAACGAAAACACTTTTACAGTATTTTTCAACTTCAATACGAATCTTAATAAGCCATTAAATTTTGGTTTCAATCAAAAAAATATTGCGATAAATAATTAATTTAAGACAATTTTTTAAATTTTAAATGTGATTATTACCTACAAGCAGTATTTTATAATTTTATTTGTATCTGGTACCTATCATTTAGGAATAATTAAAGTATATTATGCCTATAATTATAAATTAGTATTTCGGTATCTTGTAGTCCATGATCGTTTAACATTATTTTTTTGTTACTACCTAAAATTTAAATTATTATGACGTGACATTGACAATAGTAAAATAAAAATTTAAAAAGGCACATCTGTAGATCCACTCTTTCTCTATTAAATGTTTATAAAAACATTACCTTGAAGTTAATAATAAAGTAACAGTTTTCTCGCAACGAAAACACTTTTACAGTATTTTTCAATTTCAAAATGACATTGCATTGCTAGGATGCGGTAAAGTACGAGTTTCGGGCTGGTTTTAGGCAGGTTTTAGGCAGTCGTAGTAGTGGGGAAAAGAGTAGACTAGAAAAAAATCGAGAATATTCTAGGAATTAGGAAAAAACGTAGACGGGCCGCTTTAGGAAATTTTTCACTGTTGTTCTATTTTTGGGGTTAAGGTGACTGAATGATAATTTTGTAATGAAAAGTAACTTTCAAAATATCTAAATTATGTTTCGTACAATTAAAGCAATGTTGTGCAAATTTTATAAATAATACTGTTTTGTTGACAAATTAGGTTCATGTTTATACTAGCTTATTTTGTTTATTTTAAAACTTCTTGACTGGATAACAATAGAGAACTAAAACAAAAAGCACAAAGGACACATAGAAGACACACACAAGCAACAAAAGCAAAATGAAGAACCAAAGAACGTGTGGAACATTTGCGGCCTCAAAATTGATTTTTTCTTTACTTACATAGAAGCCACAAAATAGCGGCGCCTCAATTTCACAAGCAACACACACAGTATTTCTTACTGTTGCGTGTGTGCGTCTTCTATGTGTCCATGTGTGAACAGGGCTTAAGATGTAACTGCATCACAGATCACTGGATTTTATGTACATAAGGTATTCAATTTACCGTGTCCACTAAATACATTCTTCCTCACATTCTAAGCGGGTCGGTAGCATCCTAAACGTTCTATTGTGTCGCAGATTTTTCGGATAGTTATGAATGGTCGGTGGGTCAGTGGAAGGTTTTACATTTTGTTGAATGGGGTCTGAATTTCACTTAGCACTGATACGTATACCAGAGCAGAATACAAGATATAACTGAATACAGAAAGTCCATTTTCATACTTTTTTTGATAAATTGATGCTAATAGTTCTGCAGTAAAATAACCAAATAGTGGAAACATTTGCATTGACAGAAGATCATTAGGATTGGGATGATGTATTGAATATTGATTTTGTAACGGACTTTTTGTACGTAAATACAAATAATGTATTAAGTTTTGTATTCTTGTATTATTTATTTCATGATTTTACTTATATTGTGTTGAACTATTATAGTTATAAAATGAACTCTAACCTTAGAATTTTGTTTTTTGTTTGTATTACTTACTTACTTGAAAAGTTTCTCCAAATTACAAGGAATCTATCACACATAAACTTTGATTCACTCATAATTTAAAACAATATTATCAAGAATAATGCTAAATAGTCATTTAAATATAACAACACACGATCTATTCACTGCAAACGGGCGCACTCAACTGACAATAATAATATTGTACAAATTCTTGATTACCTAACTGACTTGTTTCGAACGGTAGAATGAAATTAAAGACGTACTTCTGACGTATTCGACAACTCAGATCATGAACAAATCGTTCCGTTTGTTCAAAATTAAAATTTGAAATCTATGTCAAAATAATTTGAAATTGGCGTTTGAATGTTTGTTGGTCTGTTTGTCCTCTATGCGTTCATATTCCATTCATCCGATTGTGATGAAACTTTGGTGAGTTGTTATGTGCACGCCCGCGAAGGTTTCGGACGTAGTACAATGCCAATCCGCCATTTTGTTCCAAAATGGCGGCTAGCTAACTCAAAATGTACTGTACCGATTGGGTTCAAATTTGGTATGGTAATAGTTTAAGATCTAACTTATAACATGAGCATATTAAAATGGCAGTCCACCATCTTGAAACAAAATGGCAGCTAGTTAACAGACAATGTACTGTACCGAATTTAGTGTGGTAATAGCTTAAGTTCTAATCGGATCTAAGCATTCTAAAATGTCAGTCCGCCATCTTGAAACAAAATGGTGGCTAGTTAACAGACAATGTACTGTACCGAATTTAGTGTGGTAATAGCTTAAGTTCTAATCGGATCTAAGCATTCTAAAATGTCAGTCCGCCATCTTGAAACAAAATGGTGGCTAGCTAACTCAAAATGTACTGCACCGATTCGATTTAAATTTGTTATAGTAATAACTTATGATCTAACTTATGACATGAGCATATTAAATTGTCAATCCACCATCTTGGAACATAATGGCTGCTATCTAACTCAAAGTTTACTGCACCGATTGGATTAAAATTTAGTATAGTAATAGCTTAGGATCTAACATATGACATGAGCGCAACAAAATGGCAGCCTGCCATCTTGAAACAAAATGGCAGCAAGCTAACTGAAAATATACTGTACCGATTGAGTTCAAATTTGGTGTGGTAATAACTTAAGATCGAAGCATACTAAAATGTCAGTCCGCTATCTTGAAACGAAATTGAGAGTAGCTAACTCGAAATGTACTGCACCGATTGAGTTCAAATTTGTTATGGTAATAGCTTATAATCTAACTTATGACATGAGCATACTAAAATGTCAATCCGTCATCTTTAAACAAAATGGCGGCAAGCTAACTCAAAATGTACTACACCGATTGGGTTCAAATTTGGTATGGTATCATGGGCGTAGTTAGAATATTTTCCCGAAACAAAATCTGTTAATATTGAAAATAATTTATAGTTGGATATTATTAAGCCACAAAAATTGTTGGTATAGTTTTTGGAAGAAGGCTTGAATGGTAAGTATTAAGTTTAAATTATTTTTATTGTAGTCTTAAACTTAATACTTACCATTCAAGCCTTCCAAAAACTCTATCAAAAATTTAAAATAAGTAGTTGTTATATTAATTTCAGTGTTTTATTGTTAAATATCGGGTAGAAAGGTTACAAAATTAAAGCGCTGAGATCAATTATTATGCTATAGTAAAAAAATTTTTGGAGAGGAGTCACGTCATCAATGTTGGTCACTAGATAATGACGTCACGGAAGCAGATAATGACGTCACGGAATACTAGATTTACATAGTACACTAATTTAATTTTTTTAATATGTAATGTGTGTTGCATTATTGAATTTACATGCGATGCTTATTTTTGCGATCAATTTAATTGAATTATTAGACAATTAATATTTAAATATCATTGTAAAATTTACAGAAAAATTTGAATGTCATGTAAACGTACAACACAAAACACAATTCTTAATTCAGTAATGCCAATGTGTAGTGAAAAAACAAACTACAATTATTTGAAATAAATTTAAAATGCATTAAAAACATTATGTTCGGCTTTAAAATTATTGTAAATTTAATGAAAATTTAACATCACTCGGTCATTACTACAGTTATTTTCCATTCTGTAATGTTTTGATGACATGACTCCTCTGCAAAAAAATTTCAACTATATAAGTTTGCAGTTATGCAGTGGTGTAAAGTTTTAAAAATATTGTTAATGAAAGTAATTAAAGAATTTCTCGCAATATAAATTATTAGCACACACAAGGTAATCTACTTCTGGTCTCCTTTGATAAAACACTTTTCGTTTGGCGTACAAAGTAATTCATTATCTCTTTCCGTTCCGGGAACTTTTAAAAGCGTTTATAAGTTTTTTTTCCGGGTGAGATGTCGCGGGTGAAATCTTTTGAAACGTGGGGTTCGCTCGGAAACGTGCGCTTTTATATTTGTGTTTAAAAATTCATCTTTCAGCTTATTTAAGTTATAAAAGTCCTGCTGTTGCACTGGAGCTGACTTCAGAGGGAGGAAGAAGTGAATGCTACACGCACTTGTGAACGATAAATTACTTTACAGAGAATTTCATTACAATATTGAATTCTAAACAGAGCCAGACATTTTTCAAATGATGTATTACGAATAATAATAAAGAAAGCGACTGTAAATATAAGAATTCAAGTTTAACTGCCTTAAATTTTTGATATAAAACATATTAATTTACAGTGCAGTCCTCAATAATTTCTACCCTACCTATTACTACAACAAGAATATTATGCGATTTATAATTTAAACCTCCGAGAGGGCTTAAATCGCATATTATATTCGCGTTATATTCAAAGTTTTATCGTATCATTGACAACGGTGAGGATAAAATAAATCAACAATTTGATCTCACTTGGTGAGCGTATAGTAAGTTAATCTTTACGGGTGAGATGGAAAGTTTGGGAGGCGAGCAACAAAGAATCGAGACTTCTTAATCCAGTGAGCCCAGAAAAGATTGCAAGCGTGTTGTGTAGAAAATTTTATTTCCACCTTTACGGCGTTCTTTTAACAAATTTAATTTATAATTTAAAAAGTCTGCTGTGGTCAGCACACGACCTCTCGCCTAATTCCGCTAATTCTACTTATCTAATAAATAGTTTTACTTACATTTTAATAGTTTGATGTTTATGTAATATGTAAACGATAATGTAAACCAAGATCCAAGCAAAAGATGTCAACTGTACTGTCACTGTTATAATCATTCAAATTTTATGTAGAAACAAATTTCATATCATGGACATATAAATTTATATCATTCAAATGGTACAGAAAATTCTTTTAAAAAATTTCTGTTATATTTAATCATAAATGCTTTATTTCTCGAGATAATTTAAGAAAAATCATATTGCTCTATACAAAAGTCTTACTTACGGTTTATGAATTGATACCCAAATACAATTGGTCTATTGAAAATCGTATTTAAACCTTAGATATAAAATTTGGTATTTAAATGTTTTTTTTTTTTAGTTATCGTTTCCGAAAAAATTATAACATACAATCGAACGCGCGCACACACAGACATCTTCTCAAAAATGTATAATTCGTATTCTAGAGACCCTAAAACGTGCTTATCTGCCAAAAACGCACACTCGAAAATTTTAACTTTTAAACCCATTACAATACCTAACTTATAGAATATGAAGCGGGAGGTAAAATATACATTACATTTTGTAATCAAAGGTTGTTGGGTGGTAGGAGCCTTGTAATGTATTACAGGTCTAAATCTTGTAATAACTCGTTTACTTACTTAGTATAATATCTGTAAAGTGTTATTTACACATCAGGTAAAAATAAAAGCAATTATTTTGAAAATTTGCATAACATATAGAACGTTTACATCATCGAGTTTTGATTATGGTTGTATCAAAGTATTATGTTGTTTATACTTATTACAGTTATTAATATTTAAAAATGAGTTTTCGGCAGAATGGAAACTATTAAAAACATAAAGAACCGGACTCCACCAAAATTAAGACATAAATCAGCGTCTACATTCAGTGACAATTCCCAATAGTGTACCTTCGCAAACCATTTATTATTACAAGCAGACACCTCTTTGCAACATCCTCGGACAAAAGGAAGACATTAACAAGAGCTCAAAGGTCTGTGTAAATATATTTCACACTTTTCTGTGAAAGCGGACGGTTCTATCTTCAGTAAATACGGCTAGATACCGTGTCTCTTTCATCACAAGAAACTGCTACCTTCGGAAGAACACAATGACAGCACTGATGGTGTGAATATCAGTGCCAACTATCTCTAGAGGGTAATTATTGGTTTTGTGCTAGTTTAGACCCTGTGGATATGGATTTTAAGGGTTTGGCCGTTTAGAAAAAGGTTATTAATATCTTGCAAAATTGTATGAGAGTGTTTGACCGTTTGGTTTTGATTTAACTTTATTTTATTTTTCCATTCGACATTCAAATTTTTTAATTTTTAATATTTATTGTGTTTAATGAGCTGTAACTTCTGAACGTATAAACATATCGACTTCCGGTTGCTTTTATTAAATTCTACACACATTTCTCCATAAGATACATTATTTTAAAAACTTTTTAGGGTGGGCATTAAGCCAAAATATTCTACCTCCCAAATTGGGTTTAACCTAACGAGTTTCTTTGGTGTAAAAGTGAGTGTGTCAAACCCAGTAACCAAGGTAAGTACTTTCTTAATTAGATTACGTCTCCAACTGGCAAGAACCTATTATTATTGTAACCCCAAATTAGGGTGTTACAATATCAAATGTTTTTCCGAGAGAAAGTAAAGAAATTTTTAATATTTATTGTGTGTATATAACTTCTGAACGAATAAAGTTATCGACTTTCGGTATTTTTTATTAAATTCTACGAACATTCTAAAAAATACATTATTTTAAAACTTTTAGGGTATTAATTAAGCCATTGTCTCATCGCTTAGTTTTTCAAAATTTTATTTTAAAGTTATATTTTATACTAATTTCGAATAGTTACTGAAAAAAATTTGGAGAGCATTATACTATAAAATGTTGTATATAACACGTACACAAACTGAGTTTTAGAGGACTAACCTAATTCAAGACTCGGCTTGCGCCTCGTCCAAATAGATTCGTCCTCTAAAACTCTATTTTGCGTACTTGTTGCATAAATAACTATTGTAGGTACCTACCAGGAACAAAATTTACGTAATAAAATCTTGATTTTGTGTCTTAAATTTTATAAATAAAGCAAGTTAAAGTGCAGATGCTCCAAAATAAACTAGTTTTATCTTCAAGTTTATAAAAAAATCCCCTATTTAATCTAAATCTCTCACCAGCGTATCAAATAAAGTCCGCAATATTCCAATATTGCCGATATCTATATCATCCCCTAACCGTTAAACTACCAGAGATTAACACCTAAAAATCCCAAAACGTGAAAACGAATTTTCCCTCCGCTGCACCCAATCATCCTTTTCCCTATTTGGGTCACATTTCGTGAAATTTACCAAACAGATGTGTCACCCAGCTGTCAATGAGACAGTCGGACAGATCAATCTTCCACTTGGGTTAGATTACAAGCTGCGGATGACTTGACTGGGTGATTGGTTTCGTAGGTATGCTCAAACAGTTGCAACAGAGATCAATATTTCTAAAGCTCTTCCGATACATGTGCATTGGGGCTTTAATAACCCGATTACAAAGATCTTAGTTGGCCGAGGTGTCACATTCTTCGGATTTGAGCTTTTTCAATCGCGAACCGCCGACAAACAGGTAAAAAATTCGCAAAATAAAACATTCATATTAGGTATATTTATTTTGAAGTATTTATGTTTCAAAATACTGAATACTGAAAGTTTCTTGAAAGTAAAACAAGTGCTAAGAGGAAAATCTTTAAAATATATTATAGAAGCTAGTGATCTTAAATATATTTAATAAAAATAATTACATTCCCCGTATGAACGGCATTGTCAGTTTTTATTTATGACAGCTCCTAGCACTTGTTTTACTGTCAAGAAAATTTTTTGTGCAAACTTTCCTCGAGTGAACAGGGCATTAGAATAGTGAGAAATATCTCAAAAGGTCATATATCACAGCAAAAATCCAATTGTAATTTAACTCGGAAATTGAAACACAGAGACAAATGCAACACCAGAAGTTGCAAATCTAGAAAATTCATCTCCTTTGTGTTTACATCTTCCTGGTGGTTATGCCAAATCTAACATTCTAGATTTGAAATTTCCTGTGAATGAATCTTTTGATACAGGTATTTTATTTCTTATGAATTTGGCATAAATTCAAACACCAGAAAGACACAAGAAATGTAGAATAGTTCTAGTCAAAACTGAATATGTGGGAATGGTATTGGTTTGTTTATTTAGTTCAGTTCAATCTAGTATTCCCATTGTGTTGAAGAAACAAAGAACTAGTTTACTATTATTATTAGTTTACTGTTTGCATTTACCGAATCTCTAGATTTGCATTTTTGAATCTTTTACTGTTGTAGGTATTTTATTACGTATAAATTTTCTAGATTTGAATCTTGTGCATGCATTTTCCTGTGTACAAATATTCTAGAATTGTATTATATTGTATGCGTTGAATGGTCATCCCTGTATAAGACTCGAATCTCGAACCCTTATTAAAGCTAATGTTACATTTTCATTTGTTTCAAATTTATAGCTATTAATATAACAAGAATATTATGCGATTTATAATACCGTGGATGTTGCTAAGCGACAAGGTGAAACCGAGTCTCTTTGAATGTCCAAGGGGGCTTAAATCGCATTTATTCGCGTTATATTCAAAGCTTAATCGTATCATCAACAACAGCGATGTTAAAACAAATCAACAATTTTATCAATTAGTTGACAGTCTGCATATTATGGAAGGTTTTGATGTTATTATGGTTGTATCTAACGTATTTCGTAGCTAATGAATATAAGTACCTAACGTATTATAAGTAACTATTAATTGTTTATAATTATTAATAAATGTTGCATACAGTTAATAATACGATTAACAATATAAGTCAACATTTACATTTATATAATTATGGCCATGTTTGTTTAAGGATCTATTGTTTTGGTTAAATTTGATTTTTTATCCGAGAACAATAAAAATCATTCTATTGGACATAGTAGTCCCCAGTTCGCACAAGAAAAGTTTTTCTTAAAAAGTTTTCTTCCAAAAAAATCAAGTGCTAGAAACTGTCATCAAAATCCTTTAATTTCAAAAGTAGGTATTTTAGATTTATCCATTTCCTTCACTCTTTAAAATCCTTTAATGTCGTTTACGTGGAAACTAATTCTTTCTATCAAATAAGTAAGAAGTTCTCATAAATGCTAATTATTTAAAAAATGTTTTGCATAATATTGCATTGTTCTTTGGCTACGGCTCATTAGAAGTCGGCAAACATGGATTTTTGTGCGCAGTAGTTCATAACTAATTTGCAAAAAATCTGCGAGAAACCGGTACCGGAAAATAAATATTTATCGCTCCGCAATTAGCAGTTGAAAATTTAAACAAAACTGACTGAAACCTAATCAAAAATTCCGGTTCAACTGAAGCATAAATTTCAGTTTTCCGTCGACTAAGCACGATACGGAACCGGGAAAGCGCCGTCGGTCGTACATAACCTCGCTTTTGCGAAAGCACCACGGCGCCGTGTTTGTAGATCTCCACAATGGCGACGAGTCAATATTGACAGCCCCCGGTTGGTTTTAAAAATTGGATTTTGGCAACCCTGTGGCGGTTGTAATTATGAGCCATGCTTGATTGTGTTTCGCTCGCGATGTCACAATTAGTAAGTATTAATTATTGAGTGTGATTAGCTATTTGCACGGGGTTCGTTTATTTGTTCTTCGTATTTTGTTTATGTTGAACAGTTGAATGGCATGGCATAATGTCACAACAATGCCTGCTTTTGTTTCGCAATGTGTGATGATAAATATCATTTTTTAAAGGACAATAATATTTCGATTATGAACTGAATTTAAAATAAATTGGGGTTAAATATAATTGTGCAACCTACAAAGTAACAAAGCGAATTATTTAAAAATAAATAGAACAATTTTTTGTACACCCAGCGCCAAGAATCGTGGAAAACTAGATGGTGACAAATTTGGATTTAAGTTGACAACACTTCTGGCGCGCCGCATGTGTCAAACTAAAACCATGACACCATGACAATGTAGCCAGCGCCGGTGAATCTTGGAATACTAGGTTATATTGTCATGGTTTAAGTTTGACACATGCGACGCGCCAGAAGTGTTGTCAACTTAAATCGAAGCTTGTCACCATCTAGTTTTCCACGATTCATCGGCGCTGGGTGTACATATTGATAGTCAAGTCCCAAATGAATCTTAGAAAAAAGAAATTCACAATTTTGAAACTATGATTGAATTATAAATTCTTATTTTCCAATACTATTAAAGACTCAAATTAGCGGTGCCGCTATTTGGCAGGCAATTTTCAGGGGTATTATCAGTGACCTCTATATACATAATGGACCTGCGTCTCCTATATCTATACAATGTAAGGGGCTGTCTCCAGTTATCTGTCATGGTGGACTGGACCTCTCTTTCTAAAAGTGATAAGTGCGCATCGCGTCAACTGAATATAGTTAGACACAGCCAAGACAATATTTGTAACTATGTTTTATTGCTTTATTTTACTCTGTAAATGTCAAACCAGTATTTAATGTATTTATCTTCAAAAATTTTGTAATATTTATTTTTGCATGAAGTATGTGAACAAAAAATGGGCAACATTGCTTGGACTATCTACACACAAAAATTTGAGAGAAAACCCCAGTCCACCAGTTATGCGGGTTGCGTTTTCGGTGGAGACACATAATATTACCCAAGACCCAAGACGCACGTCCATTATGTATATAGAGGTCACTGGGTATAATTATAACATGATAATTTTTTGAGAATTGTTTTGTCGTTTCCACGGCAACTTATTTCTAACAATTTCACGACACAAAACATGATCTGACGTAGTTGAGAGAAATTTTCTGTGATGTTTTGTGGAGTGAAATTGGTATAAGTTGCCGTGGAATAGACACAAATTCTTTCAAAAAATTATTGTCTCGAATGGTATTTTCTTGTTAAAAAACACTACTCATTTTGCAAAACATTTTTGACGTTTAATTTGACAAACTTATTTATTTATTGTAACTAATATAACTAAATAAAATCTAATCTACATAAATATGTTGTCAGATACAATTTTATTGGTTGCATTACAGCATCCAACGTCATCATTAACCAATATGATTGGTTAAACCAACTGTTACAAATATTCACCAGAATTAATTCGCAATAAAATAATATATAGTATGATAAAAGACGTGATTGATAAAGGTATTATAATTACGCTTCACAAATTTGGACTGAATTAAGGCTTCGAGCAATATTTTTAACTTCCTCCAATTAAAATTTCTGCTGCCAGAATTTAACATTTTCCTGTTCCCTAATAGAAATTAATTTCACCCTAATTCTGTGTCTAACTCTAACCTCTAAATTCTCTGATCTATGGCAGTAATTTTACATCTGAGTAAATTGTCCATAAAAAAGGAAAATTGAGGGAATGTTTAAGCAAAAACGATGACAAATGAAAGCAATTATCTCCACACTTGACTCAATATGAACGCAGGGGACAGCTGATGTAACGGCGTAAGCGTAAAGCAAGGGGATGATCATGTCATAATTCAGTGAACCACTGACAAATTGTACCGCGCTTAAAAAATCAACGGGGGATGTTGTAATGGATGGATCAATTTCACTTGCTGAAGCAATTTTTCAATTTACTCGTATTTTTACATCACCCATAATAACTAAAAACAACTATGTAAAGTGTTTCAGATTGTTAAGGGACTCGTAAACCTTTTTTCGAATTCCTAAAATACTCTCGATATTATTTTTCTTTTCTATTTCACTCTCTTCCCTACTACTACGACTGCCCGAAACCAGCCCGAAACTCGTACTTTGCCGCATCCTAGCTATGCAATGTCATTTTGAAATTGAAAAATACTGTAAACATGGCTCCAATATTTCCAAAATAACATCTGTATATTTTAAATAAATTAAGTAAAACAATAATTATTCGAAAAAGCAGGAAGCTTAGCTCCAGGTTTTTTCTTTTGAAATTTTTCTTTCCATTTATAAAGCTTGAATTACATTATACTTTTTTCGGCTAGAAACTTTGACAATTTTCATACTTAATTCTAGAATGCTCACTTGGATAATGTAAATCAAGAAAATTTCAATCCAAGTTTCATACTAGAACCGTCTTTTTATATAACCTCAAAAATAATAAAGTTAGTGACAGCAGAATAACTAAATTGTAGGTACATAAAACTTCATCACTAACACATTAACCGAGTACGTTGACAACCTCAACTGACAATTACATTTCTTTTTAAATTTTCAAGGGCAGTATTGGTCGATGAGCTAAATAAAATATGTCAGTGCAAGAACAAATTTTAAAACTAGATTCTAGCCGAATTAAGTATCTAAAAAAAGTTATTTTTTCTAGCCGAAAAAAGTATAATGTAATTCAAGCTTAATAACCGAAAAAAATCATATCAAATAATGACAGAAAACGTCATTTTTAATTATTTTATACTACAAATTCCTAGGCCAAAGATAAAAAATAAAAAATAAAGGCATTAAGACATCCATTGTTAATACAAATATCAACCAGTCATATTCATATTTGAATTTGTATCAGAGTGCGATTTAATTGCAAGATGTTTTGAATTTTTTCGACGACCACACTGCCAGCCGAGAGACTTGAACAACGGAACTCCGGGTTCATACGTCATTACACGCAGAAAACTGTGCTTAAACCCGCGCAGCTACTGCCTCGACAATATAAAGTTAGCAAATCATTTATTTTAATATTAATAATCAATACTCTTTTATTTTTAACCCTTTCAAATTGCTATTTTAGTCGTTTTAAAACTCAAATAAAGCTATAAAAATTCGCCTTCGAGTATTTCACTTTTGAAATTAATTTTAACAACGAGAGTTTTCATTCATTTCATACCAGGATGCCAGGATTTCAGTATTTCAGGACAAAATTAAACTGTATAATTAACGAATCGCTGAGCGCTGTACGCTTCCTGTCATCTCTGTTACTCTGTTTGCGCAAGGACTCCGAGTTCTACAGCAGGAGCAGGATCATTCTGAATGTTTTATGAACCAACATAGGATGTCATGCAAGCGTTGAAATTCATTTTCAATTGGGATTTTTACAGTTAAAGTATTTTTATTTTAGAAAAGTATTTATAATGCCACAAAATATGGTACGTGGCATTGATTATTATTTAAATCAGAGGAAGGGTATAGCCTGTTATGTTATCTGACCGAGTATGGTTTTGACAACTTAGGTCCGAATTGATTTTTAACAAAAATGTACCAACACTACAATTATTTTATTTTATTCACGTAACGTTTAATATCACTTGTTATTATTTTTTACGCAGAAACAGAAACAAATATGAACCGGGAATTACAAGATATAAGCATATTATCTGATAAATTTAGTTTTTAAATTTTAGTACAATCCTTTATGTGACAAGATAAAAAAAACTTTTAAAAAATGTATGTAGCAAATTATTCTCATTACAAAAAATACAATGTTAATTTTAAAAAAACTTTTCACTCTACGAAAAATACCATTTCCGGTTAATATATTTGTACCAAATTCTAATCAGCTCTTTCAATTTGTATAAAAATGTAAAATACCAAATATCAACATTTTTGAATGATTCGTATTTGAGTTATCCGAGCTACGTAAATCTGTAGACATGGCACAGCCATACACACAGACACATACATTCATCATCGCAAAAATATTAAAAATGATAGGGACGCTAATTCGTGCTCATCCACTAAAATCGCACTACCCGATTTTTAGCATGATTCCAATTCCTTCCTTTACAGGTAAGATTCTTTTCCACACTTAACTTAAGGGCGCGCTTAAAAGTCAAAAACCCGTAACACGAAGTCTGTAATGGTAATGTTTTTAACCCGATAATAGTCAAAATCTTATTATACGTCATAATTTGTTTTAAAAAAAAGAACTACTAGTGCCACCTCAGCGGCACTTTAAAACTTTTACATGGCTCATTTTGCACATACTTTTTGCATAAATTTCGTATAAACGATGTAACATACAATGAAAATTATGTTTCACAATAAAAATATATAAATTCATAATTGCCTTATTCTAAAAATTATGTCTGTAATAATTGTTCAGTTTGCATAAAATTCACCGCAATTTGATGAATTCCTCTTCTTTCATTTCTACTGCAAATGATGTTTATTTTCAGGTATTCTTATTTAGCATAAGGCAATCTAGACACTCTAATGATTCTATTGATATACATATATTATAGTGCATAAAAATGACTGTCTGAAAACGGTTTCGAGCGCGAAGTGTGGTAGTGTGGGAGCAATGATTCTAAATTAATTTAATACTAAAGGACGTTTAATCCTAACAATTTAATTAACAAATCATCACCTAATCTAAATCTTGAACAATTCAAAGCGTCAGTCTGCCTTGCAGTAAACTCTCTCCTATAATAATTGTCTCAGCGCTAACATCCATACGTCATGCGTGAACGGCTCCCAGCCATCTTGATGCGTAGTGCATGCTCCTTGTTCCGGGCTAATGAAGGAGCCCGGATTAATAACTCGGCGTCGCCGCCGCGGTATGATGTCGCTAGTGTCGCCGACACGACGCCGGAATGTCACGCGGCGGTTATTACGTCGTATATCAGTGACAGCAGCTGCCGATGATGTCAGGGCTGTCTTAGATCGAGTGACCTTAGGAGGGATGGAGTTGTTATACGAGTAATTGTTTCTTAACCGGAGAAGTAGAGGGTGCGATTGAAAATTTCCTCGGTATAGTACAAATACATTTCATCTACCTAATAATCATTAGCGTTTATTAGGGGGTTATTGCAGTCACACAATGGTCAAAACCACAAGCCTGAGATGCGCCAGAGCATACAATACAACCCTGGTAATAAGCTTGGAAAAACTCTTACTCTACCAGTGGAACACTGGGGGTAAATTATATACTCGGGTTAATAAATATGGCAAATACTGAACTGTTCGACTATATTTCTTATTTGCGGGCTAATCTTAAACGATTGCGGTTTTGGGCATTGTATGACTGCAATATACATTTAACGATTTATTAGGTAGATGTTCTATAATCGTAGTATAATAATAGTTATTTGAATAACACGAAAGAAAGCAAAATTATTTTCTCCTACAGGTGACGCAGTTGAAGGTTGATATTACAATAAGAATAATAATAAATAAACAATATCGAATCAAACTCAAATTGCCAAAGGTAGAAATAACATTGATGTCAAGAGTTCGATTCGATATTTTTCATACTTTAGCCTCAGGATTAAATCATGCACTTTATAGTGGGTTTATGCAGCAACTACATTAGAAAATTAAATTAGACCACTAAACTAGAAAATTAAATTATAAATGCAGTTTTTATACTCAAAACTAAACTAAAGAATAAACCAATAGGAATGCACATTTGCGCGTGCGTATAGTACAATCACACCAATCAGCACGCTTCAAACGTCAAATTCGATGTTATGTTGACATTGCGCATGTGCAAACATTATAAAATTAAGAAATTAAATTAAGAAGTTAAAAATATCTAACTTTTTAGTTTAGTGTCGATAGTTTAGTTTGTTAATTTAGATGCATAAACGATTAGGTATATAAGAAACAATGATGTCTACTTCCTTACTTTAATTTCATAATGTAATTTCTTAATTTAGTTGTCTGCATAAACCCACCATTAGTCCTTTAATATAAACTATTAGAGTTTGTTTATTTAGTGCGAAAAAGCCTACCTTTTCTGTAAGTAAATTAATCTAAAAACGAGTTACATTAAAAACAAGCATAACATTATGATTATTTCGAGTGACATGTGGACTTAAAAATATTTATTTCATGTCGCTGAGTTTATTATCTCAATGGTTTTATGTAAATACCTTATCAAAATGACACTTCCCAGTGTTATGAGAAAAATGAATCTAAATCTTCATTATAATGTTCAGAGTAATAATTTCCCGACTCTAGTATTTCCGTGTATTACGCGACCAAAACATATGTAACTGTCAAGTCAAGAAGGCTATGATTCACTGACATCTAGGATCTGTATTCTATAGTCCAGGGAAAGGAAACACTAGATGCCAGATGCTACCTCGATGATATTCCAAGAAACCAATAACACTTTGTCCACAACTCTATAAAGGTCAAATACATATTGTTCCATGTGTGATTTACAACTATGGCTATCGGGTAATACGTTTCATAATAATTCAGAAGGGTGAAAATGGTTATTGACCATTGGTATTGAACCCTTGTTGTCTGTTAAGAAGAACTACCATTATAGAAAGAACATTAATAACATTTATCAAAACTTTAATTTTGATTTATACACGAAAATGGTTTATAGATTAGTCTGCATCATATATTTCCTGAACAAAACTTAATATAATGTTTATTTTCAATCCGGACAACGACGTTTGAAATTCAAAGCAGCAACGGAGGAATTATTTTCCAACCAGGCCTATCAAGTCGTCAGTTTGGAGGATTCGATTGCGTTTTTATTATTGCAAGATGTTTTACATTTCAACGACAATCAAACATTGCCGGCCGAGAGACTTGAACTATGGAACTAAATGAAATATGTCAATTATTTATCAATTCAAGAAAAATTCCATGATTCATTTTTGCTTCTAATCTGTACGTAAGATGTAAAAGAAGAAATATACCTATGTATATTGTTTTTTGTTCTAAACATCTTCATTATTTACACTTTTCATGATCCTATTTAAGTTGAAGGGATAGGGAAGCAACAAATCTACACCCGGTGACATATTATGTCGTAGGCATATTGTAAAATTAGGCTTTTTATTGGGTTGCTTATTTAGTTTAGTTCAATCAGAGTTTGTATTAAACGAGTATTTTTTATTTAATTCAGTGCAATCAGATTGTCTACCAAAACCGAGTCAATTCAAGAAGGGTATTGAGTTGTACATTTAGTTAGTTTTGTGATTTTATGCACAATCATTTAGAAAAAGATTAGGCGTTTTATAAAATGACTGATTTTATAACTAACCGCTTCATACACATGCAGTGATTAAATTTTTTCTATAATCTATATAAAATGATGACATTTCATACCTGCTGTCAGTTGCTAAAACGTCATATTTTATCTCCAGGGACAAAAATACTTCTACCCCTTGAGAATTTAACAGTTATTGTTTTGTCACTTTGGTCACCAATGACAAAAATGCTATAACATTAGAACAAATAACGACCTAAATATTCTAAAATCTATTTGAAAGATACGTCAAGCTTTGCTCACTTTGCTTATTTTTTAAATATTTTAGTGACTATAGAAAAATTGTATTACATAGGATAGATAACTGATGTGATTGTAACCCGCCGCTGTGCGAAAAAGTAGCTTATTATACTGGTTGTATTCAGAATTTTATGTAGAACCAAAGCCTTTAAAAAATATACGGGGTGTTCTATTTAAAATAAGGAAGTTGATGTCACTTCCGGATAAACAGGAAGTAATAAAAATTCATTATTTATGTAGTTTATTGCACCTTTGAATAAAGTTTATAAATCTATAATATAAATGTAATTGACTTAAAAATACAATTTTTTTGGAGGTGCCCTGTTTCAAGATACTCCCGGTATAATAAATAAAAATCTGTTGTGTCCACCATAGTACTTCCCCGACTATAAGTTTTAATAACTTATTTCGTAACGCCTTTAATTTTATGCTTTATTCAGCAAAGTTTAAATAAATTTATCTTTTTTCACAAACTATTTAAGTTGATACCATCTTGATTGAATATCGCATAAATGTCATTGATTACATTTTTACTAAACTCGTCTCTCCGAGAGCTTTAAATTGACACCAAACTCGGTATAATTTGAATAATACATTTAAAAAAAATTGACGATCGGTTAAATGTTATTTTTATCTTTCTACTAGAATTATTTTCCCGAGAGCTTTAATTTGATAAAATTAATAAAATAAGTTATGTTTATAAAGTTGGTACCACTGGTTGAATAAAAAATTTGAATAATTTTTTTAGAAACAATTGACAATCGCATAAATGTCATTTTTTACATTTTTACTAAACTTATCATCTCCACAAGCGCTTTAAACAATTGACGATCGTTTAATGTTATTTTTGTTTTTGTACTAGAATTCTTTTCCCGAGAGCTTTAATTTGATACCACACACGATAGTATTTTGATAAAAATAAAAAAAGTTATGTTTATAAAGTTGGTACCACTGGTTGAATAAAGCTCATTAACGAACTTGAAGTCAGATTTTGGCTCAAGATCTTAAATATAAAATTTCAGTCCAAAATTCCAACGCGTTTTTAAGTTATGCAACATCCAGACAGACTAACAGACCGACTTTTTTTAAAATTATGTTTTTACTTCCCCGATCTATGTAATAGAGGGAAGTATTGTAATCGTGATTTTTTGACAGTTCGAGATTTTGGTGAATCTTCACGTTTCAGACCCTACTGAACCCAAAAAACATAATTTTAAAAAAAGTCGGTCTGTCGGTCTGTCGGTCTGTTAGTCTGTTAGTCTGTTAGTCTGTTAGTCTGTTAGTCTGTCTGGATGTTGGATAACTTAAAAACGCGTTGGAATTTTGGACTGAAATTTTATATTTAAGATCTTGAGCCAAAATCTGACTTCAAGTTCGTTAATGAGCTTTATTCAACCAGTGGTACCAACTTTATAAACAAAACTTTTTTATTTTTATCAAAATACTATCGTGTGTGGTATCAAATTAAAGGTCTTGGGAAAATAATTCTAGTAGAAAAACAAAAATAACATTTAAATGATCGTCAATTGTTTTTTTTTTATAAATTATTCAAATTATGCCGAGTTTGGTGTCAATTTGAATCGCTCAGGGAGATAAGTTTTTTTAAAAATGTAAAAAATGACATTAATACGATTTTCAATTGTTTCTCAAAAAATTACTCAAATTTTTTTATTCAACCAGTGGTACCAACTTTATAAACATCTTATTTTATTTTTATTAAAATACTATCGTGTGTGGTATCAAATTAATGCTTTAACTGATCATCAATTTTTTTATCATACATTATTCAAATTATACCGAGTTTGGTGTCCATTTAAAGCTCTCGGGGAGATAAGTTTAGTAAAAATGTAAAAAATGACATTTATTCAAATTTGTTCAAGTGTATTATCAAATTAAAGTTTTCTGGAAAAAAATATTAGTCGAAGAATCAATAACAACATTTAAACAATGGTCAGTTGTTTTTACTTTCCGCATTATATTCTATAAGGCTATAAGGTATTGTGACGGGTTAAAATTTTCGAGTGTGAGTTTTTAGTGAATAAGTATCAGATTTTTTATGGTATTTAAATTATGCCGAAGTTGGTATCAACTTAAATAGTTTGGGGAAAAATGATAAATTTATTTAAATTTTGCAGAATAAAGCATAAAATTAACGGCGTTACGAAAGTAAGTTATTAAAACTTATAATCGGGGAAGTACTGTGGTGGACACAGCAGATTTTTTGGTTCAGTAGGGTCTAAAACGTGAAGATTCACCAAAATCTCGAACTGTCAAAAAATCACGATTACGATACTTCGCTCTATTACATAGACCGGAGAAGTAAAAATTGTATAAAATCGGGACATTCCTTCACATTTCCACATATTCATATCTTCCTAACGGTTGAGATGACCCGTCAGTCACACATGCAAATCATAACTCTGGATGTGTGACAGTGTGACACGTTCTATTCAGTGAACAAAGCCGGCATAAACGACTGTTTGTGTCTTTGACAGGCGGGTCACTCAGTGACACGTTTTGTGCGAACAATTATGACATTATGAAGTCGCGATGGACTGTCCGATGCCCGCTGACCCTAACTTAGCAGGGTGTTAGACGGAGGCTAGTTGCAAGATAGGAAATCATAAGCGTGACGAAAGTCGTTTACTTGTTTGTTGTTTTGTCTGGAAAGATTTGATGTTTGACATCTTGTTGTTGTTGAGAATTCGCACCGGTTTTGTGTGAAACTAAATTCACAATGAGAGATATTTTATACTCCGGCACTGAAGTAAAGTTTAACACCCAATTAGAGTAAACAGCGTGATAGATATGTATGTATCATCAACTTAAGTGCAGTGTTGTTAATTACTCTAGAAATAAAAATATTATCCATTTAAATTACTACCTACGTACTAGTACTAACAATTAAAACTGAAGTCAAAGATTTAGGTATTCTGTATGACAATAGGTTATTTTTTAATGAACATATTCAGCTAATTGTGAAACAGTCATACAGGATGCTTCGGTTTATCTTAAGAACTTGTAGGAATTTTACTGATCCTAAAGTTGCTATTCATTTATTTAATAGACTAGTTCGATCTAAGTTAGAATATGTGCCTACGATCTGGAATTCTGCATATAGTGTCTATATAAAAAAATCTGCTGTGTCCGCCACAGTACTTCCCCGATTATAAGTTTTAATAACTTACTTTCGTAACGCCGTTAATTTTATGCTTTATTCTGCAAAATTTAAATAAATTTATCATTTTTCCCCAAACTATTTAAGTTGATACCAACTTCGGCATAATTTAAATACCATAAAAAATCTGATACTTATTCACTAAAAACTCACACTCGAAAATTTTAACCCGCCATAATATCTTATAGCCTTATAGAATATAATGCGGAAAGTAAAAACAACTGACCATTGTTTAAATGTTGTTATTGATTCTTCGACTAATATTTTTTTCCAGAAAACTTTAATTTGATAATACACTTGAACAAATTTAATTAATTTTTTGAGAAACAATAATTGATTATCGCATAAATGTCATTTTTTACATTTTTATTAAACTTATCTCCCCGAGAGCTTTAAATTGACACCAAACTCGGTATAATTTGAATAATGTATGATAAAAAAATTGACGATCAGTTAAAGCTTTAATTTGATACCACACACGATAGTATTTTAATAAAAATAAAATAAGATATGTTTATAAAGTTGGTACCACTGGTTGAATAAAAAAATTTGAGTAATTTTTTGAGAAACAATTGAAAATCGTATTAATGTCATTTTTTACATTTTTTAAAAACTTATCTCCCTGAGCGATTCAAATTGACACCAAACTCGGTATAATTTGAATAATTTATAAAAAAAAACAATTGACGATCATTTAAATGTTATTTTTGTTTTTCTACTAGAATTATTTTCCCAAGACCTTTAATTTGATACCACACACGATAGTATTTTGATAAAAATAAAAAAGTTTTGTTTATAAAGTTGGTACCACTGGTTGAATAAAGCTCATTAACGAACTTGAAGTCAGATTTTGGCTCAAGATCTTAAATATAAAATTTCAGTCCAAAATTCCAACGCGTTTTTAAGTTATCCAACATCCAGACAGACTAACAGACTAACAGACCGACAGACCGACTTTTTTTAAAATTATGTTTTTTGGGTTCAGTAGGGTCTGAAACGTGAAGATTCACCAAAATCTCGAACTGTCAAAAAATCACGATTACAATACTTCCCTCTATTACATAGATCGGGGAAGTAATTAATCGAGAGTATACAAAAGAAACTGTTAAATGCAATATGTTTTAGATATAAGATAATGATTATCCATCTAGGCTTGAACGTTTTAACTAATTGTCATTGCAGAATAGAAGAGTTCTCTTGGATATGTTACTTTTTAATAAAGTATTTATAATAATTTATTATTTACGAATCTAATTATACAGTTTCAAATTTTACATCAACTATATTATATCTAGATCCAATACTTTCTTTTTCATTTCAAACAAGAAATTACACGCCAAATTCGTGAAATCCAGCAGTCCTTACTTCAAAATGTACAGCGAAATTTCGTCAAAAGAGTACATTCCTGCCAACAGAACGGTGGCCATTTAACCGATATTTTGTTTCATGTGTAAATGTCATTACTACCTCTGTACAAACAAATTGTAAATAAAACATTAAAATTAATAAATTTTATTAAGTTTTTAAATTCTTTACATTAACTTCACCGTCTTGTCTACGTCAAAAAAACAAAAGACAAAATTGACTCACTTCCCGGGATCCTATCGAGCTGAAATTTTGCAAATAAACTTTTGTCACCTAACAATGCATTTTGGAATAATTTCAGATTATCCGCCAACTTGAAACAAAATGGCGTCTAGCTATCTCAAAATGTACTGCACCGATTGCGGTCAAATTTGGTACAGTAATAGCCAAGGATCTAACTTATGATATAGATATATTAAAATGTCAGTCCGCCATGTTGAAACAAAATGGTGGACAGATATCTCAAAATGTACTGTAACTATTGCGTTTAAATTTGGTACAATAATAGCTAAGAATCTGTCTTGAAACATAGGTATATTAAAATGTTAGTCCGCCATCTTGGAACAAAATGGCAGCTAGCTATCTCAAAATGTACTGCACCGATCTGGTTCAAAAACAAAAATTTAAATAAATATCGATCGAGTCTCATATATAAAGGATTTATAGTGAAAAACTTTGTTTTTACGGGTTCGTTTTTTAAAATTCAACTTCTTGCTGAAACACCCTATAGTATAAACAAATGCGGATTAAAATTCAAAACCATCCAAAATCAAATTACAAATATCCTCTTGAAGACACTTCTGCAAAGGGCGTATCAGTAGCCCTCTTCAAACATTTTCATACATCAATAACCTCGAATCGAAGGGTTAGAGGGCTTCAATGCAACCCTGCACAAGCTGAAGACGTTATCCACGGTTGAATTAATCCACGATTTTATATCCACTTCAGCCAAATGGTTAAACCGGTGTAAAAAGACCAAATCCAAACGTAACAAGTACTTGACTTCGTAATCACATCGGCGTAAGGGAATATGGCCCTTAGGGACAGCGCTCTAGGGCGATGGTGTGTGCGACCCACAAGTTGAGTAGTTCGATAACCGTTTTGTGATTTTATGCAAAATGGAGGACTAGGAACTGTCAATCAGAAGGACAATGATTTCTGATTGCTTTGTGGTGCTCGATTCGATATTCAAATCAACATCCCAATAGAATTTGAATTACTTCGAATATTTAAATTCATTGGGATAGGTTTTAACGGATATGTTTCCGCAACTTAAGAGGCTCGTCTAGCACTTAAATTCCAAAAGGCTTATGTACCTACTTAAAAGATCAATTAACAGTTGAGCCTTTTAAACTTAAAATTGAAGTTGCTTCCTAGATTCTTGTATTTTGATGAGGAATCTCTAATTACTGGTGGAAACATAATATTAATAAGCTAATTTTGGTGCGATTTTAAGAGGCAAGTCTACCTTCTAAACTCCAGCACAAAACGTAATAACATAGCAAGTATACCCATACAACACAAATACGTCGTTAAGACGTCTTTATAATGTTCATGTCTCTAAAACGTCTGATCCAAATGTAGTCACAAAGACGTCACATACGTGTCTTATGTCCTCCATTCTGGATGTTTAAAAGATGTTATTTTTTCCATGCAAATGACGTCTATTTAATTTAATATTTTTTCGACAGTCAAATTATGACCAATATACGACTCAATTTTGATTAATATACGAGTAGGTTTCTTGTATGTCTTAACCAAGATGAATTTTGAGACAAATATAGGACTCCTATAATTATATTGTAAGCGGGAGATTTAAAACTGGACAACATAATGACGACTTAAAGACTACCGCATAAGACGTCTAAAATTCGACCAATACTAGTCTCCTTATGACGTCCAGACGACAGTTGCAAGATGTACGTCTTACAGACGTTAATACGATCAATGTGTTGTATGGGTACTTAAAGGATGAATTAACAGTTGTGCCTTTTTAAAATTGTAATTAAACATTTGTACATGATCATAAAAATTTCTAATTTATGCAATCTTTACACGGTTATATTATATCTCCTGATATAAATTTATTTTTAAAATTTTAAAAAGGCACGTCTGTAGATCCATTATTTCTCCACTAAATGTTTATAAAACATTATATTGAAGTCAATAATAAAGTAACAGTTTACTCGCAACGCAAACACTTTCACAGCATTTTTCAACTTCAAAATGACATTGCATTGCTAGGATGCTGCAAAGTACGAGTTTCGGGCTGGTTTTAGGTAGTAGTAGTAGTGGAAAAGAGTGGAATAGAAAAAAAGTAAAATCGAAAGTATTCTAGAAATTCCGAAAAAACGTTGACACATGCCTAATAATTTGAGAGATAAATAAAGTAAAATCCGTTTTAGATTCCAATATTTTTTAAGTTGAACAAATTTATTAAGCTGCGTGTTAAACTATGAAAATGACTGACATGACATGACATTTGGTGGCAAAAATATATGAACATGAACTAAAAATGTTAGTAACGTCATAACTTATTTTGTATAGGTAACGACATTATAAATAAGTAAGTACATTATAAATATTGTTAATACAAGATGTATATATTTTCATGTTCTCAAAAATAATGTAAATAATGTAAATAATGTAGCAAGTAACAATCCGAGATGTTCAGAATCTTGAAATATTTTATTTTGTCAAGTGGGAACACTCCCGAAAGCCCCATTCACATAACCATTTAGTTTTAATTTGAATTGTAATTTCTTGACTGTTTAGGTAAATGGAATGAAAAAGTAACAGAGTTCTGTCTTCAAAGTTAAATTTATTTAATAACTGATGATAATCATCACCGACGTTTCGGTAGCAAATCTACCTTCCTCAGGGTTAATTATCAAAATCTTGAAAAATAAACATTTAGTTACATAAAAATTTAGCAACTTGTCATAAACCAACAAATCTTTTAAATATTTTTAGACCAAGCAAAGTTACTACCAAGAATCAATGTTTTAATATATAGATTTATGTTACGTATAAGAAAATTTGAATACATCGGAATACATCTATTTAAATTTGAGCATTCACAGTGCTTTAAAGTGGGAAGTGTGAATGCTCGTATTTAGTTATATGAATTCAAACTACGTAAACAAAACATAAATGTAAACCTAAAACTTAATGCTTATATGGGAATGAGGCTTAATACTTGCAAATTAAAATAAATAAATTACCTTTACATACATTTCTTACTACAAAAAACACTTGTCACTCACATTTGAATTAAAATCGTAGCAGCAAAAAATAAACATTTAATATTTTTTATCAATTTTTCAATTATCACTTATTTAATATTTCTTTGTTCGCTATCGTATTCTTGCATAAATAAACAAATGAATAACTTCACTTACCCCCGCCATAGGCAAAAGCAGTAAATTACTCATAATTCCCAAAAAACATTTGCTTAACTTCAAAGTCTTAAAACAACTGAAAATATTCCAATACTTTACAAGTAAATATATCAGATTAAATTATATCTCTTTGATAACACATTTCCCAGAACCAAAAAGATTAGAACCAGGAAAACGATTCGAAATTCTCAAGTCTTTGGAGTAGGTATAAAGAAAAAGATGAGCCAACACCTACACTCAAACTGTGTCTATATCCTTGATGTATCAGAGAAGATATGATTGCTGTATTATTTGCAAAATGCGATTAGATAGCTTAATATAAATAAACTACTTATAATGCTGTGTTTATCTTTTTCGAATAAGCGTGTAAAAATCCTTGTTTTTATCTGTCGAAGGTAACTGCGATTCCTTGAACATTTTTATCGCTAATGATTCGCAAATTGCGAAATTGCAAAAATTGTGTGATAAATTAATTAAGTAATAATATTGGTTTTGATAGTAAACAATACAGTATAAAGTAAGACAACATTGCAATTGTAATCAAATATTAAAATATAAACATTTTTAACATTATTATTCATCTTATCCCTATAAATTTGTGTAGTAAGGTATTAAGGCGGTTGTGAAGTCAAATTATAGGTTTTGCTGAACGCTCTGTATTACTTTAATAAACAAAGATTTAAATTATACATCTGAATAAATAAATTGAACCCTTTTTGAGTTTTGTATTACAGAAAATTAAATTTTAAATGGATCAATACCAGCCGTCAAAATAGCGAAAAACAAAATGCAGTTTTCCCCATAAAATTGGTTTAAACAATAAGATTTTAAACAAATAAGACGTTTTCGAAAAGCTTGAAGTTGCCCTCTTTTTGCTCTAATGCCACTTTTTTGAATTTTTATGCAGGATTGTATTAAAATACACATGAAATATTAACAAAATTGGACATATTTAGCCATGCACATAAAAAAATTGAAGAAAAAACTAAAAAAACTGTCATTAGAGCAAAGAAATAAACTTAAACTTTTCAAAAATATCTTAGTTAATTCGAAAATTTCAATTCTTACTTCAATTTTAATGGGAAAACTAAACATACTTTTCACCATTTTAAAGGTTAGAAGCCAACCACCTTAATGACAACACTGATAATTAAAATTATTTTTTTATTTATCTACCAACTTCGATCAAAATTTTAGAATGTTACTCAATAATTTAATTATTATTAAGCGATATCTTTGATCCAAGCGATTCTCATGAATTTAAAAATTGTTGAACATTGTATCACAATATAATAAGAAATAGATAATTACTAATTCTTAGAATCGCCTTCTTTAGCACATATTAAGGCTCTATAGGTTTTTTCCGAATTCCTAGAATACTCTCGATTTTACTTTTTTTCTATTCCACTCTTTTTCCCACTACTTTGGCTGCCCGAAACTCGTACTTTGCCGCATGCTAGCTATGCAATGTTATTTTGAAGTTGAAAAATACTGTAAAAGTGTTTTCGATACGAGTAAAATGTCAGATTATTATTGACTTCAGGATAATGTTTTTATAAACATTTAATAGAGAAAGAATGGATCTACAAATGTGCGTTTTTAAAATTTTAAAAATTAATTTCTATCATGAGATATAACCGTGTATAGTTTGCATAAATTGGACATTTTTAAATTTTTCATAATCAAGTACAATTTTTTAATCAAAATTTTAAAAAGGCACATCTGTAGATCCATTATTTCTCTATTAAATTAAAATTTCAATATCGTCAACCTCTAGTAGGTACTGACATAATTTTTAGAAAGGTGTAAGTTTCTAAATAATTGTTAGCTACTTAAGTTCTTTAAAATCCTAAGCAGATGCTCTCAATGTCAATCCGGAAATATTACCCTGTCGAGTGGTTTCCAATTCTCCACAAATTGCAACCCAATCACTTCAACCATCTTTCGCACGCAACATTTCTTTAAAAAAACCGACAATTTTAGAAAGCAACTTTTACTATCTATTATCTGCCCAGGTGTCGGTAATGCAGTGATTGACAACTCTGTCAAAAAGGGTTTTTCGGAAATTTCGTGTGAAAAGGATCGGTTTTGAATAAATAAGGGCTGTGTTAATCCATACAGGATACAACGTCCAACGCGTTTACTGAATACGGAGAGCTAAGCTTGTTTGTTACCAGATTTAGATTAGCGGTGTCTTTTTCTATCCACAGCAGGGGATATGCTCTAGCTCTGTCTATTGCTATATGAGATAGTGTATTGTCAGCTACCCTATGTGAATTAGATGCATGTGCCGTGTCTATTCCCCTAGAAAGGGGAAGGTTAATTTAGCTTGTGTTTTCATAAGTCGGACATCAGTTTTATTGATGACGCCTTTCGTTCAAGCTGTTGTGTTTTTAATTTAAATAGCTATTTAACAAATTAAATCTGCAACTACATAATTTTCTGTTTGATTTTTTACCTTCCGCTTACCTGTAAAGGAAGGTATTGGAATCATGCTAAAAATCGGGTAGTGAGTTTTTAGTGAATGAGCACGAATTAGGATCCTTATAACTCATTTTTGATAGTTTCACGATGATGTCTGTATGTATGTGTGTGTGTGTGTGTGTATGTGTGTAGTTACGTGGTCAGGGCCGGATTTCTGTCAGTCGGATAACTCAAATACGAATTACCCAAAAATTTTGATATTTGGTATTTAACATTTGTATATAAATTGGAAGAGCTCATTAGATTTAAATATCTTCACCGGAAGTGATATTTTTTAAAGATTGAAAAGGTGATTTGTCAAAAATGTATATAAATTTGGATAAAAATAGTATTTATTTGTAATAAGAATAAGAGAAAAAGTTATTTGCAAAAATTGTCTTTATCTGGTAGCATTAAAGAACTACATTCAAATTTAAAAAATAAATTTATCAGATAAAACGTTGAAATTTGGTAATCCATGTTAGGTTGATTTTTGTTTCTGCGTAAAAAATATTGACAGGTGAGACGGGTGACAAGTTGGCATACTAGCACCATATAAGTCATAAATAAGATATTAAATGTATTAATAAATGAACGGAGGATGGCTTCAACACAGAGGAATTTTCCTGTGAATGAATCTTTTGATTCAAGTGATGCAAATTTCTGTTTGAATATTTTAGATTTGTATTTGTATATTTTAAATGGGCACCGGATTGTACGTGTACATTTATGTTTAAAGTCTAGATATGGTGGAAGGTTGTGTGATTTCCACGTCAGATTTTTTTTCTTCTAGAAACTGGAACTAGATTTTAGAAACTTTTTCTGACTTTTCTTGTTTAGAATCACATCCAAGTTTTGTACCAGTTTCTTGATCAATGTTACCAACACCAAATTTTTAAACCGAAATATTGACGTTTTGTTATTAATTCTAAATTATGAATGGAAAATGTAAATTACAAAAAAAAATTTAACATTATGAAATATAGGTGCAATATGAAGAAGTCAAGAACTCGAAATAGCTTCTGGTTGTTGATGTCAATGTATGTACAGAAGTTTAGCAATACAAAATGTGCGTTTACTGCGCTGGTCTAGTATAAAACTTGCATGAAAATAGGACCGGAGCTATTTTTAAGTCATTACATTTACATTACATTACATTACATTATCAAATTTTGAATTATAAAGTCTAGTATGAAATTTATCTAAATTTCTCGCCGAAGGTAAAACAGGCTTAATATAGAATTATAATTTCAATGATTTTGACAATATTATTCAAAATTACCGTACCGTGAAATACTATTTATCATTATGTTATCAATAAATTAGATTAAAATATAATATTTGCTTTTCAATAATTCTGTAAAAATGAAGACAATATTTTATTGTTGGTAGAATTTAATTTAAAAAAATCTGAATGCTGCAAAAGTTAAACCGGAATAAACATTCAATTTTATTTATACCAAAAATGATCTTATCAGTTCATTAGGAACAAATTTAGAACATTAAGAGTATATACTATTAACGTTATGAAAAATGTGCAAAATCATTGTTATTATGATGACGTAACACTTCTACAATATTGACAAAAATATTTGCTCGTCCGTAAAAAAGTAGAATATCCTATCATTAAACACCGATTAAGTACATTCATTGTAACGTAGTAAACTAGATACTACTGATAATAATATCAGTATTATCAGTTCCTATGTGATTTTTTTCGCCGTATTTAATGTAAGAGTAATACAGATTACATCACCATAATCTTTTACAATAAAAACAGATGATGGTGCATAAAACATTGGAAATTTTCATTCATGTTTTCAAAAAACAATGAGTAGTAAACAAATGATGACATTCAAAATAATTTTTACAAACAAAACACTTTACAGCGATCTCTTCGATCTAAACTTGCGAAATTCCCAATAATTCTGCTAAATAGCTCTTCAATGGTATCAAACTTGTAAAGTATCGATTGAAGTGGTCTGTAGTTTGACAGGAACTGAGATATTTGATATGAACCACTTACGAACACTGAATAGCGAATTTCTCTCAGATATTTTCTACGGAACTGGAAGCGATACTTAAGATAATCGACACCACTGCACCCTAGGCAAGGGAAAGTTGTAGGTAGGTTTTTAGTTTTCGTAAACTGTCGACAATGTGTGAAAAGAAAGATGTTATTTTAGATGCGGTGGTATTTGAGGGTTGGTTTTCAATTTTAAACGGTTTCTGGGAAAAATAGAGTTATTTAGGGGTGAATTTTACCTACTGTTTATCTGCTGATGGACATCTATTATTTACAAAATTGTTTTAAAAAAATAAGTGAGAATATACTTTTTACCTCCCGCCTTATATTCTGTAAGGGGAGGTATTGTGATGGGTCAAAATTTTCGAGTGCGATTTTTTAGTTGATAAGCTCGTTTTAGGATCCATATAATACGAATATAGTATTTTCTAGATGTTTGTGTATTTGTATGTGTACGTATGTCGTATATACCATTGTAGCTGTCTACGATTTCGTCGAGAAAAAGGATATAATACAGATTTAGTGTGTAAAGACAGCAATAAGGAACGCGCTCTAAAAGTGGTATCGTATTTGTAAAATATTATATTTATCAGACAAAAGAAATAATCAAACGCATTATTTATATACTGTATAACATTTTACCTATAGTGCGACGCATGCATTTTAATACATTTTGTATTTAAAATGCCCCAAATTAAACATGTAAAAGTAATATTTTACTCTTTATTCGGCATTTTTTTTAAACAATGCTATGGCAAAATTTGGTAAAATCGATGCGTCTCACGTAAAATGAATATTAAATACTGTCGCAAAAAAATTCCAATGTTCTTACGTTAGTATTAGATTAGATATTTTACAAACCGTAGAGCACTGTTTTTCCTCTTTATATACAGCTACATTCCCGCCTTAAGAACCCAGTTATTTTTTGAAGCAATTCTCAAACCGGAGTAGTCCTTTGCTTAAATATTTCGATAAATAATAATTAACGTATTACAATTTATTCTATTTTAAAAGTAATATTATATTTCGGTTCGTTAAAATAGCTGCGGTTTGTTCCGGTTCGGTTCAAGTTCCTGCGTTTAAGTAAACAGAACCATTTTTTTTTCATATACAAACAAAGATACTGCCTTAGAAAATCGGGCGATTACTTTTGCGCCTTGTATAAATAAAAAAAAATCACTCACCTCCCAAGCGAATTTGGGGTCAACAGGCTCTCCAACCCACTTCCCCGTGAACCGGCCATACCGCATTCCCTTGGGAACATCCTTGAGACACCACACTCCCCCTCCTCTTTGCCTGATCTTGAGTTCCTGAGGGACGACTCCAGGATTGAGACTCCCCTCCCTGGATCTGACGCGCATGACATCCAGGTTCATCCTGAGGTTTCCGTTGAGCTTCTCCTCTCCAGTGGCCTGGAGAGAGTCCTGCAGCGAGTCCTGGAGCGAGTCCTGCAGGTGCTCCTGGAGCTTCAGGGACTCGGGACTCAACAGCTGGTCAGCTGACCGGATACGCAGGTTCTCGATCTCCAGGTTCCGGCGGGAAGAGTGGGAGTGGAAGGAATGTGAAGAGTGGGGTGAGTGAGGGGCGGGGGAAGGAGAGGGTTGCGAGGAGGGAGGCAGCATCGTGCTGTCCATGGAATCCGCGTCGCTTAGCAACCGGGTGCTGTCTAGCTCATCCTCGCTGCTTCCTGCAAAAGGATTCAAATGTCAGTCAAATCATATTTATGGCTGGATAATAATTACAAAATAAGTCGAAGAATTAACAATGCTGACATAACAAGTTATAAGATGTTTATCTTATTCTGAAATGCAACTATACTTCATTTCAGCTAAGAAAAAAGCGTAGAATAAGATAGAGCGACGATATTTTTAAATCTGATCTGGTCAAGATGAGAGCTGGATTTACACTAGCAAACATTTTCATTTACATTACTTATACCTTCTTATTTTCAATTTTATAGTTAAATGGAAGTACTACCTTATTCTACATAGATGACAGTTTTATTCACAAAACATAACTTCTTTAACTTTGCACCAAATTTTGAACTAATATAATTCGCAAGAATGGTACATGAGGCACAGGTCGGGCGCAGGCGAATCATTCGAGTAAGTAATTGTCAAACTCGAGTACTTTATCGTTGACTATATAAAAATTTTCATTTTATAAGGTAAATTTAAAATAAGAGCTGTCAGAATATTACATTTGATTTAAAAATTTGTGGACGTAAAAGTATTCATGTTTGAATATTCTATAATACAGTTAATTTTTTACACAAATTTTCTAATACTACCATAAAAATTCAAACATTTAGTTAGCTAATTGGGCAATTTAATAAAATCACTAGTGAGTAATAGTTAACATAACTAACTATAAACAATCGTTTAAATCAACAAAAGCATGAAATAAGAAGTTTCTGTATCCCACAACTTTTTATTTGGCTCTTAGCCCCAATCTGAAACAATTTTACAAAAAATATTAAAACGTATTTTGTTACAAGAAGTATTTTTTATAAAAATGTATAATGTATATTTTTGCAAAATATTCAACTCAATCTGTAATGTCTATCTGTTTTGATCATCAACATAAATAGAAAACAAGAAAAAAATTATTTCTCTCATTATTCTTATACGCAAGAGGCAAGAATAGAAGGTTCTAAATTAAAAGTAACTGAAAAATATGTTAGATATTTTTAAAAATATATGCATATAAATGTACGCACATTTAATTTTTATTAATAAAAAATTGCAATAATTAATCCTATCAAACCTGACTTAAAAAAAGACTTACTTACTTGCAGTAAGTATTCCTGTATAATATGTAATATATCTCCCTTGGTAACTAACAATAACAATATTCACAGTACCCGAAATTGTTTCAAAAGATATTATTTGAAATAATATTAAACAAAGCACAATGTTGCGTAAAGAACAAAAGAAAAATTGTTTAACCTTTAAACAAAATGTTTTTGTTTTTCAGTATTATATACGAAGATACCAGCAACCAATAAAGCTATAATTGTTATAACACCTTCTCATAAAACTTATCTTTAAAGAATAGACTTTATGATAATTATTGGTAATGAATTATAATTACTTGACAGTAAGAACATTGAATTATCTCTGGAACAGTTAAAAATATTTCCCGGAAAATAAACGCGACATCGAAAAGAATAAAACCAATTTAAGATATATTCATCACTTATAATTGTTAGGTTATCTTTGACAAACTGCCGGTTTTATAACAAAACGGTATAAATCAACTATTATCATTTAAATGGTAACACACTAAAATCATGTAAGCATTTGGCCATGCCACCGAAACCAATGAGTTTGAATTATTTCAGAATGACATAGAGGTATTTTCAGACAGATAATACTTACATCCATAACAACAAATCATTTGTGACAATCATAATTTTCTTATACAGATAAAAAGAAATCCCATGTGATAAGAATAATTTTATACAGATTATTTATTTACCTACTGCAATTGTGAAAAATATTTTATGTTCGACTGAACACAATAGATATTACCTTGTGTTAGAAGCTGTAAGGAATTTGAGGAAAATATGAACAAGTTAATTGACACGTCTACTCGCTTTTACTGCTGCTTTAAAATATACAATTATCCAATTTATACGATCTTACTTAGTCGTTAAGCAACCGAAATTAATTATAAACAATACAAAGTAGAATCAAAACAATTTGGTGAATAGTTTAATTGGTTAAATAATTATGTTCCAACACTTGCTTTATGACACTGTTTACTGTCCTTAAATGGGTACTTTACTAGACTATACTTGATTTAAAAAATAAGAAGAGCAATCTGAAGTTGTAGTGAAAAATGATCGTTTTTGATTGGTTGATGTCACACCAGTTTTACACCAAACAAACTTTGTATGAGTAAACAAACTAGTGTTCTCCATCTTGTCTCGTCAGCTGTTGTTACATTATATAATAAATTAATTTGTATTATTTAAACAATATTTGTGGTTAATTAACACATAAACAGACAATAGATATAAAATAAATGTGAAGGTAATTTTCGCAGTGAAATGTCAAATTTAATTTTGCCGCAAAAAATCTAGTGATATTTATCTTGTATTTACACAGTGTAAATATGGCTTAGCGAGACAACTTCAAATAGCTCCTCCTAGTTTTTAAATCAAGTATAGTACGATAAAAATTGAAAATTGCACTGCTGTTAATATCATGTCAAAATAAATATTATAATTTAATGCATTTTATTAAATTAAATATAAAATTTATTTTACTTTCTTTGAATCTTTTTGTTCATATCATGAAATTGAGCTAATTGTGAAGAACGAAAAACTAAGTAGAATATTTTTTTATCAAATTTGACAATTTGAAATTATCAAAAAATTGTTTAACAAATCAACAATACCGCACACTTTGAAATGCAAATTTTTCAAATATATTTACATTATAAAAGAGTCTCATCTTGGCAGTCGAACATAAAGTTCTGTATGCAACTCACGCATAATCGGACTCTATAATATTATCAAAGAGTAAAATAAAATATTACAAGACAATATTAGCTACTTTGAATGAAAATTATTCTGAATAATTATTTTTACGTTGCCAAGTCAAAATGACACAACGACTTAAAAATAGTTCAAATTGGTCAACAAAGAACACTATTATTTTGCAGTTATCAATAGGTACAAAAGTAGTTTACAACATTTTAAAAAATATGCGTAAATATGTTATCATTTTAGGTAACTTGCCAAAATACTTAATAATTTATTTTTTTTAACTAATGCAATTTTGTTTTCAAATTTGCTACAGTAAGAAATGCCGGGGATTTACAGATTTTTGTATGACTTATCAGATTTTAAAGTACCTAGTTTATATGTTTATTTAAGATAGCTAATCTCTTTTGAGATCATAATAACATGAGAATATATAAAATATAAATCATATTTGACTTCACAGCACTCATGTTCGAAAAAAGAATAAATTTTGCAATGCTCCTACAGATGATAAAGATAAAATTACGGCAATCCTTATCAATTGAGATAAGTTTCTAGTAAAAATTCTGTTGTTTGGAGTGGATATTTGAGCACATTATGCGACTGTAATTTTAACAATTTAGGTGTAACTGCACAAAAACCTTCACTGCAGTATACTCTCCACTAACAACCATGAACGAGTTGATGGCTGGTAGTCGACACCCAGGAAAAGAATATATCTATACCGATGACTCATAATACGTGGAGTTTCCGAACTCAAGTTGAGAAAAAAACGTGATATACATAACCGGGTGTCTATTTAGTGTTTCGGTCGAGACGAGAAATTTCTCGAATCTCGTCTCGTCTCGTCTCGAAATTTCTCGTCTCGGCGAGACGAGAAAGCTTTTTAAGAAAGAAGGTCGAGACGAGACTTGTATGTCGAGATTCTCGATTCTCGACATTTGGCTCGAGATTTCTCGACAAAATCGATCATTTTTAAAAATTATTTAAAATCATGTTTTATCAATAATTTTTTTAAAAATAATTAAACAAAATAATAATAGCTGTTGGTAACGATTTTTGATTAGCGTTAAATCTGACGTACCTTTTACACTTTATATACTTAATAATAATGGGTGTACAACTATGAAGTTGAGTGAATAGCATTGTTTTTCTCATGTGAATAATTTCATGGGGTAGTTTAGTTTTGCTGACACGCTTGCGTTCTTGCGTATATATCTGGAAATTTTATCAAATCGTATACGAACATACTAGTTACTGAAGAGCAAATTTTTAAATTTAAAAGAGATTTTGTTTGGGATATATTACACCTTCTTTTTATGAGAGTATTAATATTACTCTTCTACTTATATTCAATCAATCTTGGCAGGTATTTAAATGGAGGGTTATACATGCGCAAAAAATACAAAAGTTACAAAAATATTAACATTTTTACATATAAAAAATAAATATAGTAGGTATTTAAAAAAGTCGAGAAATCTCGACGAGATTCTCGGCCGAGACGAGACTTAATTGTTCGAGACGAGAAAAAATCGAGACGAGACTTGATTTTTTTTATTCGAGACGAGACGAGACGAGACAAGGTGATTTCTCGTCTCGTCTCGTCTCGACAGAAACACTATGTCTATTCATAATCTGTTATATTATAGGAAAAACAATATTTTTTATTAAATTTTGCTGTAGTTATATACCTATTATTGATTTGAGATGAAAATGGTAAATACAAAACTTGAATTGAAAATTACACAATGGTGGGAATGGCTTCAACGCCAGAAAAAATTCTAGAATTTTCATAACCAGGAAAATGGAAGAACAGGAAGATTCAAATCTAGAAAATATATGCGTAATGAAATATCTATCAAAAGATTCATCTACAGGAAAACTCAAATCTAGAATTTTAGACTCGGCATAAATGTAAACATAGGAAGATGCAAACACAGGAAGATGCAAATCTATAGAAAACTAGTTTTCTGTAAATGAATCTTTTGATGTAGATATTTTATTACGCATATATTTTCTAGATTTGGTTCTTCTTGTGCTTGCTTTTCGAATTGGAAACCTCAGTTTGACAGAATGTTGTTTTGATGGTTCAACAAGCGAGATAGAAATATATCTTTTATCGCATATCTCTTGCAACTTCTAGTAGACCTTTGGGCGCATTATAGAATTTTATTATTTACCTATATGGTTTTTTCTAAGCCTCATCCACAATACGAAATTAGTAGTTATAGTCAGTAGGTATAATTAGTAGTTATAGTTAATCATTTGGTTCTGACTATTGTAGTTCACAATTACAAAATTAATGTTGTTAGCCTAGTAAAACAAACTAGTTTTGAAATTTCGTCAGAAATCAGAAGTCAGTTTGTTCGCTTATACGAGTATAAGTATATGTAATGTTTGTTTACTTAAAGTTGCCTTTTATAATAATCCTTTTATAAAAATGGCTGAGAAGCATTTATAAATATGATACAAAATTGTAAATCTCAAATATTAATGTCATCTTAGACGTTAAACGTCAAAATTAATTTTCGTTCTAGATACTGATAGGTAGTTTATACAGAAAATCTTAACTACTAACTACAGGTTTGCAGTTTGCAAATCCCTGCGCTAACTATAATTAGCGCAGTGCAACATGCAGATAATTTCGTTGTCAAATGTCAAATCACTAACGTTAAGGGGGTTTTATAGCTCAGCGCTGCTGGCTCACAAATCCCCGTTATTTCAGGTACCCGCGCTGACAGCACATGTTGTCTCTATTTATCTAATTGCTATGTTTCGCTCCGTTCTTGTTTAGAAAATACTCAATTTGATTGTCTAGCGCGCATGCAATTTTTAAATTTATTTAACAAATTACTCGACTACAATATTAATTTGAAAATTTTATATAATAATGTGATACAAACATTTAAATTTACAATGCAATAAGAGTTACGAAGAGTTTTTCTCAGAACTATTATTATTTAATTGTTTATAAATAATAATAATATTCGACATTGTAGCTAGTTTTTACTGCCTTTGTCTTTATACGGTATTTTTTTAGATTTATAGGATTAATAGGTTGGGAGTAATTTGTTAAATACTTTTTTTTACTGTGATAAAAGCTCTTTAACTATACGAACTGACTATAACTACTAATTTCGTATTGTAACTGTGGCTTCATAGATTTCAAGTAGACAAGACAACCGGTAGATTCAAACAACAAAACAAATGACTCAAAATATGTGAGTGTGAGGCTCCCACACCCACGGTGTGATATAATGCACATTATTATAGTATTTTAGCTCAAGCAACAATAATGCAAGAGCGGCTATTCATTCCTCGAACAAAGCCGTCCAACATTCGCAGCGCAAGTTCTCATGACTCCATATCTGTCATTTGGGCAGAAATCTTTAACACTTCTTGAGCATTGTCTCTGGTTCGTGTTGAGCACAATGCAGACAATGGCTCTCGAAGGTAGACGTGCCGGTCACTGTGACATACTCATCAGGAGCGTCCGGTGAAGACGAAGAACCGCAGGTGGAAGAAAGAATGATGAGCAAAACGAGAAAAAGTGCGCGCTATAGCACAGTAGCATAGAGCGTTAGTTGCTGATTTTATGCTTTTTCTGCGAAGTATTGAAACGTTCTACGATTTACTGATGCTGCTAGCTATTTGGCTAGTGGTGGCACAGTGGTGAAGTGAACGACTAACATGCTATAGCAGTCACAAATTTGATTGTAGTATAGTACAAGCAGAGAACATCTACCTAATAATTGAAAAATGCTTATTGCAGTCACACAATGCCCAAAACCGCAATCGTTTAAGATGAGGCGAAAATCAAGTTCTCGGCTAATTCTCGTTTCGTTTCGTCTCAAGGCATCACTACTATCTTAGTAAAATACGAGCATTTACACTTTCCACTTTCAAGAACTATGAATTCTCGTATTTAGTTAGACTCAAACCAACGCAATACAGAACTAAGAGTTTGCTTATGAACTAAATCAGTACCGTATCAGTCAGTTTTTTACCTTCCGCTTACCTGTAAAGGAAGGTTCCAATACCTTCATGCAAAAAATCGGGTTGTGAGTTTTAAGTGGATGAGCACGAATTAGGGTCCTTACAACTCATTTTTGATAGTTTCTCGATGATGTCTGTATGTATGTATGTGTGTGTGTGTGTGTGTGTGTGTGTGTGTGTGTGTGTGTGTGTGTGTGTGTGTGTGTGTGTGTGTGTGTGTGTGTGTGTGTGTGTGTGTGTGTGTGTGCGTGTGTGTGTATGTGTGTGGTCCGGGCCGCTGCCGGATGTCGCATAACTCAAATACGAATTATCCAAAAATGTTAATATTTTGTTTTTTACAATTGTATACGAATAAGAAGAGCTCATTAGATTTTGGTACAAATATCTTCACCGGAAGTGATATTTTTTGAAGATTGAAAAAGATAATTGTCAAAAATGTATATAAATTTGGATAAATATAGTATTTATTTGTAATAAGAATAGAGGCAAAGTTATTTGCAACTTACGTTATAAAAAAATTGTCTTTATCTGGTAGCATCAAAGAACTGCAGTAAAATTTAAAAATTAAATTTATCAGATAAGATGTTGAAATGTTCGGTTGATTTTTGTTTCTGTGAAAAAAATATTGATAGATGAGACGGGTGAGAAGTTGACATACTAGCGCCATATAAGTCATAAGTAAGATATTTAATGTAGTAATTGAACGGAGGATGGCTTCAACACAGAAGAGTTTGCCTGTGAGCTGTGAACGAATCTTTTGATTCAGGTGATGCAAATTTCTGTGTTTGAATATTTTAGATTTTTATTTGTATATTTTAGGGACACCGGATTGTATACGTATACATTTATGTTTATAAGTCTAGATATGGCGGAAGGTTGTGTGCAGGCCACTTCAGATTTTTTTAAACAGCCAAACTGGCTCAAATTCACAAATTTTTAAACAGAAACCTCAAACTAAATATATCACATTCAAAACCATTTCTACAGTTTAATAAACTAATTAACGTTCATCTTTGAATGATTTTTCCCGCTCAATAATTACTCTCACTATCTCCTGTCCCAGTCTCGATATCAAAACTAATCGTCGTTTCTGCGGTTGTCGTTACAACGGAGTGAGATACTCGCGACACGTTTGGAAGTGTGAATATTAATTGGAGAAGATAACGGCGGCTATCAAGCGAGGAAATCCTGCCAAGTCCTGCGGTTAGCCTTTCCCACAAAATGCTTCTTCCTTCGCCAGGAGATACGATCAAACGGGTTAATTGTGTAAATCACTGAATAATTGCTACAAACGAGGAATTGGAGTAAAGATGAGTAGTTTTCCTGGTACTGTGGTTTTCATTTATATATTTTCCATGTTTGGTAATTGATGAGTTAATGAATAAGGAAATAGTTATGTAATAAAAGTATATGGCACTTTGAGTAAATTGCATTTAATTGTTAATAATTAGGTATTTAATTCACGTTGGCATAAAGGTACATTTAGTATTTAGTAGAGCCCTGTGCTTCAAAAAGCGTCAAAAATGCGTTTTGTGGGGAAATAGGTGTTAAGCTGAAATTTTCACACATGAAAGTTAATAATCTAGCAAATATAAATTTTTAAAATTTGTTAAACAACAAACCAGGCAAAAGGGCACTGTTTAAAAATATCTTACGTAAGTATATTCTAGCCACATCCTTAGTACGATCAAAAACTACATACTCAATACAAACGTTATTGGGACATCATTACTAACTTACTAACATTGGGATGTTGCATATATAATGCTACTAAGGGTGGGCATTAGCAATCGCTAGGATATTAATAGAATGATAAGGGGCAAATATAGCAAGTAACAAGCCGGGATGTTCATATTCTTGAAATGTTCTGGGGATTTTATTTTGTCAAGTGGCATGTAGGAATAATTTAAGCCGCATTCACAGCCTAAATTTGGTGAAATTTGTGGTCTGTCATATGGGACCATGTACTTGCGTACACATCACTCAAATTTGGTGTTGTGAACGCAAGTACCTACACATTGCCATTTAACAAACTTCACCAAATTTCGGGCTGTGAATGTGGCTAAAAATTTTAAACTGAAATTTAATCTGTAGTATCATGAATCATTAGTAGTGAATTTTATCATTTTCATCATTTAATAATTCAATTAATACGGTTAGAAAGTAATACACAAAAATATTTTTTTATGATATCAATCATTGATACTATTATCAAAATTGGATAAAAAAATGTCCTTTCAAATGAAATAATAAAGGAGGACCATGGAGAATCCTCTAAAATTTGACAAACTCAACAAATCACCCGTCTCCCAAACAAAAGCTCAGGTCTGGCATTGTTTCCATGCGCACAAGTGCACTGCGCAGGTTCGAGGTATATTTAGGCATATAACAATTAGCGTCGCATATGAAACAGACACAATTTTATCCGGTACATTGTCTTAAATGCTGCTGGAGAACCGTGACTGGCATGGACGTTTTTGTGCCACTGCAGTCGTGTTCCCAGAATACGATTTACAACTTTTAAAAATACTTACTTTAATTTTTACCGTGAAGAGATACGCGAAATTTTTAAAACAAACATCAGACCATGTTCACGCTTCAAAAGAGCCATTGTCAATCAGTATATTGGCATAATCAAATAAAACTAACTACGAATCAGGGCTTCGAACCCAAACCTGAACCGAACCAAAACCGGAACTGAACCGTACTATTTCAGTGTACCCGAACCCGGAACTGAACCTCAAATATTAGTATTATCTAAACCAGAACCCGAACCGAACCCGCTTTAAAAATGCGGGTTCAGTTCCGGTTCTGTTCCGGTTCAGTGTTCAGGTCTGAACATGCTTAATAGCAGTAGCGTTGTATACTTTTGAGTTTCATAAATATTATTAGTATTATTGTTATAATTATTTAACTAAGTATTTAGCAAAACAGTTTTTTCTAATCTTATTTTAAATTATTTTATAATAACATTAAATTACGGACTCGAACCAAACCTGAACCCAAAACCTGAACCGAACCTTGCAATTTTGGTGAACCGAAACCCGAACCAAACCAAGAATTTTAATGTTAATTGAACCCGAACCAAACCTGAATCCAACTTTAAGAAAAAATTTGCAACCGAACCCGAACTGAACCCAATTTTTCGCGGGTTCGAAGCCCTGCTACGAATATAATGATTTCAGTGATTTCAGTTTTGTTTTAATTGATCAAAAATGAAATAAGTAAACTGTTTAGTTTTACTTGGAAAGAAACCATACTTACCTACAACAAAATAAAAACAAAAAACTTTTTTTTTTCGAATTTAGAGATCATATTTTACAGCAAAAAGTTATTTTGAAATTTTAAACGGAACAAGTTTAAGCGACCGTCTACGTTTTTCGGAATTCCTAGAATACTCTCGATTTTATTTTTTTTTCTATTCCACTCTTTTCCCCACTACTACGACTGCCTAAAACCAGCCCGAAACTCGTACTTTGCCGCATCCTAGCAATGCTATGTTATTTTGATTTCTATTAAATTGGAAATTTTTCGGAATTTTTATTATCATGTACAATTTTTTTAATCAAAATTGTTAATTGATCCTCTAAGTATACTTGTTGAAATACAATTTTAGCATTCTTGTGTTGGCCACAAACCACTCGCTACGTTAGTACCTACGTTTTGTGCTAGATTTTAGAGGTAGACGGGCCTCTTAATCCTAATCGTGTTTGTAATATTTCTAAATTTAAAATAATGCAGATCACAATTGTAAACAGATTAACAAAATAATCAGATATTAAATTTATAATATTATTGAGCCCTAATAAATGCACCCTTTATTTAAACAATTTTTAATTTAATCATTTTAAATATTGTCTTTTTAATTTGGATACTGAACACATTTTTTATTATCATTACCACACAATGGTTCATAAATGACAAATAGGTACAGGCTGTCCCATAACTTGAGGTACATATTGTACTGGCCTGTATAGTATTAGCGTTACTGATTCCGAAACAAACAGATTTTTTCAAAATTCAGATAAATAAGGGTAGTTTACATAACATTTTACTACTATTTATTTTGAATAAAATTTGTAGGTTGAGACATCCTGTACATTATTTAACAAAAATCAAAAGCATGCAGCAACACTTCTCTAAATGTTGCTGCAAATATGACGTCATATTAGACGTTTAGTATTTTGCCGCCATACAGCAATAGCGAATACAATAACATGTAGAAGTAGAGTTGCTAAAGCCCATTTTACATTGAGCAAGCGCAACGGGTAACTGCAATCTTCAAGTCAGAGTTGAACAAGAAAATTGCAGAAGACATTTTTTCATTTTACACTGAGTAACATGCAATTGCTAAATATATGAATTTATTTTACAAGTTTGCCAATATTGTGTTACCAACTTCATATTGTATTACCAACTTCATATTGTGTCACTAACTTCATATTTTATAATGTGTTCTTTTTTAACACTCTTTTTGACGTTTGTGTCAGGTTGGTGATATCATAACAGACTTAAAATAACTAGAAATAACTGTGAATTGCCTTGCAAGCTTGAACGAATTTAGAACAAGTTGTATTTCATGCAACCCATTGCGGACAAGATTGGGTAACATTGCAATACTCGAAAATTCTAACACTGCTTTATTTATGCACTGCTTCATGCATACGTTGCTTTCTCCAATCACTGCTTTGTTCATACACAGCCTCATTCATACACCGATTTCTTCTAACACCGCTTTATTCATCATATATCTTAATGTAGCACAGAAACAAACCTAAAATAGATGTCGCAGTAATTTATTGGAAATATTGGAAATTCCTAAACCTAACAGACAACAAATGGCATGAATTTTAAATTATAAACTTTTTTTAATAATATTTCCTATTCAGAATTATGATTTTGGATTTGTTTCTGTGCTACACTAGGACGGTGGAGTTTAGGACGATGAATAAACCGGTGTTAGAAGAAATCGGTGTATGAATGCGGGAATGAGGCTGTGTCTGAACAAAGCAGTGATTGGAGAAAGCAACGTATGCATGAAGCAGCGTTAGAATTTTCGAGTGCTGCATGCGTTCCCACAAGATTGATTCAATCTGTTGAACGTGCAACTGGTTGAAAGTTGCGATTGCAGCTGCAATATTTCTCAATGTAAAATGGGATTAAGGCGCTACACTTGTTGACTGCAATATTGCTGCAATAGAATCAGAATTTACGATCATGGCTATATTGCTCAAAATAAAAATCTGAAATTTACCATGAGTAATTACGAAACATTATTTGTCCGAAAAATTTGTATAATACATTGTTGCGACAACCATTAGAGAAAATAGGAATTAATTTTTGCTTTTTAATATTTCAAATCGTGGCTTTATTAATGCATCTAAATTAGTTTTGTTTGAAATAATCGATTCCTTGCATTGATCGTAAGAGTGGTATGGAAAGTTTTTTTGTCAAAAAAATTACACAACTAGTTAAAAAAATTGACAAAATTTATTAATTTATTACCAAAAAAGTATTAAGTATTTGAAAAATATAGCTTCATAGCACTCTAGAGTCATCTTTTAACTAACCATATATAAAATATAAACAGTGTAGGTGTTATAGCAGGGGCACAATTTGAAATATAGCGAGGTCACTTTTTCACTATCACAAGTGTACCGCCTTAAAAGTTATAGAATGAAGGCCCAAAATGCGTACCTGAATGATTTCAAACCTGAGTTGTCATGTCAAACCACAGTCGTTATGTTTCGATATTAAAATATTAATTATTGTAAATAGCTGCACATTTTTTTTTCAAAACACAGATTTCGCACATAGTTCTTTCCAGCCGCTCTAATCTCCACCCATATCTCTGCAATATCGTCCACCCCAATAGCCCGTTTCGACACCAATAAACATCCTCGGATGTTTGTTTACCTTTGATATCCGTGCCAGATTCCGCTCTTTGAGCTTTCCGCGCGGCGTTATAAACAACAATATCGCGTTATCTTCGCTACACATCCTAGCATTTGTTCGCTAACTGCTGTACAAACGCCCGGCCGACTTCGATAACTGTTAATTGTGTTTGTAAATAGCGAAATGGCCGATAGAGGCGAGAAGGCAAGGTGTGATCGAAGGCATAAAACGACTTATCGAGATTTTCGGAGGACTAATGTTAAGTTTTATTTTATATTTAATACAGGTACACAGTACTGAGAAAAATTTAGATACTCAACAATCAAAAATATGTACTGATGTCATTAAAAATCATATTGAAATACAATAAATTCGAGTAAGATTGGAGTGAAGAATTGGTTAAGCTGCGCGAACGGGCGGTGCTAATTTTTGTGTACTATAGAGTGGGCCAAACACAAGTTTTTTTTGAAAATGCAATAAAATGAAGAAAATTAATTTTTTTCCATGTATTATGGCTTCATTAGTAAAAGCAGACATTCCCATTTATTATGGAACACAACTTCGTTCAAGTGGTTGCCTCGGCTGGCTTCGCAGTAGCGAATTCCCAATTTTCCAAGACCTGGTTGGTTGTTTCGGGTTTTAGCTCACGGATTGCTTGGATGATATTGGCCTGAATCGTTTCTGGATTGTTAGCATAACATCGGTCCTTCACGGTTCCCCACAAAAAAGGGGTCAAATCGCAGGTCCGAGGCAGTTAATTGACATCGCCAAGACGGATGATAACATGATTTGGGAATTTGATGCCGAAAAGATCGATTGTGGCATGGGCTGTATGGCATGGCGCGCCATCCTGCATGAATCGGAGGTAGTCCAAATCCATGTCTTTAATTTCAGTAAAATAAAAGTCGGATACCATGGCTCTGTAAAAATCTTCTTTTCAACAAACGCACTGTTTGGGCTACACAGCACTCACTTTGGAAATAAATTTGCAATATTTCCCAACGTTGCTCAAGCGTAAAGCGACTCATTTCGTACCGTGGAGGTATGATACTTACTTTCTATCAAGATTTCGAGTGGGAAAAAGCTGCGTCAGTGTCAAAATAACCTATGATTTAAAAAGAAACCACTAGTTGGCCCAACCTATACATATTACACAATTTGACCTAATACCGCTTGTATAAAACATCATCACATTTGTTGTACTAAATTCGTTACCAAGCGATTTTTTTATTCTCTGATGGTTATTTATTTTATCGACTCCAATTTTGGGGTTTTTAAAAATTTTATTTGACTACCATCTTATTTATCATTGTTCTGTAACCAGATTTTTGTTTGATAATGACCAAAACACTGGTCGAAACGTCACATGCTACACAATAAAATTTAAAAAAAATATGAATATATCATATATCTATTATTATTATTATCGCGACTATCTGAAAATTTGGTACCGCACAGATAACAAAATATTAATTTTTGCACTTCCGGGACTAAAACTCATCTTTAGTCTTTATTTTTAGGGACTGAGTTTCTTAATTTTATCCCAAGGGATTATTTTTCATATTTAATCCCGTTGTCAAGGAATTGAATTATTCATCCCGTTGTCAAGTAAAGTTTACTGTCAAAATTGCAAAATGTGTATTATTTTATACTATTTTGTATTCGATGAAGTGCAAAAAATAGCGTATATACCACAGGACTAAAGAACCTTTAATCGCTCAGGTGATTATTTCACCAACCGAAGGATTAAATCCTTTAATATATAATATACTATTAAATAAAGAACAAAGGTAATTAATGGTATATTACACAACGACGCTATAATGGATGCTATTATTCGCGAAGATGAAGTTTACAACACGAGCGAGCAAAGCGAGCGAGGGTTTTAATCATCGGAGGGAATAATAGCCATTATAGCGAGTTGTACACTGTACTTTATTAAGTAGAAAATTTTAATAATCTAAATATCAATACGCTATTTAGACATTTCCAAATGTCAGTTCTCTATTACCATAGTTACATCATTAAACATTGCAATGTTTTCTAAAAATAATTTACACGGAGAAATTGATTCAGGCAAAGCAATTTTCTGATTAGTCGTAAATAAAAAAAAAATCCGCACAAATTAATGTTTTATCAATAAATGTTAGGTAACTATTAATGGCCCTATTATTAACCCAAAGAAACTTTTCTAAAATAAAAAAAAAATACAGACGCATGTTTTAATCAATAAATAAGATCATTATCATGCAAGTATATTGCAGATAATTAATAAGCTTAAAAATTCTACACTTATGACTGTAATAATATCAGATTTTTATAGATTCGGACAATATTGATGCTAGTAAAAAATGTATTTCGAAGAATAATAATTTTTTTAAATCGTTGTAACTTGGTATTCATGCATAAGATTATTGCTTTATGAGAGAAATAAAGTTATGTTTTTTTTTGGTTCATTTCTTACTTTTTTTCAATGGTGGTAAAAGAATCAAACAACGAGCTACGAATTAAATTAAATAAACTGTTTTTACTTATTAATAACTAATAGAATAATAAGGCATTTGAACATTTGAAGATTATTGTTTTGTGATACTGTAGCTACAATCTTAAAATAATTTAACTTCTTAAAATAAACAAAGACAATAATAATTAATAGGTTTGTAACACCTACATTTGCACAATTCGGTTGATTTTCAGGTATAATTTCAAAATTATTAGTCAAAACAATAAGCTGTCAAATCAACGTAAGATATTTTGCAATTATTTGACAGGTAATTTTGTTTATTTTAGGAGTTAAAAATATATGTATTTGTGGAAAACACAAATAACTGAATGTGGATAATGTTAAGGTGCTCACATTTCAGGACACTTATGAAAAATAACAAATAAAATTTAGCAACTGTAATTACACAAGAGCTTCTTATTTCGCCGGATAAATTTCTGTTTGTATTAAAACCTTGTTGCCTAGCAATTTGAAAAGAAAAATTGTTTAATAAAATCACGACACCGTATTTAAAAACAATTTTTCAAGTTAAATTGCTGTCAGGTGACAAGGTTGAGATTTCAAACAGGAAATAAAATGCTCGAGTGTAATTCAATGACGCAAAATTTAATTATTTCACTAAAAAATATTAGAAATATGAAGCAAATGACATTTTAATGTTTTGTTTATTGTTTGGTTGCTAAGAAAAAGGTAAAGTTACCTTCCTTTTTATCCGCTGTCAAAGCGATAAAATTGTGTTTTGTTTATGGCTTCCTTTATACAGGAGTGGATTCATCTTTATAAAATAAATACACCTCTGGCTGACATGATTTCGATTCGATATTTTTATTTAAGCGACACTAAAATTAGGTATAGCGATGCAACTGGTAATTAGACAGCTTCTACTTTGGTAAAAAAAAAATTAATTAAAATTCACCTGTCATCCTCATTTTCGTGAATCAGCAGTCCCGCATTAGCCCAATAACAGTCACCAGTCCACACAGTTCACAACACAGCACAGTCAATAAGTAATTCTCTTTCCCACTACTTCGCTCTAAATCTCTCCCTGTTCCAGAGCTCTCCCGTGTCAGTATCGCGGCTTCCTGAATCCCGACTAACCGATCTAGCCGGCCGTGCCGTGTGCCAGGGTAGGGGCGTGGCCTGGGTGGGGACTGGGAGGAGCCAGCATCCCTCTGGAGCGCTCATTGCCCCGCACCCCGCGAGGGAAAGAGATAGACACGAGGATGGGAGATGTGATGACTTGCGCGCTGTCTTACGTGGTTGGGAGAGAGGGGTGGGTTGTAAGAGGGGGTGGGGTGTTTCATGCATACGTTGATGAACCTGTTGGGTTGCATGAACTGGGTTTGATTAAATTAAGAGGCTCGTCTACCTCCTATAATCCAGCATAAAATGTACTAACGTTGCGAGTGTTTGCGGCTAGTACAAGAATGGTAAAATTTTATTTCAACAAGGATTACATATTAAAAGGATCAATTAGCAGTTGCACCTTTTTAAAATTTTAATAATTTTTTTTTACATGATTATAAAAACTCATAAAAATTTCCAATTTATGCAAACTTTACAAGGTAATAATAATAATAGGACAAAATACATATAGTACCTAAAGTCCTGTTCATACATCTGTGGCGGTCGCTCCTACTCGGACCGCGTGCGCACCACTAGCTCAACAGCTACAGTGGTCTAACGGTCAGCGCTTCTGACTTCCACCGTACGGTCCCGGGTTCGATTCCCGCCGCCGCAACTCTCCATCGCGTCTAAGGCAGGGCATGGCTTACAGCCTTACTGACGAGTCCAAGTAAGCATGCCCGGGACGAAACGCAAAAACATCTCAGGCTCATTGGCGTGCCGACCCACAAACGCCAAAGTGGTGACCCCGACGTGATCTACACGCATCCTACACCCTTCGTCCCTCTAGACACCACCAGCATCACAACCATCATCGTTGTCACTGGTGGGGGAGTACTGTGGCGGTCGCTCCTACTCGGACCGCGTGCGCACCACTAGCTCAACAGCTACAGTGGTCTAACGATCAGCGCTTCTGACTTCCACCGTACGGTCCCGGGTTCGATTCCCGCCGCCGCAACTCTCCATCGCGTCTAAGGCAGGGCATGGCTTACAGCCTTACTGACGAGTCCAAGTAAGCATGCCCGGGACGAAACGCAAAAACATCTCAGGCTCATTGGCGTGCCGACCCACAAACGCCAAACATCGATTCTTTGAAGATTCTTTCATGCTTCTGAATCTTTGAAAAAAAGAAATTCACTGTTTTGAAGTATAAAGTGATCAACCTAGTGCCGAGTCTTGTTTTTCAGTTAGTTTTGTTTTTGGTTTTTTGCATTGAATCATACTTTATTGTTCTTATTTTCCCAGACTCTTTGAATATTCAATTCTCACCATGATTCTTTTTCTCAAGATTCAGAAGCATGAAAGAATCCTCAAAGAATCGATGTGTGAACAGTCCAGCTTTAATAAAATCTGTTTATTGCGTTTAATTGCATATGGACTGTTGAAATTTGGATGTTGAAATAATGGGTAGTACCTACTGGCGTGCAGCCAGAGTTGATCGGACTGGTAAGGGAGAGAAGGAATGTGTTTTGTTCTACACAAAGCTTGAGTCAAAGTTCGCCAACATATTACTTGCCTCAACACAACTGAGTCAAAAGAAAAACCGAGCTGGACGACTTCTTTGTACACTATTTCAAGGTAGCGAAGCTGTTTCTGCCAAAAAAGTGCTGATAATCTATGTCCGCTCGATTAATATTGTTTACCAATTTAAAATTTCTAAGCACGGCCATCTCTTATTTCACGTACTGTACCTACACCGCAGCCACAAAAGTTATATATATATATATATATATATATATATATATATATATATATATATATATATGAATTAATTACTACAACATGCCTTAAGCCCTCTTCACACATGGACACATAGCGGACACATAGAAGACACACTTGCGACACACAGACAATAGAAGCACAATGAAGAAAGTGTGGAACGTTTGTGGCTTCAAATAGTTATTTGTTTAACTATAGGCAAAAAAATATTAGATTTGCTGCCGCAAATAGAGTTTCATACACGATATATATATATATATATATATGAATTAATTACTACAACATGCCTTAAGCCCTCTTCACACATGGACACATAGCGGACACATAGAAGACACACTTGCGACACACAGACAATAGAAGCACAATGAAGAAAGTGTGGAACGTTTGTGGCTTCAAATAGTTATTTGTTTAACTATAGGCAAAAAAATATTAGATTTGCTGCCGCAAATAGAGTTTCATACACGAGGCGCAGCAAATCTGTATTTTTTGCTATGTTAAACACATTATTTTTTCAGCGATTGTTATTAATTAATATTAATTTAGTGATTATTTTAAATATATTGATGGGCATCGCAATCAAATTATGTTGCTATGTGTATGTTGACAGTTGCTATATGAAAAAACAAAATAGGTTAGGTATGTTGATGAATTTAATAAATGTCAAATTTGTTGATTCACCATTAGTAACAATTACTTTTGCTGCCTAGGCTTTTTTACTATTTTTGCTGCCTATGCAGCAAAAGTGACACTTTGCTGACTGTCAGCTTTCAAAAAAACGCACTTTTAATGTCAATCGCCAAAAAATTGATTTTTTCTTTACTTACATAGAAGCTACAAAATAGCGGCACCTCTATTTCACAAGCAGCACACACAGTATTTTTTACCTTTGCGTGTGTCTTCTAGGTATGTGTCCGCTGTGTAAACAGAGCTTTAGGTTTGTTTTTACTTTACTTATTAAATTAAGTTTTTCAAAATTCCCTTTAAACAAGGTACGAGAAAGGTAAAATAAAATTTCATCTATTTTAAACATTCAATCTTAATTAGCAATCAATCTTTGCCAAATTATTCCCATCCTGACACATTTTTTGCCTTTGTCAAAATAAAAAGAATCTTATTATTATTAACGTTTCTGGCCATTATATTTCACTGCAATACCTAGGTAAAGCATTTCCTAAATTGCAAATTAAAATACCTAAACATAATATTTTTAAAAGCTGTCTTTCTAAATGTAAGTATATCTTATAAAATGTATTAATTGTTTGATATAAGTAATTAGTCGTGTAGATGAAGAACATTGTATAAAGAAAATGTGGTCATTCATTTTATAAGAATTAAAATGATTAAAATCGAACAACGAATTCACGTTATATTTCCACAATGTATGAGTCATATCATTTCTAAGCGATTCTATGGCTCAAATACGGGTGGAAATCTGCGTTCATGTGGTGTAGTAGCATGTAGCAGCTATTGTGTACGAATCCACGATTTATGATCTAATAAAAAACACCTATGCGTTATGCCATATCGCTGCTTATGAATATAAACACACTTTATGTTTCTACGTTTGCGTGGAGGTCGAGGGACATTTTCTCATATTGCGGGAGAATCAAGTTTAGTTTTTATTTACGATGGTTTGTGACTTCTTTCTTTCATCTTTCTTCCCACATAAATATAAAAATTTAAATGCATAGAAAATTGTTTGAAGTTAAGACAATTAAACAACTTATTACAAAATGTAGTCTACGTACAATATAAAACATAGTTGTTTTTTTCTTCGATACTCAATGCAAATGCAGAACTACTCAGTTCTACATCAGATTGATTCAAATAAGGTTTACTATTATGACAGTAGAATGAAGAATTATAATAGAGCTATTACCCACTTGACATGAATCGTCCAGGATTGGACTTTTTTTATCAACTTACCATGACTGTTTCCAAGATAGTATGTTGATCTTACCGGTTGCTAGCCTAAACAGAACGTTAAATAAATTCAAATTGAGCGGTAAGTAAATTAACAGAACGGTAAGTGATTTACTTGCCGTAGAACGGTAAGTAAATTTAATATTATGGTCATGATTTTTCGAACATTGTCAGATTCATTTATGAGAAATTAATATTTGCGAATGGATAAAAAAACCAATAGTGCAAAAAATGATATAAGCATTACGACCGTTAAGGAATTACCGATGTCAGACAAAATTGGATCCTTCGCTTCGCTCAGTTTCCAAACATTGTCTTCCATCGGTAAGCTTGATCAAGTAATTTTATTCATTGCTATGGCAACTATTTGTTTGTTTGCAGTTGTTGATAGTAAATAATTTTCATTTGTGTCAAAAAATTCAGCATCTTCTGGTTTAAACTTATCTAATTGTAAAAACTTTGTCTGTAATGTTTAGAAAACATAAATTTATGTGTGTATTAATAGTTATTTACAATAAAAAACTTAAAATTTGATCGAATTTCTATGTTTATTTCTCCTACAAAAATACGTGTCATTAAGAATTCATAAGGACACAAGTGCCATTAAAAAATTCATAATGACACGCAAATTAGTGGCCGAATCAGCTATTAGCGCGCCGTCGTAGATAAAATTTTAAGCATATCCACCTTCGCTACTAATACTAGAAATAGTGGTATCATTTATTCAGAATTCTGGGCTTATTTTTAAAGATATTTTAAAATTTTTTGAAGTACTGTAAAGATAAAGGATGGTTCTAAACCCGTCTTAAAGTTTTAATAAAAATATCAATTGTTTATATATATATATACAGGCTGTTCATTTTAAGTGGCGCACCATTGCTATCTCGAGAAGTAAAAGAGCTACGAAGTTGGTTAAATTAGCAAACAATTTCTATTTTATATGACTACTTTAATGAACGAAAGAAAAAAAAATTTAGACCAGTGGTTCTCAAACTACGGGTTGCAACTTTCTTATTTCAAATGGGGACATATTTTTTTATTCGCTTATTCGATTCAGTATTTTTTTCTGAATTCAACGAGATATTAGTTTCATACCCTGGCATAACAAAAACATGAGAAAAACGCTATTGAAAATTATGATAATTTAATTAAAATCTGAGTGTTACAAGAGTGCTATGGAATAAAACAATTGAATATTTGTTTCATATTAATTGTTATTTGATAATGAAAAAGATTCTTTGATTTTAATCAAGAGATCAGGACCGCTACTGAGTGTATGAGTTCAAGGTACTAAGTACTCAGTAGGGTATAAGGTGGCGGTAACTACGGACACGTGGTTCGACCTTATTTGGTCTGATCAGTGTAGTATACTAGAATATTTTTCACTAAAAATTAATATGAAACAAAATATTCAATTGTTTCTTCCATAACACTAACTAACAATCAGATTTTAATTAAATTATTATAATTTTCAATAGCGTTTTTCATATGTTTTTGTTATGCAAGAGTATAAAACTAATATCTCGTTGAATTTAGAAAAAAATACTGAATCGAATAAGCAAATAAAAAAAATAGGTCCCCATTTGAAATAAGAAAGTTGCAACCCGTAGTTTGAGAACCACTGGTCTAAAATTTTGTTTCTTCCGTTCATTAAAGTAGTCATATAAAATAGAAATTGTTTGATAATTTAACCACCTTCGTAGCTCTTATAGTTCTCGAGTTAGCAATGGTGCGCCACTTAAAATGAACACCCTGTATATGTACAGTTTGTTGAAAATGGCCTATTTTCAACCATCAAATTTGAATATTTGTATTATTTTGTTCGATTTATAAATTTACGACTGCTTTAGAACAATTCCTTAACTTTGTAAAAATTATTAAAACTTATTAATAAAATTAGCCAATATTTCGTAATAACGAATAAATGACACATATATTTTGACGAAAATCTGCATCTGTTGTTCAATACAAGACATACTTTCCTTCAACTCCGATTACCCAGGCTAAGAAATTTTGTAGTGAACTGCACGTCGCTGCGTAGAACATATGGTATAGGTTTCGAATGCGGAAAAATTTGATGGTCAGCCTTAATAATCACTAAAGTATACTAGATTTTCACTTCTGCATAACCTCTTTGTATGTTTCACGCATTTTCATGTCCTCTTCATGATCTAATGCATTTATACCCTCTGTAATTATTATGTAGGGAATTATATTATTGATTTGTCATTCAATCATTAATAGTTAACGAATGTAATTTTCATGTATGTACATTAAAAATATTTTTTGTAAAGGTTAAGTTTAAGACCAGCTAATGCTGAACTTTGCCAATAAATGGAATTTATTATTATAATACAGGCTGGGCGAAATAAGACCTACTTATGTTAAACACGGATAACTCTTGTAATAATCATTTATTTTGATTAATTTTTTTAATACAATGAATATATTTTAAGGAAATTATGTATGAAATATGACATCCAGACAAATGTAAACCATTATTCTCGATACAGAGATCGGCTCTTTTTAACGCGTTTTCCATTACACCACGTAATGTTTCTGGTTGAAGGCTCAGTATTTCGTCTCTAATATTCTGCTTCAGCTATCTAATAGTCTCTGGTTTATTAACATACACTTTGTCTTTTAAATATGCCCATAAAAAATGTCGGGCGCAGTTAAATCTGCCGAGCGAGGCAGGGAAATCTGATTTTTTTTTAAATCAGGCGTTCGCCAAAAATTTCACTTTATTGGAAATAACACCGCATCAAACAGTACATTTGGATGAGTGCAACTGATGCTGGTGTATTTTCCTTGGATTTTCAGAGCCCTAAAATCTACAATTTTGTTTGTTGACATAACCATTTAAATAGAAATGCGCTTCATCCGACATCTAAACATTATTTAGAAAATTAATTTGTGTGGCTAATAAATTTCCAAGAATTCAGTTATAACCTACAAAAAGAAAAAAGTAATTAAATCAAAAAATACAAAAGTTATTTGTGTTTAACATTGGTAGGTCTTATTTGGCCCACCCGATATTAATTTATTGGGGTCAATAATTTTTTTCCACTTTACCCGTTTCAGGATATCAAAAAGGTATAAATTTTTCGGTTATCACATTCCGAACCAAAAATACCAGTTATGTCTTCGCGTTCATATGCAAATATTAAAGACGCGTTAAAACGCAATCTGTAACAATTGTGTCACGGGGCATTGTTCACTGTCACCGTTGCGTTCAACTTTCAACCCTAACGTAAGCGGAAGTGATATTTATGACGTTGTTACTTCCCGTCCACAGGCCTAGGGGATGAGACGAGGCATATATCTGCCTCTAACCAGGGTAGAAATATGACATCACATATGAAAGTTTTTATTTATGGATGTTGGGACTAGGATAGTGACTTTATGTTAGGAAGATATGTAACTGTTTTTTGTAGGTATGATATGCTATTTAGGGGATGGTATCTTCATTTCTTGTTATGGTTATGTTATGAATTTTTTTTGATATGGTTTAAGGTTAAATTGAGGTTAAAATAATTTGTAAATACACTTAGTCTTAATTCTTCAATAAATAACTTAGTATTAGAGGTGTCCAAATGCAAACTTATTAACATTGAATTTTGAATTATTTTGAAAATTTTACTTTGAATTGAATTGAAAATTACAATTTAAACTGCAGATAAAGTTATCGACAGCTTATACAAACTGAAACATACAGGGTAAAATAAAGGTATATATGTTGTTTGATATTCTGGTTATACGAATCAAAAATATTTTTTTAAAATTCGAAAAATTAAGGGTAGTTAGCATTTTTTGTAGTTCTGCACTGGATTCGTTTTCCTATTAAACACAAACAAGAGAAATAGGTAATCAACATCTTAAATTACATACACTAGTAAAATAAACATACAAAATTTAATTATTTTTAATGAAATTACTTCACCCAGTGGCAGTGACAATGGAAATTTGTTGACTGGGAAACATGAAAATTAATTTTGCGATTTAAAAAAAAATTCTTTTTGATTCGTAATCAGCATATCAAACTGCATATACCCTTAACGTATGTACCTGAAGTTATGAAACACCCTATATAGTCATTCTCCAAAGTTTAATATTGGAACTTGGAATTAAAAAAAACTCGTCTTAAAAAACAAGACAGAATAGTTTATTTTCTCGTCTCGTTTAAGTTTAAAACGAAACGAGTCTTAAGGAGGAAACCGGTGACCAAAAACGTTCGAATTAAGTATACATTTTGAGAAATCTTAACAAGATTTAAATTTGTTATTTTTGCACTTCGGCATTAAATCCATTTGATTTTATCGTTTAAATGCACCCTGTACTTCACACTAAGCTATTTGAATTAAGGGGGGAAAATACAATCTTATTAGATTTTACTAAATTTCTTTTCATCGTCGCATACATCAAGTATCAATTATTTTTTAAATGGTACAGTAAGTATGTCTCTATTGAGCTTCTGTCTTATTTTCTCAAATTTGATTCATTATATTCTAAAAATTATTTAATTACAAAGAAATTTTTCGCTCCAATTAATATAGTGTTATGTTTTATCATTCATTTAAAATAAAACTGGGTATATCAATAACGTCAAGTATACGACGAAAAAAGGAATTTTGTAAAATAAATTAAATTAAATAGCTAATTGATTATTATCTAATGCGCATTAAAAAGATAAAATTAATTAGAACTTACGACGTTATACAAATATACCAATTATATTTTAAACGTCGTATGATATAAATAAAACATTCTGTTTCCTAAATAAATTTTATTATACAAGTGGGAAAAGTAAGGAATTACCCACGAAGGCCGAAGGCTGAGTGAGATAATTTTCTCGAGTGGATCATTCCATTTTGCCCACGTGTGAAATATAACGTTTTATCCAACACCTCTTAATAACTGCTTAAATATTTAAAATATATTAAGTTCCAACCTAAAACATCGTTACTATGGTGACTTCTAACAAGCAAAGTAACAATTTACCCACAAGTGTGTATAATTTTTATCAAAACCACTAGTGGGCTATCTTTTACTTTATATAAAATCACCATAATTGATGCTTTTATTAAGAGGTGTTGGATAAACAATTTAAAAATGAATGAATTAATACTTTTTGTATAAATTTTAAATACAAAAATAATATGCGGGTTAAGTTTTCAATAAATAAAAATAATAAACTTACTTAGTTGTAAGTAATTAGCATTTATAATTTCTAAAACTTGGGGAAAGACGAAATTTTGACATTATGGCCGTTTTACACTACGCTAAATATTGAACAAGAAATTGCACAACAAATTAAACAATATCTTGAGCAATAAATTGCTTTGTTTTTAATGAACCCTGTTTTATACTGAGACAATTTTATGTACCTATACTTACAATATTTAGTATATCTGATTCTGCGCAGTTCGCATATAATAATAATTTGACAGCCGCAGTGGCGTACCCAGACATCAGTCTTAGGGAGAGGTGGGGGAGCAAAATCGGATATCTTGAAGTCCTTTCAGTGGTGACGATGTTTATTTACAATTATAAATTATATTATAAGAAAAAGCGCCGCAGGCGAAAATGTTATGTTTTATAAGGTCAAATATTTTTAAAATGAATTTTCAGATATACATAACAGCATGGTTTTTCCCTCTTCTACGTGAAAAATAAAGAAAAACATTTTTATGATGAATTTGTATAATAATAACAAAAAAAAAAGATTTTTCTTAGGGGAGATATATCCCCCCCGTAAATACGCCACTGGACAGCCGCGCTTATCTATTTTTTCAGACAATTTACGAAGCAATGCGATATTTCACACAATTTGCTGTATGATACTACACAATTTAGATTGTTTCAAAAATTTAACAATGTTGAAGATTTAATGTACTGTAAAACGGGCTTTAGTCACGTTTTGTCTCGGGAAGGAAAATCGACTCATTCATTGTAAAATTTAAATATTTTTTATTCTTTACTATTTGAAATGATTTAGTGATTACTAAGATGATGTTTCTCTCTTAACTCTTTGGTTCCCCGTAGAGAGATTTCCTCTTATCAAGTTATTATCAGAAAGTTGTAAATTTCTCGTAACAATTTTTTAGTACTTATGAAGTAATTTAAATTCCCAAGGACTTCAAGTGCTCGACCTTCAGTGAACAACGTGTTATTATCAATTGTTAAGGAACACGCAATCAGAAGCTTTTCCTGGTAGAATTCTCTACAAAATGTTACATTATACCAAGAATTTTCTTTCAAGCTATCGTGAACCGTTGATTCATTTAGCACGGAAGATTTCCGGAAGAATTTGTCGCAGAGATATCACACTTACATAATAATGAGGTCATGCGCAGGTAAGAAAAAATAAGAAATGTTCAAATTCTTAACAAAATCCATACGAATGCGGAATGCAATACTTTTCTGCTTGCTTTGTATAGGTAGGTATTTTATTGTCTACTAGTTGCTCATCCCTGAAAATTGTAATTTGTAAGTGAGTGTAAATATTTTGACAAATTCTGCCAGTTTAGTTTCATTATTTGAATGTATTTATCATTTATGCAAAATTATTATGTATTAAGTAGGTATACTACAAATACATTTCATCTACCTAATAATCATTAGCGGTTATTAGGGGGTTATTGCAGTCACACAATGGTCAAAACCACAAGCCTGAGATGCGCCAGGGCATACAATACAACCCTGCTAATAAGCTTCGAAAAACTCTTACTCTACCAGTGGAACACTGGGGGTCAAATATAAATATATACTCGGGTTAATAAATATGGCAAATACTGAACTGTTCGACTATATTTCTTATTTGCGGGCTAATCTTAAACGATTGCGGTTTTGGGCATTGTGTGACTGCAATAAGCATTTACATTTAACGATTATTAGTTACTTGATGTATGCGTGGACTATAGTAATATAATAAACCCTACGTTTGGAGAAAATTATGTCAATAAAAAATGGGAAAAGCTAGCTCAAAAATTAAATGCTACCAGAAATGAGGCTCATTTAACAACCGATTAGTGGATTAAGGTAAATTTATTTTCTTATTATAATATGCTGTAGATATAATTAATATTTTGCAATTTTTAGAGATTTTCTGATTGGAAATACGCATGCTCAACCCCACTTCAATGTGCGTTTTATACTTTGATTTTATAAACACGCTACAAAAATAAAGTTATTAGTTAAGTGGCAATTTATACAACAAAAATGCCTTCAATAGCAGTCGTTTTGTCATAATTTCTTAATCTAAATAAAATGTAAATAATAAAAATTATTTTTAAGTTATACTCGTAGGTATAATGTAGTTATTTCAAATTAATTTAATAAGAACTCGAAGTTGAAACTATTTTCATTTTATTTAAAAATTAATTAAACATTATTTTCTCTCGCAGTTCGACCAAGATTTAATATGTCGTTAGACCAACGTTAGCATCTAAAATTAAAATAAGAGTTTGTTAAGGTAGGTAAGTATTATATATTTAGTGTTTTTATTATTCTGCGCCAAATCATTGAAAAAGCAACGTACGGTATAACTTACAGCTAGCACTTCTGTCTCTATAAGATATTTACGGTTACCTATAAGCTACAGACGTACTCAGAATTGCCATATAACCTATGAAGTCGTGTTACAGATTTACTTATAGGTTTTACATATTTGCCCAGAATTGCCGTATAAATCTTCCTGCGTTTGCAATTTGCTGTGTTTGCATCCTGCATTTATTTATGCCGAATCTAAAATTCTTGAATCTTCCTATGAATTAATTTTTGTATACAGGTAATGTAGATTTCTGTGTTTGAATATTCTAGATGTTTTAAATGGGCACCGGATTGTACGTATACATTTATGTTTATAAATCAATCAATATAAATATTTTTTACTTTATCCTACACTAAATCTTAGTTAATGAATGTGTATAATGTAAACAGTCAATAATTTTATTAGAAATCATGAAAAGTCAGCCTTAAAGATAAGCATTTAACTGCTATTCCTTTTATTCAACTACAAAACAATATTATGGAAGCATTTTGAACCCAGTGGTTCATAAGAGAATGATGAATTTATGAATTATTGGTTTTCTTTGTGCATCATTCTGCAGTTAGCACCTTAATTTCGCCGCAATTCTTCTCTGTAAGAAAAATCACCGGTCTTCTCACAAGCCAAGTACCTGTTGTCTGTCTTCGCTACTGTTTGCGAGTCACATTTTGTGCACAATTTTTCAAATCTGTCAGTAGCAGAGCTTACAATACTTCTTTATGCCGTACATCTGTGCTTTGTGTTATCCGGGCTCGGCTAGGGAGCGCATAATTCCCTGGCGTCATATAACTTGTATACATCATGTTCTGCTGCTGAACAACGATGCTGAAATGTTTGCAGTCTAGTGGGGATCAGTGTTTAGTGTTATTTTACATTAAATTGGGATTTCCATTAGCGGCATTGATTGCAGGAATCAGGAAAGAGAGCCGAACAAATTTGCTAAATGCACAATTTAGTTAGTTAAAATCACCCTTATGGAATCAACCATGAAATCTGTAAGGGAGAAACATCCAAATTGGATAAATGGTTTGATAGATATTTTACTTAAGGAGGTTGGTGACCATATATTAAATTGATGATAATAGGCTGAAATTCATACAGTGTCTTTATTACATTATTGAGATTCTAAATTTTTTAAATCCGGTTTGTGAGTAATTGATTGTTGAAATTACGATCGTTTTACATGGACTCTTATGGAAATTTTTTGTTTTGTATGCTTTAAAGTACCTATAAGATAAAATGATGAAAAAGTAATAGAACTTGTACTTCTATTTCCTATATAAACCTTTAAAAATAAGAATTGGAATAATCGACTGGCAAATATATTGAAGGATGTGAATATTCGGGAATACAATCTGTATGTTTTTATTTAACTAAAAAACCTCCTTCTTTAAAAATAAGTTCGTGAAGATTTTGTGTACTTTTTCTAAACCATTTGTAAGTTATTTAAAAAAAATGTAAGCATGCCAAGCATACAAGTTTCTATTGTAAAAAGAATTCAAAAACAGAGCTGCGGTGCACTTGCGATTTTCTTACCGAATATGCACTATTCATATCCAGGAAATATTTTATCGTGCATTCCAACAACGTAATTAGCTTTCGTGCACCACTCGCGCTAATTAAGACGTTGTTGAAAAACACTCAAAATATTTTCCAGAAAGAATTAATGCACATGTGATATGTGATAAGTGAAAATTTGAAGCGTATTTCCGGTGCTATAGTTTCAATTATAATAAATTTGACACCATAGAAATTTCTTTAAAATCGACGTATTTAAAGCATGACCGCACGCCCTTAAGCAAATCCATTTATAATATAATTAATAAACCACTAATAAAACGAGTAGGCATTCAAATAACAACTCAACAAAACTGTTAGTCATTTTGCCCATAAAAATATAAAGCAGATGAACATCTTTTTAGACAAATAAAATATATATCTACCTACTACTTACTTAATGTCTATTTACGAATTTTAAATTCTAAGGGTTTGCTTTACTACAAACAAATAGTCGTACATACTCCACTGCTACATCAATACATATCAGCAAAGCTGGTACGAAAACTGACAACAATATCGACATTTCTCACGCGCCAAAGAAAAACATTTCAACTTGTCACCTCCGTGACAAACTATTAAAATCTCGTACAGCCCCCTCCCGCCAGTCCATTACTGTAAAATGAAATCCGGATCCAGCCCGCTCCGATCTCAATCTCGCAGATATTGACTTCCCACGCGCGCTTTGTACTTCTCCGTGCTTTGTGCCGAGGCTGCGCGAGGCCGAATGGGGCCACTCACGCAGCGGGGACGCCCCACTGTCCACGCCACTGGCCTGTGGTCGCAGGGCGAATGCGGTGACATAGCCACGTTCGCGTTTTATTGAATTTTGTAGAAAGGTCGCAGAGGAAAAGTGAACCACTTTGAGTTTAAAGAGGGAGATTAGCAGGGGGTTGAGATCTGAAGACAGTTTTTAAGGGCAGAAATACCATTTTGATATTTATAAAAGCTGATCGAAAGTTTTCAGCGCTTTATAGCGAAGTGAAATAAGGATATCTAATCGTTATTTTGTGTATCACGAGCAAAAAACACCATCATATCCCACTTGACAAAATAAAATCCCAAGAACATTTCAAGAATGTAAACATCCCGGCTTGTTACTTACTATATTTGCCTATTTACATCCTATAAACATCCTAGCGATTGCTAATGTCCGCCCTTAGTAACAACATTATCTATGTAACATCCCAATGTTAGTAATTTGGTAATAATATCCCAATTATGCATCCCATGGAATTCTCTGAGATGTTTGTATTGAGTATGTAATTTTTGATCGTACTCAGGATGTGGCTAGGACGGACTTACGAAATATCACTGTTAACCCCTGGAGAGGTTGAATGTTGTTGGATTGTTGAATAAAGGATTAGATATTTGTAATAGCTTTATTGATCAACACGAATATACTTGTTATATGGTTAACACTCAATAGCTGTGAGTCGACTTTTCACCCTAATACAAATCTTGGGGTATATATTGGTTATAGTAGTGGGGGTGAGTAGTGGGGGTGAAGAACTACACCCTACACAATACAAAATGGGGTACGTAACTGTACATACTGCCCCCCTTGAACTATAAGTTTCAATGTAACACATATTGCAATACAATACATATATTTTTTGTTTTAATACTAACACCAACTGAAGCACTGATTTTCTCTTTTGCTTTAAACACTAACACTGCTATTGCACTGTGAGTTATTGTCTTCAATCGGTAGGATAGATATTTTTCGTATGGCCCGTTTGACGACGCCTTGGGCCGTCTTGACGCTTACGACTCGTACCTGGCCGTCGTCTCCGGGGTGGGTGTCGCAAATTCTCCCGATCTTCCAAGATAGGGGTGGCAAGTTGTCCTCAATGAGAACTACCACTGCGCCCAGAAGTTGTTGGTTGTCTACGGCGTGGACCCATTTTGAGCGGTTTTGAAGGTTGGTTAGGTATTCACGACTCCACCGTGACCAATAATGACTGCGTAGCCTTTCAACCAACTGCCACCTTGACAGGCGGTTTAACGGTATTTCCTTGAGGTCGTACTCTGGAAGAGTTGTTAGTGGCTCTCCTATGAGGAAATGACCGGGAGTTAGGACTTGGAGATCGTTGGGATCAGAACTTAAGGGCATCAAAGGTCTTGAATTAAGACATGCTTCGATTCGCACTAACAGCGTGTACATCTCAACACAAGTAAGATGTGAATTTCCTACGACCTTTTTTAAATGTCTTTTCATTGACTTTATGTTTGCTTCCCAAAGTCCTCCCATGTGTGGGGATCTGGGTGGAATTAAATGCCACCTTATATTAAATTTTGCCAATTCGGTCACAAAGACTTTGTCCTGTTCGTTTATGAATGTGTATAACTCTTTAAGTTCATTCTTTGCGCCAATAAAATTTGTACCGTTATCGCTATGAATATCATGAGGGCATCCGCGTCTACTAATGAAACGTCGGAATGCATTGAGAAATTCCTCGGTAGACAAGTCAGTAACCATCTCTATGTGAATTGCTTTAGTTGCAAAACAAACGAATAAAACAATATAGGCCTTTATCAATCGCTTTCCACGCCCTCGTGATTCTTTGACTTGAATAGGGCCCGCGTAGTCAATTCCAGTTGTAAGGAAAGCACGTGCAGGTTTTACTCTGGGTGCGGGAAGGTCACCCATTTTAAATTTTGATTCTGTAGGTTTGACTTTGAAACATGGGTGACAATAATGTAATACTTGACGTATAGCGTTTCGCGCTGAAATAATCCAATACCGTTGGCGAAGAGCCGCCAACGTGGCCTGGGGGCCCGCATGAAGTTGACGTTCGTGCTCTTGTTTTATTAATAATTTAGTTATGAAATGATTTTTTGGTAATAAAATAGGAAATTTTACATCATTGGTAATCTGAGCGTTTCTTAATCTGCCACCCACGCGTATTATTTTATGATCGTCCATGAATGGATTTAACGAGAGCAATTTTGAACTATTTAGTAGTGGTTTGTTTTCTCTTAGACTATGCCAGTCAGTATTGAATACGGATTGCTGCACAATAATAATTATTGTTATCATGGCATTATTCAACTCACCAATGGATAGAGTACTATTAAGAATTTTGTTGCTGTTTTTACAATTATTTTTGAATCGAATCATCCAAGCCACGATTCTTTGTAATTTAAAGAATTGAGAATATCTGCTTAGGAAGTCAATTGAGATAGAAGCGGTGCTACATATAATAGTAGGATTCCTTATTTCCGGCAATTCAGTATGATTAATATTTAAGTGCGAAGTCGGCCATTGAATTTCCGGTAATTTTAAAAAATCAGGCCCATTATACCAAACTGAGTTTTGTATGATATCGGATGGATATGCGCCCCTGCTTAAAATGTCAGCAGCATTATTTTCAGATCGTACGTGTCGCCAATTTTTGACTTCCGTTAATGAGGTAATTTCCGATATTCTATGGCTTACGAAAGTTTTCAATGAATTTACGGGTGTATTTATCCACGCAAGTACAATGCTTGAATCAGTCCATAAATATTCGCGCGTGCAATTTATTGATACGTTTTGACGCACCTTTTCAATTAATCGCGAAAGCAATAGTGCCCCGCACAATTCGAGTCGCGGTAAGGTAATTGTTTTAAGCGGCGCTACGCGCGATTTGGCACACATTAAATTAGTTTCGTATTTACCCTCATTATCAAGTGTTCTTAAATAAATGGCTGCACCGTAACCCTGCAGAGATGCATCGGAAAAACCATGGAACTCTGTCATTACTATAGATGTACTAGATATTATTTTACGTGGTATCGTAGCATATTTTAAGTTTTTCAACTCTCTTAAAAAAGTTGTCCAAGATGTATGTATGGACATTGGAACCGATTCATCCCAACCCAATTTTAGAGACCAAAGCTGCTGTAGCAAGATTTTTGCTTTCATTAATATAGGACCAATTAGGCCTAAAGGGTCAAAAATTTGTGCCGAAATTGATAAAATAATGCGTTTCGTAACCTTTTTCGGAGTATCAACTAGATTTAGTTCAAAATTTAATGCATCTGTTTTTGAGTTCCACGCTAAACCCAAAATTTTAGTTTGTTCATTTTTGTTTAAGTCAACTTTAGAATTTGAATTCTCATTGGAGTTTTCTGATAAGATAGCTATATCATTTGAATAAAATTTTCTAAGTTCGAACTGACTTTGATTAAGAATAAAAATTATGTCCTTTTTTATGTCAATTAATTCGGAAATGGAGTTAGCGCCAGTCAATAAGTCATCCATGTAAAAATGATTTTTAATTGCGTGACTAGCCCTTGGAAATTTTTTTGAATTGATTTCAGCAATTTCTTTTAAACAACGAGTTGCAATAAAACTAGCGGGTTTTGTTCCGTATGTTAACGTTGATAGACGATACGTTTGTATTGGTTCACTTGTATTGTTACGCCATACAATTAATTGATAATTTGCGTCTTCGTCAGTGACTCGAATTTGACGATACATTTTAGCTATGTCAGCATTTAAAGCATATTGAAATGTACGGAATTCTAAAAGGATTGAAAATAAATCGCGTTGTATGACTGGACCGCACATTAGATTGTCATTTAAACTATATCCGTTAGATGTTTTCGCGGACGCGTCGAATACCACCCTCAGCTTGGTCGTAGTGCTGGACTCTTTGAAAACTGCATGGTGAGGGAGAAATAAATGTTTGTCCGGAATATTATCTATTCGTTCCATATGCCCTAATAAGAGGTATTCATGTATGAAATTTGAATAATTGATCTTAAAGTTCTCATCCTTGGAAAACTTTCTTTCAAGGTTTAAAAAACGTTTAATTGCCAGGTTTTTTGATTCACCGACATTAACATGATTATTTCTAGCTGGTAACTTTATTAAAAAGCGTCCATTAATATCACGAATTGTATTAATAGCAAAATGATCTTCACATTCTAATTCTTCAGGAGTTAGCAGTTGTTTTTTAATTGGTTCTATTCCAGCCATTTCGATTTCAAAAAATTTAGCGACCTTTTCCTCTAGTGCCAGAGAAATACCAGTAGATGAGACTAAATTACACATTGTAGACTTTATTACAGGAAACTTTGATAATTCTGGGATTTGATAAGGACCCCCAACAATAAAGCCTAAATGAGTCTTTTGTAAGACTAGTCCTGATTGTAGAACAACTTGCCCGATACATAACAATGACCAGAATAAACCGCTTCCAAGTAACAGATCTATACCTGAAGATTCGTAGAATGTCGGGTCCGCCAGTTGAATATTTCTTGGAATTTGCAACATGGATGGATTCACGGTAACTAATGGTAAGTTTTCGGTAATTTTTTCTACAACAATGCATTTGAGTTGATTTGCAACAAAAGGATTGTATTTTGATTTGATGTCGACAAGAATGCTTTCTTTCGCGATACTCGTGGTGCCATTTAAACCTTTAATTTCAATATTCTCCGTAATACACTTTAAATCCAATTTTTCACACATGGACTTTGTGATACAATTCGACATTGAACCCGGATCTAATAGTACGCGACATGGAATATATTGATTTTTACGATTCTTAATTAACACTATAGCTGTTGCTAGCAAAACACTATCGAGTAAAAGAGATTTAGAAGACGAATGTTGACTAATTGTAGTTACTACATTGTCCTGATTTTGAGATTCATTTAAGTTTTCAATAATATGCAATAAGGAGTGGTGTTTTTTATTGCATGTACGGCATTTTGTTGTAATTCGACAAGTTGACGTAGTGTGATTGTTTCTCAAACAATTTGAACATAGTTTAAGCAGTTTGACCTTTTCAATTCTGTTTCGGATATCCAGATCTAAAAATTCTGAGCAGTTACGAATTGAGTGTTCGGAATTTTTGCACACATAACAAAGAGGTGATTTTACATTTGTTGCTACATTTGTTACCGTTCGTTTATTATTATTTACTACAGACTTTTGACTAAACGACTGACTGACTGGTTTTATGCTATCTAATGATTCTAGTACCATAACGCGTTTTTCTAGGAATTGAATTAACTGACTATAAGTTGGAATACTATTGTTTAAAGAAGATTGCCACTCCCTTTTTGAACTAAAATCTAACTTTTCGGTGATAATAGGGACAATTAAAGCATCCCATGCTTCTACGGGAATTTTTAATGTCTTAAGTGCAGCTATATTTGTAATAATAGTATCCAGTAGTTCGCGGAGCGAGGAATGAGAAGATTTGTTTATAACTGGGGCGTTGATCATGGACATAACATGATCACGGACAATTAATCGAGTATTTTTGAAACGTTTTTCTAAAATATCCCATGATTTACCGTAATTTTCGTCTTCGATTGTTAAAGATTCAATTGCTCTTAATGCCTCATCGCGCAGACAGGATTTCAAATATTGTAGTTTTTGCCTATTATTTAAAGAACTGTTCTCGTCAATAACGGATTTGAAACAATTCTCGAAATTAGTCCAGTCTTTGTAATTCCCAGAAAAAGTTTTTAAATTTAGAATTGGCAGATTAGGAAGCGACTCTTTGTTAGCGAAATTTGGAGATGATGCGGTAGAGTTAAGAACATTTTTATTTTCAGATTTATGAATAATATCCATTATGTCACCCATTAGATCGCAATATTTGTTTTCAAATTCAATCCTATCTTCCCGATATTTGGCTCTTGCTTCCGCCTTGTTATCAAGAGTTTCTAATTCATACTGGGTTTCTTCGAATTCTTTCCTTACAGCTTCAAGAATTTCCTGACGCGCTTTCAAACGACTGATACTAGTATTCGCACTATTAAAATTTGCAATATAGACTTCCAAACGTGCTATTTTTTCATGAATAGTAACAAGATGGTTTCTGACTTCATCAATTCGAGTCATCTTCAATACAAAACAACTGAACTTAATAAAATAATATTTAGAATACTTTACGGACACAAATTACGACTGATTAAAGAATTATACTTGCACAATGCAAAGAATATGAATGAAATTATAGATCGCAAAAAACCACCTCCCAAATAAACTGAATGCCCAAACAATCAGTGCGCACCAAAGCACTTGAAGAAGGAATAACGATCAGGGATTGATTGCAAGAGGATTTAAAGAAAGCCACTAACCTGATGACTCCCAACAATGTTGATGATCGTGAACTTAGAATACCATAGATGGCTGCTACGATTCGGCTTCGAAGGACCATATGTTAACCCCTGGAGAGGTTGAATGTTGTTGGATTGTTGAATAAAGGATTAGATATTTGTAATAGCTTTATTGATCAACACGAATATACTTGTTATATGGTTAACACTCAATAGCTGTGAGTCGACTTTTCACCCTAATACAAATCTTGGGGTATATATTGGTTATAGTAGTGGGGGTGAGTAGTGGGGGTGAAGAACTACACCCTACACAATACAAAATGGGGTACGTAACTGTACAATCACTAAAAGGACAAGAATAAAATATTTTTAAACATCCCATGGACGATTCTTGTCAAGTGGGATTCTTACTCGAAGGATTGGTTTGTAATGGATGTAACCGGTTACTTATTCTGTATTATGTAAAGTTAAGTAGTACGAGTCTCTAACCATGAAAAAATCTGTTGTGGCCACTACAATACTTGCCTGATTATAAATTTTAATAACATGCTTTCATAAAGGCTATAACTTTTTATGCTTAATTCAGCAAAATTTGAACATATTTTGCAATAAGGTAGGCGAAGTCAAAGTGACAAACGTCAATATCAAAATGACAATTGTCAATGCCAAAGTGACATCTGCCAGTGTCATTGAGTGACGTTGACGTTTAAAATTCGAGATTTTCCTTACGTTTATTAAAACATAATACGAACAATTATGTAAATTAAATTAAGTAATAATATTGAAAGAGCACATGTTTACAATATTTTTAACAACTGTAATTACAAAAGAGCTTTTTATTTCGCGGGATAAATTTCTGTTTGTATTGAACCCTTGTTACCTAGGTAAAATTGTTTTAAAATACAATTTTTCTTTTCAAATTGCTGTCAGGTGACAAGGTTGAGATGTCAAACAGAAATTTATTCGGAGGAAATAAAATGCTCCAGTGTAATTCAACGAGATAATTTACCGACTCTTTTGGTTCTTCTTCACAAATATTCCCAAATTCTAATCATTACACTGACAAATATTAGAAATATGAAGCAAATAACATTTTAGTGTTTTGTTTATTGTTTGGTTGCTAAGAAAAAGGTAAATAAAGTTTTATCACTTGCAAAAAGTTACCTTCCTTTCTATCCGCTGTCAAAGCGATAAAATTGTGTTTTGTTTATGGCTTACTTTATACACGAGTGGAATTATCAATTTAAGTACCTACCTACTATTTAAAAAAAAAATTATTGCAATAATATTTTCAATCAAGATTTTAACGGCTAAACCATATAAAAATCAAAACTTTCCCATAGTAACCAGAAACATAATAATTTTATTTAAAACCTAAAATGACCTGTTCCATTAAAAAACTGACATTTTATAATTTCAATAGAAAGAGTTCAGAATAATAATATATAACAATACTTAGTATTTATTCAGGTACATGAGACAGAAAAGAAAAATAGAATAGCACAATAAAAATTACATTACCTATAACCCAAATCTCCCAGTTACAATATTCAAATTCAATAAAAGATTTTCCTATTCCCTTAAAAAATTATAATAGTAGTAAAATCTATTGAAATCCGTTAAAAAGATTCTATATTCGCATAAGAATGACCCTTTAATGAAACCATTATTCGTTTCCAGGAGCAGGTAAGTTTTTAACCTGTCCCTTCATCTTCAAAGGGCTGACACCCTTCAAGGATTCCTTCATCTATTGACTATCTATCGGTAAAGGCGGTTGCATGGTGGCTACCCTTAAAAGGATACGAAAAAGGGTGAAATAGGTAAAAAAGCAAAAATAAGAATCCGTAGGGTTAACTCTGAAGGGTTAACCGTGCGAAATTTTAAGAAAGGGTGCGAAGTGATAGCGAATTTGAATTTCTGTTATTGGTTTTTTGGAAGGAAGGGTAAAAAAACCCAGGCGTGATGATTCGATAATTTTTGACAATGCAGGTAAATTGGATTTGATTTGCGGTTGGGTTAGGTGTCTAAATAAGTCGTAAATTTCCCATAAGGAGGTGTATTTTACCCCAAAAGTGCAAATAAATTCGTGTGATTTGCAGATTTGAAAATTTCTGATTTCTCACGCCTCTTACCGAATGAAAAATTATAAAATTAGTGGTAGATAATATTTATCTGTTGAAGAAAATGTTTAATCATCCTAAAGGATCCATGAGAAAAGTTTGAAGTTTTAAATTGGATTTGATTATACAGGCTGAAGAATTTAAAAATAATTTATTTGTAAGAATATAATTCATAAGTATATCACGTTGTACATATTTTTTCTAATTTGATTGGCTGGAATAGAACAGTATGAGGCTATCGAATCGAAGATATTTTTTATTACCGCTGTTACATGTCAACTGTTTTGTTTATTAGTTACAAACTGTCAGTTTCTCAAATTTAAATTGCTGTTTATTAAAAATAAGACTTAAAATGTGTGAGGATAGAGAAAATAGGGAAGAACACGCCAAACTGGAGAAAGGTAAACAGAATTTAAAACGTTTTTGACAGTAATTGAAAAAATATAACCAAACATTTTGGACTTATTCATTTATTCTCCCCAATAACTCGGATTATGATTAATCATAGGTGATAGCATTCGTTAGGTCTTCAGAAATTTAACTCGTGCTGCGCACTCGGTTAATTTTATCGACCAACTTATGCTATCACATATGATAATCATAGCACTTGTTATATTACTCCCGAATATATATTTCAACTATTTTGACAACTCGGTAAAAAGAATGTATTTATACAGGTGACGCATAGTATGTTAGGCAGCCACACCCAAGTTGGATATTTATGGTACGATCATATGATCTATTTTATATGAATATATTTAAAACTCAATAAAGAAGAAGTATAGGTATGCTGTCGGTATGCTTATTTATACCTCTCGAAAACTAATAGTGGTATATTAATAAAAATTTATATTAATCACTTTAATTAATTTATTATCAAAGGAACTATAAAATTTTGCCGGTAATCACTAACCGGAAGTCGTACTTTACTTGAGAAACCAAAAGGTTTTTTCAAATTTGTTTATAACAATAAAATTTTATCTAATAATAAATAATAATGACATAATTAATAATTAACTGTTTAACACTTCTATATTTTGTAGGTTGTAGACACTCTAAAGCCTCATTCCCATAAGCATTTAGTTTTAAGGTTTCTATTTATGTTTACGTTTAAGGATGTAAAATCATATAACTATACAAGCATTCGCACTTTTCACTTTCTAGCACTAAAGTTTGAATCCTCCAAATTTTAAGTTTACGTTTACCACTTACTAAAGCTATTTTAGGTTCATTATGTGAATGCTGTGTGTCTTAGACTTAAATATAAATTTAAATCTTCACACTAAGGCTTATGAGACCGTATGAGAATTTATGCTTTCAATTATGAATTGGTTTGGAATTGAACCAATGATCGACAAGCATTTTCGACTGTTGGTAATATAATGAACGACTATAATAATTATAGGACTAAGTTAAGCCTGTACTTGCTTCTTGTTCTTTATATAGTCTGGGAATAGAATAGTTCTGTGGTTTTCTTTTGATATTGTTACATGTTCCCCTTGTATTTTTATTGCAGCAAATTATAGGTCAATGCTGTTCAAGTTAAGAGTGTAGAGTGTTTAGAAAATTGCAACATATAATTGTGACAACTAAAAAGAAGTAATACAGTTAACCGACAACTTGTGTGTGTGTTTGTTTTTTTTTAATAGGTACTATATGAATTATTATTTTCCTCTGATATTCACATTGTCCTGGATTTTATATTTTATTCTATTAGACTAACTGCATTTGTATTTGCAGCTGATATGGACTAACTTTATAATATCTTAATTATTCCAAAATACGTAATTTTTTAAATTATCTTTAGGAATTTAAGAATAAATCTTTTTTGCCTTTCTAAAAGTTGGTAACACCCATGATTTTTAAGATAGGTTTATGCTCAAAAATTTTAGAATAAAAATAGTTTTAAAGTTAAAACAATAATTATCTTATATGAGACGGTTTATGCTGGAGAAATAATTCTTAATACTTATTCCTTATTCTTACTTCTGCAGCATAAACCGACTCATACGTTATAACTGTTTCACATTTACGACTATTCTTATTCTTAGCTCTTATTGTCTTATTCTTAAGTGTAAAAAGTAGGTTTAAAGGATCCGTTTATTAAATTATTCTTTATTTTACAGGACGTTTCGGACTCTTATTCTTAAATTTTGTGAGCATACACCCAAATTTTAATTAAATATCAGAGCCTCAAATTCAGCAATAGTACAGTTAATGAAGCCTTATATTTCCATATGGTTTAAAGTAATTCAGCCCAATGGGTCCTGCTATTTTCAGATGAGTCAATATTTTATAATATAATAAAAATGCTAACCTTTGGTGTACTCTGACGATGATGAGGTGTCCCAGAAAGTCTTTAAATTGTTTATGGCAATGCACATTAAATTAAAAATAGTCTTGATTATTTTACGCATTAAAAAGTTCAATTGTATGCAATATATAGACATTTCTACATTTAAATACAAGAAAATATATCCACAAAATGATTAATTTTATCTTATAAACAGATACATGCACTACAACAATCCGCAACGAAATGAACTTGCAAACATCGGTTCCTATTTCAACGCAACGAGGTTTCAACAGGTTTAGTTTGTTATTCCTCTATAAGAATATTGTGTTCAAAGTATTTTTGATTTTAGTACAGTAAATCATTGATACCCAAACTGTTTTTAATGAATATTGTGTTGGTGTTAATAATATAAAATCATCATTTAGTTTTTACATTCTATGGACTAATGGACTCCCCATGAAAAAATAATTTAGCACAACATAGTATATGAATTGATCATATGGAAATTAGTGCATCCATTTATTAAGGAAGGACTAACTTCTAAGAAAAGCTTTATGAATGAACAAATCGTCTTGTACCGGTCACCACTATACAGGTTGGTGGAGGTGAAATGCGAACATAGGGAACATACATGACAATCGAACTTTCATGCCAGGTATCTTGATATATTTTGTAGTAGTGTCACAAAACGAAGTAATGTGAATTTGTGTGGCAAAAAGAGTAATCAATAACAGAAATAATAATAAAATCTAAAAGTGCATGTAAACTTTCTCGTTCTGCTCGTACACATTCATTATTATGAAAAGAACATATTTTAATGAAAATAAAAATTTCAGTAATATGACAGCTACTTCGACATTGACAGTACTTATTCCACGTAAATCAAGATGCCTAGCATGATAACTCCATTGTCATATATTTCCCTATGTTTGCATTTCACCTCCACCAACCTCTATATGTATTGATATTTGATTACTAAAGAGTCTCAATTTGTTCATAACTACTTATTGCAATGACTAAATAACTAATACACGTAATTCCGTACAAGTTAATAGCAAAATCTTTTTGTCAAAATATATTATAATAATAAACCATGTAATTTTGAACATAGAACGAATAAAATTATAATTCTTATAAAAATTAATTGTTTGAGCTTTGGGAACTAGGATCATTTAAAAACTTAAAAATTAATATTTCGCATACTATAAGTAATTTTAGTGTCGCATTTATACTTATGCTCATGGCGTTTTATAAACTATTAAATAAAATTAAAACAAAAATAAATAGTTGATGAAATAATAGTCGAGAGTTTTGCCAAGACTCAAGAAAGTCTTGTCGATACTCGATACTAGTCTCGTCTCGAATTTGTTTAGACAAGACCAATACTGGTCTTGAGTGTTGTGGCAACACTAATGGGAACTGTTAATTTCGTATATGGTATATGACCGTGGTCGTATTTTTGTGCGCTGTGCGCAGTTATTTTCTAAATCCACCTTTGATGCTTATTATGTTAGTGAATATGTCTTTTTGCTAAATTTACGCCCTGTATACGCAAACAATCTATAATTCGCGTGAGATAAATTGGCAACTGAACATATTTCTGGCAGCGTACGTGCAATTAACTAGATCCAAGAATATCCCGAGCTGTCAATAATAAATTTATGCGCAAATCACACATGATATTTATGTCGATTTCGAAACGCCTCGACGTTGTCATTTGTTTATTAGAAGTTTGACAAGAATATTACCCGTGGGCGATGGCAATTGTTCTGGGATACAGGGCCAACTGATTCCCAGCCAAGATTCATCGCGAGAATAATCGCAAGAAATTATGATTCGACATAACTTAGTTTATTGGAAATTGGAATTGAAAGACTTACAATGATTATACTACAGGGTCCGCCAAAGGAACCTGACGTTTTTTGGTATTCAACTATAAATTTATGTAACAAGATATTTATTTTCACATACAAGTAATCGATAGTATATTACATGCCATTTTATTATGGAAAATAATTTTGCTTAAATGATGTCCACTGTTCCAACGTTCCAAGCGGTTTTGCAAATTTATCATTACTTGCTCTAGCATATTCCTACGAATTGCACGAATTTCATTGCGAATGTTTTTTTAATTCCTGAATTGTTTGCGGTCTATTGAAATACACCTTGCTCTTCAGATAACCCCATAGCCAATAATCACAAGCGGTCAGGTCGGAAGACCGTGCCGGCCAAGGAACATTCCCATTTCGCGAAATTACTGCTGCTTGGCTTGGAACAGTGTGTGGACATCATATAAGCAAAATTATTTTCCTTAATAAAATGGCATGTAATATACTATCGATTACTTGTATGTGAAAATAAATATCTTGTTACATAAATTTGTAGTTGAATACCAAAAAACGTCAGGTTCCTTTGGCGGACCCTGTACATAATAGTGGTGTTAATGCAAACTTGGCTTTCTGGATTATAGAAATAAAGTTACAGAATATATTGTAAGCTTTATTTTAATATAAAGTGGACGTTTCGGCAGTCAAAGCTGGCATCATCTGCATTCTAGTTGTCCTCCAACAATATCAATAAATAAAATAAAATTTTATTAATTGTTACATAAACCATTATTGAAATAAAACATTTTGATGATGGCCGACACAGAAATCTGTGTATAATTATATTATTTTTACATAATCATTGTTTCGGTTTATACCTTCCTCAGGGTTGGTAAGATCTAACCTCATATATTATCAACTATAATTACACAAAAGCTTTTTATTTTGCCGCATAAATTTATGTTTGTTATTAAAACCTTATTACTTAGCAATTTGAAAAGAAAAATGTAAGGAAAAAATAAATTGCCAGCGTGTACCTAATTCAACGAGACAATTTACCGCTTTTCTGGTTCTTTTTCACAAATATACCCAAATCTAATAATTTTACTGACAAACATTAGAAAAATTAAGCAAGTTATATTTTTCTGTTTTTTTGGTTGCTAAGACCAGGAAAACAAGATCAAAAGTTTTTTTTATTCGCTGACAAAGTGACAAAATTGTGTTTTGTTTATGGCTTACTTTATACAGGAGTGGAATTAGCATGTAAACAAACAATCCATACATGTACCTGCATACATACATAATTATCACGCCTTTTACCCAAGCTGAGTGAGGCACCCTCACATACTGTGAGTTATCCACCTATTTATTTTACCGTATATACGGGGTGTTCATTTTAAGTGGCGCACCATTGCTAATATTCAATAGAATAAACAAATAAAAAATAGGTTCCCATTTGAAATATGAAAGCTGGATCCCGTATTTTGAGAACCACTGGTCTAAAAAAATTCTTGTTTCATTCATTAAAATAGTCTTGTAAAATATAAATTGTTTGCTAATTTAACCAACTTCGTAGCTTTTATACTTCTCACGATAGCAATGGTGTGCCACTTAAAATGAACATCCTGTATATGTGGTTACCAAAGCTGTAAACTCATGGGTATTCATGGTTGTTAGTACAGAAAACCACAGGAGATATTTAAACTGAATTGTGTACCTGATAGGATTCGAACCCGAGTATATAGAACCACAGTCGATCACACATTATACACTCTATCTAGGAATAAATAGCTTCAAACGGCTTTTAGTAAATTTTTTTTAGAAAAAGAAAGCCCAATTCAAAATGACTAATTAAATGAAATGTATACAAAATATCCTCAAAATGATCTCGGAGTTCTGGAAAAGTATTAGTGCTGTAGTCTGTAGTGTTCCATCGAAATATGGACCCTGTTTCTGAATATCAAGTGAACATTTTTAACGATAATCTTTGTAATGTACCTATATTTTTTCACATTCTGTAGATATGTGTCCTTCAAGTTTTCTTTATTGTTCTTCGAATCCTTGAATCCTTGTTGCGTTGCATGACTGTGTGGCATTATTGATGAGTCAAGAAGTGTAACGAAATGGAACTCTGTCGGCATGACAGCTTACTGCGCAAGTCGAAACGTCCACAATATTGAAGAACAGCATTGATCGTTTCAACCTACAACTTTTTTGTCTGTGCGTTCTCAACTTTGCAATTTATAATACGTAAATTAGACATTCACACAATTTCAGTTTTATATGACTTTTAATTTATAACCACTTTTTATTTTGATGGGACCGTCCGCAACCTAATCTCAAAATACATATTTTTAAACTTTAAAATATGATCTTGAAATTTAAATCCAGTTTATAGAAAAAAATGCATTATTTAACTAAATAGCATGAAGTATTTATGACGTCTTTTTGTGCCTAAGCATTAATTGTTCAATTTTGAAACGATTTTTGGAGATAAGACATAACCTATCATCCATGTTTTTACTTATGTGATTATGTAATAATAATTAATTAATTAACATTGTAAATAACGAGCAGAGTGAAGGAGGATGCTAGAGATAATATGATAAAAGCATATCAAATTACTTCACTAGTATAAGGTCAATTGATGAAAATAATATGATTGTTATATCATTGGCGTGATGGCGTGGATAATAGTTACTTATATTACAAGTGGGATAAGAGCATTATTACAGCAGTCGAATGTGAAGAATTGCACGACGAGGTCGTAGACCGAGTCGTGTAATCACATGAGTGCTCTGTAATATGCTTTAGCCCATATGATATACAAAATTTTATCCACGACTGCTCAAAATTCATAAAAATTGATATTTTTGTTTAAACCTTAGATTTGAAATTTTAAAAATTATATATTTAATTACTGTGTTAACTCAAAATCAAGGATTTAAGAGAAAATGATGTTGAATATTATGTAGGCTCACATAAATCATTAGTTTGTCTTATTTAGTTAGTGTTCATTATAAAACAGGACTTAATATAGTAAGCAAATCAAACTAGAGTGATATACCTACATATATTTCTTAAGTTAATAATTTATTTAATAAAGCAAATATAAATTTTTTTTTTGACTTACTACTATAGAGTGCGAGTCAGTTTCTTTTGATTTAAACAGGGTACATACAATTTGTTCGAAAGTAGGACATCCTGTCAGTTTTATTTACAAACAAATTATTAATTTGTAAGTTTATATTTATTTATTATTCGCATATAAATTATTTATTGTGGAACAGTATTTCAAAATTTATTTATTCCAAGAATATTTAAGGAATAAATAGGTATAGACAAGTATATTATAACTTTAACATTGCTATCAAATATTGACAAAAATATTGTTTATCCATGGTTACGAGCGAATGATGTATAGTAATAGACAAAAGCACATCATATTAGGTACTTCACTAGTGACGTAAGGTGCAGGATTCCTATAAGAAATGTTATACCTAATATTAAAAATCAATATGAAGAAATAATGGAAGAAAGATCTAAACAGTCCTCTACCAATAATTATTATTGCACCATAATAATCATAACCTTGACAATCAGGATTCAAGTACAATGAAGAGTGAATAACATAGGGTAGAACTAAAGCTAGGTGCAATGGTGATGACAAAATAAAGAAACAAGTAAGTAACAGTCTCAAACCCTTTACAATAATTAAGCAATCTTGACAAAAGCTAGGTGTAACAGTGGAGACAAAATAAGGGAACAAATAACAGTCACAATCCCTTTACAACAATCATAAAGTTATCTAGCAACCTTGACAGTTGACAATCACACACACCACAATAAGAAGTACCAAAATCCCTAGATAATTACACCCCGAGCCAATCACAACATCTTGACATTCGCTCAGACAATGCCCAGTCTCTCTAACCGCTAAATATTCGACCGTTAAGAAATCCGATCACGAAGAATGGAGCAAATAATAGCAATCAAGACATCAACGGCTTTTCTCTTCCTCGTTCCTCCTGACTCGGAGTGTGCGTCGCATTGTCGGCGACTTCCGGTGCCATTGACGCACTTCCTGCCGCGCACCTTTGTGATCCTGGTATTCATGGGGTATTGTGGCGCGGAGGTTGGTGGTCCTGATTACGTGGCAGCCCTGTGTGCGAGCCTACTCAGATAAAATGATTCGCAGAGGACTGCGAGATTGTTTTGGGTGATGGGAATGCTTTGCTTTTGTTTGTGTATGGTTCAGTGGAGGTATTTTGTTGATATTCAAATGTTTGATTTCTTTGACTTGACTGAACTCTTGTCTGTTGTCTCCTTTGTGTTGATTATTGAATGACTTTTAACTTTTAATAAAAATAATTGTAAAAATCTTGAATCAGACAAGACTGCTTTAGCACGTCACAGTATCGAATTACAACATCACTTTGATTTTGAAAATGTAGAAATTTTAGCGTAAGAGAATAACTACAGAAAAAGGAACTTTTTAGAAATGGTTCACATTTACAAGAACAGTAATTTCAGGACCGACACTGTAAATTTAAATAAGTACTATCAAAACATTTTGGATTTTCAAAAACAAAGTCTTGTGTAATTTAAATTTAGCGCCTGATTTCAAACTTGATTTTGTATTTATTGTATAGTTGGTATGGTACTAACTATAGTAATTTAAATATTTAATGTTTTTACTCAGTTATCGTTACACTGCAGGAGGAAGATGATGTTCTGCAAGTTTGTTATAAATACCACTAGATGTAATATTTTTGTATTTAATTGTAATTTAAATAACTTCTGAGGTAACTTTGCATATATTTTGTGTTGTTTTGTATATTTACATGTAATTGCACAGGTCTGCGATGGATAAATTGTTGCATAATTAATACATAATTTCTATAAAGTTTCAAGTTGATTTTATTTGAGATTGCGTAAAATATATTGCTGTTTACAATAAATATAAGATATAATACCTACATTATTCTTGTATTTTGATTTTTATTTAAACTTTAAAACAACGAAAACGACTTTTTACGCCTGGGCCAACGTGAATGAGACGGAGCTCGTAATGTTTTAATAAATAATCATGGTGTATAAATAAATAATCGTAATAGTGTTAAGTGTTTAAATATTAGTGTATAAATAGTGTTGTCATTTTAATTATTAGAGTTTATTTAATTATCATTAAATTTTAACTGTTAAGCCTCATTTCCACCGACTGTTTTAATGCTTAAGAACAAAACTTTGCAAACTCCAAACATAAGGCGTAATACACAAGCCGACACAAGCATAATGATTGACATGTGTCATATTTATTATTTGTTTGGAGTTTTCAATTTCTGTCCGTTTCTAGATATTGAAATGAATACTTTAGAGTAAAATTCAAATAGCTAGGACCCTGGACTGCGCGAGAAGCCAGAGCTTGTCATGTACTGTTCGTTTTACAAAAGCGGAGGTAGCGAGTATATGCTGCTCTGCACTTCACTTAATTTTCAAAGAAAACTAAAATATAACTCAATCACAATCAATTACAAAATTCTCAGAGTTACACGAAGCAAAACACTATGAATGTCAGCATGAGAATAACAGATATTGAAGCTGATGTTCTGTAGAACAGACAGTAGCGTAGTTTCCTCTTGTTTATCATCTATGCTTCTCTCTGTAAGAGAATTCGTACTTCGCGCAGAGTTCTAGCTATTTGAATTTTACTCTACTTACGAAATTAACAGTTCTTCCATTCCTTAATATCGCAAAAATGCCGGCAATGAGTAAATTACAAAATTCGACAACAAATGTTATCTCTGTCGAATTAGTCCTTAAACAAAATAGGTGGAAATGGCCATCTAATAAATAATCATTATGCATTACTCCTTACGCTCTAATCATTATGCATTAAGCACTAAAACAGTCGGTGTAAATGCGGCTTTATACTTCGTTTAATAAACTCGTAATATAAATATTCGTGTTTTTCTCAATACACTTCACCTAAATAAATAAAAACCTTACATTATATTTGACTCTCTATCCACCATTATCCTTTCACAGCCTACCTAATCACTTTCCCTGCAGGAATCCTTCTCCCGTACAACCCAATCCTTGTCTCCCGCCTATTGCCTACCCCCTCCACCCCGCTAACACCGACGCCACTGCTTGCCGATGAAGGCGTCGCGACGTTGCAAGAGACAAGTCGTTAATTGCAAGGCGAGAGATGTCAGAGATGCTGTGATCCAGAGGGCGGCGACTGTGATGTTCTGATGATGATGGTGTTAGAGGCAGGGTAATGACTTGATCGGGGTTGCTAGGGTGAATGGGAGTAGCGTTTGTTAAGAGTGTGGTGATTGGTGAATTTATGGTTGTTGTCTACTAAAATCCATGACGACAGAAATAAATAATAAATAATAGTACAAGCTGAGCGAAGCTGAGTCAGCTAACAGCTAAGTGTTCCCTATTTCATTTGTTTGTAAAGTCTCAAGTTTTTGTGTAAAGTCCGTCAAATTTTTGCTGTAAATACAGTAGCCACTTGAGTTTTTGTTCGCAAAGTTTTATCATTATTGCTCTATTGCTTCCTAATTGGTGACTGAAATAATGATTAATTAATTAATGATTAGTCAAACGACTATTTGTAGGATTTTAAAGGACCTTAAGTGGCATCCTTATAAGATTCAAATTCTGCAGGCAATTTCTGAAGAGGATAAAGCAAACCGATTGGAATTTGCAGAAGACGAAATTGAACGAATGAATGAAAACCCTGGTCATCTGAATAACATCATGTTTTCTGATGAGGCACATTTTCATCTTGATGGTGGATTTAATAGACACAATCATCGGTATTGGTCAGATGAAAATCCCCACTGGATTGCTGAACAATCCTTGCACTCTTCTAGAACGACTGTTTGGGCTGCAATTGGAGATTTTGGATTAATTGGTCCAATTTTCACATTGAAGTGAACCACTCGTGAAGTTTTTGTCTGATCGATTTGAAATTTCGGCAGTAAAAATAGTTCATGTTTTGCAAAAATTTCGTCACTTTCTGATAAAAATTGCCTAAGTTATAAAAAATCCAAATAGGGAATAGTTAGCTGACTAACCCTGTATATTAAAACATAATTAGGGAAGTTGTTAGTGAAGAGTTTCCTTAGCTGGAAGGTTGATAAATAAAACAACAGCTTTCTTGGGTCAACAATATCAAAATATAAATAACAAAAGACAGGGTGGATAAAAATATAAAATCTAACATTGTGTACAAGATACCTTGCAATGACTGTAATGCTACTTACACGGGGCAGTCAAAGAGATACTTAAAAACGAGAATGGATGAACACAAAAGAAATGAAAATAAAAGTACTCTAAAAGCCAAAAAATGTGCAATAACAGAACATTGTATAAAAAATCAAGAAAAATCCTATATGGTATGTCCAGGCTATAGTTTGTATTGAGCAGCCTTGAGATAAATAATAAAAATTTATACTATTGTATAAAGAATAGACATGTGCCTAACAGACTTACTGCAATGTTACTGCTAAACATTCTTCTGGTTCTATGCCGTCAGGAAGTTTTCTTTTTTTTAATATGCGGTGATATTTATAATAATAATTTATCAAAAACTGAAACACACATCCCTGTGTATTTAAAGAATTGTGCGGAATCATTTTGTTTCATTTTGATAAAATAATTTTTATAAAACCGTACAGATTTCCGTTTTTTTTCGTCGTTTTAACTTTATTGCTATTAGCGTACATATTACTACGGTAATAAGAGGTATAAAATCGTCCGTATCCATTCTTTTATCGAACTTTTCCGATTTAACATAACCTAAATGAAAATGTCAAAATAGAACTGAAGTTATGAGCAATACAATGATATGAAGTTTGCAGTACGTATACATAACTAAAACTATGAAAGGTTAAATTATTGCTTATAATAAGTTATGTTATGTTATGTTATGCTATGATACTTTATGTTATGTTGTGTAAACTCTGAATCAGGCTTTAGACCATTTCGGAAAAAATCGAAGAGTTCCGATTGTATACGAATAGTTTGGAATAGTGATGCCGCCAGATCTCGTCAAAACGAGATCTCGACTGGAGATTCTCGAAATTTCGAGACGAGAGTAGCTTTATTCTCGTCTCGATTTTTCGAGACGAGACGAGAGTAGCATCATTCTCGTCTCGATTTTTCGAGACGAGACGAGAATATAATTCGAGATCTCGATAAATCTCGAACTTTTTTACGTAACGTAAGATCTACTTAGTTACAATATATACGAGTACATACGAGATAAATGATTTACCTATACAAAATGCTTTTTTAAATATAAATAAAATATGCTTAAATCTGATTTAAATTAACAAGTTTTAACATAATTTTTGCGTTTATTATTCTATTTTATTTGGAAATAAAATGTATTTACAAAAATTCAAAATAAATTAAAATCCCTTAATTCTAAATAATATAAAAATGGTTGATTCTTAAACATTGAACATAGGTAATAGGTAATGCATTTTTTAAACAAATAAGTATTTGAAAAATCAGAAATTCAGGCATTTTGATGAGCTGGAAGAATAATGGCTTTTCCGAGGGCTTTCCATCTAGGAGGTGCATGTTCTTACCTCCCACTTTAGAATCAAAATATTCCAACTATTTTACAACTATGTCTCGCTGTGTATGTCAACGGTGTATTTTGGTGCATACATACATAATATGAAGTTATCTGATTTAGAATTAGAACTTTAAAAAATTTCATTCATTTTGAATTACGTTATTTATAATCACCCCTTTTGTCAATTATATTAACTATTTGATACTTACGTAATTAAGTCATACCAATTGCGCTAGAGTAGAATAAAGCTAATATTTTACATATAACAGATGACGTAATTAAATTTTCGAGACTCTCGAGTCGAGATCGAGATTCTCGCCTCGAGATCGAGACGAGATCGAGAGTAACCGTGTCGAGACGAGAGTTGCTTCAATCTCGTCTCGAAAATTCGAGACGAGACGAGAGTGCACTAATTCTCGTCTCGTCTCGTCTCGCGGCATCACTAGTTTGGAAATAAAGTATGAAAAACGAACGTATCACGGATGAAAATCAAACGAGAAATCTAGACGAAAAAAGTATAATGTAAAACAGGCTTTATGATATAGTTCGAGTAGGAAAATTAAAACCAATAACAACTTATGTAGCAAGAAACCCAATCATAATCTACCGTCTTAATCAAACACAAGATACAGAAGTTAAAAACCTAACACGATAAGAATCATACACAATAGCAACACGCTGCCTCCTCGCTCTCTGATATATCACATGTACTACACATCTGTTGACAGAGAAAAATCCGTTATCATCTATCCAGCACTCGATATCAATTCCAGAGAGATGTATAGCTATCTGGCTTTGTTATGTTGGCAGGCCTGCCGCCGATTGCTCTCTTCTAAGGCGAAATAGATGGCCGCGGCTTATCTAAATGCCCTGGCAGTTTAAACTTAGGCTTTTCAGGAGGACATTGCATTTAAATCTGGTCATTTCTCTCTCTCCCGGGGGCTGTACTTCACGCCAGAGAGAGGGTTGGTTGGTCAGGATGCTGGAAGGATTCGATTTGGAAAAGATTTTAAAGTGGATGATCAGGAGGCGAAGAACGAGTCTTTTTAAATGATTCTAACAAATGGGTAGTTGGTCTAAACTAAACTAAACAAAAAAATCTGCTGTGGCCAGTACACAACCTCTCGCATAATTCTGCTTATTCTACTAATCTCGAGACTAATCTAATAAATAGTTTTACTTACATTTTAATAGTTTCATGTTCATGTAAGATGTAAACGATAATGTAAACCAAGATGCAAGCAGAAGATGTCAACTGTACTGTCACTGTCAGAATAATTAAAATTTTATGTAGAAACAAATTTCATATCATGGACAACAAGAAAGAATATTAATTGTACTTTATTTTATTGTTAAATACTACCAGATTCAGAAAATTGTATTTATAATTAACTGTACCCATAGACAATTCTATTTTCTTTTATTTTTAATTGCAAAAATTGTCATAAATAAATAATGTACCAATATATTTAAGGAAAACTTTATCAAGTTTCAAAAAGTACTACTTCCGGTTTGCGGATTTCTACCAAAATGTTATCCGGTGTTAAGATCCTTATTAAAATCTTAAATATGAAATTTGGTTATTAAAGGTTTGATACATTTTCAGTTATCGTGGACGAAAAATCGTCAGTCCATACATTCATACAAACACACACACACACACACACACACACACACACACACACACACACACACACACACACACACACACACACACACACACACACACACACACACACACACACACACACACACACACACACACACACACACACACACACACACACACACACACACACACACACACACACACACACACACACACACACACACACACACACACACACACACACACACACACACACACACACACACACACACACACACACACACACACACACACACACACACACACACACACACACACACACACACACACACACACACACACACACACACACACACACACACACACACACACACACACACACACACACACACACACACACACACACACACACACACACACACACACACACACACACACACACACACACACACACACACACACACACACACACACACACACACACACACACACACACACACACACACACACACACACACACACACACACACACACACACACACACACACACACACACACACACACACACACACACACACACACACACACACACACACACACGTACACACACACAGACATCATCGTGAAAATAGTAAATTCGTATTGTAGAGACCCTAAAACGTGCTTATCCACCAAAAACTCATACTCGAAAATTTTGACCCATTACAATACCTCTTTTATAGAATATGAGGCGAGAGGTAAAAATTGAAAAAAATATTCTGTACGTGTGGTACATCATCGCCTACGTTATTATTCAAGGCCTGAAAATGCAGGCCGGTTGCTAATAAAACATTGGGGAACATTTTTTGCAAATTTTTGCCGCAAATGGCACTTTTAAGGGACCCGGTTCCGGTTATTAATAAATCAATTTTAATATTAAATTAAAATATATGTATCAAAAATATACTCTATATTATTATTGATTGTATTATTATCATCATTTTAAAAAGTATTTAATGTTAATTTTTAATTCTGACATTTTAATGCATGATGTGACAGATTAATTTCTGTTTTGACGTATTTCACAGATAACTTAATTCATAATTCAAACTTCCGGTCTTCAACCGAGTCCCTTAAAAGCGCCACCAATCGACCTTTTGCATTCACTTGTCCCTAGCAACGAAAATGGTATTTCCAGGCCTTGAATAATAACGTAGGCGATGGCTACATTCAGGATAAATAAAAATATTTGTCAAAGATAAATTATAATTATGATTATTCACATTATCTGTTATCTATATATTGAATTTCACAGCCAATCAAAATGAGTCGATTTGATTATTTTGTACTAGTAAGGTTTTGTGTCGACTACTACTAGTACTTTTAGGTGACTATTTAACAAATGAACATTTTTATTATAATCTATACTTCCCATTTTTATTGCATCATTTCTATCTCTTGGTTTTTTTTAAAAAGGTCTAGAACATTTTTCACTTGAAATTCATTATTTTATTTGTAAAGAAACACAAAGAAACACATAAAACACATTTGACATTACGTCTAAATTTTATCAAAATATTAGTTTTTTAAAATAATGGATAACTGCATTTTTGCCATTTTAATTTAAAACTGGATCTGATTCAATGAATAATAATTCGTAGTCGTAGTTAAGTAGATTATTTTTCTGGTAGTATATTATACACTCATGTAACTTGTACTTGCGAATATTATTCGTGCTGCCCACTCGTAATATTCATATCCAACACAAGGAACATTCGTAATACTATCAGAAAAATAATCGACATAACTACGACTACTTATGGTATTATTACAGATTTAAGAAATTGAAAATATTTCTTTTTTGGAAATTGTTCCTTAAGCGTCAAGGGCACTTTTATAGTATTTTTCAACTTCAAAATGACATTGCATAGCTAGGATGCGGCAAAGTACGAGTTTTGGGAAGCTCCAGTGGTGGGGAAGCGAGTGGAATAGAAGAAATATACAATCGAAAGTATTCTAGGAATTCGGAAAAAACGCAGACGGGCCGCTTAATATATTTCTTAATTTTAAAAAAACAACTTGTTATCGCAAGCCAAATTCAAGTCTCCTAATTTCTTAGATTCTTTATTCTTATAAAACTCCAATCGGTTCAATTGAGAATGGATCAATTATTATTGATGAACTGCAAAAACTCAAAGGATAAATAGTTTTTACACGACATGCGAAATAGTGAGGAAAGTGAGTTTTTCCTCTCTAGAGAGGAAAGTAAGCATTGTTACCACCAGTGTTATTTTCAAAAATTGTAAGTATAAATGTATTATTTTATTGACAATTCTGATTTTATAGTGATATACTGTAAACTATTATTTAACAATTATTACATTCTATACTTTCTTTTTCTACAATTTCACGATTTTACAACTTAAATTTAATTTGGCATATTGGCCGCAGTGAAACATTTCGTTGTTTTTAAACGTCAATCTGACAGATGGCAGTTTGTTATAACCTAATTTCTAATGTGTTTCTTCGACATTTACAATGTTTTTAAATATGTCGTGAAAAAAATGTTGTGTCTAACACGAGAGGAAAGCCCTTTTCCACTCTCGCTCTATTGCCTCACTCGCTTCGCTCGTGACACAAACTTCGACCTCGAGTGGGAAAAAGAAGCGCTTTCCTCTCTAATTGGACAAATAACTATTTAATTTAAAATGCGTTTTCGTAAACTAAGTATTTAGTATCCCTGTTACTTGCATCAGCTAAAGCACAAATATGAAAATTATTACATCGCATCACAAATTTTTCACCCATTGATTTTTCACCCATAACTCCAACCCTTGCACCCTCTGCTACAAAATCAATTTTCCCATTAAATCATCGCTTTGTCGCATCTTTCACCAACACTCACACCATAACTCTGGAGAGAGACAGCGTGAGTGCGCGTGAAAGGGGTGAGAGTGAGATGAACAGAGGGATGAAACAGCATGGTGTGACTTAGTAATTTCCGAATACTTTGAAGCCAACGAGTGCATTTGACAGCGCGGAGATGAGAACACGTCATAGGAGACACAGTGACACTGCATAGATTATCGATGGATGTAAATGTTTTACAGTTTTACACCCTCGTAGAGGGTGAATTGCAGGACCGTAAGAGGATGAAATGTATATACCCGTGAACAGTTTTACGGCAGCAACATTTTATTATATTATTAAGGCCGGAATGTAGCTGTCTACGATTTCGTCGAGAAAAAAAAGAGATATATACAGATTTATACTATATTTGAGAATGACTGGCAGTAATAAATCATTCTGTCAAAGACATTCCAGTGGCGTGTCAATAATTGTTTGCACAGGGATACTCAAAATGACTAAATTCGGTAGAGAACTATCGTTTTAGGTCTAAGTTGTTTTTCAGGGAAAAGATTTATTTTAATAATAATGAGTGAGAAAGTTATATTTTAATATTAAAAACTTTTATTTTTAGTAAATGTATAAACAGATCACTCTTATCTACGTCTATGACACAGTCCGACGGGGATTATCAGAGAGTTTATGACGAGATTTCTATTGTTCGAGAAGTAAGTTTCGTTCCAGGTATAAAGCGTGCGGCTTATTTTGACCATCCTAGTGTAGTTACAACTGATTTTTCTGGTAGTTTTATTTGCCGCATTGCTGACAAAAATCCAATACTACTCTTGCAAATAATGATTTATTACTGTCAGTCATTCTCAAATGGACTATAGTGTGTCGAACAAAGGCAGCAATCGCGAACGCGCTGTAAAAGTGGCATCATATTTGTAAAATATTGTATTTATAAGACAAAAGAAATAATCAAACGCATTATTTATATATTGTATAACTTATCTACAGTGCGACGCATGAATTTTACTACATTTTGTTTTTTAAGTGTCCTAAATTAAACACGTAAAAGTAGTATTTTTCTTTTTATTCGCCATTTTTTTTAAACAATAATATGGCAAAACTTGGTAAAATCGACGCGTCGCTCTGTAGAATGAATATTAAATATTGTCGTAAAAAAATTCCAATCTTCTTACGTTAGTATTATTAGATTCAATATTTTACAAACCGTAGGGCACTGTTTTTTCTCCTTATATACAGCTACATTACCGCCTTAAATGTACGCAAGATGTTCAGTATGTAAAGGCTGGTTTGTAATGGATGTAACTGATGACTCCTTCTGTGTTCTGTTAACATGAGCTGTAGGTATTTCTATGTTACCGTTCATACTGACACTTGATTTAACGTTTACCTTTACTGCAACAGTAAGGTTCGCCAACTTTTAAGAAAACTTCCTAGAGTATCACTATATGTAGGTATATTTTTGTTAAGAGACCCGCCTACTACCTAAAATCCAGCATAAAATGTATACTAACGTAACGAGTGTTTTGTGGCCAATACAAGAATGGTAAAATTTTATTTCAACCAGGATTTAATAGAGCAAGAATGGATCTACAGATGTACCTTTTTCGAATTTTTATTAAAAAATTGTACATGAATATAAAAATTCCGAAAAATTAAAAAAAAATCCTATTTTTGCAAACTTTACACGGTTATATCTCATGATACAAATTTATTTTTAAAATTTTAAAAAGGCACAAGTAGATCCATTCCTTCTCTATTAAATGTTTATAAAAACTTTATCCTGAATTCAATAATAATCTGACAGTTTACTCGCAACGAAAATACTTTTACAGTATTTTTCAACTTCAATATGACATTGCATTGCTAAGATGCGGCAAAGTACGAGTTTCGGGCTGGTTTCATGCAGCCTTAGTAGTAGAAAAAAAGTGGAATGGAAAAAAAGTAAAATCGAGAGTATTCTAGCAATTCGGTAAAAGCGTAGACGAGCCGCTTAATACAAATTTAAAAATCTGACGTGGCCATCACACAACCTTCCGCCATATCTAGACTTTAAACAGAAATGTATACGTACAATCCGGTGCCCATTTAAAATATACAAATAAAAATCTAAAATATTCAAACACAGAAATTTGCATCACCTGAATAAAAAGATTCATTCACAGGAAAATTCTGCTGTGTTGAAGCCATCCTCCGTTCAATTACTACATTTAATATCTTACTTAGGACTTATATAGCGCTAGTATGCCAACTTGTCACCCGTCTCACCTGTCAATATTTTTTACGCAGAAACAAAAATCAACCGATCATGGATTACAAGATATCAACGTTTTATTTGATAAATTTATTTTTTAAATTTTACTGCAGTTCTTTAATGCTACCAGATAAAGACAATTTTTTTATAACGTAAGTTGCAAATAACTTTTCCTCTTATTCTTATTACAAATAAATACTATATTTTTCCAAATTTATATACAATTTTGACAATTAACCTTTTCAATCTTCAAAAAATATCACTTCCGATGAAGATATTTGTACTAAAATCTAAGGAGCTCTTCCAATTTATATACAAATGTTAAATACCAAATATCAAAATTTTCGGGTAATTCGTATTTGAGTTATGCGACTAACACCCGGCCTTGACCACACACACACACACACACATACACACAGACATCATCGTGAAACTATCAAAAATGAGTTGTAAGGACCCTAATTCGTGCTCATCCACTAAAAACTCACTACCCGATTTTTTGCATGATTCCAATACCTTCCTTTACAGGTAAGCGGAAGGTAAAAAAGAAAAAAAAACTAAAGAGCTTCACAGATTAATCTAGTCGTTTACCATTGGCTTTAGTTTTGAAGAAATGCAAAAATGAATAGATAAAATATGATAATAATATTGAAACCATGTGCATCAGATTACATGTACTCCGTCAAATCACTCTGTCAAAGTTGACGTATAATTCGCGCTCCCCTAGTTTCAATCCAGAACCGTATTCATAAAATTTTTATGCTCTATAAAATATCTAACATTATATTCGTTTATTATCTCAACGCGAATTTGGTTGAGAATATTTTCAGTGCGTTATCGAGTAGTGTTTATTTTCACAAGTCCATAAATCATATTCTAGATATTTTGAGGAATGCATACGGAACTCAGAATGTTTTAATCTGTTTATAAATATTGTCAAATTCACTTCTGAAGCAAAATAAAATTTTACGAGTTTAAATAATAACAAATATGCTTCGTATTGCTTCGAGCATTCGGGAATGTTGATATTTAACGTGTTACTTCTACGTTCATATTTTGTTTTCTGCAATGAAATTGCACGGAAAAAAATATACAGGCGCATTTAACTTCAATGTTATTGTAATTTGGTTATGCTATTTTTTTATATATTTGCTGTAGTAAATTTAAAAATTTTCAATACATTTCACAAAATTATATGTTATCAACACAACCATTTTGTGATTTATATATTGATGTTTAAGATAATAAGATGCGTTAATAACCAGCATATCAACATTGTATATTTTAGCGCAATATTTGTGGTAAAAGTACAACTAAATATAAACAAAAAATTTCACGTAAAATTTACCACAATAAGTGTAATTTCCAATATTTGCTGAATTGAAGTGTTAAATTTACCACAATGGTTTGTACTTTGTAACTATTTTCTTGTATAGTTTTACTGCAAGTTTGTTTGAACCGGCAAGCTTTATTTTTCTCATTTGTGTATCAGCGTTTGTTGTGTGCATACGTGTCGAAGAACTTACTTAAAGAACTCACAAATATTTGATAAATAACTAATGAAGGAATAGCTGATAAAAATGTTAAGGAGAAGTTAATTGAATGGGATTCAATGAGATTGTTCCAATTTTTTAAACGTAAGTTAATTATGTATTATATCAAGATATTCTAATTCTAGGTACATTACCAAGTATCTACATGGTACATATAATTTTTATTATTTTTTAGAGTCGCATAACTGTTGCAGGGGATGTTTCTTCATATTGAAAATTTTTGATTTAAGAAATAATCTATATGAATTGTTTTGTATCTCAGTATGTCACATAGTCGTATAAGATGTTTTTTTCCTAATTTTCTTTATAAAATATATTATATTTTGGTAAATAATGCAGTGTTCTTCATTTGTTCTTGTTGTTAATTTAATGTTAACCTTATGATCCTATTTTTTATTTCATATTATGGTATTATGGATACAATGAATGCAGTAAAAGTAAGAAAAATATATATACACCTTCGTTACTCTTTCAAATTTAGCAATGCACTATATTGCTAAATTTGTAATAGTAACGAAGGTGTCTAATTTTAACACTGTGCCCTTACAAATTATAAAATAATAACTAAATATTTTTATTATTTTCACTGCATTCATTGTATGAATAAAACCATAATAACTATCACTAAAAGAAGTATTATTAAAATCTGATATTTGTAAATAAAACTAAATATAATTTTGATTTTTACAATTCATTGTGGTAATATATAAATATTATATGTAGTAATTATTTCCAAACGTGTATTGTGTTCTATACCACAATTGATTCTGTATATTTTAAATCTAAAATTTAATCGCAATATTGTGGTAGAAAGTAACATACAAGAACTACCACAAAACGTTGGTAACTATATCAACACGTTGCTGCTGTCCTAATAATAAACCGTGTTTGTGTAAAATAAAATCACAATTGTGTTAAAAATGTCACAAAATTTCTTTGCGTGTGGCTTCCTAAATATTTTTCCAGTTCTATTTGTGAAAGTAAAATTTTAACAAAATGAATTAAGAGGAACGGTTACTGCACTACCAAAATTTATCGGTCCGGGTAGGTTATTATCAAAAGAGTAAATTTCTTAGAATTTTAATAAGTGTACCCAATACGACTCTAGCTTGGAGGTGGAGGTAAATTGAAATTCGAATATTTATTCGAATATATACACTGCCTGACCTTATTTTTGTGTCAAAAAGGGGTTTAGTTTTCACCATAAAATTTAGTCTAAATATTAAAAAAATTTAACAATTTTTTTTTAATTTGTAGAAGAAAGTTGGTTCTGTGACATTTCTGTATTGAAATTTTAAAATTCAAAACATAATACACTTTAAAATGAATTACAAAATTGCCAATGTTTCTAACGCCTATAATAACAAATCAAGCAAAAATTTAAAATTGTAATACACAAATGTCATACAAACAACCTTCCTCTACAAATTAAAAAAATAAATATTTTAAAATGTTAATATGTAGATTAGATATGATGGTGAAAACGAAACCTTGTTTTCACTTGTACGTTGCACCAGTATCCGTTCCTCTTAAAGTACGACTGACCAGTAAATATTTCATTACGTGACCGATTGTTGTTCGAGAACTTAGGTTCGAATTCAGGCAGGTACTCCTCTATGGTGTAAACTCTACTTACAACAATGGATACCCGTGTGTTGAAGGCTGATGACTCACAAGTCACAATATGTGAGGTTGCTACACCAAAGTTTGGTAAAATTGTGATTGATAAATGTTATGTATGTATGTATTGTTGAAAATCTTAATTAAAAATATCTTAATCTATGAAACAGTGTAAGGCGCTACACTTGCGCCAAAAATATAGTGAAAAGGGGACCTTGCTATATTACAAACTGAGCTCTTGTTTTGTTAGTACACCTACAATGTTTATATTTTATATAATATTTAGATAGTTAAAAGATGACTTTACAGTGCTATTTTTGAAATACTTAAAGGTATTTTAGTAATAGATTAGTAAAAATAGTCAATTTGGCCGATTTTTTACTATTTTTACCTCTCGCCTCATATTCTATAAGAGAGGTATTGTAATGGGTCAAATTTTTCGAGTATGAGTTTTTGGTGGATAAGCACGTTTCAGGGTCTCTAGAATACGAATTTACTATTTTCACGATGATGTCTGTGTGTGTGTATGTGTGTGTGTGTGTGTGTGTGTGTGTGTGTGTGTGTTTGTATGAATGTATGGACTGACGATTTTTCGTCCACGATAACTGAAAAAGTATCAAACCTTTAATAACCAAATTTCATATTTAAGGTTTTAATAAGGATCTTAACACCGGATAAGATTTTGGTAGAAATCCTGTTTATTGTTGGAGTCGTAGATATTAGTAAAAAATTATAAACTGTTACAGTATTCAACAAAATTATTGTTTTGTTTTTTTCAAAAATATGGATAGAATGGCATAACCACTAACTCTCAAACACAAATTAATATTTTTGACGTTCATGTTAAGTTGGTAACATCATAACGAATTAAAATTAACTAGAAATAACTGCGATTTTCTTTGCAAGCCTTACAAAAATTAGAACATGTTCTATTCCATGCTACCCTTGCCTCAAGATTGCGTCAAGATTGCTTCTGTCTGTTTGCACTTTCTTTATTACGCTCATGCAATATTGAAGCAACTTGTCAAAAGTTGCACTTGCATCTGCAATATTGCTCAATGTAAAATGGACTTTAGATTCACAGCAGCAACTTTAAAATTCAATTGACCAAACGTATCGTCCCTTTAATTCTCAAGAGGGCGATTTAAAACTAACTCTACTCTCTACTGTTATCTCTATGTTTATCTGATTCCATTTGAAATGAAACACATCGTATTCGAGAAGTATATAGTATGGAGTTAAAGTTTAGATTAAACTACAAAGTACAAACTAAACAGATTTACGTTTATCTATTTATTGCATCACCTGCAGTGAAGATTGTAAGCATTTTATTGCACAACTTACACATCATTATTTTTGCACTATGAAACTATCAGACGTTTACGAAAATAGCTGATTTTTAAGAACATGGATCTGGTTGAAGAAATTAAGAACGCTTATTTTAAAATTTAAAATGAATAAACCTTAGTGAAATATAGTATATTATGTATCAATTTTTATAAACGTCATTTTAATCACGAACGAGCGCAGCGAGTGTATAAAAAAGAGTATCTAGAGAGTTTATAAATGAGTCACATATTATGCGTTTTCTACAACCATAAATTAAGCAACATAAATATGTAAAATTTCATTTAAAATAATCCGAACATTTAGGTTAAATCATAATGATATTATACATAGCTACAAAATTCTACTTAGGCAAGTGTATTTAACTGTAAATTTGGAAACAAGACAATGTTTGACAAAAATAATTAATTTTCCTCAGTTTTTCATAAAAATTTAATGTCAAATATAGGAGCCAACTTCAACCCGTGCTTAATATGCCAGTTGCTATGTTCAGCCCGTGACTAAAAACGGCCAAAGTCGAGGTGTGTTTAAAATGTTATTTAGCGTCATAGAAACTAGTTCGTTAAATGATGTTTTAATACCAGGAGTAGAAAAAGTATATTTATAAATATACATATATTTTCATTATGTATCATTTAAATTTTTTAAATACTCAAAACAATATAGATTTGACAGAACTAGAGTAAAATCACAACTTCTCGCACTTTTGAAAACAATTTTATGTTATGTAATGTTAAGGTCGCACTGGAAACCGTTTTCAAACAGTCATTTTTATGCACTTTATCTGCATAAATTTCTGCGAATAGGAAAAACCAATAAGCATAAAAAATATATCAATAGAATCATTAGAGTTTATAGATTGCCTTATGCTAAATAAGAATACCTGAAAATAAATATATTTTGCAGTTGAAATGAAAGAAGAGAGAGCAACATTCATCAAATTGCAATGAATTTTATGCAAAATCAACTATTATTACAGACATAATTTTTAGAATAAGGCAATTCGGAATGTACATATTTTCATTGTGTAACATAATTTTCAGTGTAGGTTACATCGTTTATCCGAAATTTATGCAGAAAGCATGTGCAAAATGAGCCATGTAAAAGTTTTAAAGTGTTGCTGACGTGGCACTGGTAGTTCAGAAATTTTTATTTTTTAAATCATATTATGACTTATAATAAGATTTTGACAATTATCGGGTTAAAATCATTACCATTACAGATTTCGTGTTACGGTTTTTTCACTTTTAGTTGCGCCCTTAAACATTCAACGTGTTTACGAGAGCGAATCGATCCACAAATCGTAAACCGGGTGCATGTATTCGGTAAATGCGGTATAATTTTCAAACGCAGAACATAATAACTGATAAGATTTTCGAACGTGTTCGGTAGTTACGGTACAAACAAACCGGCATAATTTTTGTTAAATTTTACAATTAAAAAAATGCTGTACCTACTGTTTCAAATAGTATTTTATGTCTAGTCATAATTGACACTATTAGTTATTAATGATATGATTTATGATTATGATAGGTACCTAATTAATAATCTTTTTATCAAATTTGTATTTTTTTAAATGTGTAAGTGATGATGGTATATTCTTGATAAATAAATAAATTAGAATCGATAAAATTCTACTACTTTCGTTTACGATAAAATTGTTCTTGTTAAAATATAATAAATTGAGAGTTTTAATCAAGTTCAATCAGAGTTAAGTGAATCCTGGGGTGCAAAGGGATGAAATTATTATATCTGGATGAAAGTGAAGGCTGAAAGTGGCAGTGTCAAGTTAGAGAAAGATAAATGACGAAACACCATTAACTTTGAGGTGTCAAAAAAGAGATATATCTTTTTTGCTTGCAAGAAAAATCGTCCGATCCTTTTTGCTCGAATATGTAGGGAGACTGCGAAATTTTCAAAGTAGAAAACAAATATTGTGCTATAGTCCATCAAGTAACTAATAATCGTTAAATTCTTATTTGCAGTCACACAATGCCCAAAACCGCAATCGTTTAAGATTAGCCCGCAGATAAGAAATATAGTCGAACAGTTCAGTATTTGCCATATTTATTAACCCGAGTATATATTTTACCCCCAGTGTTCTACCGGTAGAAGATTATTACCAGGGTTGTATTGTATGCTCTGGCGCATCTCAGGCTTGTGGTTTTGACCATTATGTGACTGCAATAACCTGCTAATAACGCTAATGATTATTAGGTAGTTGAAATAAATTTGTACTATACTTATTTTATTTTAGAAAAATAATGTATTTTATCATAATAACAAATTATGTTGTATTTTCTTGTATCTACTAACTTTATCTAATCGATAAAATGTTGTTACACTTATTAACTATAATTAAGTGAAAAAGAAAGAAGTATCTTTTAGTTATCACGAGAAATTAGTGCGATGACAAAATAATTATCTATTTAATATAATAATCCTTTTAAGAGCCTATTGCATGGCAATAATACGCATTGAAAAACGAGTAATTTTTGTGAGGATCTCAATCTAATACTGTTATACGTATGATGTTGAATTTTTGTATGTAGATTAAGGAAGAATACTAAAAGTGCGGAATCTTCAAAATCTTTAATTAATGTAATTAGTTTGGCTTTAATAATTATGCGAAATTCGGCGAAAATTGAACAAGTTTAGATATAATTTAAGGCAATTCTGTTGGTAAAATTATAGTTTTATTGTTTTTCCGCCCTTTTTACATCTATGTTCTACTCATTTTATCTTTAAACTCAATGATAAACTTTTATAGTTCTTTCATGAGATCCTCACGAAAATCTTTTTATCTCTAATTGTTGTCGGAACAATATATAGTTTGAATTTTTCAATTCAACAATGCTTTGTCGTTACTAATGTAAAATTTCAGATTTTTATTTAGAGCAATATAGCTGAATCGTGAATTATGATTCTTATTGAACTCAAGAAGTATAGCCCCTTAATAATATAATAAGGTCAAATATAACTAATAAGTAATAAGTATTTTGTAATTTCGTTGAAGAAAGTAAGCAAGGCCTAAAACTTGAATTTGATGAATTAGATGCGAATTAATACACGAATTCTAATAAACGAAATGTAATGAATTCGACGTGAATTACTTGTATTACTTTTTAGTAAACTTCGTCGTCGATTCCCTGATCGTGTGGCATTAAGTGAACAAACACTGCGGCCTGCGGCGTTCAAACGCTGGCTCAACACAGGACAGTAGCAGACGTGGCCGGCCCCGGAGCAGCCGTTTGGTCGAGAATATGCTGCTGTGGCAACACTGCTACTGTGACTGGTGCATAGATAAAATGTAGGACTGGTGACAGCTACAGAACCATGATCAACGATTTGCTGCCGCAATTTGACGAATTGGGTTTGAAGAACATGTGGTTCCAGACCAAGACGGTACAACCTCACACACTGCCCGAGCAACAGTAGACATTCTGAAGCAAGCGTGTCCCGGCCGCTTGATCTTACGTTTTAACGATTTGCATTGACCTGTGAGATTGTCTAATTTGACAGTTCTAGACTCCTTTCTTTGAGTTTTTTAACATTCACAGTTCTGTAAGAATAAGCCACAGATCTTGGCGTCCCTAAAGAGACCATCCGACAAGAAGTGAAGAATTTATTGCCAGAAGTATTAACACTAGTCATGGAAAATGCTGTTAAATGAGCTCGAATATGCATAAACTGTGGCGGCGGACACTTGACCGATATGATCTTAGCGACTTAATGGGAAAAATATATACGTTTTAATGAACAATCAGCAAACACCTTGTTTAAGGAGAAAGAAAATTACTGGATATCAGCCAATTGATTTTATTCTCCTGTCTCGACCGGTTTTAACGCCACATGAGTCTTCTTCAGAAGGTCTAAATTAAAAAAGTGATTGTAATGCACATGTTTTGTAATTACTTTTAAATTTACACCTCCTGAAGAAGACGCATGTAGCGTCGAAACCGGTCGAGGCATTAGAATAAAATCAATTGGCTGATATCCAGTAATTTTCTTTCTCCATTATCCGTCCAGCCAAGAAAATCGTCCTTCATTGTACTTGTTCTTGTTTAAGATTCAATTACATAAATAATTATAAAAATAACCAACAAATAAATGAGTTAGGTAACTAACATAAAATTATATGAATTTGTATTGAGGTGTATATGTTACCGTCAAAAATCAAAAACCGAAGTCAGTTTAAACTAGTTTTAATTAGTAAATACTGGAAACTTACCTAAATAAACCCAAGTTTTAAATTGTCAATACGCGAAGTTAGGTAAGGTTAGGTTAATTGGTACAAATAGCATAATTTTTTTCGAGGTTTTACTGGTTTTAACTGGCTTCGGGTTTAAACGGTAATATATAGGGTCTTTCATTAAGAGTGATAGGATTTTAATTTTAAATAAAAGTCAACGGTTTGACATATCAATTTACTTTTTGCTTAATTTGGAAGCTTGGACAATGCAGTTATGTTCGGAACAAGATATCGTTCAAATGTCCACCACGGCTTTGTTGACACTGATCACAAGATCGCTCCATTTTGGCTCATCCGCAACACTGGCCGCTACAGCTGTGATATTCTCCTCACTTCGAACATTTCGTTGTCTTCTTGGTGGCTTATTGTCTTAGTAATGTTCTGAGCTCGATCTTTGGTAATATTTTTTAAATATTTCCAACCGGTCTAGAGGCGTCAAACTCTGCATCATAAAACTGCACACTATACTAAATAATTTGACACCTAGAAGTAAATAAAATATATATCAGAAACCGAGAAATCTTTATTGAAAAAATGATCACTCCTATTGAAAGATATTATATAAAAATTAGTTAAGGATTTTGTGCTACATTTATTTAGACAGCTTGACGTCAAGTCAAACCGTATCAAAGACAAAATATTCTGAATAATTAATATTCACTGCGACAGTGCCACCAAGAAAATCCATCTTCTGTCCAATAAAATCTCAAAAACATTCCAGACATCGTCACAAATCCAATCACCGAACTTGCAATTCCAAACTATACAAAACAAAACCTTCTTTCATTCCCGGGTGTAAAAATCACAAACTTCCGAATTTATAATTCAATATCTCGCTCCCGGGCAATCAAAATCAAATAACCGAATGATACAACGTCCAAAGTCGCGGAAAATTCTCTCGCAAGATGAAAATTTAATTCAGCGGGAAGCGAGAGATTATTTATGAATGTGTAATTTGTCTGGGACGAATCGAAAGTCAGGGGTGAATCAGGGGGGGGGGGGGGTGGTTTCAGAAACAGATGTTCTGAACGGGAAGAGCGATGTTAGCCCCAGGAAACGGGGAAGTCGCGCCGGAAGATTATGGGGGAGATTGTTTTGAGATTTTATAAACATGATGAATTTAAGTAATATTTGAGAGAATATATAATTCATGTATCACGTGGTACATATTTGACTCATTTGATTGGCTGAAATAGGGTAGTAAGGTGCTATCAAATCGATGATATTTTTATGTCAATTGTTTTTGTTAATTAATTCCCTACTGTCAGTTTCATATTTAAATATTGCTGTTTGTCCAAAATAAGACTTAAATTGAATGAACCTGATTGTATTCGGTGGGGAAATACCAGTGAAGACAAAATTGAGAAAGATAAACAGAATTTAAAACGTTTTTGATAGCTATTGAAAGAATATAACCAAACATTTTGGACTCATTCATTATATATTCTCCCCAAATATAACTCGGGCTATGATTAATCATAGGTGATAGCATTCGTTAGTCTTCAGAAAATTGAACTCGTGCTGCGTACTCGGTCAATTTTCATCGACTAACTTCTGCTATCACCAATGATAATCATAGCACTTGTTATATTACCTCCGAAAATAACCTCTCAATCAATAGGGGTGTAGAACAAAAGAATAAGGAACTACAAAACTAGATAATCTAAGCTTATTACACTGACTGACAAAATACTTCTTCTTACATATCCGACGTTTATACTTTTAAAGAATCTTCAGTTGAAAGATCTTTTTACCTCTCGCTTAGAGAGGTATAGGGATCGTGAAAAAATTCGATGTCGAGATTTTTAGTTTAGTTTTAGCACCTTTAGAACCTATTTTGACTATTTTAACGATGATGTCTGTGTGTCTGTGTGTGTGTATGTATGGAAGTCTGTATGTGCGCCTACTAGTCTTTCGTTCTGATTCATTATCTCAAATTCTACTGAACATAAAATTATAGCATTTTGCATTATACATTTATACATGTTACATTTTAACATTTTTTGCAAAAAATATAGGTAATACTGCGATAGTTACAATTTGTCATGCGACATTTGAAAGAACAAATTATCTCTTACAATATTTATTTAACAACTTTTCTATATCTCTTACCAATAAATGAAAATTATTTTTCAAAAATGTGTAATTTTACCTAACACGATTTGTAAATTATAATATAGGAAAAAAAATTAAAAACAAAAATTAAAATGTCAATGTAACATATGAACAGACGTATACACAGTTTGTGAAATTTTGGTGACACCATTTGTAAAGAAATGTATAAATATTAATAACTTGGTTTGAAATTTAGTAACTATAGTAGCCGAAATTTAATAAATAAAAAACAGACTTAATTCCAGTAAGTTTTTATCCTTCCATTAAACGTATCCAGTCAAGAAGCATCATCGATTCAATATTAACTGGATATAAAGTAATATGGTAATAATAAAATAAAAACTGTATCCACAAAGAGCTAATTTGATTTCAATGTCAATCGAAATCGGTACGTTGCTTGAAGAACTATAAATTATAAAATAAATTACAAAAAGTAGCCTAACAAAAACCAAATTCACATACAGTGTCAAGGCGGGAGGTTATGTGCTGGCCACAACAGATTTTTTTAAAGGTTTAAGTGTTTTTAGAAAAGTCAGATTATGCTGTACGACTGATTTTTAGTAGGTAATTTGATAGCTGATGTGTACGAAGTAAACTTAAACTTAAAAAACGAAAACAGAATGCAAATAAAAGAAAACAAAATCCCAACAAAAATTCAGTTAGGTGCCAAAGTAGGTTGCGAGTGCCAAAGTTGCCCCGTTTTACCGTACCTATTCTGATTGCCAATTTTCTTTTTATATGGGCACAAATCCTTAAATGTTGGGCAAATGTTTATTATTCCCATTGGTCCAGTTTCCTACTTTTGTAATTCTATTATAGGCTTAACGTAAAGGTGTCTTTAATAGTATATTATTTAACGAGCATATAATGTTAGGTTATATTACACGAAGATGAAAATTAGAACACGAGCCACAGGCGAGTGCTCTAATCATCCGAGTGTAATATAACCATTATATGCGAGTCAAATACTATACTTTATCTACAACTACTTGTAAATGAACTTGGTGTTGTATAATTTTACCTACATCTGTCATCGATTAACAAGCAACAATCACGCTTACTACAACTCTGAGAAAATGCTTGCTAGAATAATTTATTTACTTACAACATTAATGTACAATTACTACAATTTGTGAAATTCATAAAAATATAAAAAAATATATTTTAGCAATGGTAGAAACACACAAATGAGCAACAAATCTAATGACAACGCTTTTGTTGCTTCTCATATCTCTAGAGGTGAACTTATTATTTCACTACTTTCAATATTCTTAATTTACCTTCTTTACGACAATACGATAGAATACGATACTATTTGTTGCAGTTAAATAGTTTGTTGTATCAATCAAACACACATAACCTTACTTATTATCTGTCATCGACCAACAAACTTCAGACAAATGCTTGCTTTCTATTGGTTGAATCAAGCGTGGAATATGAAATTTCATATTACACGCTGTGTAATAATGAGGCACATTTTGTATTTGGAGTTAGATATAAAATGAAACTATTATTTAATAGTTGTAGATAAAAATATATTCTCGTTCTATCCTAGGGCTGGAGTACCGATAAAATGTACTCGAGTACTGATATTAAAAAGTAATCTTGAATATTTTTCTTGAATATTTGAAAATCTTTTCTGTGATGAGTATAAATAGTTCTCAACACTCTGAAAATGATTCCAGTATAATACTCAGTGCCATAATAAAATAAAAAACTACATGTTACTAAGGATTAAGTAATAAGGAAGCACGTTTCAAATATAGCATATCTGATTTTTTTAAATTTTTTTGTTCAATACCGTAGGTAATTTATTTTAATTTTTGACTAAATTTGGTATGCAATACGGGTCATAAAGTCAATCATTATGGTACACGTCATGTTATCAAACTCGGCTTCACCTCGTCTGATAATCTTCACGGCTAGAATGATTGACGTTCCGATCCTTATAACATAAATAACTATTATTAATGCAATTATACATAATACAATTTGTAGTCATCTACCTAGTACAAGTATTTGATGTACTCTGAGTATTTAAGAGCCTAATGTAAGTTGCGCGCAGCAAAAACATGAATTGAATGGGGAATGAAATTGAGACTAATTTTGGTCGGATCGATTTAATTTTTTTTTTCATTTAAAGATAAAGATGAACTCCGCATCCGCTTAGTGTTGAAATTTTAGTTTTATTTTTTGTTTCAATTTTACAATGCCATAAACTTGTCATAACTTGCCTAACTTCACATAACTGTTACTCAGTATATCAACAAAAATTGCAAATTTCAACACTAGACGGATCTAGACTGAACTTTTATCTTTCAAATGAACCCTTGTTTGTGATGATACATTCAAATTTAGTACCAATTTTAATCCCTCTACGAGAGCGCGTTCCCTATTGCTGCCTTTGTTCGACACACTAAATCTGTATAAATCTATTCTTATCTCGCAGACAGCTACATTCGGGCCTTAAAAGTACTTAGAGTACGAGTATTATAGCAAAAATCTTTTGAGTACAAGTAAAAGTATCGATATTTCAAATATACTCGAACGAGTACAGAGTACCAAATTTGTACTTTGAGTAGTACTCTTGAGTAATGTACTCTGCTCTGTTCTATCCACAATTGAAGCTTTAACTCCCGGTAAAAAAAACTCTAAACCGATCCAGGCATGAATTTCATTCCCATTGTTCCATAAATTCAAATAACTCATTCAAAATCCAGATTCATAATAACCAAATAATATTAAAATGTCCTCTAATTGTTGAAAGTTTGAATGGAGTGCAACACAAAGAGCCCCAGCGTCCGAATAATCATGAAACTGTTTTAAACGCCGACAAATGTCAAAATGTCAACGTTGCCAAATGGACTGCACCGCTGCGGCAGTGTCAGCAGTCACGGTATTCACTTGCATGCTTGGATAATTCATGCGAGCCAATTAAATTGTGTGATACTTTCGCGGCGATTGTGCGATTATGTGATTGGTTCGTACGTTTTCCTGTTACACTGAGGCTAAATCAATTGCTGTGCTTTTGTTTTGCTGCAATTATACGCCCGGACTTGAATCGGGGTGTCTGGAGGACAATGCGGCTTAACTGCTGTTATCATATTACAGATTAGCGCAACAATTCAACTGTAGTTCTGTGTATGATAGGTTTTAACGACAATGGATTGGATAAGTTTAAAATGTGTTTCGATTCGTAATGGTTATTATTTATATCTTTGTTGTTTGTATGTTATAAAAATACGACCTCATGAAATGGTTTATAAATATACTAAAGCCTCATTCACATCATTGTATAAGAAAGTTTAAATTCGTATAACTAAATACGAACATTCACACGTCTCACTTTCCAGCACTGTGAATGCTCATATTTAGTGACATGTATTCAAACTTCCTTAAGCCCTGTTCGCACGGCGATCTTTGGAGATTCTACGGAGAGTCAAAATCACGGCAAAGAAGAAGTTTTTTTCTTTCTAGTGATAATTACGTGGTTTTGAAGCAATCAATAAATTATAAATTCTTCTTTTCCAAGACTCATTGAAGATTCAATTTAATTTAACAAATAATTCTCACTAGAAAGAAAAAACTTCTTCTTTGCCAGGATTTTGCCGTGATTTTGACTCTCCGTAGAATCTCCAAAGATCGTCGTGCGAACAGGGCTTTACGTAGACTTTATTTCTGACCTATAGGAAATACAATGTTAAAATTTTTATTTCACTCCAAGTTCTTACCTATTGATTTTGGAGCAAAAGATGTTCAGAATAAAAAACTGCATCGTATATAAGCTTAAATTTGTTGTTCAAATTAATTTCTTTCACGAAATAAACATAAAATAATAGATATTTATACACCAAGTGAGATACATGAATGTTTATTTAAGAGAAGAAAGTTTAGCCCGAAGGGCGAGTGATAATTTTTTCTTCGAGTGACATAAGAGTGATTTAAAAATGTGTTCAGTGATTTAAACAGTTTTAATTCACTTGTGAATAAACAGTTGTTTAAAGTTGTTGCTATGGAGTTAATAATAGCAGTTTAAAACGTAAAAATCTGCTGTGGCCAGTACACGACCTCTCGCCAAATTCTGCTTATTCTACTAATCTAATAAATAGTTTTACTTACATTTTAATAGTTTTATGTTCACGTAATATGTAAACGATAATGTAAACCAAGATACAAGCAAAAGATGTCAACTGTACTGTCACTGTCATAATCATTCAAATTTTATGTAGAAACAAATTACATATCATGGACAACAAGATACTGAAATTTCAAAAAAATAGAATATTAATTGTACTTTATTTTATTGTTAAATACTAACAGATTCAGCAAATTGTATTTAAAATTAACTGTACCGTACCCATAGATAATTATATTTTCATTTATTTTTAATTGCAAAATTTGTAATAAATAAATAATGTACCAATATATTTAAGAAAAACTATATAAAGTTTCAAAAAGTACTACTTCCGGTTTGCGGATTTCTACCAAAATCTTATCCGGTGTTAAGATACTTATTAAAACCTTAAATATGAAATTTGGTTATTAAAGGCTTGATACTTTTTAAGTTATCGTGGACGAAAAATCGTCACATACGTCCATTCGTCCATACATACGCACACACACACACACACAGACATCATCGTGAAAACATTAAATTCGTATTCTAGAGACCCTAAAACGTGCTTATCCACCAAAAACTCATACTCGAAATTTTTGACCCATTACAATACCTCTCTTATATAATGTGAGGCGAGAGGTAAAAATTGAATAAAAATTTTAATTTAGGCTAATGTCAGACTGCCGTGTAAAATAAACAAAACAAAAATATTTATTCAGTCACTCTGACAGTAGACAGATTTGAAATTGTTTTTTAATTGTATTTATTGGACCATAAGAAGGATTCACTAATCAAAAAAGAAATTTATAATTATTGTCCTTTCCTTCCTAGTGGTCCCCAGTTCGATTCCCAGCTCAACCGACAATAATACGACTGGGCCCGAGTGGTTGGATTCCACTATAATAACATCTACCATTCTGTAATTGGAAGTTATCCTGTAGATTGGTTACCATCAAAATAAAATACGTTTTATATCTCATGCCACTCTGTAAACAGCTCAAATATGGCAAATTTAATTTACGTTTATCTCGTGACAGCAACGTTTTATATCAATGGATGCCATGAAATTAGTTCTGAACAGAACTGTTCTATATTAAAATCACAGTAAAACAATAAACCAAAAACCAACGTATGAAACAAAACTCGAAACAGTCGCTGACAACAGTTGATAAGACAAGATGGAGAACATTCTTTTGTTTAAATTACAAAGTTTGTGTGGCGTAAAACTGGTGTTACATCAGCCAATCAAAAATGATCAGTTTTTGCAACTTCAGATCGCACCTCCTAGTTTTTAAATCAAGTACCTATAGTTAAGGGTCTCGTCTCCGTAAAAAAATATTGCGTGTTTAGAAGTGTAGCAGTTTCTGCTTTACTCATTGCATATTAAAAATTTCAAGGAAAAACAGGTACTAGATTTTTGTGAAAGAATTAATCTAGGATTATGCCCAGTTAGAATTCTGAAAAAATCTTTGAAATCCATATACAAAATTAATGAAAAAGTGTGTTTTAAGCAATTTTTTGCATGCTTTTTCTTATTATTAAGAGATTTATTAGAAAATGTAACTCGGCATAATCCTAGTTGCATTCTTCGTCTGTAAATAAATTTATGAAATTTAGCTTTTTCCTTAAAACTTCGTGAGCATTGTAGAAATTGCTAGACTACTTTTCCGTATTTTTAGCGAGCGTTTCTATGAATTAACATAGGACAAACGCGGTGTTGAGCTACGTGGAGTCGATACCCTTTATTGAAAACGTAAAATTTTAGATCTCGCTTTAGAAAGCATCTCTTCGCCTCTCGGCCCAAACAACAAAGAAAAACAGTCGGTATTAAATTAAATTTTGAATTATGCAAACATCAAACAAATCCCTGCGCACGATAGTCATTTGTCTAACTGTTGCTCATGTAGTCATGGCTAACCTGATTAAACAGCCCGCGGCAGTGGAGGCGCATTGCGCTGCGCATACAATATGTCGAATGTCGATTGTTGTCTTGTCTGCATTATTAACGACGCGCTAAATTAATGTCGTATTATCACTCCCCCTCTGACAACCGGCATTTGTTCTCCGGGGGATGATGACGTTTACCCTCAGTAGGCTACGGATGATGGATTCAGATACGCGATTGGAGATGATATGGCGCAGTCAATTGTTTTCCAAAGGGAGGGAGCTAGAGCTTTATAGCTAATTTCATTTTAAACTGTTCCCCGCATACTAAAGTGCCTACTTACTATTTAGAACATAATCATAAATTACTTTTTCTACGACTACTATGAAAAGATTATATTTATGCTTTCAATTGGCAACGTAACGTTGATTGTTACTGAGGACCAAGCAAAATAGTTATTTGTATCACAAGGCCAGAAACTGACCTTTTGCAAGAGCGAGTATTTTTTCACGCCGAGCCACAGGCGAGGCTTGCAAATTACGAGTACTAGCATAACAGTTTCTGGACGTGTAATACACAATATTTTATATGCCGATTTCATTACAAAAATATAAAATAATTATACATAACCTAAAAAATTGTGCACTGAATACTTGCATTTGAGCTTAAAATATATTTATTTCAGTTTCTATTAACGATTTACGTCTAAAATTTGTCAAAATCTTGTTAATTCTTGTATAAAAAATATTCAACGCATAAAATTGACATCTGCTTGACAACTGTAGTAATGTCAAGATGCCAACCTATAACTTCCGGTTGTTTGTCGGCCTAGGCTGGCAACAAAGAGTTTCTGGCGGATTTTGAGATATGGAAAACTTGCGATGCCGACCGGAGGCATATAAAAACCTTTTATTGTGTGTCTCCTATGACAACGCGCAATAAAGAACTTTTTGATTACCTACATAAAATAAAATAAAATGACAGAATCAAACCATTTTTTTAAATTTATTTATTTCGATATTATTTGTATCGTCATGGTTACGAATAAAACATAAGTTGATTGAACGCAGATTGAACTAACTGACTACTATTAGTATTATAACCAATAATTTTAGTCGTAGATAAAATTATGTGTGTATTACGAGCGTAAAGTGTCTTTGTTCCTCTTGCACTATTTACCGTGCGCGAGTAACAAAGAGTCACTTTAGGTACGCTCTTAATACACAAATAACTATTATCTACGACTACTATGAAAAATTTATATTTAGGTATGCTTTCAATAATTATTGTCAACGTAAAGTTGATTTTGTTACTGAGGACCAAGCAAAAAACACTTTATTGCGCGTTGTCATAACCATAGGAGAGTATTTTTTGTTTACATAAGATAAAAGAAAATGACAGAATCAAACAATTTTTGTTTGTTTATTTATTTAGATATTATTGGTATCGTCATGGTTACAAATAAAACAAGGGTTGAACGTAGATTGAATTACCTGAATATCATTATTTTTAAGAATCGTATCATCAACTGTTATTGCCTTTTAATATGCAACATTTATTGATAATAATTATAAACAATACAATACGTTAGATACTTATAATACGTTAGATACTTATATTATATAATTAGTTACGAACTTAATACGTTAGATAAAACCATAATAACATCAAAACCTTCCATAATATGCAAACTGTCAACTACCTGACAAATAAAATTGTTGATTTATTTTAATACCGCTGTCGTTGATGATACGATTACGTTTTAAATATAACGCGAATATATGCAATTTAAGCCCCCTTGGATGTTCAAAAAAACTCGGTTACATCTCGTCGCTTAGCAACATCATCGGTATTAAAAATCGCATAATATTCTTGTTATATTAATAGCTATTATTTTAGTGTTGTTTAGGCTTTTGCCTAATTTTTGTATCATAGATTCTAACGTATTTATTGATAAATTTAATTTTTCTTACTTATCCTATTTTGTAAAATTTGACAAATTTCGCTTTTTTATATATTTTTGGCTTGTTTTCCGGCCTATTATTGCCCTTAAATAGCATTTTATCTTATTTTGAATATAGCAGATTTAAAAAATTTCAGTTGTAGTGTAGTGTAAGTATTTTACACTGACTTTTGAATATATCATTCTGCTAAAATTTCAAATAATAAACTCATTATCAAATAGATACATATATAGAAAAAAAATATTATAAAACCTAATCTACATAATTATGTTGTCAGATACATTATTTTACATTTTCAATTCTATTAGTTGCATTACGTCAGTTGACGTCATCATTACGCATTGGCCTATTTTAAATATTTGTTAGCCTGCTATTTGCCCAGCCATTTTAGTTTTTTTTTTGTACCTAAAAATTCTCAGCCTAGTTATTTATTGTCCCAGAATAACTACTGGGGTCTTAATTCGATCATCCAGATTATCTGAAGATTATTAAAGTAAATTTTTGCTTATTCCCGAGTTGACATTAAACCATGAACTATAAATCCACGAATATCACAATGCGCAGCTATATTTAACAAATCACATCCATTTCATCGCTCGCTTCATTTGCATCTTGAATTGCAGTCCCTCCTCCTTTCCTCTCGCGTTCCACCAAATCGAAGCGCGATTATAAAACTGCGTGAAACAGAGTTAAAATTAAATTCCACGATTCCGAAACGGCCGTGAACGTTTGCTGGACGGCCGAGGAAAGAAGAAAGAAGCAAAGCAGAACGATCGAACTGCGACAAATCGGAAGGTTTCGTGTTGAGAAAAACTAGGGGATTATTTGAGGTTGAGGGCAAAATCTGGAGGATCGATTAGAAAATTAAATAGAATTGCATAGATTAGATTTTTTTAAACAGATACATTCTTTTATCTTTTAAATCATTGATCATCAAGACAAATTATAATGGCTAACAAAAATACCGGAATAAAACTAGTTTCAGACCTACCCAATTATAAGTGTAAGTGGCTAATTTAACCAACCAGCGCTCAAAGCTCGCCAGGGTTGAAAAAAAAACATGTTTTTTTCAATTTTAAACAAAACATTTGTTTTTTACTGTTTAAAACTGTTTCTTTGGTTTAAAACATGTTTTTAACTGTTCACAAAAACATGTTTTAAACAACAAAAAAACATGTTTTAAACAGGGTATCTGTTTTAACTAAATATTATTTTCATCGAAAGATGTCGCCAATGCTACTTTTTGTGCGAGGACGGGGATTTACATAGCTCTAGCTGCGTAGCTAGGAGTCACCGTTGCTCGGTGGTTGAATTTGTTTTGTTTGTGTCATGCGTCATGAATGGATTTCGTTATCATTTATTCACAATAGGCGTTAGGGGATAGTTAATAAGTTCATAGCATAGTCAAGTGCACATTAAGTGCAGTTCTATTTAATATGATGTAATTAATATTCTTTCTGACCTGTTCACACCAGGAAAGTTTTCACTAAAAAGTTTCTTGAAAGTAAAACAATTGCTAGGAGCTGTCATAAGAAAAAACTGCCAATGTCAATTCCGTTCATACGGAGAATGTAATTATTTTTATTAAATATATTTAAGATCACTAATAATAATACATTATAAAAAAATAATTTCCCTACGGTTTCTCCATGACCGGTATTGGCAGTTTTTTTTATTACAGCTCCTAGCACTTGTTTTACTTTCAAGAAACTTTTTAGTAAACACTTTCCTTGTGTGAACAGGGCATTATGTTTATGAAAAAAAAATTCTCAAAGATATTTTAGAGACTTTTTTATAGTACCAGCGACTGGTTTAATTAATAAATTTGTTGTTTTAAACATGTTTAAAACAGTTTTAAACACCTGATTAAAAACACAAGTTAAAACATACATAAAACTTTAGGCCGTGTTTAAAACATGTTTAAAACAGTTTGTTTAAAACAAATTGTTTTAAACATAACAACCCTGATGCTCGCATTTTGTGGAAGCGCTGGTTGGTTAATTTTGCACTTATACTTATAATTGGTAATATCTGGCCCATTCTGACTCATAAGATCATGTGCATTGTAAATAAAATAAGATTTTATTGGAAAATTTTAATTAAGGGTCGATTTCAGGAACAGTACTTTGAAATACATCAATAGACAATACAAATATAATAAATAGTATCTATGCAATTAAGGTAAATTCAGCACAAAATGTACTAACGTAGCGAGTGTCTTGTGGCCTATACAAAAATGATAAAATTGTATTTCAACAAGGATCAATTAACAGTTGTGCCTTTTTAAAATTTTAATAATAAAATTATACACGGTCGGTCATATCTCCTGATTTTTAAAATTTGAAAAAGGCGCATCTGTAGATCCATTCTTTCTCTATTAAATGTTTATAAAAACATTATCCTGAAATCAATAATAATCTGATAGTTTACTCGCAACGAAAACACTTTGACAGTATCTTTCATCTTCAAAATGACATTGCATATCTAGGATGAGGCAAAGTATGAGTTTCGGGCTGGTTTCATGCAGCTGTAGTAGAAAAAAAGTAAAATCTCTCAAAAAGAACAATAATGATCCCTGCTACTGATTTCCTCAGCATCATTGCACTGCCTTCGCAGGCTAACAACCTTGCCGGCGTGGGCGGGGGCAGTGGCTGCTACAGAAGCCAGGTCCGCTGGAATGCAGCGCTAGGCACGTTCCTGCGCCGGAATGGCCGCCTGCGACCGCAGTGTAACCGCTAGCGGTCGCCCGGCCGCAGTTAAACCCGAGCGCGCGTTATGACTGCCGCTGCTGCCGCTGCTGCGTTACGGCAGGCAGAGGTTCTCAACAGGTGGACCGGGGAGATGAAGAAAGCTCGCTCATGACTCCTGCTCCCATGGGTCATAATCAGGCTCGATGAGAAGGGGAGACAAGGGAGAAAAATCCCTGGGGCCCACGAAACCTAGGGGCCCAGGTACTGGGTGAATTTTTTTTATTGTTTAAATGGAATAGTATTCATTTATATTATTCTTCAAAACTTTTATTAGGTACTTTCTATGATAATTATTAACTTAAATTGGTTAAACAACAACTATTTTGCATGCTTGTACGGAAAAATATTACACCATTGTTCCAATTTGTAAGAATTTTTCTTATGCTATTCTTTTAATCAAGGATTATTTTTGATACATTACAGACGTTATTTACCAACTAATCAGTATCAAGAGTAATCAAAATATCAATAATTATTATATTATAAAGTACCGAAAAGGGTTAAGATTACTGTGTTACTGTGTTATTAGCAAAATAAGCATTTTTATTTTTTTTACCAAGAATGTTTTATTTTTTTTACTTTGTATCTTCTACCTAAAATTATGTTATTTTAAAATTTCATATAAAAATAAGAGGGGGCCCATATAAAATTTGTCCCGGGCCCGGTTTGGCTCTCGGCGCCTCTGGTCATAATATGACTACGTTTACATGTACGCCAAAAATCGCCAAAAATGTAAGAGGTTACAAGTGCTCTGAAAGGTGCAGGGAATTTTTTTTCAAAGGTTTAAAAAGGTTTTCAAAGATTGGCACACCTGCATTTTTACCTCTCGCCACTCAATCTGTAAGAGAGGTATTGTAATCATGCTAAAATTTCGATGAGTTTTCAATGGATAAGCACGTTTTGAGGTCCCTAGAACAAGATTTTGAGAATTTCGCGATGATGTCTGTGTGTCTGTGTGTGTGTGTGTGTGTCAGGATGGATGTTGGAGGTACGATAACTCAAATACCAGTGAATTAAAAAAAATTGAAATTTTGTACCTATATAATATTCTGACACCCTAGATTAGATCTGATTAGATTTTGGTGTTGATCGTGCTACCGGAAGTGGTAGTCTCTTGAAGATCTGAATAGTTCTTCTGGAATATCCTCAAAATTTATGAATTAATAGGATTTGTTTAATAACATTGTATACTAAATGTTACTGTCTACAATATGTATTCAAAACGTTGTTTCTATCTAGCACCATTTTCCAATTACAAGAAGTTAAAAATTCTACAAATTTGTTACAATTTTGATTTATCTTCCTACAAAACAAAAAATAAAATATTTGAGTGTTAATGTCATATAAATTTTTGACTTTTTGACAAATTGAAATGGAAAATATGAATTGTTATTTATTATTTATAAGGTCATAATAAACTCTAATAATATTATAAAAACTACAATATTCCCGAATTCCGTTCTACAATGTTATATTTGTGAGTAAGTACCTTCATACACACTCAGTAAAATAGTAGAGTATGGCGAGAGGTCATGTGTTGGCCACATCGGATTTTTTAAATGTATTAGGTACTGTCAGAATAATTGTTTGTTATTATTTTTAAGGTACATGTTGCCATGGTTTTGGTTTAGGAAAGCGACACACTTGCATGGTATTTTATTCGGTTGCTGGAATTGAACTCAGGACTGCTAGAATACCAGGCAGGCACTCTACTGTTGACCTAACCATAATATGAACTAAAGAACAGAATCTGTATTTGTAATAATAATAATACCATCCTTAGCTTCCCTGTTGAGAACCTCTGAGAGTAAAGCATAAAGCTCCTCTCAGTTCTCTCCTCTCTCTCTCTCCTCTCCTACTGAAGTGAGTTGTGTGTTCATGTGCGTCTTTGTCAACTGGTTCGTGGATAACTCTTTCGTCTTTCGTCTTGGTCTCACTGTTGGCTTCATGCCATCTCATTTCGCTAAGCTATAAATACGTTCCCTGTTCGCTGATACTTCGCTGACGATCGAACCGCCGACTAACTATCCGACACGACAAATCGATCGAGTTTGGATGGTGACTGCCATAGTGGCAATGATAGAAGACTAATAAGTTTGAGAAGCTTCTAGAATATTCAAATCATCATAGAAACATTATCTTAAATCTTTATAGCATAGATTCAATACTAGGATGGTGACTGCCATAGTGGCAAGGATTGGAGACTATAGTAAAATTTATTTTGGAGATGAGTCACGTCATCAATGTTGGTCACTAGATAATGACGTCACGGAACCAGATAATGACGTCACGGAATACTAGATTTACATAGTACACTAATTTATTTTTTTTATATGTAATGTGTGTTGCATTATTGAATTTACATGCGATGCTTATTTTTGCGATCAATTTAATTGAATTATTAGACAATTAATATTTAAATATCATTGTAAAATTTAATATATTTCCAGTTAGAACTCTATAGCGTTACAGAAAAATTTGAATGTCATGTAAACGTACAACACAAAACACAATTCTTAATTCAGTAATGCCAATGTGTGGTGAAAAAACAAACTACAATTATTTGAAATAAATTTAAAATACATTAAAAACATTATGTTCGGCTTTAAAATTATTGTAAATTTAATGAAAATGCATTATTCTTATAGTATGCAAAAAAGTAGTATTTATTTTATTCATTTAACATCACTCGGTCATTACTACAGTTATTTTCCATTTTGTAATGTTTTGATGACATGACTCCTCTGCAAAAAAATTTCAACTATACTAAGTTTGAGAAGTTTCTAGAATATTCAAATCATCATAGAAACATATCATAAATCTTCATAGCATAGATTCAATACTACTAAACTTAAGAAGCTTCTCCAATATTCAAAATGATCAAGGAAAAATATAAAAGGTTTATTTTTGACATAGTGGCCAGGATTTAATATTTCTAAGCTAATAAGGGCTATTCATAAAATCGAATTGTACCAATAATCAAAATAGTTTTTTTTCTACGAAAGTGCGGAATCACATGTTTTCAGATATTAAAATTGATGGTGAAAGTAGGCTTTTGAAACATTGAGTGGTGAAAATAATTTCCACACTTATTTTGTGCATTGAGTGCGAATTTTTCAAAAAGTATATTTTTCATACCTAAAACACTTAATGTGTTGTAATATTCAAATGGACAATTTTCACTGAATTTGAGACATATATCATTTTTCTGAAATAGAAATTGTGCAGTTATTGGAACGTCAAAGCTGTCAGGATATTTTTAACTTCAGATACAAAAGTTTAGATTCACAATTTCCGAAAAATGTCCGAAGGGGTCAAAATAAATTCACTTTCACTATCACTCCGGTATTCTGCATGAAATGTCATTATTTTTATCATAAATGCAAAATTACAAAATTAAACTGTCAGTTTTTAGATATTGTTATTGTTTTCAGCTCTGACAGCAAACCTACCTGATTTGTTTTTAGTAAATTTGTGAACATTATATTTCCAAATTTTTTATTAATTTTGAATATTGCCCACTTCGTATAATAGGAGAACTCGCTGACGCTCGTGTTTCAACTGTCATACTAGTTCTTCAATGAAACCCTTTCCATACTTGTATTATAATATACCTCCAATCTGCTAGCGGTGTCAACTCACAAAAAGAAACAAAAAACCTATGGAAAATTATAGGCTAATTATAGGCTAATTAAATGCCTCACCCCCCAATTTTAGGCTCTTTAATTTTTTTTGCAATAAAGCCTTTAATTATCAACTAAGTTCCAATAAGCTAGCGGAATTGTTTATTGCAAAAAAAATTAAAGAGCCTAAAATTGGGGAATGAGGCATTTAATTAGCCTATAATTAACCTATTATTTTCCATATTTTTTACATTTTTTTTGTGAATTGATACCGCTAGCGGAAGGGAGGTTTACAATATACTATTATAACATTAATTTATTTTGGAACGTTTCGGCGCCGAAACGGTAACCATCAGTTTACAATTGTTTTTATTACATGTTCTTATTGTAATTTTATTGTTGTAATTACATCTTAAAGTATTACACATTATAAAGCTTATTGCTTGAGTGCGAAAAGTGCTTTTCGCACTCAAGCAATAATTGCAATTATGGAATGCAATGCATGAATAGGTAGTATTTTTTCTCCTTTACTCTTATAATCAATGATTTGTTTTCTAAAAGTCTTAGTTCCTACATCGAGTGCAATCGTGAACTATACGAGTAAACACTATTTTTTCTGAATGCAGTTTATTATAATTAAATTTTTTTAATTAATATCTTCAACCATGTTATATTAACTCCCTTGGTGTATCCGTATACATATGTAGTACATATTATAATAAATGCAACAACTGTTACTGTATATTTCTTTCCTCTCTCTTCAAAGTAATTTTCGCTACACAGAAACACAATTCATTATCGTCTGTGAGTATTTTTGACGTCGTAAACGCCGTTCTCACTTACGAGCAGTTTGGTTTATTGATAGAATGCAAAGTATATTTTGTCTGTAGACATAATGTGGCACTAAACTTAAAACTGTTGCATTTTTCCTCATTGATTGAGTTTGAGCACAAAACTGAAAAGAATACCTTTATTTTTGTTAATCTGTTGTAAGTGTAAGGCATAATAATAAATAATAATAAGTTTCTTTATTGATCTCAAAAAGAGCGAGGTTCAGCCAAAGCCGATCTTCCACCTTACTGTACATTAATAAATATAATATATAGAATTTAATTTAATTAGTGTGTAACATAGTTATATAAATATATAATAATCATAAACGTAACACCTTACAGCCCGACTACTATAACTACCAAGTGCATGGACAATATAAGAACCAAAATAGTATATTGATAATTTGATCTTGATTTGCCTTGTTGTTCAAATATTCGTATTTCAAATTCAAACGTTTGAAAAGAATATACAGGGTATTCATTTTAAGTGGCGCACCATTGCTATCTCGAGAAGTATAAGAGCTACGGAGTTGGTTAAATTAGCAAACAATTTCTATTTTATAGGACTACTTTAATGAACGAAACAAGAATTTTTTATACCAGTTGTTCTCAAACTACGAGGTGCAATTTTCTTATTTCAAATGGGGACCTAGTTTTTTTATTCGCTTATTCGATTCAGTATTTTTTTCTAATTTCAACGAGATATTAGTTTCATACCCTGACATAACAAAACCATAAAAAAATGAAAATTATGATAATTTAATTAAAATCTGATTGTTACAAAAGTGCTATGGAAGAAAACAAACCACTGGTCTAAAAAAATTCTTGTTTCGTTCATTAAAGTAGTCCTATAAAATATAAATTGTTTGCTAATTTAACCAACTTCGTAGCTCTTATACCTACTTCTCGAGATAGCAATGGTGTGCCACTTAAAATGAACAGCCTGTATAAATATTTGTTTGTCATTGGAATATTATGGCCTAATTTTATTTTGCATACGTATACTTAAAATCATCGTTGATTAAAATATGAAGTGACATCAATTGTGCTTTTTTACTAGCGGTCAGAATGTATAATATAGATACCTCTGGCTGTATCCGGGATACTATATTGGCACTGATTTAAATATAAAACTACACTTCAATACTATAAATAGTAACTAAAATATTAATTTAGATATATCTAAGCAGCTATGTTCCATAATTTACCTTTAGATCGAAAATAATATGTTTGAAAATCCTCTATTCGTTTCATTATTCAGTTTATAAAACATGTCGATTTTTACGCGCAATTATTGTAATAGTTAACTAATCGAAACACCAAATAAATCACACATTCACCACTCATGTCATGGACCAGTTAAACGTGATTACAAGCTGTGACGATAAAGAAAGATGGCAATTGTCGGGCACGTGCTAGTCGTATCAGATCATCTTCAAGACTGCTGATAACCGACTCACACCTAGCACGTAATCCCATACTTCGCCCAAGTGTACTAACGTAATCGAACAAACAAACACGATCATAACTTCATTAGCACACTTGCATTCCTATCATTAATTATTATCACAATCAACATAATTGCTAATCACTATATAACGCACAAATTATTAAATTTCAAATGCACTATTCAGTGACAGCAAGTGACAGAATGAATTAGTATCGGTAGTGACCAGCAGAGACATCTAGAAACAATTTGCCCCCATATTTACCAATGCCTATTTACCACCGTCCCTTTTTTACCACCGTAATTCTTTTACCAATCCATTTTTTACCAACATTATACTTTTACCAATCCATTTTTTACCACCGTCCCTTTTTACCACGAATTCTTTTTTACCACCAACGTATTTACCAACGTATTCTTTTACCAATCCATTTTTACCACTAATTCTTTTTACCACCAACATATTTACCAACGTGTTTTTTACCAATCCATTTTTACCACCGTCTCTTTTTTAACGAAGCTAACAAAACCGTACTAAAGACCCACAAACTCGGTTTTGGTATTTACTACACTAACAAAGCTAACAAAACCGTACTAGAGCCCCACAAACTCGGTTTTTGTTTTTACTACACTAACAAAGCTAACAAAACCGTACTAGAGCCCCACAAACTCGGTTTTGGTATTTACTACACTAACAAAACCGTACTATAGCCCCCACAAACTATTAATGGTAAAAGGGAATAGCGGTAAAAAAGTATGGTGGTAAAAGTTGTAATGGTAAAAACGGAGTGGTAATATTGTATTAGTGGTAAAACGAAATAGCGGTAAAAAGTATAGTGGTACAAATGCAGAGGTAAAAGTTGGAGTGGTAAAAATTGAGTGGTAAAAAATGGGTTAACGGTAAAAAAGAATGGTGGTAAAAATGCTGTGGTAAAAGTTGGAGTGGTAAAAATAGAATGGTAAATATGTAGCACAACGCTAGACACACCTATGAACTAATTACAATTTCTGATCGGGGATGTCATTGAAAAACGTGGCTAGTCGGTAAACCTAAAATCCCAATGATTCTTTAACCGTGATTAATATTAAATCCATAAGATATGCAATAACCAGAAGTATTATTTCTACTTTCATTCCGTTAATATGTGGCAGGAAAGCTGTATGAATTATTTATTATCAGAATCTATTTTGGAAAAACAGAAGGAAATTTTATAGAATAAAATCAGTATTCCAATCGGCGTTAGAGCGTTATTTTGAACAAATGCATCTCTGGTAAAATCAGCGGTTAAAAACGGAAACCTGGTTATCAGTTTGCGGTCACTGTTTGCTTTGTACGAATAAGATATTAAAATTTAATGTTGTTATCTTTTTATGAACCCTTCGTGGATATCAAGTTGCTCTAGTTTCAATTTTTCTCACTGTTGCTGAGAATTTATTGTTTAACTTTATTGCAGCGATAAATAAAATGTTTCATTGTACTCGTAATGTTATTACTGGTGTAAATTAAAATATATGGTTAGTTAAATTAAATTACCTATTATAGTATGTCGTATTCCATAAAAGTTACATCATTTCCACACATGTCATATTAAGTTGATTTGTTTCTGCATTTATGAGATTTTTTCTGCTTTAGTTTTATTATATATACATAGCTACTTATTTGTTTATAAAATACCGTATACAATTATTGTATTACTGAACATTACGCTAAATGCTAAAAACAATGATGGCGATACTATTGTTTTATATCGTAAAATGCGTAGTATACAGGGAGTTAAAAAGGGTAACAAATTTTCATATATAATACCATTAGTGACTATGATTTTGCCGGAAATTTTTGTCGTCTGGTCACGACTGCTTGTTATTGTATTTTCTAAGGCAACAAGCAGGAGTGACCAGACGGCAAAAATTACCAAAAAATCATAGTCACGTATGGTATTCGGCATGACAATTTCTCGAATTATTTTATTTATTCCAAAAAAAGTAATGTATTTTTAAAACAATCATCAACTGACATAATATCTAAGCAACGCTTCGCGGCAATTTTCACTAGTGGAAATTGTCACTGTAGTTCGTCTGTGATTGGTACAATTCAGCAAAATACTGTGTTTTTATTGGATGAAAAACTATGAGTGGAATTGTCAACGTATTTTCGGGGGTAATATAACAAGTGCTATAATTATCATCGGTGATAGCATGACCGAGTGCGCATCACTAGTTCAATTTTCTGAAGACATAACGAATGCTAATACATCTATGATTAATCATAGCCCGAGTTATATTTGGGGAGAATATAATGAATGAGTTCAAAATGTTTGGTTATATTTTTTCAATAGCTGTCAAAAACGTTTTAAATTTTGTTTACCTTTCTCAATTTCGTCTTCAGTGACATTTCTTCACCGAATACAATCAAGTTCATTCATTTTAAGTCTTATTTTTTAAATAAGAAACTGACAGTAGGAAATTAATTAACAAAAACAGTTGACATGTAACAGCGGTTATAAAAATATCATAGATTTAATAGCACCTTACTACCCTATTTCAGCCTATCAAATTAGTCAAATATGTGCTACGTGATACATAAATTATATACCTTCATTTTGATGTCCTGATTCTGAATCAAAATAGTTATTTGTATAACAAGTTTTGAAAATATAGTTTTGTCGAACGCGAACTAAAATTGCAGCCCGAGCGAAGGGAGGGTTGCAATCGTTTAAGTTCGGAAAAATATTTTCAATACGTTTTATATACACTATTTTTTCTACTCCTGTAAAACAAGGAAGTTAAAAAATACAAAACTACCTTTATATTGAAACTTTGATTTTGTAATAAAATTTTATTCATAAAATAAATTTACGGACAACATGCAGACCCATACACGATGCGATTCTGAATACGTCTAACTAAATATGAGCATTCACAGTGCTTGAAAGTGGGAAGTGTGAATGCTCGTATTTAGATATATGAATTTAAACTTTCTTAAACGTAAACATAAATGTAAACCTTTTAAAAGTATATGCTTATGTGAATGAGGTCGCTGTCGAGTATATGGTATAAGAATTTGATAATTTGAGAGTAAGTATAATTTCCCAAATCAATTTATTATGTCATTACCAGTATATTTTAATAAATATAAATATCTTTCTATTGCAATTTGCAAAGAAAGTTTAGTAATAATTATTTTGTAATACATCGCAAAATAATTAAGCAATCTTTTCAATCTTGATCTTATCTCATTAATTTTTACCTTGCATTTTTAAAAGTCATTCATTTTATAACGAATGTCGCGCAATTTCTTGCGTAGACAGTTTACAATGAAAAAAACTAAAATGATTTAATCTTAATGTTGTTTGTATATGTTCATGAAGTATTTTTCAAGTGTTTTCAGGTTTAATAACGAACATGATTTATCAGAAAATGTAATTATAAAGGAAGAAATAGCTTAATCATGGTAAAAAATTGGCGTTCATAGACATAACAACAGGATATATTTTTTATACGACTGATAGTTGTAAATTTAAATTAATATCTTATACTCATTTTTGCTTTTGTTGATCGGTAGATAACTGTTTAGGTTTGACATAAAAGTTATTACACGTAGGACGGCAAATTGAAAAAAATCTGCTGTGGCCACCACAGTACTTCCCTGATTTAAGATTTAATAACTTGCTTTCGTAAAGGCAATAATTTTATATTTCATTCAGCAAAATTTGAACAAATTTTGAAAATAATTAATATTTTACGACTAACATTTTTTACGAATTTTATATTTAAACTAGATTTATTTCCGCGAACGATTTAAGTTGATACCAATCTCAAAATTGAATTACATGTAAAAACAATTGACCCTACTTATTGTTTAATAGTAGTTTATGATACGTGTTCGTTAAAGTTAGTATTTTTTACACAGATTAGAATACGAGCGAAGCGAGTGTCCTAAGAGTAACAAGTGTAAAAAGACACTTCATGTACAAGTTTTGTACACTATTTTTTGCAACCTTATTAAAAATAATATAAATTTATTCTGACGAGATTTGTATTTTAATGATTCGGTCACTTTTTCTACGACAAAAACAAAAATATTAAGAAATTTCTTAACTCTGTGTGTCAAACTAACTGTCAATTTGAGATTTAATATAGTATATTAAGTATAAAGAACGGTAAGGACAGTTTACCGATGGAAGACAATGTTTGGAGACTGAGCGAAGCGATATGGCTCCAATTTTGTCTGACATTGGTAATTCCTTACTGTTGTAGAACGGTAAGTAAATTTGAGGGATTAATGATACTTTAAAAGTATCCATAGAATACGAATAATAGTAAATAGTTTAAAAGAATACACATTTTGCAATATTGGCAGTAAATATCATATATAATACCATTAGTGACTATGATTTTGCCGGCAATTTTTGCCGTCTGGTCACAACTGCTTGTTGTGTCGAAAATAAACACGAGTGCGTAGCACGAGTGTTTATATTCTAAAGCAACAAGCAGGAGTGACCAGACGGCAAAAATTACCAAAAAATCATAGTCACGTATGGTATTCGGCTTGACAATTTCTCGAATTATTTTATTTATTCCAAAAAAAGTAATTTATTTTTAAAACAATCATCAACTGACATAATATCTAAGCAACGCTTCGCGGCAATTTTCACTAGTGAAAATTGTCAGTGTAATTTTCACAAGTGAAAATTGTCACTGTAGTTCGTCTGTGATTGGTACAATTCAGCAAAATACTGTGTTTTGATTGGATGAAAAACTATGAGTGGAATTGTCACAAATATTTATAGTATTACCATATACTCGTAGATACTTTGAAACAAATAGCACGTATTTACTTGACAACGAGATTAATTAATTCAATTCCTTGACAACCGGATTAAATATGAAAAATAATCCCTTGGTATTTAAGAACCTTAGTCCCTAAAAACAAAGACAAAGACTGGAAGTGCAAAAATAAAATTTCATTTTTAGTTTACAAAAAACAAAAGCTTTTAATATTATTTTGACAGTTTTAAAATGTCAACTTTTTATATGACATTGCAAAAACATTATTTTTGATTCTCAGACTAGAATTCTTTCCCAGAGAGCTTTAATTTGATAACACACTGGACAAAATTTGTACAAATTTTGTAGCTGCTTATAGTTTTACAAAATGAACTGATTCATACTGTTCTATGAAAAAAAAACTATTAATCCTTGTACCTTACATAATTATTTATTGCTAAATAACCAAATTAAACGAAAATCAAGCACAAACCCCTTATTACTTCAACCACAAAGACACCCAACCCCTCTCGTAAGCTTCCCTCGCTTTATAACCTCAATGTTCCCATCCACAAAGTAACATCGTATAACATCCCCGAGCCTACATCTCTGCAACATCCCTACAGCCGCTTCAGTGGCTCAGAGAGAGATAGAGAGAGAGTCGTAGGGGTGTATGTTCTGTTGTGTGTAGCGTCGACGTCCCGACGCCTCGAACCTGACGTCCGCCCTGGTAAAAGCAAACCGTGGTTCCTCACTGACCCCGTGTCACGGTTCTGGCTTCCGGTGTGGAGGGAGGGAGGGGGAGAAGAGGGGCACTAGGAGGCGCAGAGGAGGATTTGGCGATATGTTAGGGATTTAATTTCTTTTTTGCACTCTTCTTTAGTTTTTATTTTTAGGGACTAAGGTTCTTAATTTGATCCCACGGGATTATTTTTCATAGTTAAACCAGTTGTCAAGGAATTGAAATAATTAATCCCGTTGTGCTATTTGTTACAGAGTATCTGTGGTAACAATATAAATATTTGTCATAAAGTTTACTGTCAAAATTGAAAAATGTGTATTCTTTTAAACTATTTTACATTCGTTTGAGGATGAAGTACAAAAAATAGCGTACCGCAGGACTAAAGTACCTTTAATCCCTCAGGTGATTATTTTCTTCACCTTCGGCTCGTGAAATAAGTTTCACTCTCAAGATTAAATCATGCATTTTAGTCCTTTAATATATAATATACTATAATAGCTAATAAAATATGTCTCATTCTAATTTCATTTGATATTTAAGGTCGGTTAGGTATAATTATTTTATGCCCTGTTCACACGAGGAACGTTTTTACTAAAAAGTTTCTTGAAAGTAAAACAAATGCTATGAGCTGTCATATAAAAATCTGTCAATACCGGTCAAACGGGGGAGAAACTAATTATTTTTAAAAAATATATTGTAGCTAGTGATTTTAAAAATATTTCATAAAAATAATTATATAATTATATAAACGGTATTGACAGTTTTTATTTATGACAGCTCCTAGCACTTGTTTTACTTTCAAAAAACATTTTAGTGAAAACTTTCCTCGTGTGAACAGGGCATTATAGTTTATAAGTTTTGTTAGTGCAACTGGCTTTTGAAACAATATGTCACTAGATTTGTTAAAAACTCTTGATAGGTACTTCAATTTACTAAATGAGCTATAAGGGCAGAGTATCCAAAGCCAAACCGAGTTCTAAATACTTTTTTTAAACTTTTACCATTTTATAAAAAGGCTGAAGACATTAATCTAAACTCTTCAATTTATATAAATTCTAAATTTTTAAATACCGATACGATTTAAAAAAAATCTGATGTGGCTCGCGCAAGTCCTTCCGCCATACCCAGCTTTTATTTCTACTATACAAGGTACTTACAAATTTAATCATTTAGTCAACTGTAGAACTGTAGAAGAAGATATAAATAATGATGTGTCACTATTGGCACTGTCACTCTGTCACTGTCATAATCAATTAAATTTTTCGTAGTAACAACAATCATGGTTCATTGGACAACAAGATACTGAAGTTTCATACTCTAAATTATAAATAATACCTACCTACTTTAATTCCTAAAGTACTATGACAAAATGTAAAAAATTGTTGATAATAATAATATAATCTTTCATTTGAAATAAAAAATATTGCGATAAATTACTTATTTATCAAAATATTTAATTTCCGGTTTGATAATTGTTTCAAAAAAATAACTGCGTTCTTAAGATTTATATTAAAACGTTAAATATAAAATTTGGTTGTTAAATGTTTTTAACTTTTTGAGTTTATTCGTATTCTATGGGTCCTAAAACGTGCTTATCCACTAAAAACCCACACTCGAAAATTTTGGCCCATCACAATACCTCCCTAATATAGAATAAGAGGCGGGAAGTAAAAACATATAAATTGTGGTTTGTGGTCTTTCGGATAAGTTTACAACTTAAAACTCAATGATAAGTATGCATACGAAATTGCTTTGTAAATCATAAATAATACTTAATAGATGACTGTAATTAATTAAAAAAATAATACTAATTCAAACTTATTATAGGTTCTGAGTTTTAGACCAATATCGAGCTCCACCATTTAGGAAGTCGTGGCTTAATGACACTTTAGCCATCCAGAGTTCTATTCTGTACTACAAAATTAAATACCATTGGCTAAGACGCTGAGATTTATACTATTTTCTTATGTAAAAAAAAACATTTTATCAATACCTGCACCGAAAACACCACCTTTTGTCCCCATTATTGGTGACGAAAGTGAGGTATTTCTGACCGGCTAGTACTCTTCCTTCCTAGGAAGGAAAAGATGATTTTCCTCTCGTTTTATGAGGGAATCCATTTGATTTTTGCCTCCCTAGGATGGGAAAAATACTTTTCCTCCTGCTTTATACGGAAATCCACTTGAATTTTTCCTCCTTAGGGCTTTATGCGGTATTCCAAAATTGATTATTTAGATTGTTTTTATTTATTTTATGGAATTACTATACATTTTTCCAATCTTCCGGTTCATCCCTTTCTTCAACTTCTAATTGCTTTTCGGTGCAGGTATTGAAAAAAATATCGTATGCATCTCGGGACAAAAGTGTTCTCGCTTCGCTCGTGGTGCCAACTTCGCACTCGTCGGAAAAACGCCACTTTCGTCCCTAGTTGCACAATATACTATTTTGATAATCAATATTTACGTATGTTCTCGTATTGTAATAGAACAAACGCAGCCCTGAAGAAGAAATGTGGGCTGGAAATAATAAATTTGAAGAGACATAGAGTAAAATTCAAATATATAGAACCCTGGGCTGCGCGAGAAGGCAGAGCTTGTCATGTACTGTCCGTTTTACAAAAGTGGAGCTCGGGAGTATATGCTACGCTGCACTTCACTTAATTTTCAAAGAAAACTACAATCAATTACAAAATTCACAGCGTCACACGAAGCAAAACACTACGAACGTCAACATGAGAATAACAGATATTGAAGCTGTAGCGTAGTGTTCTCTTGTTTATCATCTATGCCTCTCTTTCTAAAACGAGAATTCGTATTTCGCGCAGGGTTCTGCTTAAATGAATTTACCTCTAGTCCAATATCCATGGCCACCAAAATAAAACAATAAATCAAAAGTCTTCAATTCGCCCTTAATGCCCTCCTGCTCATCTCGCCAGCACTCTTTGATCCTACAAAGCTCTCCACTAACTCACTAACAGTTTCTAAAGCGCGAATCCTGTACTCGCTCAATTAAAGCCCTGCAACTGTTCCTGCCGACGTCGTGTCCTGCTGCAGCCTCTGATCACTGATCACGTGCCACGTGTCACGTGACCGCCCCGGCAGGGGTGTCCAGCCGATAGACACATCATTATAGATAATGTCATCTTGGAGTTGGTAATTATCAGAGGAAAAGGAGAAAAGATTGATGAGAGGAAGGTTTTGGTTTATCTGGTGGATTGGAAAAATAATTAAGTGTTTTGGAAAATGTACTACAGTATTATATCTAAAGTCTGTCTGTGGTGATCGGTACGTCATTAGTTGCTGAACTAAAAATAAACCAGGCAGTATGTATATCTCTCTTTGTCACATGCATGCTTGTTCATTCGTTGGTTATTGTTACGTCTGTCTAATATGTTTATCTCTTTTCCACTAGTAGTTAAAAAGAGAACGATACCTTTACGTCAAGAGAAATGCAAAACACTGCTTATCATTTCAGGTTATGTTTTGTAGGAAATTTAAGAATATTCACAACATTGTACAAGAAACAGAAACTACAAAAAATAATAATAAAACTATACTCACAGCAGAAAGCATAACACTACTGTAAACTACTAAATACTGATAACCTCAAATAGAAAATTGCAAATGTCAAAACATACCAGTGAATCTAAAACAATGGTTCTCGTTATTAAATATGAAACAAATCCACTGTCATCAGAATTTATTTTTTAGGTATTTTATAATGATAATAGCATGAAAATTTATGACTATTTAATTTTTTTATTACATAATTCTTAATTTAAAGTGTAAATTTATTTATAATTTTTGTTCATCATGAGTGACTGGTTGAGAACTTCTATGACGTCAATTAATTTTTCCCCACCTAATAAATTTAACCCATACTAATACGTTTGATGACGTTCCGGTCACCACATCGCGGACAGATTATAGATTCAAATCGATTCAAATTAAGGTTTAATCTCGTGATATAAGTATAAAATACCTAAGGTGGGATTATGCTCAAAAATTTAGAAATAAGAAAGAAGAATACAAATATTGTTAACAATAATACGTAATTCGAAACATAACTATAGAAGTTTATGCTGCCAGTTAAGGAGGTTGGTCACCATATATTCAAATGATGCTGAGAGGCTGAAATTTATACAGTGCCTTTATTACACTATTGAGATTTAATTTTTTTTAAATTTTCGTCTATCCGGTTTTTGAGTAATTGAATGTTGAAATTACGCCAGTTTTACATGGCCAATTCACTAAATTTTTGTTTTGCATGCTTTAAAGTTTAAAGTATGTGATAAAATGATGAAAACATCATAGAACTTGTATTAATATGTCCTATAAACCTTTAAAAATAAGTTCGTGAAGATTTTGTGTACTTTTTCTAACATTTGCAAGTTATTTAAAAAAAATGTACGCATGCCAAACATTTTTTTTTGTTTAGTTAATTAATTATTGTAAAAATATATCACCGCAACTGAACGAAATGCAATGATATCAGCTAACGCGCGTTGAGCGAATTTTGTTTTACTTTATCGAATATATTTTTATTTCCATATGCGCCCTCAAGGCCCTCGAATGTATGAATACGCCACTGCAGAAGTCCTTAACCCCCGAATACGATTAAATTAATGATATATTTTTAGGGTAAGTGAAAAGTGATTATATTTGTCATTATGATGTTGATAGCGATTTTGATAACTGATATTTATGTCTTTTAAATATGTTGTAATGTATCCATACCGGCAAAAATCGATATAATTTCAGGTTGTCACAAACATTTTTACCTCTCGCCTCATATTCTATAAGAGAGGTATTGTAATGGGTCAAAATTTTCGAGTATGAGTTTTTGGTGGATAAGCACGTTTCAGGGTCTCTAGAATACGAATTTACTATTTTCACGATGATGTCTGTGTGTGTGTGTGTTTGTGTGTTTGTGTGTTTGTGTGTTCGTGTGTTTGTGTGTTTGTATGAACCGAGGATTTTTCGTCCACGAACTTAAAAAGTATCAAACCGTTTATAACCAAATTTCTTATTTAAGGTTTTGATAAGTATCTTAACACCGGATAACATTTTGGTAGAAATCTGAAAACCGGAAGTAGTACTTTTAGAAGTTTGGAAAAGTTTTCCTTAAATATATTGGTACATTATTTATTTATGACAATTTTTGCAATTAAAAATAAAAGAAATTGTGATTATCTATGTGTACAGTTAATTATAAATACAAATTGCTGAATCTGGAAGTATTTAACAATAAAATAAAGTACAATTAATATTCTATCTTGTTGTCCGTGATATGAAATTTGTTTCTACATAAAATTTGAATTATTATGACAGTGACAGTACAGTTGACATCTTTTGCTTGCATATTAGTTTACATTATCGTTTACATATTACATGAAGATGAAACTATTAAAATGTAAGTAAAACTGTTTATTAGATTAGTAGAATAAGCAGAATTAGGCGAGAGGTCGTGTGGTGGCCACAGCAGATTTTTTTGTTTTAGTTCAAATAATGACCAACTTTCGCTTGGTATATGGGGTCAGTTTTCCTAATTCTTTTTTCCAAATTTTTTTCCTAATACTTTTTTTATAATATTTTTCTTCCTAATCCTTTTTTCCTAATTTTTTTCCTAATCCTTTTTCCTAATATTTTTTTCCTAATTCCTATTATTTTCCTAATATTTCACCTATTTGTTAGGTTAGGTTAGGTGAAATATTAGGAAAATAATAGGAATTAGGGGAAAAATTTTCGGAACTATAACTTTGAAAAAAATTGATAATTATGGCGATTATGAGTGAAATAGAATATCCAATAATAATGTAAACTGTTTGCCAAATTTTTAGTCTCTCCGAGAAATTCAAATCTTGAGCTCATTTTGAACACCCATACAAGTATATCGTTTCATTTGTAATACAAGAATGTTATGTAAAATCAGAAATGTATAATAATTCTAAATTCACTTCTAAGTATTCAATTAGATGGCAACGAATTTGGGCAACTGAGACGAGACGAGACGAGAATACATTCTCGTCTTTTCTAACAGCATCACTAGAGACACTGATTCTGATTAGTAATTGGAAAATTATCAGGTAAATTTACCTCTCAGTCAAGTCTAAATATCGCAAGCTATATTCACAACTAACATATTATTTGTATGAGTAAATTTTTATGTTATTTTATCTGACAGTTATATACAGTTAACTGTTACTTTTTTATAGTACACTATAAACTGATACCATAAATTATAGTTTTTTTAAAATTTAGGAACATTTTTACTCAACTTGTGTGAACAGCTTCATAACTAAAAATTTACATAATTATTGATTCATATCGTATTTAGGATAATAAATAAAATTACTTGAAGATTAAGTAGACAAGGAAAATTTGATAATAATTATAAAATAATATTTACAACTTATCTAACCAGGATAATTTCTTAATAAATATAAAATAGGTGCTTAATAAAAATAATTAAAGTCGGTATCTTTTATACACAACATGCACATTGTAGTAGATAGACGTAAATACTTCAAATACAAATTTTTACTGGTACAATTTCCTAATACTCTTATTTATTAATATTCTGTGTAAACAAGTATTAAGATAACTAAACTATCACCTGCAAATTAAGTTTGTTTTATGTTTTATCTGTCTGCATCAATCATCAAATGCAATTTTAACGCAACAAAATCCGATATTAAAGCGATTTGATAAACAAATAATTACCTTTTTGACAGCTTCAAAAAGTTATTAATAAAACATCATAAATCACATCACAAAAATGGCACCACTTTTATAATAAGCAAACATAGGCGTGCGCACGGTGGGTGCCATGGGTGCCACGGCATCCCCTAATATAGTAAAGGTTCATTCCCACTGCTTATCATAGTCATAGTTTTTGTTAGTTGTCATAGTCTTACACAGTTTGGCATATCGAATTACGTGTAAACATTCACAGTGCTAGTTTTAGTCTTAGTTTTTAGGCTTTGTCATAAACACAATCACAAAAGTATGCAAACTTCAAATTTTTGTTATAATCATAGTAATTATTTTATGAGATAGCGATATATTTATATACCTGTCTCTTTTTAATGCTGTTGTCAAACAGAATATGATTTTCTTATGTCAAATTTTTTTATTAATAATGCTACAGAAAAATTAATGCAAGGTAAATATAAATAAAAATGTTCCTTCATTACTTAAAAATAAGTTTAAGCCGAGTTTAAGCTATAATTTATAAATAAAATATATTTACAGGTATATTGAATTAACTGTCATGACATTGCCATAAACATAATTTATATTGTGATGGGAATGGTCAGCGCATGTTTATGATTAAGACAGAAACTTATGTTAAAAACTATGACTATGATAAGCAGTGGGAATGAGCCTTAATAATGCTAATATTAATAACGAAATGTAGAAATAAAAACTTTGGTCGACGACGGCGAAAAGAGATATTTTTTATTCCCGCCTTATTGATAAAATTTGTTTTGTAAGTTTTCAATTTGAATATGTAGGTAAATATCAAATTTAGAACCTCAAAATATTGATTTATATACTGGTGGAAAAAAATTAAACACTTGAAATTCGTAAAAATTTCGACCATTTTCAAACCGCCATAACTCGGAGTATTTTCAATCGATTTCGATGAATCTTTGCGGGCGAAAAACTTTAAAGTGTCTACTTTAAAGCGAGCACCCCTGTGAAAAAAAAATGTTTTTAATTTTAAAAATGTCCAACTTTGACGATGTGTACGGAGTTGAATTTTTTTACTGAAAGAACGAAGTTCCTACGATGAAAATTATGGGTGTTTAAAAAAAGTGCATTTTTAGGTTTTTCGCACATAACTCAGCGACTTTTCAACCAAATTAGATGATTCTTTCGGGAAAAAACCATTTGTGGCTCTACTTTAAGGGGGTAAACTCAGATTAGGATGATCTGTTTTCGTTCCCTTCAAAACCCGAACAAAAATAACACGTTTTTGGGCTAAAACACGTCCAACTTTGGCGATGTGTACCGAGTTGGAAAAAATTTGTCGACTCGATCCAAAAGGGCATTGAAAATTGTTCAATTACCTGTGCAGGACTCAAACGAAATTCCTACGACGATTTGGCACAAAGTTATGGGCGTTTGAAAAAAGTGCATTTTGTGTTTTATAATAGATAATTATAAATATTTATTTTGGCACCCCCAAATAAAAAATTCTGCGCACGCCTGTGTTGATATATTTTGATTGAAACGTTTTCCTTGTTGGTTTAACGTGTGCACAGTTCTCAATATCTCGATTGATTCCACAGTTCCACCATTGAGTGTTCTAAGAATATGGGAATTATCGCGGACTATATAAATAAGGAACAGATAATGCAATGTGCCATCAGTCGAAAACTGCTCAAAATATACAAATTTTATTTACACTCTGAAGCGCCATTCTAAATTTAAATATACTGTTCTGATTATCACGGTACGTTATTTCATGGTAGATAACTTGCTACAGACATAGGAGCCGACTCTTATAAATGTTTGTTTTTAGTAATAATGGGCTCATCAACCATAATCAATTTATGGCATTTTTATATTAAAAATAGTAATTACATACTAAATAATTATGATTAGTAAATGAAAAATTGTTAAAAATTTATTTAGCCCAGAGATATAAGGTTTATAAAATTCATGACGTCATCTGTATAAGCTTTGAAATGAAGCTTTTTATTGGCTAAACATTGTTTTCCCGCTATTCGACATTCAATCAGGAAGGCAACTTAATGGATACAAATTTATTTAAAACTGTCACACTGTCAGTTTTGTAGGTTGGAGTTTCGTATATAAATATAATATAGTATAATATAGCAATATAGGTAACTTACAAATTGTCATTTTATGAAAATTTATTAAAAACTTCCTAATCATGTAGAACAAAGTTTCAAACTGATGATATTAGTACAAAAACACAAGCTCAGCAGCGCCATTGCAACGTCAAAATCAGAAATGTCAAAATGTTTGACTATGTAGGATTCAAAATTAATTTGTATTTTCATGTTGAAGATAATTATTGAATAACTGTAAGATTTAATATAGTTATATTTACACTTTAAAAAATATAAAATGGAGTAAATAAAATACGCATTAAAATAAATTAATGAGAAGAAATGCATTACTCAATTTGCTTTTAGACTATTAAATTTATTTGTACTTAATTTAAAAAACTGGTGTTTGGCCAAAAGAATTTCGTGTAATACAGCATTATTTGAAATAATAATCTCTTGCTAGTAACGAACGTAAATCTCACAACGAAACCAATTGTCATTGATTTACTTTACAAAATTAATTAGTTAATCAATGAAGTAGAAAATAAAGTACAGTTTCCTACTCAGATTTATTATAACAATACTCATTTTAATGATTACGACACTGGTATGAGACTAAAACCTAAGTATTACTCTAAGTTCATAACTAATTATCATAGCAGGTTATTTATATAACTAGATTGTAAAGAAGGATTTATAATTACATAGGTCGAAAAAAATTGAAGCTGAAATAATATTTTTTCACTACAATTCTGGAGGTAAAGTTAATCATTGTGATTACAGTGCGCTTTCATAAATACTAAACTAAAAATTTTAAAAATTAATTTCTATCATGAGATATAACCGTGTAAACTTTGCATAAAATAGGAATTTTTTTGAAATTTTTCTGAATTTTTATATTCATCTATAATATTTTAATCAAAATTTTAAAAAAGCATTTCTGTAGATCAATTTTTTCTCTATTAAGTCCTTGATGAAATAAATTTTTACCATTCTTGTACTGGTCACAAAAACCTCGCTACGTTAGTACATTTTATGCTGGATTTTAGGTAGTAGACGGGCTTTTTAAATACAGCTAAGTTCCTCAAGCTACTAGTAAAAAAATTCCGCTACATTTTTATATAACCATTGTTACTGTTATTGAAATCAATTATTCTAGGCTGTTATTTTTGTCATGCGATTTTCAGGAAAATTTTATATCGATCTATCCCATATTGCTCTGCATCGATGACGTGTGTAAGCATTTTGTTTACTTAGCGTTAAATAATCAATTGTATTAAAATATAAACTAAACTGCAAATATCATTTAAAAACTTAGGCCCGTTTTACACATATGAGAATTACTCCGAAAATTTTTAGGTTAACTAAATATCCAATGAAATTCTTTCATTTCTGATCACGTGTACGAAATTGACCAATGAATACAACATTTAACTGAAAGCAACCCATGGGACATTATCACTTATGTCAAATATGTTGCTAGGTTACAATTATTTATGTTCATTTTTATGTATATAATAATAATTGAATAAAAATGTCATTTGCACGTTTTGGTAATGAAAATGATACTTCAATTAATAAAATTTTCTGTACGAATAACCCTCGACCATTGATAAATACTTATAATTTTGTGACAGCTACCTCAAGCACGTTGCTTTTAGGTTAACAGCCCTCCGCCTGCGGCGTCGGGCGGTTACCAAGCAACGTGCTTTCGGAATGTCACAAAATTATTTCGTAATTATCAATGTCCTTGGGTTATTATATTATTGCGAAAATTACTGCCAAAATTTTTAAAAGTAATTTTGACACTTTGAGGTTAACATACAAAAACTTCATTTTATTTTAAGGATGTCACCTATTCGACATTCCGTCCACAATAACTTCTTCCCGTAACCACGACATAATTCAGTACGAAGTACGAGCAAGAAAATTGACAGATTCAAAATATCTATATTATTACCTACTGCGAAAATTTTCGGAATAATTTTCAGAGTAAATTTGCAGTATTACAAGCCCAACAATTACTTTCAAAAATTTTGGCAGTAATTTTCGCAATAATTTTCGGAGTAATTCTCATATGTGTAAAACGGGCCTAATAAAAAGTTTTATTATTCAAGCATTATACTCAAGCACATACGTTAGTTTATTCAAATCTAACCCAACCTGATTTTCCCAGCCATACAAATCCAATCAATCGAACCCATTTAAAATTGGCAAACACTCAGCAACCATCTGCCCTCAAAAGGCCATCGAGTCCTCCCCGTCGCTTGTTTAACCCTCAACCACAGCCCTCTCATCAGCATATCGCTAACAACCGCGCGATTCTTTACTGCGCTCGCCATTAGTGCGAGGGCCTCAAGTGTTATCAGCAAATTGTTAATAATTGATGCAGTTTAGTTTTAATTGAGTAAGGCTCTACACGCGCCGTTGTGTTGGGGTAAGCGGTGGCGAGGGCCGAGTGGGTAAAAGCACTGAGGTGGATTCGATGAGCAGCAGATGGAATTAAATGCGGGAATGGTGTGGCGGTTGAGTGGTTTATATGTTTTAGTTGAGTTATACTTTTGGTCCCACTTCGAACAGTGAGAGCATTTTAACGGCATTTTAGCAATCTTAAAGTTGAGTCCATCCCACAAATGTGAGGCTGTCACACTCAAACTGGATAAAAAGATGTGAGGGTCTTTCATTAAGAGTGATAGGATTTTAATTTTAAATAAAACGTGAACGGTTTGACATATCAATTTAGTTTTTGCTTTATTTGGAAGCTTAGACAATGCAGTTATGTTCGGAACAAGATATCGTTCAAATGTCAACCACGGCTTTGTTGACACTGATCACAAGATCGCTCCAATTTGGCAGAATTAGGCTCATGTGCAACACTGGCCGCTACAGCTGTGATTTTCTCCTCACTTCGAACATTTCGTTGTCTTCTTGGTGGCTTATTGTCTTAGTAATGTTAACTCAAACTTTATCACAGTGCGTCTTATAGCACCCACAACTGAGCTCCAACTTTGGTAATATTTTTTAAATTATTTCCAACCGGTCTAGAGGCGTCAAACGCTACATCATAAAACTGCACACTATACTAAATAATTTGACACCTAGAAATAAATAAAATATATATCAGAAACCGAGAAATCTTTATTGAAAAAACTATCACTCCTATTGAAAGACCCTATATATTATAATTATACACGGTTTCCCAAAAGTCTCGGGACGAAGCTATAAGTTTTGAAGGAATGAAGAAAAATATCTAATGTGGCCCAGCACACGACCTCTCGTCTAATTCTACTTATTCTACTAATCTAATATACAGTTTTACTTACATTTTCATGTTTAATGTTTATGTAATATGTAAATGATAACGTAAACCAAGATGCAAGCAAAAAATATCAACTGTACTGTCCCTGTCATAATCATTCAAATTTTTTGTAAAACAAATTTCATATGATCATGGACAACAAGATACTGGATTTTCAAAAAGTTGCCCTTTATTTTATTGTTAAATACTACCAGATGCAGCAAATTGTATTTAAAAATAACTACACCCGTAGCTAATTATATTTTCTTTTATTTTAATTGCAAAAATTGTCATAACTAAATAATGTACCTAGGTTCCAATTTTTTTAAGGAAAGCAATAATCAAGCTTCAAAAAGTACTACTTCCGGTTTGCGGATTTCTACCAAAATCTTATCTAATGTTAAGATCCTTATTAAAACTTTAATTATTAAATTTTGTTATTAAAGGTTTGAAACTTTTTAAATTATCGTGGACGAAAAATCTTCACATATTCGATTTGTAAAATCATAGATAATTGTACTGATTAATTTAGTTCCGAATTAAGTTCATAATAAAGTAATCCACATTTCACATTTAAAAACAGCGTCTATAATTTGACACTGTCACAAGAAATGTGATCTTAATCTAGCAACTTGGTCAGTGAGTCAGTGGTTCCGATTTCCTATGCTGATTAATTTGAGACCGTTGAATGAAAAGCGAGCAAACAACCCTTACTACTTTCAAATAATGTGGCCTAAGTGTGACCTGGAGTGACCTACTGACCAACGTTATACACAAATGCAATTACATTCTGACAACTCATGTTCGATTCTAGCCTGGTATTCAATTTAGCTGCTTAAATAGCTTCACTGTTTTTACTTCCCCGACCTATGAAATAGAGGGAAGTATTGTAATCGTGATTTGTTGACAGTTCGAGATTTTGGTGAATCTTTACGTTTTAGACCCTACTGAACCCAAAAAACATCATTTTTAAAAAAGTCGGTCTGTTAGTCTGCCACTCATCTGTCAGGCTGTCTGGATGTTGCATAATTCAAAAACGCGTTGAAATTTTGGACTGAAATTTTATATTTAAGATCTTGATCCAAAATCTGACTTCAAGTTCGTTAATTTGCTTTATTCAACCAGTGGTACCAACTTTATAAACTGAACGTTTTATTTTTATCAAAATACTATCGTGTGTGGTATCAAATTAAAGCTCTCCGGAAAAGAATTATAGTAGAAAACCAAAAATAACATTTAAAAGATCGTCAATTGTTTTTTTAAATAAATTATTCAAATTATATCGAGTTTGATGTCAATTTAAAGTTCGCGGGGAGATAAGTTCAGTAAAATTGTAAAAAATGACATTTATGCGATTTTTAATTGTTTCTCAAAAATTATTATTTTTTCAAGTGTATTATCAAATTGAAGCTCTCTGGGGTAAAAATCTAGTCGAAGAATAAAAAACAACAAGTTATTTTTTACATGTTATTCAAATTATGCCGAAGTTGGTATCAACTTAAATAGTTCGAGAAAAAAGATAAATTTATTTAAATTTTGCTGAATACAGCATAAAATTATAACTGAAAGTAAATTATTGAAACTTAGTCGGGGAAGTACTTTGCTGGCCACAGCAGATTTTTGTAGTGTACTCTTCACAAACAACCTTGAATTGACGGCTGACAATAGCACACATAGTAAAATAAACATTAATACCAATGACTCAAAATACCAAATTACACTTTAACCCCATAATCGACACGAAACATTAAAGACAACTTACAGACCACAGAAGCACCTGTCAGTTCATAACCACTATCACTCACAACACCAAAGTTCAAAGTTCATTACCCCTCTTAACATTCCGCACCCTCGATCTTGCTCTTCAGTCTTTACTCTTCACTCTTAATACTCCGATTCAACCCAGTAACAAACTAACTACTAAGTATGGAACCATCAGCTACTCATATGGCAGATAAGGGCTCAACTCAGTGCAGTGAAGTGACTTTCCCACGGATGAATCGCTTATCTCGTCCTAGGCAGGACGAATCCTGGTGCGTGATGCGATACGAGCGTCAAGTATCATAATATTATGATAGATATGTCCCAGTAAGAATTATCTAATTGTTTTGACTGCGGTGGAAGTGTTTCATTACTGAGAAGTGAAGATCTTTTTACTAAACTGATTAAGGATTGCATAGGTTTATACCTATGTACACGTATTCAGTTCATAATGTAGAAGAGTCTAAATTTTTTGTTTTCGCAACAGAAAGCTCACTTTGTGACACGCAACATATTTTTTAGAAGGTTGGTATTGGCAGTATCAGATGACATTTACTTCAATTGTCAAACGTCTAATCTCAGAACGGACTTTTAGTATAATCTCCAAATCTGTTTTCCTAAATTTATTAGTTTTTATTCAATAAAATTAATGAATATAGTAATGGAACACATGTAAGTTAAATATAATTTGAAAAAACTGGATCGTCGGATGATGAATGAGAGTTGAAATAAAATCAAATACTAATTATTACAAACGTTTCGATTCTTATTGAATCATCATCAGTTCTGGAGTGGAAACTACAATCACTAAAAAAATTTGAACAGAAGAACATTTCTGTTGCAAAGTACATTGACAATGTCAAATATCAAAAAGTTTATATTGAATTACTTTTTATCTACAGCAATATTTACTTGTAAGGGAAGTATTGAATCATGCTAACATAGCGTAGTAAGTTCTTAACGGTTAAGCATGAATTAATGAAAGTTCTTATCCAAACAATTATTATTTCATGCTAAAATATAGGGTCTTTTATTAAGAGTGATAGGATTTTAATTTTAAATAAAACGTCAACGGTTTGACATATCAATTTAGTTTTTGCTTTATTTGGAAGCTTAGACAATGCAGTTATGTTCGGAACAAGATATCGTTTAAATGTCCACACTGATCACAAGATCGCTCCAATTTGGCAGAATTTGGCTCATTTGCAACACTGGCCGCTACAACTGTGATTTTCTCCTCACTTCGAACATTTCGTTGTCTTCTTGGTGGCTTATTGTCTTAGTAATGTTAACTCAAACTTTATCACAGCTTTATTTTAGCCTGCGCAGAGTAACGGTAAGGGCGACCCAATTCTGGGGTGAATAAATGTAGAGCACCCACAACTGAGCTCGAACTTTGGTAATTTTTTTAAAATTATTGCTAACCGGTCTAGAGGCGTTAAACGCTGCATAATAAAATGGCACTCAATACTAAATAATTTGACACCTAGAAGTAAATAAAATATACATATATCAGAAACCGAGAAATCTTTATTATAAAAACTATCACTCCTATTGAAAGACCCTATATATTTATATTTGAATAATTTTCATCTAAAGTAACAAAAACTCTAATTGTTGTGATAGCAACTATCAATCTAAGTTGTTATTGTAAACGTTTACATTGACGATAATAGCTCAAATCAAATGCGGTGATCTAAATTTCCAAATTTTCCTTACCACTAATTAGCGCGTTGTGGTTAGTTGCGCAGAATCTTGATGATAGTCAGTGGTGCTAGTGCTTTACGAGTGATAACCGCGCGCCGTATCTCAGGAATATCCGTTCTCACAGTATTGTATCTCGTGTTAGATAAAGTGAATTCCTCAGGAAACTAACTATGATGTAATGCGAACGAGCACCCAGTATAGTAAATAGTTTAATTTTAAATTAGTTATCTCCAATGAGGAAGGTTAGGCTTCCGCAAAAACGGAAGAAGCTAATTGAGTAAAAATAAATTTATGTTTATTATGCTTTCAGCGGATATCACATAATCTTGCTTGTTACAATGTTATAAAAATTAGACAAAATTTTTTCAAACCCAAACCAACCAAAGAACATAACTGAAATGTTTTCGTACAACAGTATGCCATTATTTGGAGTAGGTAGTTATTGTTAATAAGCTAAACAGCTTAAGGGTCTCGTCTCCGTAACAAAATATTGCGTGTTTAGAGGTATAGCAGTTTCTGCTTTACTCATTGCATACTAAAAATTTGAAGGAAAAACAGGTACTTACTAGATGTTTGTGAAAGAATTAATCTAGGATTATGCCGAGTTAGAATTCTGAAAAAATCTTTGGAATCCATATAAAAATTAATGAAAAAGTGTGTTTTCAGCAATTTCTTACACGCTTTATCTTATTATTAAGAGATTTATTAAAAAATGTAACTCGGCATAATCCTAGTTGCATACTTCGTGTGTAAATAAATTTAGATTTATCTATAAAACTTCGTGAGTATTTTAGAAATTGCTAGACTGCTTTTACGTATTTTTAGCGAGCGTTTCTATGCATTAACATAGGACAAACGCGGTGTTGAGCTACTTGGAGACGATACCCTTAAGAGGAACGGTTACTGCACTACCAAAATTTATCGGTGCGGGTCGCTTATTATCAAAAGAGTCAATTTCTTAGAATTTTAATAAGTGTACCCAATACGACTCTAGTTTGGAGATGGAACTAAATTGAAATTTGAATATTTATTCTAATTTTTACACTGCCTGACCTTATTTTTGTGTCAAAAAGGGGTTTAGTTTTCACCGTAAAATTTAGTCTAAATATTAAAAAAAATAACAATTTTTTTTTTTATTTGTAGAAGAAAGTTGGTTTTGTGACATTTCTGTATTGAAATTTTAAAATTCAAAACATAATACACTTTAAAATGAATTACAAAATTGCCAATGTTTATAACGCCTATAATAACAAATCAAGCAAAAATTTAAAATTGTAATACACAAATGTCATACAGACAACCTTCCTCTACAAATTAAAAAAATAAATATTTTAAAATGTTAATATTTAGATTAGATATGATGGTGAAAACGAAACCTTGTTTTCACTTGTAAATTGCACCAGTATCCGTTCCTCTTAAAGCCCTGTTTGCACGATTATTCTTTTAAGTTTCTAAATCTTGGAAAAAAAGAAGTTTCATGATTCTGAATCTTGAAAAAAATAAATTCATGGTTTTGAAGCAATCAATAAATTATAAATTATATTTTTCCATACTCTTTGAAGGTTTGAAGATTTAGCGGCACCGCAATTTAACAGGTACCTAATTCTCACTACAAAGAAAACTACTTCTTTTCCAGGATTTAGAATCTTGGTAGAATCTTCAAAGAATCCTTGAGCGAACAGGGCTTAACACATTAAAATAGTGATTTTAGGAATATTCTAGTATGTAAATCCAAAAAGATCTCTCATACCATTCTATATACAAAATGTTCCAGATATAAAATTTAAATATAATTTAAAAATTAATCGTTTAAAAACAGGAAACGGATCACCGAGTGCAGCTCACATCTGCAAAAAACATTGCGTCGATAGAAACCCATTCCCAGCTATGCGAAATCTATGGAGACAAGTGTATGAGCCTACAACACGTGCGCAAATAGTGCAGAGAGTTCAAGAACGGGTGTACTGACGTCCATGATGAGGAGCGTTCCGGACTTATCTGCGTGACTTGGCGGCAGATTTTTTGACTCAGGCATTCAAAAGCTCGTACACCGCATGCAAAAATGCATTGACCGCAGTGGCGACTATGTAGAAAAATAGGTAAAAGTCAGAACTTTCCAAAAATGTACGCATTCATGAAATTAAACATGTTTTACACTGTGAAAAATCACTGGGAACCTTACTTTACGGACAACCCTCGTATTTCATATTTGTGCCAAACAAGCAAAATATTAAAATACAACAGTCAAAACAAAAAACAGTTTTGCCTAAATGGTTTAATAGGTAATTAAATTTACAAAATCTTCTACAAACCTGGCCAATTAAAAATTTTGAGCATGATGTGCTTAAATGTTTTATTAATCGGATAAACGAAAAATCAACTAAAGGTACAATTAGATTTATTTGATAAAAGCAAGACAGATGCCTATTTATTTATTTATTTATTCACATATTTATCGATATCATTTTTACCCGAGAAATCTTTTCTCAGCATATTGCCACATTTATTGTTGTGTGTAATACAAATGTATAGAATAGAAAGTGTTTTATATTACTACAATATTTTAGGATATTCTAGAGATTTTTTTTAAGTTTGTCGTTGCCAACCTTTGTTATGTTACGTTTCCATAACGTTTCCCGCATTTCATCCAGTTGCATTTTGTTTTAAAGTGTTTAGTTAATAGGTTATGATGAAAGAAAAATATTTTTGGCAATGTTGGCAGTAACAGTAAAGTGACAGAGCTGATATCGGTAGGTTGGTATAGTACAAGTAGAGAACATCTACCCAATGATTGTAAAATGCTTATTGCAGTCACACAATGCCCAAAACCGCAATCGTTTAAGATTAGCCCGCAGATAAGAAATATAGTCGAACAGTTCAGTATTTGCCATATTTATTAACCCGAGTATATATTTTACCCCCAGTGTTCCACTGGTAGAGTAAGAGTTTTTCGAAGCTTATTACCAGGGTTGTATTGTATGCTCTGGCGCATCTCAGGCTTATGGTTTTGACCATTGTGTGACTGCAATAACCCCCTAATAAACGCTAATGATTATTAGGTAGATGTTCTCTACTTGTACTATACTATTAAAATTTTCACAATGTATTGAGAAAAACTTAATGTGTGTAAAACGAACATAAATATTTTTGTACTTGGTAATTTATTGGTGAACTATAAATTTATTGGTGAATAAATTGGATCGTGTAAAACAGACTTTAGTGCCATTTTATCGGTTGCAGAAATCTTGATCATTAGAAAACTGATTCAAAATCGTTCACATCATGCAGTTTTAAAGCAATCTTCCGCTCCGTCTTAATTTTACGACTTCCAAATGTTCTCAACCCCTAAACCAACAACCTGTTCTGCTATCTAAACAAGCGTTTGTTTTGGTAAGATTGCGACTATCTTCTGTCATGTCAGACTGATGTCACAGCCATCTAGACTAGGTGCAGGTATCGATTACAGATGACTTCAGATGTTTACGCGGGTAGGATCGTTTGTCACTTGTTTTCCACTTGCCGACACGGATCAGGTTACTAAGATGACAGCAGATCACACGAGGTTATCTCTCAGTTGTTTGTCGGGCGGATAAGTTGTTTAACAGATGAGGGTGAGCGAAACTAGGATTGGAGTGAAAGAGAAAAGATTGGAAATAATTAACGAGAATTTATGGAATGTGATTTTATTTTGGTTTTCTGTGCTGTGATACTGAATGATAGGTATTTTTCAGAAAAATGTAATAATCAATCCATACTGAACTCACACTCAATAAACTTTCTCAAAACTAAAATCAAAATTTGGCGATTCAAAAATTTCGTTCCAAATAAAACGAGGGGTATTCGAGAAATTTCTAAAGAACTAAATAGGTATATAATAATTTAAGATTACCACAAAAAAGAATCTTAATAAAACAGTAATCTCGAGTGGTATTTGGATAGATTATTCAACAAAATTTAGTTAATCAACAAATCAACTCTATTTAGGTATCGTTACAAAAATAATCAATTTCACTCATTATTGATATTAAAACATATACCATCGAATATATCCACTTGACATAAATCGTCCATGGGATGTTTAAAAATATCTTATTTTTACTTTTAGTAATATTACGTAAGTTTATTCTAGCCACTTCCTGAGTACGATCAAAAATTACATACTCAATACAAACATCTCAGAGAATTATATGGGATAAACAATTGGGACATTATAACCAAATTAATTAACATTGGGATGTTACATAGACAATTTACCCGTCATACATTGCTATGACAATTTTATTGATTTTGTATTGTTTTTAATTGAAATTAAAAATGTCAAATGAACCTTTTTGTGACAACTTCTTACGATGAAATAAAAAATATATCAAATATAACACCAAAAAATACAATCACATCAAAAACCTTAGTTTGGAACCAATTATTAATAAACTTGTGAAACGAAAGAAACTAAAATAAAATTTTGACACTCAAAGGTTAGTAAAAAAAATGTCAAACTAAACAACCGTTTCGGCACAAAAAATTAGTCTTGATTTAAAAACACGAAAAACCACGACTAATTATTCTAATCGGTCTGCAGCAGTGTCAAATTTTGCTTACCCCGGCATTAGAAAACATTTAGTAATAAAAATATTAGGACACTCCAACGTAAATTTATTAGTTCATACTATTTTATGTCTGTTAATTTGGGAAATAGTCTAACAAAATATATCTCGGGTCTCATTATTTTGCAGGTAAAATTATTTCTTAAGATTGTTGCTTATAGGTAACATTCCTCGATAAATTGAATGATAAAATCCCTCGCCTTCAGCTCGGGATTTTGATCATGTCATTTGTCGCGAAATGTTACCAAGCAACAATCTTTTGAAATAAATTTTTCCAGCAAAATAATGGTCCCTTGATATATTATTACTATTGAAAATCGAGTGGATTCGAACAAATTTCTGTTTCTGATGCAGTTAGCATAATATATATATATTTTCATCATTGATGTCACAAATATGCAACAAATACGTCTTTTATTGCATTGTCAAGGAGCACACGCCAGTTGTCATATCACGTAATGGATCACTTCTACAGCTGCATCTTTCCTTCTTGTAACAAACACAATGATTGTGATATTGTGTCACCTTCGCGACGATCGTTTGTTTGATATTGTGATGACGCTGCAGTTGCCAAGGTCACGTGACCTAGAGCTTATTGACGCTTTCGTTGCGTCATTGTTTGATTGATGGTGCATCATTTATTAAAAGGGTTTTGAAGACAAATTTGTTGTGTTATTCTCAGGGAGTTTTGTCATTTGTTATTATGGATTGGGACATTTTGGGGTATTTAGTGAGAAAATTATTAGCTATAGCATCTGCTGGAAGGGTTAGAGTGAGTTTGTTTACTAACAGTGTGCTATTGCACTTATATAGAGTATCGTCCGCATATTACTAACCCAATTATTTAAGTTATAAAAAATCTGCTGTGGCCACCACAGTACTTCCCCTACTATAAGTTTTAATAACTTGTTTTCGCTTAAAGGCTTTAATATAAAATTAATGCCTTTACGAAAGCAGCAAAATTTAAAGAAATTTTTTTTTTCCCGAACTATTTAACTTGTGAAACATGTGAAAAACCAACTGACCATCGTATAAAATTGTTTTTGATTCTTCGACTATATTTTTTCCTATACCTAGCTTTAATTTGATAAATACACTTGAAAAAATTTGAATAATTTTTGGAGAAAATTGAAAATCGCATAAATGTCATTTTTTATATTTTTACTAAACTTATCTGCCCGAGAGCTTTAAATTGATACCAAACTCGGTGTAATTTGAATAATTGATGATCGTTTAAATATAATTTTTATTTTAATATTAGAATTCTTTTCCCGAGAACTTTAATTTGATACACACGATAGTACTTTCATAAAAATAAAAAAAGTTTAGTTTATAAAGTTGGTAGCACTGGTTGAATAATACTCATTAACGAACTTGAAGTCAGTTTTTTAAATATAAAATTTCAGTCCAAAATTTCAACGCGTTTTTAAATTATACAACATCCAGACAGACCGACAGACACACAGACCGACTTTTTTTTAAATCATTATTTTTTTATTCAGTAGGGTCTAAATCGTGAAGATTCGTTAAATCTCGAACTGTCAAAAAATCACGATTACAAGTAATACTTCCCTCTACTACAAACTACATAAATCTGGAAACTAGGTACGGTTTTATGTGATGAAGCAAAAATTATAAGTTGGTTTAATAAGTAGTACTGTATTGTAACGACACATTTTCTCTATTTTCTCGTAAACCATAAGTGTTACATGCAAATTGGTTATAACCTTGATTATAGATAATTTTATGCTCTATAATTTTCTATTTAACATTATTTTTCGTAATGTTAACCATTTACGAAATAGTCGCTAAAAACCAAAATTTGAGGTATATAATTAGCACTTCAGCTCTTCAGAGGCAAAATCACGTGTGGCCCAATATCCATATCTTTTTAAAATATAAAGAGGTACCCGAGAGGTACCTTTGTGCCAAATTTCATGCTTTTATCACAAAGTGCACAATTCTGCTGTATTTTGGCACTTATCTGCCTCACTACATGACATTTAGTGCATGTGAAATAATGAAAATATAAGTAAATATAGAGTTGTAGTAAAAGAATAGTGTGCAACACTCTTGTCGAAATGCTTATCCACCCTTTGGTTCGGGTGTAAGAATTCGCAAGTAAGAATGAAAGACCGTTATAGAAGTACATTTTTCAGATATGCAAGAACCCTCTTAAACTGTACCATATTATTACCGCTGCAACTCCAAATCAGATACAAGTACCAACCCAAATTACATCTTTCACTCCTCTTCAATCCTTCTCACATTACCAGCAGATGACTTATCTACAACCTTAGAATTCCTACAGCCGGCACGCTCCCGGGGCGGATAACCCACTTCCGGGGGCGTCGCACTGTCTACACCGTCTTTACATCTTCATCTTACTTGTCCTGCATTGTTCTTCTTGCGTTCGTTTGAGTTGTTGATCCAAGGCGGCGTGTGCCAACTGCACGTGTAGGTTAACCGTCTTGCAAGGAGGGAGGGGGTGTCGACACGTGGCAAATTCAATGGAAATCAAACAGGGATTAAGAAGAAGGCGAGGAGGTGTGATAGCGAAGAAAGAAATCAGAAATGTGAGATGTTGGTTGAGGAATCCGGGCGAGCAGATGCAGATGTTTGCAAGATTTTATTTCTGTTTTGTATAGCTTAATTTTACAAGTCTGAGACGGATAAATATATTTGTAATTAAATAATTCAGGTTTATTAACTTCATATTTTATAAGGGAGGTATTGTGATGGATCAAAATTTTCGAGTTTTTATTGGATCCATACGAATAAAGTATTTTCTCTGTTTCGGAACTAGAATGACTTCTTACCATTTCTAATTTTGATTCTTGTAAGAGCTTCGTTACTTTGGATTTTTGGTGAAATTTTGTTTTCAGCGACTGAATTAAATAAACAAAATATCTAGGCAACGGGCAACGAACAATTTGAAAAAACGGGATGCATTTTTGACGTCTATTTTGTTAATTTGAATCGAATATTTTCATGTGAGGGCTCGAGTCCCGAAGAATAAAAATTAGGTATATCATTTTCCTTCATAAATGTTGAGAAATGTATTTATCTGTAATACGTAAGGCATATGCTGCGATTCTGTGCAGATCTATAAGTTTTACAGATTTGTAAATCTGTAAATATTGAACAAAATCACCATCAATACTTGTTGACATGTACAAAAATCTGTTGTGGCCAGCACATGACCTCCCGCCTTGGCACTTTAATATGTGAATCTGGATTTGGTTAGGCTAGTTTTTGTAATTTTTGTTATAGTTCTTTAAGCAAAGTACCGATTCCTATTGGTATTGAAATCAAATTAGCTCTTTGTAGATACAATTTTTATTTTTATTACCTTATATCCAGTTATAATAATAATAATGAATCGATGATACTTCTTGACTGAATACGTTTAATGGAAGGATAAAAACTTAATGGAATTCAGTCAGTTTTTAATTTATTATATTTCGGCTCCTATAGGTTCTAAGTTTCAAACCCAGTTAATAATATATTTATATTTAAAAATGGTGTCACAAAAATTTCAGAAACTGTGTATACGTCTGTTCATCTATCACATTGACATTTCATTTTTGTTTTTAAATTTTGTTCCTATATTATGATTTACAAATCGTGGTAGGTAAAATTACAAATTTTTGAAAATTAATTTTCCTTTATTGGTAAGAGATATAGAAACGATGTTAAATAAATATTGTAAAAGATAATTTGTTCTTTCAAATGTCGTATGACAAATTGTAATTATCGCAGTATTTCCTATATTTTTTGCAAAAAATGTTAAAATGCTTCAAGAAAATACCATTTCCGGTTGGCAGATTTTTACCAAAATCTTATCAGCTCTTCATTAACATATATAAATGAATATTGCAAAATATTAGAATTTTATGTACAGTAGAATTTGAGATAATGAATCAGAACGAAAGACTATAGTAGGCGCACATACAGACTTCCATACATACACACAGACACACACACACACACACACAGACATCATCGTGAAAATAGTCAAAATAGGTTCTAAAGGTGCTAAAACGTGCTTATTGACAAAAATCTCGACATCGAATTTTTTCACGATCCCTATACCTCTCTAGGCGAGAGGTAAAAATGTTCATATGATTATAAATTTCATTGCGATTTTGTTTAATATTTACAGTTTTATAAATCTGTAGCAACTACAGATTTTCACAGAATTGCAACAATAATTCCATAAACTTTTAAAGTGTAGGCGGCATAGTTGAATTAATATAAAAATGTCATGTATCTATGGAGATTAGATTTATGTTTATGTATGAGAGTAAGAGGCCCGTCTACCTCCTAAAATCCAGCATAAAATGTACTAACGTAGCGAGTGTTTTGTGGCCAGTGGGGAGTACAAGAATGGTACAATTTTATTTAAATATTATGATTTAATAAAGAAAGAATGGATCTACGGATGTGATGTACCTCTTTAAAATTTATATTTACAAATTGTACATGATTATAAACATACCGAAAAATTTTAAAAAGCACATCTGTCGATCCATTTCTTTCTCTATTAAATGTTTATAAAAATATTATCCTGAAGTCAATAATAAACTGACAGTTTACCCGCAACGAAAACGCTTTTACAGTATTTTTCAACTTCAAAATGATATTGCATTGCTAGGATGCGGAAAGTACGAGTTTCGGGCTGGTTAAGAGTGGAGTAGAAAAAAGTAAAATCGAGAGTATTCTAGAAATTCGGAAAAAACCTAGACGGCACTTAAATACCTATAGACTTATCAGTAATTAAGATTTTTGTTTCTAATCAACGTTCACAGTAGTTCAGTTATCATCACATCCCTATTAATTAGCAATAACATCATAATCAAACCACTAACCCCCCTTCTATCACAAATGTTAGCGAATTCACCCGCCCGTAATCCATTACAACCGATATATGTTTGTCCCACACACACACGCGCGCACACATTGCGGATTCAATCAGATCCGTTTGCGTTACGTTTGCGGATCCATTGTGTCTACCGAGGCTAAGCGATAACAATGCAACGCACCCTCACACACACACGTATACAGAGTGTGTGTGTCGATGTGTGTGCGTGTGTGTGGTTGGACCCTTGTTTGAGCCCCGTCGCTCGGAAGCTGGGAACTGGAATAACTTTTGGTCAGGGATTGTGAATATCATTATTTGAATATTTTATGCACAGTTGAACGTTTGTTGGAGATATATCGCAATTTAGTGAATTTTAGAAGTAAAATTGAGACACTTTCAAGGTATCGAATGCTGGAAATTTCAAGTCAATATTTTGATCCGTTCATAGACACATAAAAAAAAAGGAAAAACTCTCTAAGTATCGGTTTAACTAACTATATAACCATTTTTCTCATAATATTAACACTTTGCACCACTTCTTATATGAAAGAGAATAGTTTAATTGATATGTATGCCAATTTTCACACTAATCAAAAAATGTATAGTAATGATTTTCTCCTCTGAACCAATCAGATAATTACTTTGCTTGAATCAATTACTCTGTGCAAATTATTTTTAAAAAACATTACAATGTTTAATGATGTAACTATGGTGATAGAAAATTGAAATTTGGAAATGTCAATATGTTTGCATGTTAGTATTTATATATTAAAATCCTGTACCTACGTAATAAATAAGTCGTATATAAAGTACAGTATACAACAAAATTCAATCTCTAATGTCTCAGAGATGTTACTGTCACATATGCGATGTTCAATTGAATGTCCCATGAACATCTCAGAGCTAATGTCCGCCCCTTGTTACATTACCTTTGTAATGTTGCAGAGATAATCTTTAAAAATGTCTCAGCGATCTCAAATAGATGTTATACATTACATACAGATGTTATACATTCTTTAAAATAGATTAATTAGGCCAATGAAAGAAGCAAAACTTAAAATGATGGCATTTATTGCACAATTATATACGACGCGACGATTTATCAACCCAACAATGCTGAAATCAAGGATAAAGTGCATAAGATTTTAAATTATTATTCTAATTTTAGTTTTGATGTGAACGAATAAAATAGGTAATACCAGCACTTATCACGTGCTGTGATTTGTAGTTTGGTGTTTATTCAACTGTTTTCTTATCATTACCTTATCACATTTAACCATAGGCAACTCACATAACTGCTCTGTATTTTTCAGAAAATTTTGCAAAATATTGAAAGTTCTCCTTGAATAAATTAATTGAAATTTGTTGATTTTAAAAGTTATAAATTACGCTAAATAAAAACTGTTTTATTTATTTTAAAACATTCGTTTGTTTGTTTGTATAAAGTTTCTTTCTGCATGTGAAAAATGTGGGAAAACAAATAATATTTATTAGAAAACTGCGCGAACAAAATTTATCCGTTGGAAAATTAACTGTTATGAATAATTCATAGTAAATATTTTTATGAGATTCAGTTATAATATTCAAATCAAATATTAAATATTGATTGACACATTCGTCAGGTAGATAGATATTTGTAATCCGTCCTAAGATATCAATGAATTACAAATTGACTAGACGGATATCTTATAACCGATAGGTATGAATATATTAATTTATAAGCACCAAATAAAAAGGAAATATGGATTCATTCAGTTTCAATATTGTTTAATTTACATATTTATGATCTTGCAATATATTTTTAATAAATAGGCTGATATACTCAAAACTAAAAAAAACTAAAAAAGTTATAGGTCAATAACTGTGTAAGATTTTGTCTTCTCACTTTGGACAGCAAATAGTAAAAAACTCGTTTTCCTTTCAAACGAATTCCTACTAAGATTATTTCCCACTATATCTGCATAATAGTTATTTATGTATTAAGGGTGCAAAGAAGTATTTATGGCGTGAGACGTGATTTTGAGCCCAAGCGTCAGCCGAGGCCAAAAACACGTAAAGAGCCATAAAAGCAAGTTACGCCCGTGGTACATACCCAACTTTATGCACGGTTGAATATTTTCTATTAAATTAATTGATATACACTGTTTAAAATAAAAATCGAGCCACTTGGCCGAACCAAGAAAATGCCTGTTTTTAAAATGTGGGGCATTTCTTTCAGGGACGTGTTAACCAAAATCTAGAAATTCCCTCTGGAGATACATTCCTCCTCTACGTTCTCCAAAAATCAAGAAGAGATTCGCTCCTCCCGACAACCCTGAAAAACCGCTTTATGTGATGTCATGTTTGAACAATGAAAAATCTCAAAGTTTGAAGGCTTGTAGCTCCAAAAAATCCTATTTTAAGGGGGTTGTTCGACTCGATTGTCACAAAGCCCTATCAATTTCCTTTTCAAAGCTGAAAATTTCCTCCTTATTGGTGAAGAATTGAGTGAGTTATCGCGTTTCAAAGGAACCCCTGTTTTTAGGGCTTTTTTTCGAAAAATCATCGGATACAATGCGTGTATGCGTGCATGCGTGTGCATGTGTGTGTACATGTGCATGCATTTGCACTTATCTAGCCATTTAATTTGAGGTATCAAATTCGATATGACACTATAATTTTTTTTTAAATGTCCATGTTCGATCCCCATTTTTCCTTTAAAACGCGATAACTCACTCAATTCTTCACCAATAAGGACGAAATTATTAGCTCTGAAAAGGAAATTGATAGGGCTTTGTGACAATCGAGTCGAACATCCCCTTTAAGATATGGTTTTTTGGAGCTACAAGCCTTCAAACTTTGAGATTTTTCATTGCTCAGACATGACATCACATAAAGCGATTTTTCAGGGGGTCGGGGGGAGCGAATCTCTTCGGGATTTTTGGAGAACGTAGAGGAAGAATGTATCTCCAGAGGGAATTTCCAGATTTTAGTTAACACGGCCCTGAAAGAAATGCCCCACATTTTAAAAACAGGCATTTTCTTGATTCGGCCAAGTGGCTCGATTTTTTTGTGAGCAGTGTATTTGCATTAATTTGACGTTTCTTTATGGCGCACTGCCATAAAGTGGTTCGTGGGCTATAAAGTGACATTTATGCCAAAGAAATTCGTGTATTATTGTTAAATTTTGCTATGACCGTTCATAAATTACTTTATAATAATAGGTAGCAACGAGAATTCATTAATTATAATTTGTTTCTCACTATTTGTTTTAACAATTTGTCACCTTTAACTGACAGCGGTCAAGAAAGCAAACATATTTAAGGGAGGTGAAATATTCATTGACAAATACAGTGGTGTTGAAACTAAACATCTAGTTATAGATAACGACCGTTGTTGGATCATAGTGAGCTAGGTAATATTATGTTTGTTCACCACGCCCTTTCACGCATAAAATACACTCATATGCACGCGCACGCACACATGCACACATAGACAGGAAGTGCATGAAGTATTATTATTATGAACACGAAGGTAAAATGGAATAGATTCTGTTGCCGCCAACGTGGAAAATTATAACCGGCCTGGGCAAAGCGCGAAAGATGTACCTAGTTCGAAAATTTAAATTCTTTTTGGAAAAGTATATTGGAACAAGGCTTTAATTAGGAAAAGTCTTTTTTATAAAAAGACGTACAATGCAAAGACCTGGTTTTGGTCAAAATGCAAGGAAAATAAAAATCTTTGAACAACAACAATGGTATTGTTGAAACAAAGGTTAAAAAAGACTTTTCCTAATTAAAGCCTTGTTCCAATATACTTTTCCAACTATTAATTTTGGCTTAATAAACTATTTCTTAAATTCTTTTTGATAAAATCAGTAATGATGTACAGGCTGTCAGCTAAGTGTTCCCTATTTCATTTGTTTGTGCAGTCTCAAGTTTTTGTGTAAAGTCCGCCAAATTTTTGATGTAAATGCAGTAGCCACTTGAGTTTTTGTTCGCAAAGTTTTATCATTATTGCTCTATTGCTTCCTAATTGGTGAGTGAAATAATGATTAATTAATTAATGATTAGTCAAACGACTATTTGTAGGATTTTAAAGGACCTTAAGTGGCATTCTTATAAGATTCAAATTCTGCAGGCAATTTCTGAAGAGGATAAAGCAAACCGATTGGAATTTGCAGAAGACGAAATTGAACGAATGAATGAAAACCCTGGTCATCTGAATAACATCATGTTTTCTGATGAGGCACATTTTCATCTTGATGGTGGATTTAATAGACACAATCATCGGTATTGGTCAGCTGAAAATCCCCACTGGATTGCTGAACAATCCTTGCACTCTCCTAGAACGACTGTTTGGGCTGCAATTGGAGATTTTGGATTAATTGGTCCAATTTTCACATTGAAATGAACCACTTGTGAAGTTTTTGTCTGATCGATTTGAAATTTCGGCAGTAAAAATTCCTTTAGATAGTTCATGTTTTGCAAAAATTTCGTCACTTTCTGATAAAAAGTTATAAAAAATCCAAATAGGGAATAGTTAGCTGACTCACCCTGTACATGTAAATAATAACTTGTTATGTATAAATGCAAGAAATCGGCAATGAAGTAATAAAATAAATTTGGATACAATGCTAATATCTTCTCGGTCCCATGGTTTCGGGGGTGTAGTGTTGTTTTGTACAGTGCTTATTCGTACGCCCAGCATGTGTTAGTTCGTACGCTTGGACCCTTTTACCTGTATTCTTCCAAGAACTCTTAATCCGTCGCAGCGGGGGGTTTCTAAGTCAGTGCTAGTTCGTACAACGTTAATATCGCACACAAATACTTGATGTAGGTCATGCTACGGCTACATTATTATAATAATTGAATAGTAGTAGTATTAACATATTTTTAAAACTGTTCATTCTTCGTCTATTATTTAACCGAGGGCCTGTTTACCTCCTAAAATCCAGCATAAAATATACTAACGTAGTGAGTGTTTTGTGACCAGTACAAGAATGGTAAAATTTTATATCAACAAGGATTTAATTTAAAGAATGGATCTACAAATTTGATTAAAAAATTGTACATGATTATAAAAATTCTGAAAGATTCAAAAAAATTTTCAATTTATGTAAACTTTATAGGGTTATATCTCATGAAAGAAATTACTTTAAAAAATTTAATCTTGCGCCTTTCTACCTTTCGGTGTAAGGCGATTCCTGTGTTTATGTCTGTTCTTTATTCCAGTCTTCAGGGTTCCTTCTCCATATTTCTTTCCATGCTTGAAGATTTTTCATACTTCTTTTAGCCTCGTGATAGAAATTAATTCTTTAAATTTAAAAAAAGCCCTTCTGTAGATCCATTCTTTCTCTACTAAATGTTTATGAAAACATTATCCTGAAGTCAATAATAATCTGACAGTTTACTTGCAACGAAAACACTTTTACAGTATTTTTCAATTTCAAAATGACATTGCTTAGCTAGGATGCGGCAAAGTACGAGTTTTGGGTTGATTACAAGCAGCCGTAGTAGTGGGAAAAAGAGTGGAATAGAAAAAAATCTAGAGTACTTATTCTAGTAATTTGGAAAAAAACTTAAATTTTTAATTTTATGTGTACCCAGTGAAGAAGCATCATCTATTCTTTTAAATTAATAACATCAATGGCTAATAACATCAATGGCTAACTGTTTCAGGTACCTACTTTTAAAAAATTTCGCCTTTTTATTGTTAAATGAAATTATAACAGATTTCAAGTAGATGCCTGGTATATTTATCAAACATAAGTACAATCAGATTTTATGGTGGAATTCAAAGAATGCAATTATTATTTTCTTAATTAAGTCTTAAAGAGGTTGGGGACGCCTGCAGTGGTGTACCCAAACATTAGCCTTAGAGGGAGGATATGAAAATAAAAATATTTTTGATAATGTAAAACAAAATTAGCTCAACGCCTCAACGCACGTTGGCTGATGTCATTGCATTGCTGTGATATTTATTTTTACAATAATTACTAATTCCCTAATCAAAAATGCTTGACATGCTTACATTTTTTTTAAATAACTTGCAAATGGTTTAGACAAAGTACACAAAATCTTCAAGAACTTATTTTTAAAGGTTTATTGGAAATATTAATACAAGTTCTGTGAATTTTTCATCATTTTATCATATAGTTTAAACAAAAATTTAGTGAATTGCAATAAGAGTCCATGTAAAACGAGCGAATTTCAACATTTAATTATTCAAAAACCGGATAGACGAAAATTTAAAAAAAATTAATTTAGGATCTAAATAGTGAAATGAAGGCACTGTATAAATTTCAGCCTCTCATCATCATTTTAATAAACGGTCACCAACCTCCTTAATGAAAATAATGATATTATTATAGTAAGTCGTTGATTTTATTCCACTGCATAAGTACCTAGCTACAGGTATTTGATTGTTTTGATCTACGTAGAACTACCAAGAAACTCAGATATTCTAAATCCATAAATATTGTTTTATGGAGATATTATTTCCAAACAATAACAATTATTTTATGTACGTTTTTCTTAAAACATTTTTGCGTCGAGTGCATAAAAATATTATTCATAACATGTTTCATAAATTCTATCTTAGTACAAACAATTTTCAAGTCGTAAATCTGAAATAAAAAGCTATGAATATTACATAACTCATGTGGGTATTCATAAGCAAAATAAAAGACACAAAGAAAAATTTGTTCCAAAGTAGTTAAGTTTTTTACACCCTTTTGCTTCTCCAGGGCTCTTATTATTTATTAACTATAGTCTGTTTATAAACTAGGAGTGAAAAAAGAAACAGATTTACACTCTTAAACTAGATTCGGAGTCAGACCTGCCCAATTATAAGTATAATAGTAAAATTAACCAACCAGCGCTTGCACAAAATGCCAATTTCAATTATAAGTGCGAACGTTGGTTAAGATGGTAATACACCTTGACACAGACAGGCGTTCGTAGTTTTTTTTTCTCAATATTTTCGAAAAAAAGAATATTAGGTTTCTAAAATGTTATTATTACCTCTCACCTCATATTCTATAAGAGAGGTATTGTAATGGGTCAAAATTTTCGAGTATGAGTTTTTGGTGGATAAGCACGTTTCAGGGTCTCTAGAATACGAATTTACTATTTTCACGATGATGTCTGTGTGTGTGTGTGTGTGTGTGTGTGTGTGTGTGTGTGTGTGTGTGTGCGTTTGTATGAACCGACGATTTTTCGTCCACGATAACTTAAAAAATATCAAACCGTTTATAACCAAATTTCATATATAAGGTTTTAATAAGTATCTTAACACCGGATAAGATTTTGGTAGAAATCCGCAAACCGGAAGTAGTACTTTTATAAGTTAGGAAAAGTTTTCCTTAAATATATTGGTACATTATTTTTTTATGACAATTTTTGCAATTACAAATAAAAGAAATTGTGATTATCTATGTGTACAGTTAATTATAAATACAAATTGCTGAATCTGGAAGTATATAACAATAAAATAAAGTACAATTAATATTCTATTTTTTTGAAATTCCAGTATCTTGTTGTCCATGATATGAAATTTGTTTCTACATAAAATTTGAATTATTATAACAGTGACAGTACAGTTGACATATTTTGCTTGCATATTGGTTTACATTATCGTTTACATATTACATGAACGTGAAACTATTAAAATGTAAGTAAAACTATTTATTAGATTAGTAGAATAAGCAGAATTAGGCGAGAGGTCGTGTGGTGGCCACAGCAGATTTTTTTTTAAATTAAAATGTGGAATGTTTTTTGAAAAAATATTGACAGTTAATGTTAAGACAGAACAGCAGATAATGTGTGTGTGTGTGATTTTTTAAAAAGATATTCCAATCGACAAAAGATTAATTGGTAAACTACGATTTTTGATAGATTTCTAGACAGCGGAAAATCAGAAATTGCAATGAATTTTATGCAAAATGATCTATTATTACAGACATAATTTATGCTGAAAGTATATGTGCAAAATGAGCCATGTAATAGTTTTAAAGTGTCGCTGACGGGGTACTAGTTACAGAAAAAAAATACAAAAATAATATTATGACCTATAATGACATTTTGATAATGATCGGGTTAAAACATTACCATTACAGATTTCGTGTTACGGTTTTTTCACTATTAAGGGTGCCCTTAACCCGGGATCGGTCGCTAATTGGTCCAAAAGACCGACAATTATAATATTTGCGCACACCTTACAAGTTACGCATGCGACAACGCCGTGCATCTAGGTATTCTACAATAACGTACTAATGCTTTTACTGCAACTTAGTTGAGTATTTGATTTTGTGTGGTGCGGACGTTGTAGTGCCTTTTTTCTGTGAATCGGTCATATCGACCGTCTTGCGACTGATAACGTTAGCACTTTTATTCTTTATAAAATTTTGCATACATAACGTTTTCGGTATGTAAGATATAAAATGTCTTAACCTAACTTTATTTTATATATTTATTTTAGAAATGGGTGACTATGAGCAAAAAGTAGTACGTTTACAAAAGTTATGGGATGAAATACGATTAGAGGAAGAAAAATGTTACTAGGGTGTAATAGAGTTTAATTTGTAATAATGTGTTTATAAATATAAAATAGTTATTTACGAACCAAATGCGGGAAGATTTTGATCCCACATGAGCGGATTTTTTGAAACACGAGCGGAGCGAGGGTTTCATTTACGCGAATGCTGGGATCATGTCTTCCCGCAAGAGGTTTGTACAATGTTTTTTTGTAACGAATAAAACTATAATCAAATACATTCAAGTTGTAGTTGTAGTCTTGTGAAACGCTTCGGTAAAATTTAGACAATTAGGTTAGAGTATTTATTGAAATGGAAGCACAAAAGTCACAAAAATATACTTTTTCATCTTTAAATAAAAGCATAATATGATATAACACAAATAATACATGCTTACATACAATTTCGCAAATTTTTAGAATATATAAATCCGTTTGTATATAATCATTTCCAACAGAGAAAAATCAGCCATTCAACAGCAAAACAAACCAACGTTTTTAAGTTAAAACTGTGAGATCGCGATACACAAATACAAATTTACCACAAATATCGTACTCTCTAGCACGGTAAACGTGGTAACGAATATTTGCGAAAATTTACCGCCGTTTTCAGTTACCGCGTTTCAAATTAGTACTGACAGCCTGAAAAAAATTACCATGGTACATGTGGTTTAATTTTGGAACATACCCTAAATTCGAGGTTATGATGCTTTTTGTACTCACTACTACCGACAGATGGCGCGCTGCACATAAGTTTTATTTTTAAATATTAGCGGTTTTCGGTGGTCTTCACTAATTATAATTCCTGGAAGTAACACTTTATAAACTAAATTTTATTATTTTTAAGATGATTTTACAGTGAAATGTGTAAAAAAGCCAGTGTTATTTGCATTTTTCCTAGTTGACTGCACTGGGAAATTGACATTTCCGATTGTCAATTTCGTGTTTAATATGTCATTTCCTAGGTGATGAGTACAAAAATAACTTTTAAGGAACTACTTACGTCATAACATCATCTTATGCATTTATAATAAGGTTTACATTATACAGTCGAAATGACCGTACCGGGACCGTTCCCGTAACATTTCAATTTGCGACCGATCCCGGGTTAATAAAAAATATTTATATTTCCCGTATGAACGGTATTGACAGTTTTTATTTATGGCAGCTCCTAGCACTTGTTTTACTTTCAAGGAACTATTTATTGAAAACTTAGCTCGTGTGAACAGGGCATTAGAATTCAAAAAATTAATTTTAAATTTCAATATCTTAAATCGCTTAAACTGTAATTATATTTCACAATTTGTGTACATACTATACTGATATCAAATAAGAATGAATTCAAAATTATATTCACCTTGTAGAATAAATTTCCAAAAATGACATTATGTTTGGAAGCAAATTGAAATATTTTTAAAATAATTTACATTTTAGTTTTTTTTATGAAAGTATACGACATTGAACAGCGAAAATAAGGCGTCAGTGCGTCAGTTGGTCTCTCATAGTTCGACCAAAATTGTCACCTGTAATAATTGTCTATAATTTAACCCACTTACCGAAACCATACCACAGTATTTACAAACACATCTAAACAAAATAACATAAATTAAACTTAACAATGTTCTTGTTCTATATAACATTCCTCAATATTTGCATACGCATTTACAATATCGTAATAGCAATAATTTTCGCCTTTTTACGTACCACCCGGTATCTGCGTTTCGTGTGCGGGGTGAAATTAGCGGCGCATAACGGCCTCGTGATTAGTGGTTGATGGTAGTAAAGATAGGGGCGGACTGCTTGTTTTGCAATTTAGATAACGATCGATATTGTCTGTTGGGGGATAGGTGCTATCTATCGTGTTAGCGCCAATTATAATACCACTCCAGGAGATGGAAGGAAATTACGCCAAATGATAGACACAAGAGCTTTATACAAGGGTGGAAGTGGGATTGTTTCGGAAGTTTATAAGTGGAATTGGGTTTGAAGAAGTTGAACGTACCTAGTTATGTTGGATTATTTGAATCAATGAAGATTTTTAATAGCCATTATTATAGGTATATGTATCACAAAGAAAAATAGAAGTAGACTACAATTAGTATAAAATTTAGCGAAATTTTGAATAAAGGCTTCAAGGGAAAATGTATGACTATGTGTTTTGCAAGACTAATTGATATTCCTTCCCATCTTGGACTGGCTTAAGCCTGTTTTACATTTTTTCGTCTAGATTCTGGTTCGAGATTCATCCGAGAAGTTTCTAGCCATTTCTATAGTATAATGTAAATCAAAAATTCCCATCCTAGTTCCGTTCGAATTCCATACTTTTTACTTCCTTGTACGGAGTAATAAGGAAGTATTGTAATCGCGAAAAATTTCGGTTTTCAGATTTTGATGGAAATATCCGTTTTGACCTTTTCTGAATCCATTATGACTAGTTTCGTCGTGACGTCTGTACGTACGTGCGTACGTGCGTACGTACGTACGTGCGTGCGTACGTACGTACGTGCGTGCGTACGTACGGACGTATGTGTGTCGCATAACTCAAATACGGTTAGACGTAGAAAGTTGAAATTTTGTATTTAGGACTGTTATAGCATCTAGTTGTGCACCTCCTATTTTTTGTTTCTATCTAAAATATTTCGATAAATATTTAATTTAACACAAATTTTTTTATTTTAAATGAAAGATTATGTGATTATTACCTAAAGTCGGTATTTTATAAATATTTTTGTATCTGGTATCATTTAGGAATAATTAAAGTATATATTTTTAATTTAGTATTTCTTTATCTTGTAGTCCATGATCGATTAACATTTGTTACTATACGTAAAATTTAAATGATTATGACATGACAGTGACAATAGTAAAATATGCTTTATATCTTCTTCTGCAGTTTAAATAAAATGACTAAAATATATTTGTGAGTACCTATACTAGTATAAGTTAAAAGAATTTTTTATATTATTCTACATTTTAGTTATTAAGAAAAGTATGAACACACAAGGCGTACAAGGAAGTCATGTGGTGTCCACGTCAGATTTTTTCTAATATAGAAATATACGCCCGGCTCTAATTTTCTATTCGAGATTGATACTAGATTTGTCTACGCATGCGCAGTTCAATCTGGAGTCAGTTTGACCAACATTTAAAAGTTTTGATATTTCACGTTGAGTTTTGCACTTGTACGTGTTCTTCAAGTTGTGTTAATTTTTTTTTCATTATAAATTCTAACCTCAAATCTTATGATGCCACTTGTCAGAATAAGTAAGAATATTATTTTTATTATTTGGAAGTGGCCTAATGTGGAACATTTCGGAAAAAATAGAAGAATTTCGATTGTATACGAATATTTTGGAAATAAAGTATGAAACTCAAACGAATCTCGGATGGAAATCAAACGAGATATCTAGCATGAATCTAGGCGAAAAAAGTATAATATAAAACAGGATTTACAGTGTGTAGCTACTAAATGATTCTATTGTATGTGTGTCATTTTTTTTATAAGTAATTCAATTATCGGGTCATAAATAGGCTATTCAATAGTCAGTTAAATTTTGGGTGAAATATAACATCAAATATCCGTTCAACCTGTTTGACATGTCATCGAACAGGTCATAGCGCCGCAGTTTTAATTTTTGTTTGACCTTTTAGTATGCCTTTGTTGTCTTTCTGACATTTGATATTTTTTCCTGTCATTAGGTATTTCGTGAAAAATTGTATTATTTCATTAAAATTTACAAATAATACAAGAAAGGAAGTAAAATCACACATTTGAAATTAGCGAAGTCTCAGATCAACTTAAAACTTTTTAGAATTTGTCAAGAAAAATGTCCAGAAGTTTATTTAAGAACAAATTAAATTAATTTAATTATATGCCAAAAGTGGGTTAAGTGGGCTAATAAAAGGGGGTTCAAATAAAAAAAAATTAAAAAAAATTGAAATGATAGTATTTTTCTTACTTTTTTGAATCAAATATTTGAAAATCTTTTGACTGTAATATTATTTAGGGGGTGAAATTTTTAATTTCTGAGAGCAGAGAGACATTAATTGAACCTTTGTTAATGAGAAGTTTTTTTTCATTCGTCTGTGTTATAAATTAAATGCGATAAGATGGGACAACGATGATATGTTTTCGCTGTTGAACTTGTAGATTCTCAGTTTTCTTTACCTACATTTTTTATTCGATTGACTGCAAAAAGAAGGGCTCAACGTCACCTAAACCCACCACACTTTGGAAATGACGACTGACGTTCAGGAGTTCGGTATTTTCCGAACGCGCCTCTTAAGTTTCTATTTCATTCATTTTAAGACCGATAACATTAACTTCTCTGACAATTTCTTTAAAGTTTCACTAACAATCAATACCACCCCACTACTACCCCACTTTAAGACACTGCTATGACTCCTCACTCTATACTCCGTCAATCAGCCAGTGTGTGGGGCTCGGCACGTGCCTCGGCTATTATCCCACCCCACGGCGCTGTGTTCCCATGTAACAAGTCCGGCGTTGGCGTCGCGGCGTTTCCCGTCATTTCACAGCGGATGAAACGTCGCCTGATGACGACATGCACCGACGCCGAGAGATACGACGGTGTAGGGAAGTGGGGATTATGACGGTGGTTGATCAAAGTGGGTTGATGTTAAGTTATTGTGTTGTTTAACTTATTTAATATAGCAGGAACTGCGCAGATTTTTTGGGCTTGGGTTTAAGTTTTTGCTTTAGCTGTCGAAAAATATATGTACCTAGATGTTTTATACACAAACCTTTTGTTGTTTGGCACAGGTTTCTTGTAACGAAATTATGGAAGATCTTACCTGTAACAAAGAAAACATGCGTTAATTTTTTATATAACTCTTACCAATCAGTAAATTTTACAGATATTTATATATAAGGTCGGCCTAAGGTGTGATAAAATTACCTCCCTTCCGCTAGCGGTGCCAACTCACAAAAAAAATTTAAAATATATGGAAAATAATAGGCTAATTATAGGCTAATTAAATGCCTCATTCCCCAATTTTAGGCTCTTTAATTTTTTTTGCAATAAAAAATTCCGCCAGCGGAAGGAATGCCAGCGGAACTTACGGTAGTAACAACAAAAACTTATTGGAACTTAGTTGATAATTAAAGGCTATTTATAGGCTCCAGAATGGTATATATAAACTTAATATAGGACAATGTCTTAAATAAATATTTAAGATACTTGTTGAGGGGAAGTGGCCGAGATTACATGGAGTACCGACAACGAAAAATTGTCAGTGGCACTGAAACAATGGTTTTGGTACAACCATGTTTTTAGGTTAGCCTGCGGCGCACATTAAAAAATAACTCGAGGACTGCGCGCTCCGCGCTCCAACTTGCGCTGCGCGCGCCTTTGGGACTACAGTGAGCCGTTAGTCGGGGACAAGGTCCAACTGGGATAGTGAGACGTCAATTGTGGAGCCTATAAATAGCCTTTAATTATCAACTAAGTTCCAGTAAGTTTATGTTGTTACTACCGTAAGTTCCACTGGCATTCCTTCCGATAGCGGAACTTTTTATTGCAAAAAAAATAAAGAGCCTAAAATTGGGGGATGAGGCATTTAATTAGCCTATAATTTTCCATAGGTTTTTAAATTTTTTTGTGAGTTGGTACCGCTAGCGGAATGGAGGTGATAAAATTGTAATCATTCAAAAGAAAATACTCGTATTAACTAATAACAATTGTAAAATCTTTATATTTTTTGTTACAATAAAATACTAGTTAAATTGTAATTTCTATACAAAGGAGTGTCAGATAATAAAATGTTCCTCGCTCCACCTGCACCTTCCTTGAAGTTTTGTGTAGGTACTTATTATTTTTGTAAGGAAATTTTTCACAAATAGTTGGCATTCGATGTGAACAAAGACAAAAAGTATTAAACTTTTTACCTCTCGCCTAGAGAGGTATAGGGATCGTGAAAAAATTCGATGTCGAGATTTTTGTCAATTAGCACGTTTTAGCACCTTTAGAACCTATTTTGACTATTTTCACGATGATGTCTGTGTGTGTGTGTGTGTGTGTGTGTGTGTATGAAAGTCTGTATGTACGCCTACTATAGCCTTTCGTCCCGGTTCATTATCTCAAATTCTACTGAACATAAAATTCTAATATTTTGCATTATACATTTATATATGTTAATGAAGAGCTGAAAAGATTTTGGTAAAAATCCACCAACCGGAAATGGTACTTTTCTTGTAGCACTATAACATTTTTTGCAAAAATTGTATAAAATAATGCGATTGTTACAATTTGACATACCTTACATGAAAGAAGAAATTACATTGTACAATATTTAATCTTACTTGTTTCTATATCTTTGACCAATAAAGAAATATAATTTTTTTAAATATATAATTTTACCTACCACGATTTGTGAATCCCGAAATAGAAATAAAATTTAAAACAAAAATAAAATTGTCAATGTGACAGATAAACAGAAATAATATAATGTATGATTATTTTATATTATTATATCAAATGTTATACGGTGTTGTTGTATTTTATTTAAATTAAAGCTTAATATATGGTTAAATACGAGGTTAAATAATAATACTTCAATGTCAAGGCGAGAGGTATTGTAACGGCCACGTCAGATTTTTTACTATAATTTTATTAAATTGTATATAAAAGCAAGTTCCTTAAGAATGGTAGATGTAATGATAGTGGATTCCACCCATTCGGAGTGGTATCTCCTGAAAGAAGATTTTATTCTGAATACTAGCTGACTTGATCATTGTGACCTGATTATGAAGTCTAGATTGTAAAAAAAAGCTATAGGAACTTAAATATGTATACAGGGTGTAACCCAACCTGTGTAAAAAAACTTAATGGTGTATACCATTGAACGCATTGATCATGAATCAAAAAGAATTTTGTTGAAAGTCACGACATAAGATATAACTTGAAATATATTAACACAAAACAAAATGATAATTACGGGTTATTGGTACTTATACTCCTTAGCGCTCCAGTACATCGTCAGCGCACAGATTTGTCAAAAAAATTGGTACAAAATTTGTTCATCTATTTACGATTGTAAAATTTCATATTTTACATAAATTAAAGTATATTTCATATTTTAACGTGACCAGAACGTGAGCGGTCATGCGTGATCGGGCGTGACTATAAAAACAAATTGGTAAGCGTGAGTCAGACGTAAAATGACGTGTGTCGTCAACATCCACTATTTCTGGACCGCTTTAATTTAGATTCTTCAAAAATGTTGTAGCAATATAGGAGGTAAAAAAGGGGGTAGGATGAAAAAGAAGAAGTTTTATTGGGGGAAAAAGGAATAATCAGTCGTGGTCGAATTAAAAAGGGTTTTTTTGGGAGCGTTTAAAAACACACTTTTAAATATTTGGCTTTTAATAAAAACACACAAATTAAAATTAACAAATGACTAAAACTTATCTTTTCTACTACTTATAGATGAATTTATGACTAAAGTATACTTAAATTTACGCTCAAAAGCGTAAATGGCGTAGCGCGGCTACATGTTGGTCGAATCTAGATTACGCTACGCTTTACGTTTCTGGGGCTCATCCCCGCATATTAAACCAGTGTTTATATGTCAGAAAAAAATCGTCAGAATCATAGCTGGCATATCCTATTCGGAATCTTGTAGGCCACACTTCAAAAAGCTTAATATCTTAACAATTACATGTCTATATATACTTGAGGTGGGATTATATGTATATAAAAATAATTTCATTTATCAAAGTAACATACACGATAAAGACACTAGAAACAAGGGGAAACTACGAAAACCTATAGTAAAATATAATTGTACTCGGAATTCTCCCGATGTCATGGGCGTGGACATATTTAACAATATTCCACATGATATTTTAAAGTGTAATAATATTTTAAGTTTTAAAAAGAAACTGAAAGAGTTCCTTGTAGAAAATTGTTTTTATACAATGGATGAATTTTGGCATCGTTCTTAGTTTATATGTTTATGACGCTTTTTATATGTATTTTTTTACATCACAAAAATAAACTGCATTATTATTATTATTATTATTATTATTATTATCTCTACCCCGGCCAACGAAGAATTGAACGCATACGCCCAAAAATCAAGGGAACTGTCACAGTGTTATTCGTGTATATTATATTCTCAGAATTGAATATACAGATCATATGTCCCACTTGACACGAATCGTCCATGGGATGTTTAAAAATATCTTATTCTTGTACTTTAAGTGATGTTACGTAAGTCTATCCTGGCCACATCCTGAGTACGATCAAAAATTACATACTCCATACAAACGTCTCAGAGAATTAAATGGACTGCATAATTGTGATATTATTACCAAATTACTAACATTGGGATGTAACATAGATAATGTTAAGCATTCGCTAAGATATTATTAGGATGTTAATGGGCAATTATAGCAAGTAACAAGCTGGGATGTTCACATTCTTGAAATGTTTTTTGTCAAGTGGGGTGTTTTGAAATGATTCAGACCAAAATAATAAAGCAATGGGTATAAATACAATAATAATTTTCTTTTTCCACCATGAAGCTTTCCCGGATTTCTTTCCTCATTCCTCGATCCATCAGCAGGTGTCAGCCCTATCGTATCCTCCGGTACCTGCTTCAACACTTCCGCGCCGTGACGGTTCCATTTCCGCTCGGCGCTGACTTCCTCCTGCCGTTCGCTCTGACAACTAACAGACAATGCACGTCGCCAGCCGAGCGGCGTTGTCTGTCGGCCGATCGGACACTTGTATTGATTTAACAAGCTGAGTGGATTATTAGTGATGGGTCTATTTCCGATCTCGTGGCAAGTGGAATTGGCTGGATGGGCTGACTTGGGAGTTAATCATGGGAATTGTTTCCGATTCTAGTAAAAAGTAATGAAGTTTGTATATCATCGGTGTGGATACTACTTAATAGGTAGTACACACGGGTCAAGTATACACGTCAAAGCAAACGTTCGTTATACAAAAAATTAAGAATCCGGAAAGTAAGTAATTATGGCACTGTAATATTTATTATGGTAGGTACTGTTTTATTATTTTTCAAACTGTAACTGAAAATTAGAGTTGATGTTGTTATTTTGATTATAGGCCCGTCTACAGTCGGTGCATAAGTGTGGAAAAGATATTTGTCTACAATCATTGTACAGTATAAACATTTGTTATTCAGTTTTTAGTTAGGATATGTATAACATTGTCGCACTAGTGCGACAAAATCATAAAACTATTAAATTTATTGCGTCAAATTCGCCTCAAACTACGATTGTGAACATTTTGTTTTAAAAATGTTTGTTTTGTTTATAAACGTTGTCATGATGATGATCGAAAACTACGATTTAATTGAATTATTATAAGCACGGCACATAATAATAATTTTTAAATTAGCTATATTCTATATTGACGTAACGATTTTAGACAAAATATTGTGTGCACCTCATTGGATAGAGCTTGTTTGTTGCCCTTGGCGCCTTGACGAGTCTTCAATCTCGGCTTCGCCTTGACAGAACATTACTATTTTTAAATAATGTTAATTTTGGTTATGTAGATTAATTTTGCATTTTGATGCTGTTGCCTTGTTTTCTGTTGTTGTTTAGTGCTTACTGCATTCGTCATGTATTCTTACCACCTTCTAAGATTACTTATCGTCTTCTAATTTGTAAACAAAACCTACTACCTTGAAGACAGAGCCAGTAAACGCTAAAAATGATCGACCATGCAAAAAAATATATTATAAAACAGAATAATTTTAAATGTGACACGTACTGGTGACATCTCTTAGATGTTGTTTTAAGGCTACTTGACAGAAGAAAATTTTAGTACAAATGTCAAATGCATCTCACTTAACCCCATAGAAAATACCATATTTTAAATAAATAAATATGTCTATCAAAAAATATAACACATAATTGTGTGCGTTAGGTACATTTCTCGGTTTTATTAAAGCACTCCGCTTCGCGTCGTACTTTAATGTGAAATCTCGCGTTGTAAAATTAACCCTACCGCACTTATAATGTAAATAACTATTTTAGAATAGTGCACCTGCTGTACATAATATCTCCTTTTCTGATTTTCCGCAATTTTTGAAAGATGGGAAGTCTAGAAAACCAATGACAATCTAACTAAAACAATTTACACATAGATACTGCATCAATAAATTAATGATGTTTCTTAGTTGAAATTAAAAATTGTATGTCCTATAATTATATAAAGTAAAGTTGGATTCAGACCTATCCAATTATAAGTATAAGTGCAAAATTAACCAACCAGCGCTTCAACAAATTTTCAATTTCAATTATATGTGTGAACGTTGAGCGCTGGTTGGATAAATTAGTAACTTACATTTATAATTGGGTAGATCTGAATCTAGGTTAATAAAAAATTTCTGCAGTTGCTTGATTGAGTTGATCTTAAACATTCGGTAGACCAAAAATGTTTCCAGTAATTTCATTAAGCAAATGTTCGCACGAGGATTCTTTGAAGATTCTACCAAGATTCTGAATCCTGGAAAAGAAAAAGTTTCAAGATTCTGAATCTTGAAAAAAAATATATTCATGGTTTTGAAGCAATCAATATATTATAAATTCATATTTTCCAAGACTCATTGAAGATTCAAATTAGCGGCACCGCAATTTAACAGGTAATTCTCGCTAGAAAGAAGAACACTTCTTTTCCCGGATTCAAAATCTTGATAGAATCTTCAAAGAATCCTCGTGCGAATATGTACATCAAGATTCATAACCCATAAAAATACTATCCCTCATCTCTCTCACTTTCACTATCAATAAGTCACACAAACATAATATCTCTCTCTTAATCCCTGCGTGTCATCGGCAGCAGATGCTACACGATGTTCAATTGTCCCGTTCCGTGTGTAAATCCGTGACTGGACATCCCGTGCACGCGTGTGAGTTTATCTCCTGCACGCACAGAGGTCCGTGATGCTGTACAGGCCAGAAAGGCACTACAGATGGCTCGCTGTTTCATGTTTGCTGATTTGCTCCGAGGATTACGGTGAAATATGGATGCGGGATTGGGATGAAATTAGTGGTGTGAATGAGTCTGGGAGTTTGTTTGTTCGGCGGTATGATGGTAACCGCATATGGTTGGAAATTTGTACCGTAACTATTAATGTTAAAGAAATCTTGACTGTTGAAATTTTGATGTTGTAAGGTCGAAATAATGGGTACACCAGTCGTAGAAGTTTTAAGCCCTGAGGTTTTTTCTGACACTGTTTTGTAACTTTCATGTAAGTAAATTTTGTTTCTTATATTTATTTTGCGTGTAAAAATATTTTTGAGTAATCATTTGTAACCTAACTTTATTCATATCAGTGTTGTTTTCAATCATTTTTATTTGTAAATTATAAAATTTATCAGTTGTACACATTTTATTATACAGGTTGGTGGAGGTGAAATGCGAACATAGGGAAATATATGACAATGGAGTTATCATGCTAGGCATCTTGATATACGTGGAATAAGTACTGTCAATGTCAAAGTAGCTGTCATATTATTGAAATTTTTATTTTCATTAAAATATTTTCTTTTGCTTAATAATGTATATATACGAGCAGATCGAGAAAGTTTACATGCACTTTTAGATTTTATTATTATTTCTGTTATTGATTACTCTTTTTGCCACACAAATTCACATTACTTCGTTTTGTGACACTACTACAAAATATATCAAGATACCTGGCATGAAAGTTCGATTGTTATGTATGTTCCCTATGTTCGCATTTCACATCCACCAACCTGTATACGTTTTTGCATCACAGTCTATGTCTTGTATGAAAAATTGATTGTATGTTGAATATCGTTTCTTGATTGTAGTTGTCCCGATGAAGGCTAAATAAGTAGCCGAAACGTCGACTTTTTGAATATAGAACAAAATACAACTTCTACGACTGGTGTACCCATTATTTCGACCTTACAACATCGTAACTATTAATTATCCAGGAACACTTGGAGTAAAATTGTATTGAGACTTACAAAATTGTAAAGCATACCTTGGTTTATTAGAAAACAACGCTAGCGTTTCATTATACAGAGTGTATATAGCACCAACTCTTACATGGTGAATAAGGAAGATTCAAGAAGTACCAAATAATTTTTTGTATCTTCCTCAGCGGTTCTATTAACCCCGCAAAAGAGTTATTAAATTGACCAATCACAGCAGTTTGTTAAAATTCATTAAAAATTTTAAATCAAGAAGGGAGTATTTTATTTTCGTATATAATACCATTAGTGACTATGATTTTGCCGGTAACTTGCTACGCACTCGTGTTTATTTTCGACGCAACAAGCAGTCGTCACCAGACGGCAAAAATTACCAAAAAAGCATAGTCACGTATGGTATTCGGCTTGACAATTTCTCGAATTATTTTATTTATTCCAAAAAAAGTAATGTATTTTTAAAACAATCAACAACTGACATAATATCTAAGCAACGCTTCGCGGCAATTTTCACTAGTGAAAATTGTCAGTGTAATTTTCACTAGTGAAAATTGTCACTGTAGTTCGTCTGTGATTGGTATAATTCAGCAAAATACTGTGTTTTGATTGGATGAAAAACGATGAGTGGAATTGTCAGTGCAATTGTAATTTTTAATCTGTCAATTTATTAAAATTTTGACAGGATGAATGCAAGAAGATTTAGTTTTGTTCAATATGCTGATATGCATTTAATTTATGGCGAAGCACGCGGAAATAGCAGAGAAGCTATATCAGATTATGCAGAGAAAGATTTCCTAATAGACAAGTGCCATACAGACTTTCCAAAAAAGTCCAAATAAAGAAAAGCAAGGTAGGTTACAAAATTTGAAATTTGTAAAAACAACTGACACAAAAATTTACTATTTTTTTATAGTATTAAACAATTGACACAAAAATATAGTATTTATGAACAGAATTTAACAATACTATGAATATTGTTAATAAGTATTTGCACCTATCGCATGTCAATAATTGTCTTTACAAATGTCAAATTTTGTAACCTTTCTTGATTTTCTTCATTTCGACGTTTTCTTGGGATATTTTGTATGAAATCTAAACTTGTGATATATCATTGAATTCAGAATTATATGTAGAATTGAAATATGTAAAAATATATAGGATCTTCCATTCGAAATACGAAAGTTAATGTCATTTCCGGTTTAACCGGAAGTGATATTTTTGTAAATATATATTTTGATGTCTTTTTATGGCTAGTTTATCTATATAACATTTTATTGAGATTGCTTCATAAATAAAAAATTTATTGCGACCGTATCATTTTCGTGGGACACCCGTCTAATACAATAAGAGTTATGATTATAATCATAACATCATCAGGATTTTTGTTTTGAATAGTATTATTCTTAAAAGCTGTTGACTTTTACACATCAATTCGCTTCGATCCCACATCCATCCTCTTTACAAGCATTAAAAAACAAATCCCATCCATTATCCCAGCCACCTCAGTGCATCTCATCTCTCCACCTGGCAACCCATCATCAGCCCATCCTTGTCTCACCCACTAGATCCCTCACGCCACAGTCGCGAGGTAGCGGCATCCTAGGGTCAGCTGATCAGACGAACGTGCGATGTTGTCAAATGTCCCGCTGTGCGACGTGCGCGCCACTTGGCGCCCTGCGGCGACCGCTTCAACTGCCGCGGGGGGCGAGATAAGGGCGTTAAGTGATGCAGCTTGTTGCGCCAGTGATGGCATCGTTGGGGCGAAGAGGAGTTAAGTGTCTTTTTATAGATTGTAAATGTTAGGGAGTTAAGAGTGGATATGGTTTGTTGGATTTGGGATGAATGTGGTGGAGGATCAACGTGAAGGCTTTGTTGTAATTTAGTTTCGAACTTGCAACAAGTTTTTTTTTGTTTTACATATACATAATCTACCCAATTTGGATAAATAATATTGTATGTCATCATCGGTATAGATACCTATACTAAAACTAAATATTAATTAGACTGGTGGTAATGTTCTATATTCAATTTCATTATAGAACTTATATTAAAGATTGTTGAGAGAGATAGAGGTAGTTTTGGGTTACGTGAATATTACTTTGACCTTATTGGCTGTAATGACGTACCTAATGAAAATATGAAATGACAATTCAATTCAAAACTTTACATACATATATTATAATTAATGGAAAACATTGATCAGTATCGAATATTTTATTGTATTTGTCGAAGCGAAGCACATATATTTTGAATCTTTTTGAAGAAAACTAAACAGTTTTAAGATTTTAAAAAATTATGTATACCTATCACGTTATAAAAATGTCAAAAATTTAAAATTACAGAAGTGTTTAATTTCCATAAATAAGGTTCTCCATGTGTATGAATTTTATTTTTTGGTGTTGAGTGGGTGGCCACTTCGATATTTAGTGTACCTATAATGATTTTACATCAATAGAAATTTTATTTATATTTTATGGATTTATGATCGGATTTTACGAATTTTATAATAAAGATTGTATGAATTTTATAAGATTTTTGGGGGACCTTAAATATTTTGGTACCTACCAAGGTTTTTCAAATTTTACAAGTTTTTATAGATTTTATTTTGGATTCTACAGATTTTAATAAGATTTTACAGATTTAAATAAGATTTTGCAGATTTTAAGAAGTTTTTACAAATTTTAAGAAAATTTTAAGAAGATTTTGTTAAAATTTTACGAATTTTAAGGATTTATGATCGGATTTTACAAAGATTATATGGATTTTAATAATTTTTTGCCAGATTGGAAGGATTTTACGTGATTTTTGAAGGATGTGAAGATTTTACTTACTATTTGAGTGATTTTAAAGATTTTAGGTAGGTACCAAGATTTTCCAAAAGAATTTCTAGATTTTATAGATTTTAAGAAGATTTATTGAATTTTATTAAGATTTTCCAGATTTTACAAAGATAGATTTTTATGAGATTTTAATTATTTTAAGGATTTTTAGCAAAGTGTACAAATATTGTACAAATGATTTCTCCCTCGAGACATAGATAACATTTACTAGAATAAGGATTCACTGTAAATATTCGTAACAAAGCAGTGTTCAATTTAAAAATAAAATGAATCCTTTTCTTTTGTCTCGTCTGTGTTCCCTAACCCAGTCCTCATAATTAAACTCCCAAACAAACCAAACCTTCCTTTCGTCTGAAGAAACCTTTCCAGTTCCAAATTCAAATCTCGAATGTCGCCCAATTCTCTTATTTACGTGAAGCCCCGCGGTTCAAGTTTGTCTCCAAATTAACTGATTGTCAACACACCTGCTAATTGATAGTACCCGTTGCCGTGGCAACCAATCGATATGGTTTCCCTGTCGAGTGTTTTGTTCCCCAGCCGTCTGAACCGGCACGGCAATGGAACTGTGGCACTAGAGACTGCGAGACTGGCCATGCAAATGTGTGTGGTGTTTGATCTTAGCAAGCTTTGATACGGGGAGGTTGATGCTTGTGCAATTGTTTACTGTTGTGATTGAATTGTGGCCCGAAGATTAGGTAATTAGGAGGGTGAGTTTAGGGTATTTGGATATTTGGCGTAAGCAGCAATATCAATTTGACTTCTTTTTAAAACGAGTGTCTCTAAATAAAAGATAAAATATAAAATAAACTGTCAATTTTCCATTAAAGCCAATGAGAGACATACAAAAAATTCAGACAAAACCTTCATTTTTTATATCACGGAATCTGCAATAAAATCTAGGGGTTACTATTTAAGATAATGAAGTGACCCCCTCCTCCTCCCCTGGGACTGAGGGGAAGAACTTTCATATGGCGCCATTCGATAGAACTTTCAAAAATATTTTGGACGTATTTGTTTGTTTCTCAGTCTGTTTTGTTTTTCGCGAGATATTCGGAAGGTACGGGTGGTCTAAAGCACCTATATACGAGTAAAAGTATTACACAACGGAGTTATAATGAATGCCAATATTCCCGAAGATGAAGTTTACATCAACACGAGCAAGCAAAGCGAGCGAGGATTTTAATCAACTGAGGGGATAAAACCATTATAGCGAGTTGTATATTGTATTTTATCTATACGACTAATTTATTGCGTACAAAATTTTAATAAAATAAATACCAATACGCAAAAATTTTCACGTTTCCAAATGTCAATTGTCTATCACCGTAGGGAAAATAATTTTTCGATTGGTGCAGAGGAGGGAATACCGACTATTATTCCGATATTATTCCCTGCGGGATTAATATATGGAATTATGTACCTTATATGAAACATCACACATTTAATGTCTATGATATTAATCGTAAGTTGAATAATTATTTTTACTTCCTTGTACGAAGTAAGGAAGTATTGTAATCGCGAAAAATTTCGGTTCTCAGATTTTGACGGAAATATCCGTTTTGACCTTTTCTGAATCCATTATGACTAGTTTCGACGTGACGTCTGTACGTACGTACGTACGGACGTATGTGTGTCGCATAACTCAAATACGGTTAGACGTAGAAAGTTGAAATTTTGTATTTAGGACTGTTATAGCATCTAGTTGTGCACCTCCTATTTTTGGTTTCAATCTATAAACCGGAAGTAGTACTTTTTAAAAATATTTCGATAAATATTTAATTTAACACAAATTTTTTTATTTTAAATGAAAGATTATGTGATTATTACCTAAAATCGGTATTTTATAAATATTTTTGTATCAGGTATCATTTAGGAATAATTAAAGTATATATTTTTTATTTAGTATTTCTTTATCTTGTAGTCCATGATCGATTAACATTTGTTACTACGTAAAATTTAAATGATTATGACATGACAGTGACAATAGTAAAATATGCTTTATATCTTCTTCTGCAGTTTAAATAAAATGACTAAAATATATTTGTGAGTATACTAGTATAATATGTTAAAAGAATTTTTTATATTATTCTACATTTTAGTTATTAAGAAAAGTATGAACACACAAGGCGTACAAGGAAGTCATGTGGTGTCCACGTCAGATTTTTTTAAAGTCAGTAGTGAGTAATGGGGTAGCTACATTATTCCCTGAAATAATTATATAGGTAAGGATGTGCGCTAGAAGTAGTGGATTATTTCTTCCCACGGATGCGTTAAAAGCATTAATTCTATTAATTTAAAAAAATATGTGTATCTACCAATTCGTATAAATAACTATGTTAAAGGGGCTTCTTCAATGTTATTGAAATCTAAATATATAATCTGAAAACTAATCTAAATTGTAATTTGTGATGCATGTGAAGTTGTAACAAATGGAAAACAATTAAGAGATAAAAATCCAATAGGTATTGTTTCTGAAGTTAAAAATAAGAAGCATACAAAAGATTAATTTAAAAAACAACAAAAAATCCAATAATATTTATATTAATGAATAGCAAATTGATTCCTTTTATGTGTATCCAATCTTCATAAACACGCAAAATTGTCTGGCTACATCCATTTCCGAAACAATCGTTCCCCTTTGAACCTTCATCCCTTAATTTCGCAACCCTTAGCAGCTAATCGTCTGCTTCGGACATCCCTTATCGACAGAGGGTCAAAATCAAAACATTCTTACACCAGAGATGAAATTACAAAATCCCAGCGCCAGCTTCGACATTTAATTCAAAGGGCGTGAGTTGTTTGTGGACAAAGCAAACTCATTCGAAGTAAGACCCGTGACAGCTCGAAACCACTAGCCACTGGTCACCACGGTCAGCAATTGTAACCCGTGGTAACCGCCTGTCCGAACCAGAACTCAGACGACTTTGTAGATTATATTCAAATATTGCGGACTCCATTCGAGGCGTCATGCTGTTATGTTCTGTGTTCAACTGTTACACGACTGTTTTATTTCATAGGCGACTTGATGGTCAACAGATTGAATGCTTGGGTATTTTTGGATTGTTTGTCTTTGTGATGTGGGTTGGTGAGAAGTTTGACGCCTCATAGATTTATTCTCAATAATAAGGTTTTTTCGATTTAAATAGGGTTTCACGAAATTCTTGTCTTGTTCTTGCCTTACTTCTTGCAAAAAATAAGACAAGACAAGATTAATCATTGTAAAAACAAAACAAGACAAGAATTTAGTTAGACAAGAACAAGAATTCTTGCTATTTATTTGCAAGAATTTTTGCCACAAATACTTTTCAAAGTTTAGGTAGGTATATTTCTGATCAAACATAGAACAAAAACAATGTTATTTAATGCAAAATTTAAATTAAGGAAACATACCCACTTGACATGAATCGTCCATGGGATGTTGAAAAATATCTTATTCTTGTACTTTAAGCGATATTACGTAAGCCTATCCTAGCCACATCCCAAGTACGATTAAAAATTACATATTCAATACAAACATCTGAGAGAATTACATGGGATGCATAATTGGGATATTATTACCAAATTACTAACATTGGGATGTTACATAGATAATGTTACTAAGGGCGGAAATTACCAATCGCTAGGATATTATTAGGATGTTAATGGGCGAATATAGCAAGTAACAAGCCGAGATGTTCACATTCTTGAAATGTTCTGGGGATTTTGTTTTGTCAAGTGGGTAAGTACCTAAAAGGTTTGTTCACATTAGTAGAATGAGCTGAAATCTAATATACAGGGTGTTTCTGTACTTATGGATAAAACTTTAAGGGTATATGTAACACGTTCTACTGATAATGGAACAAAACGAATTTTTCAAAAATTCATAAAATTAAGGGTGGTTTACTTAAAGAAAACATGTTGAGTGCCACTGGTTTCATTACTATGAAAGAAAAAAAAAATAATTAAACTTGTTTATTACACAATATCAGCGTTGGATTTAGATAATTACTTGCATTGTTAATATTTGAATAAAACAGCTATGAAACCAGAAATTATAGTAAACATTTTTTTGGAGAGGAGTCACGTCAACAATGTTGGTCACTAGATAATGACGTCACGGAACTAGATAATGACGTCACGGAATACTAGATTTACATAGTATACTAATTTAATTTAAAAAAATGTAATGTGTGTTGTATTATTGAATTTACATGCGATGCTAAGTTTTGCGATCAATTTAATTGAATTATTAGACGATTAATATTTAAATATCATTGTAAAATTTAATATATTTCCAGTTACAGCTCTATAGCGTTACAAAAAAAATATGAATGCCATGTAAACGTACAACACAAAACACAATTCTTAATTCAGTAATGCCAATATGTGGTGAAAAAACAAACTACAATTATTTTAAATAAATTAAAAATGCATTAAAAACATTATGTTCGACTTTAAAATTATTGTAAATTTAATGAAAATACGCTATTCTTATAGTATGCAAAAAGTAGTATTTACTTTATTCATTTAACATCACTCGGTCATTACTACAGTTATTTTTCATTTTGTAAAGTTTTGATGACATGACTCCTCTGCAAAAAAATTTCAACTATAGTATGTTCCACAATGAGACAATTTCAATTAATTTTTTTTCATATTTTAATTTTAACGTACACCATAAAAAATGTATCTTTCTATTCTATAATTTATCAAAAGATCAAAACTATAACAAAGTTTATGTTTATACTTTGAAAATTTATATTTGTTAATAAACAAAAGTTCTAGAATAACAAAACCATTTTCATCTAAAATGTATAGATCACCAACTATAGTGAAATTTAAAAAATAGCATAGTTTTTCCTATATTTCAGATTTCAAACAGACACCCGGTATAAGGATGAATTATTTGAAGAATGTACGTATCAGACATTTAGATTTTAATAGTGGCGCGTCACAGTAGGTATGACAAATGTGTATATTATTTAAAAATGTAATTAAATAACCATTTTATAGACGAATTTATTTATAAACTTTCTTTATGTCCCTGGAGCATTTTTCTAATCACATGTTCAGTAAAAGATAAACATAATTTACTTTACCAATTGTATAATTTTAAAATTTACGATTTTGATAGGCGTATAGAGCAAAGTTAAATTTAAAAACAAATATCAAATATTATTGTTTCAATGTAATAATTTCGAATTAATTTATGTTAGAATATAAATTAATCTAATAAGATTATTAAATTAATTTATAAATTAAAATTGCAATTAAATAACTGAGTCATTCGATATTAACCATTATTATAAATATTTGCATTCATTAACTTTATTATTAATTCAACCTTAAATCTATTTTCAAATTTATAATGTAAATTTTAATAATATAATAGTTATTTGTGTATTAAGAGCGTAAAGTGACTCTTTGTTACTCGCGCACGGCAATTGCAGCGCGAGCCGAAGGCGAGAGATGCAATAGTGCAAGAGGAACAAAGACACTTTACGCTCGTAATACACACATAATTTTATCTACGACTAAAATTATTTGTTATATTATTCAGTTAGTTCAATCTGCATTCAATCAATTTATGTTTTATTCGTAACCATATGACCATATCAACAATATCGAAAAAAATCAATAAATTTTTTTGTTTGATTCTGTCATTTTCTTTTATCTTATGTAATCAAAAAGTACTTTATTGCTCGTTGTCATAGGAGACGCACAATAAAATGTTTTTTTGCTTGGTCCTCAGTAACAATCAACTTTACGTTGACAATTGAAAGCATAAATATAAACTTTTCATAGTAGTCGTTTATATAGGTACAATTTCAAAGTAGGTATATAAGTAGCAAAAATTTGATGTACCGTATTTTCCATTAAAGATTATAATAATAATAATATTTATTTATTTCATGAGACACTGAGATACAAATGTATTGAAATAAGTCACAAGAGAAAAAAAATTATTTACAATGATCGTAAATACTCATTGAAGTTATAAAAACGTTTTTTCAGAAGAAAACATTTTACATGACTTTTAAAATTATTTAGAGAATTAATACATTTAATTTTTTGTGCCAAACAATAGTAAACATGCAACCCAAGAGAGTGAGGGGACATTATTTTCCCTATTTTTGATTTGCATAACGTTTCTCGAAAGTTGTCTTTGGTTCTAGTGTTTACGGAAAAGGAAGAATACCAAACTTTTTGAACAAATCTCTGCAACTCTGAGATCGACTTGAACCAGCTATGTATCTAACTATTCGTTTTTGTACCAGAAACACATCATGATTAAGGGTATCGTCTCCAAGTAGCTCAACACCGCGTTTGTCCTATGTTAATGCATAGAAACGCTCGCTAAAAATACGTAAAAGCAGTCTAGCTATTTCTAAAATACTCACAAAGTTTTATAGATAAAGCTAAATTTTATAAATTTATTTACAGACGAAGAATGCAACTAGGATTATGCAGAGTTACATTTTTTAATAAATCTCTTAATAATAAGATAAAGCGTGTAAGAAATTGCTGAAAACACACTTTTTCATTAAATTTGTATATGGATTCCAAAGATTTTTTCAGAATTCTAACTCGGCATAATCCGAGATTAATTCTTTCACAAACATCTAGTACCTGTTTTTCCTTCAAATTTTTAATAAGCAATGAGTAAAGCAGAAACTGCCATACCTCTAAACACGCAATATTTTGTTACGGAGACGAGACCCTTAATTATTATAGCTATAAATATAACAAGAATATTACGCGATTTATAATACCGGGGATGTTGCTAGGCGACGAGGTGAAACAGAGTCTCTTTGAACATCCAAGGGGGCTTAAATCGCATGTATTCGCGTTTTATTCAAAGCTTAATCGTATCATCAACTACAGCGATGTTAAAACAAATCAACAATTTTATCTGTCAATGTGTCAATTAGTTGACAGTTTGCACATTTTGATGTTATTATGGTTGTATTTAACGTTTTAAGTTCTAACTAATGAATTATAAGTATCTAACGTGTTATAAGTAACTAATGTATTATGTTGTTAATAATTATCAATAAATGTTGCATATTAATAATAACAGTTGATGATACAATTAAATAAATAAATTTATAATTATTACAGAGTATTGCAACTAGTATAATATTTGTGATAATGTTATGTTATAATTTAATAGTACCTATGCCGAAGTCTATAGGTACTTAATTTAAATAAATTTTGATTTAAAACTTCTTGCATAAATAATATTAATATTTACTTCTAGAAATGATTTATAATGAACAGTACTAGTTAATAAATTTTCATGGGAAACTAATGATTTATTTAGTTTTTGATTAACTTTATTTAACAAAACAAAGTATAAATTTTATGATTAAAAACTTTGCATGAGAAGCTTATTAATGAAAGTTTTAATTAAAAGTATAAATTAGTTGGAAATTAATCCGATGTTAAAATTTGCGCCCCTTTGAAATATATGGATTTTATTTCTTTTTAACGCGCTCGGTTGAGTATTTTATTAAACAATATATTGCCTTAGTGACATAAATATTTTATGTGAAAAATAAATATTTAACTGTTACTTAGAATCAATAAATTTAAATAATAATAAAAGACTGATATATATTTTAATTAATCAACAAGCTATACGAACATAATACATGTGAATAATAAAAAAGTCTTTATCAAACAATTTCTTGCTATAATGTTGGCCATAATGCAGGTTTAATAGAGCGTTAATGTTTATTAATTCCTCAAAATACATTAACAATGCTTTATCTTCCTATTTATATTGCATTATTTATGATTGATTAAATATATTACTCTGTTGAATTCATATTTCATATTATTTTTAAGGTTTCTCGCTATTATAATTATAGTCATGTTGCGCTATATTTATATATAGTTTGTTGTTTTCATTATTGTTATAATATAAAGAAATGTTTATATTATAACATATGCTGTGTTCATTGTAGAAAGAACATTTTTCAATCCATTTCTTTGCAACAAAAACAACTGTGAATATAAATCAATACATGTTATATTGAATTGCTATATTTAACTTCTTTATCTTCGACTAGGTATATTAAATGTTTAATTCATTTTACAAAATAAATTTCAGATGACAGCGATTAGAAATATATATATATATAGCTTGCTTCTTCGACCATATATAGAAATAGAAAAACAAGGCAAGCCTTTGTTGTGAAGCAAAACTAGCGCAGCGGTGTGAAGAGGACCTGCAGACACCTTGAAGTGTTGCAGTTTGCCTATTTTCATTCTCTGTTCCATGATAACAAACCAGAAGTTAGCAATGTGCAACACATTAACGTGTCCTGTCCTCTTTTCCCCGCCTATAGCTGCTGCTGCCCGCTACAGTACTTCTTGCCTTCACAACATTGTATACTACAGCATTGAGTGTTATCTGTCTATACTTATATATGGTCGAAGGTAGGTACGCTATTCTTAGCTGAATTGTGCTAACAGAAAGATCTGCACGCATTGGTCAAAAAAAGAAATTTTAAAACAAGTCACTAGAAAATAATGTTCCTATACAGAATGTTTTATCAATTATTTGAAGAAAATTATAAAGAATATCCTCAGGATCAGGTTCATTTTCATTAGTTTTGGCTATTTTGTGTTCAATAAATTGTGGTTAGTTATAGGAGAAGTTCTGTTTGCAAAAATAAAAATATAATTATTAGATATATTGGTCAATAAAGGTTCATTTGCAGCTATGAAAATAAGAAATATAATAGTTCTTTATGTATTAATGGTGTAAAGAAGCTTTTATAGCGTCAGCCGAGGGCTAAAAACACGTCAAGGACCATAAAAGCAAGATATACCCGTGGTCCTACCTATAACTTCATGCACGGTTGAACATTTTTAAATAAATTAATGAATTTATTATATTCTTAAATTACCAAAAATTACTAAATTCATGAACTGTTGTTAAGATATGAAAAAATTCCGAAAATAAACAAAAATCAAAATATCATAGTTAAATTAAACATTTACTTACAAGATAATTTATGTTAAATAAAAAATTGTACAACTAATTACTGAAAATGGTTTTTATAATATAGATTTTTTATGAGGAAAATTGAAAATCTAAACTTTTTGTAATTAATTTGACGTTTCTCTATGGCGAACTGCGCTATAAATTGATACAGGCCTATAAAGTGACGTTTATGTGAAAGAAATTCGTGTATAAATGTCAAATTATGATACGACCGTGGTCTTAGGACTCTTGTTCACAGTTTCGAAAATAAAACTCGCATTGTACGCAATTATGCAAACTACTTTTGAAATTAATTCCACATTTATAATCCATTTTATTTGATATTCTGATTTTCTAATAATTTCACAAAAGGTAGAAGACAGAACTATTTTTCTTTCGCCCTTTCTGATTGACTGAGACCTGTGACCTGAGACCCCTGATACTTATGTTTATGCTTATGTAAAATATTTGTTAATGTCTTAATGTTTATTTTTATTTCAGGCTGTTATGAACACTTTCGTAAGACTCTATTTGTTAGATTCTTATTTTTATTGTTATGCGTGCCTAATTTTATTATTATTTTCTATCTGTGAATGAATCTTTAGTTAAATTAGGTACTCCTAATTATTAACTCGAAAGCTAAAGATAAATTATTATATAATAACAATAACAAATGGTTTCGAGTTATAGTTTATTTTGCAAAATTTGTAAATATTTTAAACTAGGTATACCTATTTGCTTTATACCGAATATTATAGAGAAAAAAATCTGACGTGGCCGTTACAATACCTCTCGCCTTGACATTGAAGTATTATTATTTAACCTCGTATTTAACCAAATATTAAGCTTTAATTTAAATAAAATACACCGTATAACATTTGATATAATAATATAAAATAATCATACATTATATTATTTTAAAATGCATTATTCTATACATAATATCAATAATATCCTTGTTCTAGTGAATCAGCGTAAGTTCCTTATATTACATTCTACACCACACTCTACACATGCCCTACACCACAAAGAAACCTCCTTACCACAGACATCTGTTTATCTGTCACATTGACAATTTTATTTTTGTTTTAAATTTTATTTATATTTCGGGATTCACAAATCGTGGTAGGTAAAATTTTATATTTACAAAAATTATATTTCTTTATTGGTTAAAGATATAGAAACAAGTAAGATTAAATATTGTACAATGTAATTTCTTCTTTCATGTATGGTATGTCAAATTGTAACAATCGCATTATTTTATACAATTTTTGCAAAAAATGTTATAGTGCTACAAGAAAAGTACCATTTCCGGTTGGTGGATTTTTACCAAAATCTTTTCAGCTCTTCATTAACATATATAAATGTGTAATGCAAAATATTAGAATTTTATGTTCAGTAGAATTTGAGATAATGAACCGGGACGAAAGGCTATAGTAGGCGTACATACAGACTTTCATACACACACACACACACACACACAGACATCATCGTGAAAATAGTCAAAATAGGTTCTAAAGGTGCTAAAACGTGCTAATTGACAAAAATCTCGACATCGAATTTTTTCACGATCCCTATACCTCTCTAGGCGAGAGGTAAAAATGTCTTTACCCGAAAATATTCCTTCTTTTTATCTCTTTTTTTCTTGTCGTAAATATCAGTTAATGATTTCGTCAACTTTTCTAGTCAATCGACGGGACATATGTCGGTGTCTCTATATCTGCAGTTAATTTGATTTACACTAATTTGGTTTTGGTTTAAATATGGAAATTTTATTTTATGGAAAACGTTGTTAGACAAGCGTTTAGTGTCTCATAAACTAGATCGGAGAATTGGTTGTATCGAATTTCAGCCGCAAGAAGTTATAGGAAAGTAAGAAAAGAATATTGCTAAGAAAAAGATTGGAAGACTACTCTAAAGGCTGGTTTATAATGGATGTAACTGTTGACTTCTTCTGTGTTCTGTTAACATGAGCTATAGATATTTCTATGTTACGGTTCATAATGACACTGGATTTGACGTTTACCTATACTGTAACAGTAAGGTTCGCCAACTTTTAAGAAAACTTCCTAGAGTATCACTATATAAAAAGAGTATGGCCATGGGCGCTATATTTTAAACAAGTAGCCATGCTTTAAAACTCTAAAAAACTGTGGAATTAATTAATGTTTAACTGTTACGATATGATATCCAAAAATTAGTTCAGTATCTAACTTTAAAACTCTTTATGTATTACCAAACATATTATTTTATTCAAATACAATTTTACTGAAGTCAGCCATACTCCGTATAGAGCCACTCTGGTACATACTTCACTCTTTCCCAACAAATAGCAAGGAAGTTCTATTTGTTCTTTGTTTACTTTTTGATGAGTATTTTATATTTCGCTACAATATTTATTGTTATAAACATTGCAGATCCAATTATGTAACTTTCAACAAACGGATCCATCTGACAGATATAAGAAAGGTTATGTCGTCAAGTTAGCAGATTACTGAAATGATTATGAACCACACACTTCTCATTCACATCACACATCTTACAGAATACAGAAAAAGTAACCGATTACATCCATTATAAACCAGGCTTAACTCTACTGACCTAAATGAAGAAAATGATAAGATATGATCAAATCAATGATATGGGGAATAAATTACTAATCTGATAAGGGTAATTAACTTACTGTTTCACACGATTATAAATTGTTTTTTTAGATAAGTACATATTTCAAATGAAAGTTTCAAAGACTATTCCAAGATTAAGGTTATCATTTTACGACTGAAGAAATAAAAAATAAAATCAATATTTTATTTATTGCTTTCGATTTCAGTAGAATTTTTATTTTATAGGTAGGTAAATTGAAATAAACTCACACCCAACAAATTAAAACAATTACCGCCTACTTAAGAGTTAAGACAAATACATTTTTGGTAGATACGGATTGGTATTGGTGTCTCAAATATATTTTTTTAAATCTACTAATTAAATCTTTTTTGACATATTGATATAACTGCTTTATAACAAACGTTATAAAAACATAAATCTGGTGATGTAAATTTCTGCATATCAAACGCAAGGATATACCATGCATATTCAATACATTACAGTCATGTTTTTGTAAAATAAAGACACATTTTCAAAACAAGCAAAAGAGTACTTAAATGCAATTTTTAGTAGAAAGCAAATTTAAGTATCTTCTAATTAAATATATTTAAAAAAAATTAAGAATCCTGTATCTCTGATACAGCTAATGTCCATGTGGCACCTATGATTTTGTTTGATGTACGATAGAAAGTGTTTCATCGTACTAAAACCTGTCGTACTGGTGTAACATCTATATAAAAAAAAATATAAAAAACTTATAGTAAAATTTATTTATAATCATTTAAAAATGTCTCTAATATCAAAAAGTAAAAATAATGTGATGCCTTGTTCACACAAAGAAAGTTTTTCTTAAAAGGTTTCTTAAATAAAGTAAAACAAGCGCTAGGAGCTGTCATAAAAAAACTGTGAATACCGTTTACACGGGGAATTATTTTTATTAAATATATTTAGGATCACAAACTTTAATAAAATATAAAGAAATAATAAGTTTCCTCCACGGTTTCCCCGTATGACCAGTATTGACAGTGTTTTTATGACATTTCCTAGCACTTGTTTTACTTTCAAGAAACTTTTTATAATAACTTTCCTCGTGTGAACAGGGCATGAAGATATTTTGATCAGTAACTCAAAAACATCGTCGTAAAATGAGTAGAGGAAAAAATAATATACAAATAGTATTAAAAATGCTCCTTCTTGTATTCCTCTGCCGACGTCAATGATTCTAACATTTTGAAAGAGCTAATAGCTAATAGACGGACCTCTGTTATCAAATGTTGCAAATATACGACCTTAACAATTTATTGCAGACCAAATCAAAATAAAAAGCATTCTGATCTGCATCTACTTTTGTATTTCTCTAATTAATTAGAGTACCTGGATACTATGTTATGATATATTTCGATTTATTATGATTTAGTTATTTGTTTATTAATTTCATTGTTGTATAATTATTGTTATAGTTAAGTGTATCTGATTTCGTTTTGTTGTTGGTATTGTTATTGTACTGTTATACCCTCTGTAATTTATCCTGTAGAGTGGTTTATAAATAAATAAATAAAAAATGCCCCATGTATTTCCCTGCCGACGTTAAGAGCAGTATTTACACCCGTTCTATGACTTCAAAAAGTGTTACAGAAATAAAATCATATATCAGAATCTACATTTCATATAAACTTCATTCAAAAACTATTACAAACTTAAAGAATGTATCTATGTTCGTCCAGTGATAATTTGTTGTTTATTTTGTCTTAAATCGAAAAAAAATGAGAAATCTTTCATAAAAGTCTGTTTTCAACAACAATAATTAATATAATACAACTAAAAATTCAAAATTTCAACACTAGATGAACCTAGTTTAAACCTTAAACTAACTGTAAATATGTTTTTAAATACAAAAGTATGTAAATTACACGAAAATCTGTACTTAGAACGAAACCTCTGTAACATTGTAGTTCAAGCAAAAATGCAAGTAAACAGATAGGACTCTACTTCGCGAGCACAAAGTGTAAATACAACTCTTAATGGTTCTTACATTTTGAAAGAGCTAATAGCGAATAGACGGACCTCTGTTATCAAATGTTGCAACTATACGACCTTAACAATTTATTGCAGACCAAATCAAAATAAAAAGCATTCTAATCTGCATCTCGGTGCATAAAACAACTCATTCGATAAACAAATGCAGCAGATACTTCAAGGAAACAATCACTTTGTAAACAAATAACAATTGCCGCGTACTTAACCCACGTGTCATCCATGTTTATCCGTAAGAACAGAATGATATCATGCGCTTATCTCCAGCTATAAAACTGTCATAAAACCGAGATTTTACTGCCCGGTGTTCAGAGCTTTGTAAATAAACTTTTGTTTTTAAAGAACAAATGAATTATTGCCCCGGCAATCATGATATTTACGAAATTTCTGAATTATGAATTAGTATTAATAACAATCATTGGCCGCTGTATCACACCACACAGGTAGATTGAGGATAGAATGGAGAGGGGGTACCTCCCACCATTCAATTGAGAAGTGTTTATTGTGTCAATTAGGTCTTACTCATAATCAAAGAACAAAATATATTGCGTAAAATGTTCAATGGAACATGAAACGGTATGTACCTACATTCGGCAAAAAAAACGCACCACTTGACAATGCACCCAAAATTCCGAATTTTTGGACCGCCATAATTCGGCTGAATTTGGTCGAAAATGGATGAATCTTTGAGTTATTGAGTTCCGACAAGTTTCCTCTTTAAGATCATACAAGTTAATCTGACCCCAAGTTCATTTCACCCCTGCCACCTTCTTAAGAAAAAAAATGTTCTTGATGTCAAAAAATGTCAAACTTTGACAACTTGTACCGGGTGCAAAAAAATCGTGGAATCAATCCACTACTAAGGCGATAAAGTTCATTCATTTTAAACCATAATGGAGTTTGAAACGTTTCTTATACGTCACCAATAATTTCTCCCATTACTACTAGATTTATTCATACGAACATTGTGTGATGACTTGCGTGTTCTATCAAGTAAAAATGAACTACATACCTACTACATAAAATACAATACTCCTTATTTTATTGGGTGTGCAAATTGATAAATAAGATTTATAGGGTAATTAGAATAAATCAGTTTCTTCAATATTAAAATCTATTCCACTCTTTTCCCCACTACTACGGCTGCCTAAAACCAGCCCGAAACTCATACTTTGCCGCATCCTAGCTATGCAATGTAAAAGTGTTTTCGTTGCGAGTAAACTGTCAGATTGTTATTGACTTCGGGATAATGTTTTTATAAACATTTAATAGAGAAAGAATGGATCTACAGGTGCACCTTTTTAAAATTTTAAAAATTAATTTGTATCATGAGATATAACCATGAAAGTTTGCATAAATTGGAATTTTTTTCTCATGTACAATTTTGTAAGCAAAATTTTAAAAAGACACATCTGTATATCCATTCTTTCTCTATTAAATCCTTGTTGAAATAAAATTATACCATTCTTGTACTGGCTACAAAACACTCGCTACGTACATTTTATGCTTTAGGAGGTAGACGGGCCTCTTAAGTGCATTTTATACTGCACTTACCGATCTTGATTCTCAATACATTAAACACATTTTTACATAATTAGTCCAAACAACCCCTCTCCCAAACTCCCCGCTAACTTCACACTAAACTATCTCCACACAAAGCTACCCGTTGACGCGTAACGCTCATCGCTAAGCTCCAGGTTCTTACACAAGCTTTGAGCTTTGAGCTTTGTCAACATAACACAATATAGAATAGAGATGTAGAGGATACAGACTACAGAGATGTGGCGGGAATCCCTCGTATGTCAGTGAACATGTTAGGGATGATCACTTAATCAATGGAGAAGCCCCCCCCCCCCCCATCCAACACGCCTACCGACAGGCAGATGTTCCGGGTCGGGGGCTGGAGACCAGGGGTGGAATCAGGGATTTTTAATATTTTATGCTGTTTATGGTGAAATTTGAAATCTGATTTGGCCAACACAACATGACCTCTTCCCATTTTCTACTATTTTTATTTTAGTAATATAAGTAGGTAGGTACTTACTTTTATTATTAGGTACTATTATTAATGTTTATCATACCCATATAAATAATAAATGACATTTAATATTTTCAACTTGTTAAAAAGTCAAAAATTTGTTTGACTGTAACACTCAAATATTTTATCTTTTGTTTTTATACGTAAGCAGATAAATGAAACTTGTAAAAAAATTTAACCTCTTGTAATTGGAAACTGGTGCTAGATAGAAACAACGATTTTAATAAAAATAGTGGATAGTAACATTTAACATACATTGTTAATAAAAAAAAATCCTATTAATCCATAAATTATTTCAGAAACACTCTTCAGATCTTCAAGAAACTACCACTTCCGGTTGCACATCTAATGAGATCTAATTTAGGGTGTCAGAATATTATATACAAAATTTCAATTTTTTTATTCAGTGGTATTTGAGTTACCGTACCTCCAACATCCATCCACCCATACACACACACAGACATCATCGAGAAACTATCAAAATCGTGTTCTAGGGACCTCAAAACGTGCTTATCCATTGAAAACTAACAATCGAAATTTTAGTATGATTACAATACTTCTCTTACAGTACTGAGTGGCGAGAGGTAAAAAGGTAGACATCTCCTTACTATTTTATGATTCTAGAACCTATATTATACAAGACAGAAATATAGCTACGGTCCAAATAGCGAAACTAAACTAATTTTAAAACTTGATTCTGTCTCTACCAATCAAGTATCTAGCTACTTTAATTAATTGAATGAGAGTAGGTACCAATCTTGATCGACCTTTTATATTATAAAAACTGATGTGCAAACAAGTTCAATATTTTCATATAAGTATAGGGTTACTCATTTGGCTATAATCAATGATTTGCGCATGCGTCAGTTGTACAAAAACAGCGCTTATTTTAAATGCGTCGGACAAACCCAAGCGAACATGGCTTCGTCTATGATACAACGCTATGATAACAGACGAAAATCAAGTACCAGAAGCTGCTTTACAGTCATTAAAAGTCATTGGAGGTCATAGCACTACTCAGTTAAAAAGATGGTTACAATGTAGCAAGCTGCCCACAGGAGGGAAAATAGAAAATTTGATAGAAATTTATGCAAGTGAGGTTATTTTTTGTTTTTACCTTCCGCTTACCTGTAAAGGAAGGTATTGGAATCATGCAAAAAATCGGGTAGTGAGTTTTTAATGGATGAGCACGAATTAGGGGCCTTACAACTCATTTTTGATAGTTCCACGATGATGTCTGTATGTATGTGTGTGTGTGTGCGTGTGTGTGTATGTGTGTGGTCCGGGCCGATGCCGTCTGTCGCATAACTCAAATAGGAATTACCCAAAAAATTTGATATTTGGTATTTTACAATTGTATACGAATAGGAAGAGCTCATTAAATTTTGGTACAAATATCTTCACCGGAAGTGATATTTTTTGAAGATTGAAAAGATTAAGTGTCAAAAATTTCTATAAATTTGGATAAATATAGTATTTATTTGTAATAAGAATAAGAGGAAAAGTTATTTGCAATTTACGTTATAAAAAAATTGTCTTTATCTGGTAGCATTAAAGAACTGCAGTAAAATTTAAAAAATAAATTTATCAAATAAAACGTTGAAATCTTGTAATCCATGTTCGGTTGATTTTTGTTTCTGCATAAAAAATATTGACAGGTGAGACGGGTGACAAGTTGACATACTAGCGCTATATAAGTCCTAAGTAAGATATTAAATGTATAGTAATTGAACGGAGGATGGCTTCAACACAGCAGAGTTTTCCTGTGAATGAATCTTTTTATATACAGGTGATGCAAATTTCTGTGTTTGAATATTTCAGATTTTTACTTCCTTGTACGAAGTAAGGAAGTATTGTAATCGCGAAAAATTTCGGTTCTCAGATTTTGACGGAAATATCCGTTTTGACCTTTTCTGAATCCATTATGACTAGTTTCGACGTGACGTCTGTACGTACGTACGTACGTACGTACGGACGTATATGTGTCGCATAACTCAAATACGGTTAGACGTAGAAAGTTGAAATTTTGTATTTAGGACTGTTATAGCATCTAGTTGTGCACCTCCTATTTTTGGTTTCAGTCTACAAACCGGAAGTAGTACTTTTTAAAAATATTTCGATAAATATTTAATTTTAGACAATTTTTTTTATTTTAAATGAAAGATTATGTGATTATTACCTACAATCGGTATTTTATAAATATTTTTGTATCTGCTATCATTTAAAAATAATTAAAGTATATATTTTTAATTTATAGTATTTCGGTATCTTGTAGTCCATGATCGATTAACATTTGTTACTACGTAAAATTTAAATGATTATGACATGACAGTGACAATACTAAAATATGCTTTATATCTTCTTCTGCAGTTTAAATCAAATGACTAAAATATATTTGTGAGTATACTAGTATAATAAGTTAAAAGAATTTTTAATATTATTTTACATTTTAGTTATTAAGAAAAGTATGAACACACAAGGCGTACAAGGAAGTCATGTGGTGTCCACGTCAGATTTTTATTTGTATATTTTAAATGGGCACCGGATTGCACGTATACATTTCTGTTTAAAGTCTAGATATGGCGGAAGGTTGTGTGATGGCCACGTCAGATTTTATATTTTTGTTTTCAACAACATTTGAAGGACAAAAGTGGGCATTTAAACTTATAATACTAATATTGTTCCTTACGTTAATAGACAGTGGAACCAGGTGGCCCTAGCAGCGAAAGAAAATAATATCAACAATAATTATTATTGTGATAACGTATGTAGTTCAGATTCCACCGTTTCCAATAACTGGTTGGAATATATTTCCAAGCAAAAACATTCGAAAAAAATTATTTATGGGATTATTTACCAGCACTTGATAGAATCGGATGTCATTACAGGCTATTAGTGGATAATGAAGTTTGAAGATTATGACTTATGACTGGTCACCTGTCACAATTGACGTTTGTACGGCGTACGACTATAAGGTTACGCATGCGCAACAAGCATATTTTTAGATATGGATATAAAAACCCAGATACTACACTTTTCTTTGTGGATAATTTTAAAATTCCAACACATTTATATTATATTTCTACCTAATAATACCATACCATACCTTGCTTCATCACGAAAAATACTTTTATTTTGCTCAAAAGTATTTTGAATTACAATAATTGTGAATTTTATAAAATCGTACACAAATTCTTCATAAGAGTCTACGTTAAAATTTGACAGGGTTGTCCGACATATATTTCCCGCCATGAGAAAAGATAACGTATGCGCCATAAACATTTTTCGAGATGAATAGTCCTATTAATTTAAATCACCTAGCTAAGCTCTCATTATCCCCCTTTTTCAGAAATTCCAGCCTACGCCGCTGACAGAGACAGTTAATTAGCAAAATACCTAAATAATTTTAAAATAACTAGTTCTGAATTCAGATGACTACCATTATAGTATAACGGTTAAAAACAGGTTCAATTCGTAATATGGCAGTATTTCTTAATAGTTCTTATCATGATACTTGTCTTTTTCATAAAAAGTTAAATCTAACCTTATTCTCAGAGTTCAACAACTGCTTGGATCCAGCAAATTGACGTCTCCATAAGAAAGTTTGTTCCACATCAACGTAAAACAGTTCGACACAAGATATTCACACATTATATCAGTCATGTTTCCCAAATTTTAATAAAACAATGTTTAAAAATCACTAAAACGGCACAAAAACGATGCGAATATTACGAACTCTCAGACTCAACTAAACAAAATTGATGGATGTAAACAAGTTGAATTTGGCTTGCTGATCACGACGCGAGATAAAACAATACTTCATTTAAAAGAATGAAAATGTTCTCAATGCTCAGGTTCGGATATTCAAATATTATTTATTTTCAAATAATTATTTATGACTGTAGGGATAACTCACTCAATTCTTCACCAATAAGGACGAAATTTTCAGCTCTGAAAAGGAAATTGATAGGGCTTTGTGACAATCGAGTCGAACAACCCCCTTAAGATAGGATTTTTTGGAGATACAAGCCTTCAAACTTTGAGATTTTTCATTGCTCAAACATGACATCACATAAAGCGATTTTTCAGGGGGTCGGGGGGAGCGAATCTCTTCGCGTTTTTTGGAGAACGTAGAGGAGCAATGTATCTCCAGAGGGAATTTCCAGATTTTGGTTAACACGTCCCTGAAAGAAATGCCCCACATTTTAAAAACAGGCATTTTCTTGGTTCGGCCAAGTGGCTCGATTTTTTTTGAGCAGTGTATTTGACTCTGATTAACCTTGAAGATGGTCATTGCATGACCGAAACGTCGGTTTAAATCAAAAATATATTATTTGACTGCAGCTTCAATGATTTTTCTTTATTTCAATTAATTCATTTCCATTAGGATTTAATTTTATATTAATTTAATTTATTCAATTCAGAACAGTGCCCTGCCTTTTCATAAAACATTCCCCGCTTCCAATTCTCCCTGACTCCCCCCCTGCGGGATATCCAGTAACAATTGTCACACATATGTATGTATGAAATGATATAAACACCCATACACAGTTTAGCTATACAATATGTGGAGGTCACATTAGGGTGCAGCGGAAGATTTATGATCTAAGCGCGCGTTGGATTGCACCCCCCACCCCACAGTAGCCGTACAACTTCATGGCTTGCTTTGATCGTATATTATGTGATGTGTGATCTCAATTTTGCATGTAAGGGTGGATTTGAAAGTTGAGCGGTTAATATTACAATATTTGGAAGGGGTTGAACGCTAGAATATTGAATTATTGTATTAGGAAATATTATAATTTCAATTGTACCTATTAATTTGAACATTATTACTTCCAAGCATAGTATGGGGTTTTGTTTTATTTTTACTACGATTTTAACCGATTGTAGAATTTTCTTTCCGTATTAAGAGGCCCGTCTACCTCTTAAAATCCAGCATAAAATGTACTAACGTAACGAGTGTTTTGTGGTCAGTATAAGAATGGTAAAATTTAATTCCAACAAGGATACCGAAATACTAAATTATAAGTATATACTTTAAATATTCTTAAATGATAGCAGATACAGAAAAATTAATAAAATACCGGTTGTAGATAAATAATCACATAATCTTTTCATTTCAAAAAATATAAAAATTTGTCTAAATTAATTATCTATCGAAATATTTTTTAAAAAGTACGAATTCAGAATTTACTAGGCTCTTAAGATTCGTATTAAAATCTTAAATTTAAATTTTTTGAAACTTTTTGAGTTACAGAAAACGAAATAAATGTTACATACAACCTAACACACATGCACACACAGAGACATCATCTCGAATATATAATTCATGTGTCAAGTGACACATATTTGACTAATTTGATTGGCTAAAATAGGGCAGTAAGAGGCTATCAAATCGGTGATATTTTTATCACCGCTGTTACATGTCAACTGTTTCTGTCAATTAATTTCCTACTGTCAGTTCCATATTTAAATATTGCTGTTTGTCAAAAATAAGACTTAAATTGAATGAACCTGATTGTATTCGGTGGGGAAATGTCAGTGAAGACAAAATTGAGAAAGGTAAACAGAATTTAAAACGTTTTTGATAGCTATTGAAAAAATATAACCAAACATTTTGGACTCATTCATTATATATTCTCCCCAAATATAACTCGGGCTATGATTAATCATAGGTGATAGCATTCGTTAGTCTTCAGAAAATTGAATTCGTGCTGCGCACTCGGTCAATTTTCATCGACTAACTCATGCTATCACCGATGATAATCATAGCACTAGTTATATTACCCCCGAAAATACTTTATTCGTATTCTATGGATCCTAAAACGTGCTTATCTCTTAAAATCTCACACTCGAAAATTTTGACCCATCACAATATCTCCCTTATATAATATGAGGCGGGAGATAAAAACGTGATAGATAATGTATGTAGTAAAAATTGTTTTACTATTGGCATTGAGAACGGGTGAAGAAAGACCTCGCAAATTAAAACAATTAATGAGACCCTTAATTTAACTCAAAACCTTTAAATCAAACTCCTTCTTATCTGCCCGATAACATCTCCTCCATTACCACTAAGTACAAAACCTCGAACCAGCCACAAACACTTTACCATTGCCTAATCGCTGGCACCTCCGAGGATCGGTTAACTCCGCCACACTTCGGCAGCAATTACGGTCACGTGATGGTGCGTGCGAAGCGCTCCTAACGGCCCCTGGAGGAACTAACTGCCGAGACTTCAATCAACCGCTCGTAATTGTGTTAATTTAATATTCACGCGGTTGGCGCTGGAATAGGCGAAACAGAGGCAAGTGAATAAGAAAGAGTTGGATCGAGAGGAAGTTGATGAAGTTTGAGGAATTAGTTCCGGTGGTGAGGTTGTTTACTATTAGGTGGAGACGAAGGAAATTATCTGTGTTTTCGTTCTACTTTTGTGTGAATATTTGAGATAAAAGTTCTAATAAACCAGTTTGTTTATTTATTGGTAACCATTCAACAGGATTTACTTTCGATTTTTATGTTTTTAAATCCTTTATTATTAACTTCATCCTCTTGTACGTACGTACGGCAAAAAAACAAAAGTAAAAAATGACCCACTTCCCGGAATCCTATCGAGATGAAATTTCGCAAATAGAGTTTTGTCACCTAACAATGCACTTTGGCAAAATTTCAGATTATCCGCCATCTTGAAACTAAATGGCGGCTAGCTATCTGAAAATGTACTGCACCGATTGCGGTCAAATTTGGTACAGTAATAGCCATAGATCTAACTTATGATATAGATTTATATTAAAATGTCAGTCCGCCATCTTTAAACAAAATGGCGGACAGTTATCTCAAAATGTACTGTAACTATTGCGTTCAAATTTGGTACAGTAATAGCTAAGAATCTGTCTTGAAACATAACATAGGTATATTAAAATGTTAGTCCGCCATCTTGAAACAAAATGGCAGCTAGCTATCTCAAAATGTACTGCACCGATCTGGTTCAAATTTAGTACAGTAACAGCTACAGATCTAATTTAATATATAGGCATATAACAATGTCAGTCCACCATCAAAAACTGGGCTGTAAAAATTAGTACCGGAAAAGTGTTTACGCGGTGAAAAACAAAACAAAAATCTGTGCACAAGAAATTTAAATAAATGTCAATCGAGTTTCATAAAAGGATTTATAGTGAAAAACTTTGTTTTTACGGGTTCGTTTTTTATATGTTAATTTATACATTAAAATATTAGACTCGTATTTTGTCTTTTTGCCAAAAAGATGCTAATATGTCAGAAAAAAATTATAAAGTTTTAAAAAATAGGTGCCGCGATAAACGATGCTGTGAACATACGTTCAACGCGCTGACAAGGATCGATACGTTGGTCTTACCTTACACAGTCAACATCTTGTCAACATGAACAGAAAAATCTGACGTGGCCGTTACAATACCTCTCGCCTTGACATTGAAGTATTATTATTTAACCTCGTATTGAACCAAATATTAAGCTTTAATTTAAATAAAATACAACAACACCGTATAACATTTGATATAATAATATAAAATAATCATACATTATATTATTTTAAAATGCATAATGGACTTATAATAATTATGTAGGTAAATAAATAATATATTTCACAAATTTAATCAGCTCTTAGTTTAATATATTATTTTATTTTATAAATACCATATTTACATAATACTATGTCCATTTAATATCTATACTATATCCAACATTTCAAAATTCTACACCACACTCTACACATGCCCTACACCACAGAGAAACCTCCTTGCCACAGACATCTGTTTATCTGTCACATTGACAATTTTGTTTTTGTTTTAAATTTTATTTCTATTTCGGGATTCACAAATCGTGGTAGGTAAAATTATATATTTAAAAAAATTATATTTCTTTATTTGTTAAAGATATAAAAACAAGTAAGATTAAATATTGTACAATGTAATTTCTTCTTTTATATGTGGTATGTCAAATTATAACAATCGCATTATTTTATACAATTTTTGCAAAAAATGTTATAGTGTTTAAGAAAAATACCATTTCCGGTTAGTGGATTTTTACCAAAATCTTTTCAGCTATTCATTAACACATATAAATGTATAATGCAATATATTAGAATTTTATGTTCAGTAGAATTTGAGATAATGAACCGGGACGAAAGGCTATAGTAGGCGCACATACAGACTTTCATACATACACACAGACACACACACACACACAGACATCATCGTGAAAATAGTCAAAATAGGTTCTAAAGGTGCTAAAACGTGCTTATTGACAAAAATCTCGACATCGAATTTTTTCACGATCCCTATACCTCTCTAGGCGAGAGGTAAAAATATAACCAAACTGTTTTATGAAACAAACGTGAAGTTTAATCATTTTTACCTTGCGCTATACCTGTAAAGGAAGGTATGGAAGCATGCTAAAAATCGAGTAGTGAGTTTTTAGTGGATGAGCACGAATTAGGGTCCTTACAACTCAGTTTTGATAGTTTCATGATGATGTCTGTATGTATGTGTGTGTGTGTGTGTGTATCAATGTGGTCAAGACCGATGTGTAAGTCGGATAACTCAAATACGAATTACCCAAAAACATTGATATTTAGTATTTTACATTTAGAAATAGAAATTGGAAGAGCTCATTAGATTTTGGTACAAATATCTTCACCAGAAGTGACATTTTTTGAAGATTGAAAAGGTTAATAGTCAAAAATTTCTACCTATAAACTTGGATAAATATAGTAATTATTTGTAATAAGAATAAGAGGAAAAGTTACTTGCAACTTACGTTATAAAAAATTGTCTTTATCTGGTAGAATTAAAGAACTCTTGTAATCCATGATTGGTTGATTTTTGTTTCTGCGTAAAAAATATTGACAGGTGAGACGGGTGACACGTTGGCATACTAACGCCATATAAGTCATAAGTATTATATTAAATGTAGTAATTGAACGGAGGATGGCTTCAACACAGAAGAGTATTCCTGTGAACGAATCTCTTGATTCAGGTATGTTTGAATATTATATATTTTTATTTGTATATATTTGAAATGGGCACCGGATTGTACCTACGTATACATTTATATATAGTTTATAAGGCTAGATATGGCAGGAGGTTGTGTGCTGGCCACATCAGGTTTTAAAAGTTAGTAGTTTTAAGTTCGTTAATGAGCTTTATACAATCAGTGGTACAAACTGAATTAATTATTTTTCTTTTAAATTAGTACTTAAATTATTATTATTTTTATGACTATTATTATTACTTTGACATTGATGTTTGACACTTTGACACCGCCTGCGTTAAATGCAGCGATCTGTTCGCCATTCAGTTTTTTTCGAAATGTTTTATTAACACAAAAATTTCACATGAAATTATAAACTAAAGCCGTATTCATAGCGTTACTTTATTATAAATTACAATTTACAAGCAGATACGGAATATTATTGAATAATTAACGTTTTAATTTGGTCATTTTTGTATTGTTTTCCAAAAGTACAAGGTGCGAAAATGCTTTTTAATAGACAATTTAAAATTTAATTACCTAATTACAGCTTTTCTTGTAATATTTTTGCAATTTCAATCTTTTGTTTAAGTTTTATATGAATCTAAAAACTGGCTATTTCACTTTTAATACCATAAGTAGTCGTAGTTATGTCGATTATTTTTCTGGTAGTATTAGGAATGTTCCTTGTGCTTGGATATGAATATTCTGCATTTTATTGGTCTTTTTTGATACGATGACACATGATTTGAATAATCGTAATGTAATATTGGAACATTGTATCATAAAACAAAAAAATCTGCTGTGGCCAGTACACGACCTCTCGCCTAATTCTGCTTATTCTATTAATCTCGAGATTAATCTAATAAATAGTTTTACTTACATTTTAATAGTTTCATGTTCATGTAAGATGTAAACGATAATGTAAACCAAGATGCAAGCAAAAGATGTCAACTGTACTGTCACTGTCATAATCATTCAAATTTTATGTAGAAACAAATTTCAAATCATGGACAACAAGATACAATATTAATTGTACTTTATTTTATTGTTAAATACTACCAGATTCAGCAAATTGTATTTATAATTAACTGTACCCATAGATAATTATATTTTCTTTTATTTTTAATTGCAAAAATTGTCATAAATAAATAATGTAACAATATATTTAAGGAAAACTTTATCAAGCTTCAAAAAGTACTACTTCCGGTTTGCGGATTTCTACCAAAATGTTATCCGGTGTTAAGATTCTTATTAAAACCTTAAATATGAAATTTGGTTTTTAAAGGTTTGATACTTTTTCAGTTATCGTGGACGAAAAATCGCCAGTCCATACATTCATACAAACACACACACACACATACACACACACAGACATCATCATGAAAATAGTAAATTCGTATTCTAGAGACCCTGAAACGTGCTTATCCACCAAAAACTCATACTCGAAAATTTTGACCCATTACAATACCTCTCTTATAGAATATGAGGCGAGAGGTAAAAATGCGTGTTTATTTATGTTTTTCACTACCGGGACTGTTTTTAGGAACTAAGTTTCTTAATTTGAGCCCAAGGGATTATTTTTCATATTTAATCCCGTTGTCAAGGAATTGAATTTAATCCCGTTGTCAAGTAAATATGTGCTATTTGTTACAGAGTATCTATGGTAAGAATATAAATATTTGTCATAAAATTTACTGTCAAAATTGCAAAATATGTATTCTTTTAAACTATTTTGCATTCATTTGAGGATGAAGTGCAAAAATAGCGTATATACCACAGGACCAAAGTATCTTTAATCCTATATTATTTTATGCCGAATAGCATATTAAAAAATCAAAAATTACCAAAATACCCTATTATAAAAATATTTTTTGTACTCATCACCTTGGAAATGACATATTAAACACGCAATTGACAATCGGAAATGTCAATTTCCCAGTGCAGTCAATCAGGAAAAATGCAAAGAACACTGGCTTTTCTAGACATTTCAGAGTAAAATCATCTTAAAAATAATAAAATGTTGTTTACAAAGTGTTACTTCCGGGAATTATAATTAGTGAAGATCACCTAACACCGCCAATATTTAAAAATAAAACTTGTGTGCAGCGCGCCATCTGTCGGTAGTAGTGAGTACAAAAAGCATCATATCCTCAAATTTAATGACAAGACTACAACTATAGTCCGGTAACTTTGTCATGGTTATAATGGGCCTAAGTTGCATCAAGTGGTGGTAGTAGGTTTCTATTTTTTTTCTTGTATAGGATGTGACTGAGATACAAAATCCAAGTTTTCGACCTCGGCAACCCTCCGGAACACTTTTGAATATCTCAAAAACTGCTAAATTTTTGCACTTTTTTCGGTTTCTTACCATTTTGACTATGAAGGAGCACGATTTCGACAAAAACCATTATATACATTTTTAAACTAGATTAAATTGTCTACAATCTAAGACCAGAATGGGCTCGGTAGTCCTAATAGTTTCCGAGATACAGCTTTTCAAAGTTTGGCAAAATATACAGATTTGAAACACCAACCGTTTCTCTCTACAAAAATTTTACTATATTCTCTCGCGGAAGAACTTTAAATTTCAGCTCAAGAAAGACCATTGAAAATTTTTGACAGAATGTGTCTTATAGAAAAAAGTACGAGGAATACAGTGCTGCAAACCGGAAGTCAATATCATTATTCGTTCAGATATTATAGTTAATTAAACACAATAAACAAAAGAATAAACAAAATTTTTACTATATTCTCTCGGGGAAAAACTTTAAATTTCAGCTCAACCAAGACCACTGAAATTTTTTGGCACAATGTATCTTATAGAAAAAAGTCCGAGGAATTCAATGCTGCAAACCGGAAGTCAATATCATTATTCGTTCAGATAATATAGTTGATTAAAAACAATGAACAAAAGAGTAAACATAAATTTTACTAAATTATCTCGCGGAAAAACTTTAAATTTCAGCTTAAGGAAAACCACTGAAATTTTTTGACAGAATGTATCTTATAGAAAAAAGTACGAGGAATTCAGTGCTTCAAACCGGAAGTCAATATCATTATTCGTTCAGATATTATAGTTAGTTTTTCCCCGAGAGAATATAGTAAAAATTTTGTTTATTCTTTTGTATATTGTGTTTAATTAACTATAATATCTGAACGAATAATGATATTGACTTCCGGTTTGCAGCACTGAATTCCTCGTACTTTTTTCTATAAGATACATTCTGTCAAAAAATTTCAGTGGCCTTGGTTGAGCTGAAATTTAAAGTTTTTCCCCGAGAGAATATAGTAAAAATTTTGTTTATTCTTTTGTTTATTGTGTTTAATTAACTATAATATCTGAACGAATAATGATATTGACTTCCGGTTTGCAGCACTGAATTCCTCGTACTTTTTTCTATAAGTTACATTCTGTCAAAAATTTTCAATGGTCTTCCTTGAGCTGAAATTTAAAGTTCTTCCGCGAGAGAATATAGTAAAATTTTTGTAGAAGAGAAACGGTTGGTGTTTTAAATCTGTATATTTTGCCAAACTTTGAAATCTGTATCTCGGAAACTATTAGGGCTACCGAGCCCATTCTGCTTTTAGATTGTAGACAATTTAATCTAGTTTAAAAATGTATAGAATGGTTTTTGTCGAAATCGTGCTCCTTCATAGTCAAAATGGTAAGAATCCTAAAAAAGTGCAAAAATTTAGCAGTTTTTGAGATATTCAAAAGTGTTCCGGAGGGTTGCCGAGGTCGAAAACTTGGATTTTGCATCTCAGTCACATCCTATACAAGAAAAAAAATAGAAACCTACTACCACCACTTGATGCAACTTACGATGTACTAAGTTACTGGACTACTACAACTTGAATGTATTATGTATTTGATTATAGTTTTATTCGTTACAAAAAAACATTGTACAAACCTCTTGCGGGAAGACCCATCCCAGCATTCGCGTAAATAAAAATATAAAAAAAACCGCTCATGTGGGATGAAAATCTTCCCGCATTTGGTTCGTAAATAACTATAAATTCATTATTAATAAGTATAATATAGGGCACAGTTGCGCGAGGCGCATGTAAACGAATGAACATATTTTTTAATCTATGTGAGATAAGCAGGCAGTTCTATTAATTTACAAATCTTGTGCTAATCGCCACTGGTCAACATAAATAAGAATTCCGTGCAGGGAGGAAATGAATTTGGCTGAGTTCCGGAATAATAACGAAAGCATAACTCATTTTTAATATCATTCACTCATTTTTATGAAGAGGCACGAAAAGTTTTTCTTTTATGTTACATTGACTAGAAATGAGAAATTAAAACCAAGCGCCATAGCTTAGGTTATTATAAACCAGGGGCGGATCTAGCTCTTTTTCGTAGAGAGCTGATTGTTGTATAATGACGTCAAAAATATATTTCTAATTCACAGAAACATTATCGTTTAATTTATAATATTTTATGCTCAATTTATGTATTATGTTGTTTATTTAAACCATTTTATATTGCGTCAAATTGACTGCCATTTTTCCAGTAATTTTTACTTCCTTGTACACGGAGTAAAGGAAGTATTGTAATCGCGAAAAATTTAGTTCTCAGATTTTGATGGAAATATCCGTTTTGATCTTTTCTGAATCCATTATGACTAGTTTCGTCGTGACGTCTGTACGTACGTACGAACGGACGTACGGACGTATGTGTGTCGCATAACTCAAATACGGTTAGACGTAGAAAGTTGAATTTTGTATTTAGGACTGTTATAGCATCTAGTTGTGCACCTCCTATTTTTGGTTTCAATCTATAAACCGGAACTTTTTTCAAATATTTCGATAAATATTTAATTTAAGAAAATTTTTTTATTTGAAATGAAAGATTATGTGATTATTACCTACAATCGGTATTTTATAAATATTTTTGTATCTGCTATCATTTAAGAATAATTAAAGTATATATTTATAATTTAGTATTTCGGTATCTTGTAGTCCATGATCGATTAACATTTGTTACTACGTAAAATTTAAATGATTATGACATGACAGTGACAATGGCAGTGACAATAGTAAAATATCGTTTATATCTTCTTCTGCAGTTTAAATAAAATGACAAAAATATATTTGTGAGTATAGTTAGTAGCAGTTGTAGTAGTAGGTACTTATATATTAATATATTTGTATAATATAATTCTACATTTTAGTTATTAAGAAAAGTATGAACAGTTTAATAGACGTACAAGGAAGTCATGTGGGGTCCACGTCAGATTTTTTTTCAAATAACAGTAACAAAATAAAGTAAAAAGTCTCTTATAACACTAAACTAATGTCAAACAAACCTGAACCTAGAAACACAAAAATATACATTTTTAAATCAAATAAAATGAAGCAAGATAGGATATAATGGCCGTTTTACACTACGCTAAATATTAAACAAGAAATTGTGCAACAAATTTATCAATATCTTGAGCAATAAATTGCTTTGTTTTTTATTTTATATACCTACCTACAATATTTAGTTTGTGATTCTGCGCAATTCGCATATAATAATAATTTGACAGCCGCGCTTATCTATTTTTTTTTTTTAATCCTTTATATTAACTTCACCGTCATGCGTATACGTACGGCAAAAAAATAAAAGTCAAAAATGACCCACTTCCCGAGATCCTATCGAGCTGAAATTTTGGAAATAGACTTTTGTCACCTAACAATGCACTTTGGCACAAGAAAAAATCTGATGTGGCCAGCACAAGACTTCCCGCCATACTCATTTCCCCATATCCAATCAATCTGAAATTTGGTACATAGATTCGTTGTGACCAAACATTTACTTTGGCACAAGAAAAAATCTGATGTGGCCACCACAAGACCTCCCGCCATACCCTACGCTTTTTAACTCTGAAATTTGGTACATAGGCTCGTGACCAAACATTTACTTTGGCACAAGAAAAAATCTGATTTGGCCAGCACAAGACCTCCCGCCATACCCTACTCTTTTTAACTCTTTCTTGAAACACACTATCTAAAAAAGAGTTACAATGAAAACAAAAATATTAATTAATATCGATCGAGTCTCATATATAAAGGATTTATAGTCATTTTTTCAGACAATTTACGAAGCAAAGCAATATTTCACACAATTTGCTGGTTGATACTACATAATTTAGATTGTTTCAAAAATTGAACAATATCTTGTTCAAGATTTAGTGTAATGTAAAACGGGCTTAAGCCTCAACTTTATGTTAACAACTAAGAAGTATTATCTTCCAAATACCAAAACGGTAAAATTTAAGCTAAACCTGTGAATATATTTTTATTTTTTAATTAGTTACTGCAGGAAAAGAACTATACATTATAATCGTTCTAAATTCAAAAGATTCATTGCAATTTATAATTATATGCGTACCAAAACCATATCATTCAAAGATTGAAAAACAGTTTTGAAAGTAGTATTTTGAAAATACAGCGTTTGCATTGTTTTCTTTTATGGGTAGTATTTTTGATTAACCGTTTTCAAACAAATTTAAAAACAATGCAAGGTATTCTGAGTAGTTTGTTATCACGTGTTAAATTTTTTATACTTATTTGTTTGAAACACTTTTCCAAACTCCTGATAGGCAGAAACAAGCCGACTAATTGACAACCATATCACATTATCGAATCATAATTATAAAAATTATTAGAAATCAGTTTCATTCTCTTGAAAAAAACATACAATTATATGGTCTGTTTCACCTTAATTGTATGTATCGTTATTAAGATATAATTTTACAAGGAACAAAAGTTGAGGAATAAAAAAGTACATTAAAGAACGAGTACTATAAAACATGTTCTTTCCTACGCGTCAAAATTTAGAAAAATGGACCTGAAGGTGAATAATTATCTAGAGGACAAATTCCAAAAAGTCTTATAAAATAATTTTTACCTTCCGCTTACCTGCAAAGGAAGGTAATTGGAATCATGCAAAAAATCGGATTGTGAGTTTTAAGCGAATGAGCACGAATTAGGATCCTTACAATTCATTTTTGATAGTTTCTCGATGATGTCTGTATGTATGTGTGTGCGCGTGTGTGTGTATGTGTGTGGTCCGGGCCGATGCCGTATGGGGCATAACTCAAATACGAATTACCCAAAAAATGATACTTGGTATTTAACATTTGTATATAAATTGGAAGAGCTCATTAGATTTTGGTACAAATATCTTCATCGGAAGTGATATTTTTTGAAGATTGAAAAGGTTAATTGTCAAAATTCTATATAAATTTGGAAAAATATAGTATTTATTTGTAATAAGTATAAGAGACAAAGTTATTTGCAACTTACGTTATAAAAAAATTGTCTATATCTGGTAGCATTAAAGAACTGCAGTAAACGTTGAAATCTTGTAATCCATGTTCGGTTGATTTTTGTTTCTGCGTAAAAGATATTGACAGGTGAGACGGGTGAGAAATTGACATAGGTACTAATGCCATATAAGTCATAAGTAAGATATTAAATGTAGTAATTGAACGGAGGATGACTTTTCCTGCAAACGAATCTTTTGATTCAGGTGATGCAAATTTCTGTGTTTGAATATTTTAGATTTTTATATTTTAAAGGGACATCGGATTGTATACGTGTACATTTATGTTTATAAGTCTAGATATGGCGGAAGGTTGTGTGCAGGTCACTTCAGATTTTTTCTATTGGGATGATAGCACCGTCAGAAAGTGCTTACCGAAAAGCTTCAAATACCTATGTCGATTTTCACTGGAAGATTCTGACTGTGTTATCATCTCAGATTTATTGAATTTTTTAAAATTAATTTTTAAAAGCAAGATAATAGATATTTATACACCAAGTGAGATACATGAATGTATATATTCAATAGAAGAAAGTAATAATTTCTTCGAGTGAATAAATATTCTTATCTCACGTGATTTATGCAATATATTATTAAATTTTGACGAAATAATTTCAAATATATGAATAATAAATTTATTTTGACATAACAAAAAAATCAAATAGTCAGTGACAAGTTGTCATTATTTTTATACATTTTTGACGAATATGATAGTTTTTTTGTCCCCTTTTCTTTCATTTCTATTGCAAATTATATATATTTTCAGGTACCTATTCTTAGAATCTAGAAACTCTAATGATTCTATTGATATATTATTTGTACCTATTGTTTGTTCCTATTTGCAGACATTTACGAGTATGCAGATAAAGAGCATAAAAATGACCATCTGAAAACGGTTTCGAGCGCGACTTTAGATGTAAACCGAAAGTACGTTTGGTTTATGTAAGAAAAAGATAATTCATATTCACTTTTCCATCTTTTATCGTCTTTGAGAAGCCATACATTACTTTAATCTTAACCACCAACAGTTGTTTATATTCAACAAAAACGTTAGATAATTTAACTACATTAAAGAGTACAGTAATAATACTTCTTTTATAAAAACCTGGCTCTCTCTCCACGATTTACGATCCTCGTTCTCAATCCACTTGTAACACAACCCTCCTTGTACAGAATCCATTACAACACAGAGATTCCTCTTAGAGAATAGTTCACATTACTACCGCAGCGACGAAAGTGGCGCTCAGTGCTTTATCTAGTAGTAACGCAGTAACGAGCCGGTAAGAGACATACCATGTTGATGTCACTTGGGAGCTGAGATCTCTGCTCTTGAGCGAGACAATTTGATAATTAATTGGGAGGAATGTACTTTGGGAAGATAATAGCGGGCCTGTTACTTAAGGCGATGGGTTTGGGCCCTGGCAATGATGTTTAATAAATTTAAAAGAAAATGCATTTTCACGAAAGTAAATTTTTCGGCGATTGACATTAAAAGTGCTGTTTTGCAAAGTGTCACTTTTGCTGCCTAGGCAGCAAAAATAGTAAAAAAAGTCTAGGCAGCAAAAGTAATTGTTACTATGGTAAATCAACAAACTTGACATTTATAAAATTCATCAACATACCTAACCATTTTTATTTTTTCATAGCAACTGTCAACATATACTCATAGCAACATAATTTGATTGCGATACCTATCAATATATTTAAAATAATCACTAAATTAATATTAATTAATAACAATCGCCGAAAAAAGAATGTGTTTAACATGGCAAAAAACAGATTTGCTGCCTAAGCTAGATTCATAGCCTCGGCTGTCGGCTGCGCCTCGTCTATGAAACTCTCGCCGCGGCAGCAAATCTAATATTTTTTTGCCTAGTTAAACAAATAACTATTTTGAAGACCGATCTAAGTCCAAAAAATCAAAAAATGAGTTTTTGGCACCATCTTGTAGCAAAATAAGTAAATTTTCTTATAGCGTTCAGAAAATTGCAGTAAAAACGATCTAAGTCACGATTTTCAGGCATTAAAATAATCGTGTCTACTGGAAGAACGATCAAAGTCCACTTTGTTCAACGGACTACCGATCTTACTTAATTGTTTATAACAAATTAGTTTATTATACATAAAATATAACATTCTTTTCATACTGACAAACTCTTTTATACTAGACATTTGACACCTGAAATCAATCGCATCTAAATAAAAAATCAGACATCTAATAATTGCCGAGGCAGTAGCTACGCGGATTTAGGCACTTTCCTTATTAAAAAAATGCTCTAAAATTGAATGCTAAAATCCGGAAGTCGATATTGTATACCGTTAATGAATGGCAGCTATATTTGTGTATTGAGATACAATTTCGACTCTATTCAAAACAATTGGAAATTTTCAAAATATTTTTTCTTGATTTTCTCGAAAACTATGCGTTTTCATGCAAATCGCTTATGATCTAACTTAAAGAGAATTTTCCGCTCTCCAAATTGGTCTTTTGGTTTTTTTATTAATCCTTAAAGGAAACGGGTTAATTTAATAAATGTGATTTTCATCCCCTAGAAGGGCCAGTGTAGGGAGAAGAAGAGGTCAATACCTATATTTTAAAACAATAAAATTTTCGCCTTCAATTTTTGTGGGATTCGACGATTCGAGTAAATTTTTGTCTTATTCTACTGGAAGCAATCCTGTTGAATGCTTACCATCAAAACCAAATCAAATTCAAATTGAATTTCAAATATACAGGTGTTCCATTTTAATCTTAACAGGGGAATTTCTCGAAAGGAGTACATCTGACAAAAAAGTTTCCTAGGAAAAGTTTGATGGTTTGGAAAGGGACGTCCGATGCTATAACAAATTTCACCAACCGAACTCGGACGAGGGGGGGGGGGCAAGGAGGGTGACTTTAAAATCTTAAATGGAAACCCCTATTTTTTATTGCAGATTCGGATAAATCGTTAAAAAGTAGGTGAATTTTATTGGGGTGTTTTTTGAATTTTCAAACGTCAAAATTTGAATTTTTTATTTGATTACTGCGTTACATAAAAATGCTATTTTTCACTTGGTTTGCTAGTAAAGATAACCTTCATGTTAAAATAAGTGGTTATACTTTTTGCAGGCATTTTTATCTTTGTGGGAAAGTCTTTGTTCCAGGTGGAAGACTTTAGAGTGGGATGCGAGAAAGGAAACAAACGTGTCATGTTGTGAGTGAGTGTCAAGTAATTATAACAATTTATTATGTGATGATTTTCGCAATTTGCATTTTTTGCCAAAAAAAACGAAAAAAATTCAAAATTAAAATAACCCAATAAAATTCACCTACTTTTTAACACTTTATCCGAATCTAAATAAAAATAGGGGTTCCCATTTAAGATTTTAAAGTCACCCCACTTACCCCACCCCCTCTGGTGGTCGGGGAGTGAAATTTGTTATAGCATCGGACGTCTCCGTCCAAACCATCAAACTTTTCCTAGGAAACTTTTTTGTCAGATGTACTCCTTTCGAGAAATTCCCCTGTTAAGATTAAAATAGGACACCCAGTACCTATAGCTAGCCATCATCATTGTAACAACAACCACTACTTTCAGTAACAATTTCTGCTCAGCTATGATATTTCCACAGCCCACTCCCTCCCGTGTGGCATGTCACGCGAATCTTATCACTTATCAGTTGACGTGGTGACCGCACGCATTACCGCGGCGCGGCGGTGGCGGCGGTAACTTGGCAACAACTCCGGGCGGGTGCGGTACCGGAGCGGCGGAGGGCAAGTCACCGGAAAGAAAGGGGTGACACGCGCGGACCTCGTAACCGGGTTGTAACCTAGTCGCTATCAGAACGCAGGATTGAGGGAGATAACTGGATTGATAAGGCGGGGTTAGGGAGGTAAGGATGGTTTTATTGACTGTTATTACTTGGATTTATTTAAGTTTGTTCTTCACACCGGTGATAAAACTAATTTTTAAAATTTTATACAGAAAAATTGGACTAAAAATTAGAATATTTATGTTGTTTACAGAATTTGTTTATCATTTATAGTTATCGAGTCACAATGACGTCATACATTAATAAAAAAACGCTTACTTTAAACAAAAATAAAGTTTTAATGAAAGAGATACATACATACAACGAAACACACGTTACACGAACAACAAAAAATGTAGTAACTGCGATGTAATGCCAAATTGTCAGTACGCCGGTCACGATGACGTCACAAACACAAACTTTAAAACCAATTATCACGTATACTAAAAGTGACAGGAATATAAAACATATCAAAATTCTTGTAATTTTTAATACATTCTTATAAACTAATGTTCAGTTTTTTCACTGGTGTGCCCCTTTAAATATTTGATTACCTACGTTATCTTTCAACTTCAATTCGGCTATATAGAATAATATAAAACTATTTACTATTAATCATATTTTCATACAAGATGGTCTACAACCTCGCACATCTATATATATATATATATATATATATATATATATATATATATATATATATATATATATATATACAGAGTGAGTCAGCTAACTATTCCCTATTTGGATTTTTTATAACTTAGGCAATTTTTATCAGAAAGTGACGAAATTTTTGCAAAACATGAACTATCTAAAGGAATTTTTACTGCCGAAATTTCAAATCGATCAGACAAAAACTTCACGAGTGGTTCACTTCAATGTGAAAATTGGACCAATTAATCCAAAATCTCCAATTGCAGCCCAAACAGTCGTTCTAGGAGAGTGCAAGGATTGTTCAGCAATCCAGTGGGGATTTTCATCTGACCAATACCGATGATTGTGTCTATTAAATCCACCATCAAGATGAAAATGTGCCTCATCAGAAAACATGATGTTATTCAGATGACCAGGGTTTTCATTCATTCGTTCAAATTCGTCTTCTGCAAATTCCAATCGGTTTGCTTTATCCTCTTCAGAAATTGCCTGCAGAATTTGAATCTTATAAGGATGCCACTTAAGGTCCTTTAAAATCCTACAAATAGTCGTTTTAATCATTAATTAATTAATCATTATTTCAGTCACCAATTAGGAAGCAATAGAGCAATAATGATAAAACTTTGCGAACAAAAACTCAAGTGGCTACTGTATTTACATCAAAAATTTGGCGGACTTTACACAAAAACTTGAGACTTTACAAACAAATGAAATAGGGAACACTTAGCTGACTCATCCTGTATATATATATATATATATATATATATATATATATATATATATATATATATATAAGCAAAAATAATTTCACAGGTATGCAGTCAGTAGATGGGTAAATAAAAGAAGTAGGCTCTTTTAAGTTACTGTCAAGCTTTCGGAATTAAATTTATTCCTTCTTCAAAACGCTACAATATGAGAAATAGTATCGTAATTGTAGCGTCCTGAAGAAGGAATAAATTTAATTCCGAAAGCTTGACAGTAACTTAAAAGAGCCTACTTCTTTTATTTACCCATCTACTGACTGCATACCTGTGAAATTATTTTTGCTTCCTTAACTGATCAGTCGTGATTATTTTCCAACTATATATATATATATATATATATATATATATATATATATATATATATATATATATATGGCATATTATACTCAACTTACTGATTACGTATATGAAACAAAAAGATTGAAACAATTTCGTCTCGACACTGTTAATAACTCTCGATCTCGTCGAGATTCTCGCCTCGAGAGTTTCGAACATTTATTTACGTCAGCACTATGGGAGATCTTTTCCGGTTGGCAAATTTTTATCAAATTCTTCCCAGCTCTTCAATAAGATGTAATGCAAAATATTAGAATTTTCTGTTCACAAAAATTTGAGGTAGATAATGAACGACAATGAAAACATATAGGTTCACCAGTGGCGGACTACTTTAATGAACGTAGCAAGAATTTTTTTCGACCAGTGGTTCTCAAAATACGGGGCGCAACATTCTTATTTCAAATGTGGACATTTTTTTTTATTCGCTTATTCGATTCAGTATTTTTTTCTGAATTCAACGAGATATTACTTTCATACTTTCATATATTCTTCCAGGTCATTAAAATGCTTGAATTTCTGGTTTTTCAAGTAGTTATTTGTTAAAATATTACATATGTTCATTGTTTGAGAATCAACAATTTTTTGTTCTTGTTTAGAATTAAGTGATTTGAATGAATTAGAATTTTTCTAATTACCTACATTTTATTTCCAAATAAAATAAAATAAAAAATAGGTTAAAACTTATTATTTTAAATCAGATTTAACATATTTTATTTAAATTTTAAAAAACATCTTACATTAGGTATTAGATCTATCGAGATCTCGAATTATATTCTCGTCTCATCTCGAAAAATCGAGACGAGAATAAAGCTACTCGCGTCTCGAAATTCCGAGAACCTCGAGACGAGAATTATATTCTCGAGACGAGAATAAAGCTACTCGCGTCTCGAAATTTCGAGAACCTCGAGACGAGATCTCGTTAACGAAATCTCGCGGCATCACAAATTAAAATCAGTATGCATAACAACAAATTAATATTTCAAAACCCCCAGGAAGTCAAAACAAAACCTTCCCACGACGCACGTGCCACCTCTCCACTGTTTCGATTTCATGGGCTCACGGCCCACTCTGATGAGGGTTTCGCTCGAACCGGACGTGCGAAGATGAGGTCTGGGCAGGACAAGGACAATGTCGCATCGCACACACACAGCACACTCGTGATTAGTTCTCTTGAATGGAATAGCGACGCGTTTGTCGTTTGTTTCCGCCGAGATGGCCAGCGGAACGAATCAAGGTTTTATATCCTTCGTGACTGTGTATTGTTTCATTGATTAGAGACTGATGAGAGGTTCTGGGAAATGAGGATTATTAAATTATGGTTGAGTTTAATTATGATTTGTTTCGCTGTTCGGTTGAAGTTTACTATACTATTTTGGTGGTAAGCATTTAACAGGATTAAATCCTAATGATAGAATCAATTATTTCCCACTTTGAAGCCACACATGATTCTTTTGGGGATTCTTTCATTCTTTTGAATCTTGGAATCTTGGCTTGTTTTGAAGCTATCAATGAAATAGAATTTCTTCTTTTCCAAGGCTCATTATGAGAAAAACCGGTGGTTAAATGCGCTCGAATTACAGAGTTGAATAATCTTGACAAGAACTGATATTTAATGTAAGGAAATATATACATATATTATATTATATTACACAACGAGCTAAGAAAGTAAGTCATTTCATTACGAGTGTGAATGTTGATGAGTGAGAGGCGCACGCCGCGAGCTCAGAAATCACACGAGTAATGAAATTTACTTTCTTCCGAGTTTTGTACACTATTTTTCTCACGATCACCAAAAATAAGTAAAAAAATAACAGAAATTATATTTTATTTGTTGTTATGATGAACAAATTTATCAAAATCAATAACATTATAAATATTCACTAGCGTTCTAAGCACAGAGTTCTAAGCGATCTTACGTGTAACCTAAAATCTAAACTGTCACTGTCATAATCGAAATAAACGAATTCAGTATTCAGTTCACAGAGTTACCAACCGTTCTTTTAATAATAAATTATTGCATAAAAATGTGAATTTAATGTACTTATTATAGTTATTATATAAAATAGATTTTAATTCGCAATATATTATTTATATTTATTTTGACTTTTTTATCAAAGTTCTTGCTTTTTATCTTAAATACACTCAAAATATCATCAGTTAGCAACGCTGCTGTGCGTTATGCTAACACACTAGTATGTTAGGGCTAATCTGGTATTATCAATTTTCGTACACACCTTATCGTGTGGAATATATAAGTTTCTTATGTGGTCGTGAGAAAATATATTTTACAAAATCCTTATTTTTGACGTATACATAAAGTTATTTACCCAGTTTTTATTTTAAATGAAAGATAAAACGTAACTCTATTAAGCTATTGTTGTATATTTTTTTAAAATTTTGCTACGAGCGATAATATTTGAACAAAAATCTCGTCGTAATTAAATGCAATTTTTTAAAGTATAATTGAATTAAATTTGAAAAAATAAGACAGGAGCTCAATAGAGACATGTTTACTCTACTATTTAAAAAAATCATGAGTTTTGTTACTTTACGTGTGCGATGATAAAAAGGAATTTTGTAAAATTTAATAAAATTGTATTTTGAACGCTTTTGGTCGCCGGTTTTTCCCTTAAAGATTCAATTTAGCGACTCTGCTATTTGACAGGATTATTCTTCTCAAATTCATAAGCATGAAATAATCCTCAAAAAATCCATGTGTGAACAGGGCTTTACAGTGGCGGCGCTAAACTTTTAAATTTGGGACCAGAAAAATATGTAAATATATTTTGTTACTATATTTTAATATTTTTTCAAAATAATTTTTAATATTTGCCGAGCGATTCATATTTTCAACCTATTAGTTCTGTCTTCAAAATTCAAATACAAAATGAAAATGAACAATTAACTTTTAAGAAAAAAATATTATTTTACTGCAGCATGTAGATGTTAAAGTGTTTCTTTATCTACTAAAAATGAACACATGGAGCCTACTTTCAACAGTAAGTACAAAGTAATAGTTATTTATGTATTAAGGGCGTAAAGAAGCTTTTATGGCGTGCGAAGTAATTTAGAGTCCGAGCGTCAGCCGAGGGCTAAAAACACGTCAAAAGCCATAAAAACAATAAAGTTACGCTCGCGGTACATAATTATTCCCAACTTTCTGCACGGTCGTAGATTTAGAAATAAATAAATTAAATTTATCCACAATCATCTCATAATTAGCATTTATTTGTATGCTCATTGCAACTATATAATGTGACTTATTATCTACTAGTGGAATAAAGTAACTTTATTCGACTGTTCATAGCAACAAATACCAAAGCATCACAGCAATGCATTTATTTCTTACAATCTTGATCTAGAATTTGATAAATTATAAAATGATATTTTGTAAAACGAATTAATTTTGAATAAAAGTTTTTATTGTGGATAAAACGTTATATTGTATTCGTGTTTTAGTTGCGCATTATCCACTCAAAAAATTAAACGCTCGAACTTCGTTCTCGCATTTAAACATTTTTTCGTGGATAAAACGCCATCTAAAACACTTATACAATAAATAACTATTATTTGTTCAAATGGTACAGTTCAAATAACCAAAATATACTACATTTTTTGACTGTTGCTAAGTTACAAAAAAGATTAAGAAAATTAACAAAAATTTAAATGTCAAAGTTGTCATTATTGAATTAAACATTTATGATATTGAAAAATTGCTGGATATCAGCCAAATGTTTTTTTTACTGGCATTTGGCTGATATCCCAGCAATTTTTGTTTATCCAATATCCGTCCAATCAAGAAAATCTTCCATTATTTATTTATCAGATTATTTTTGTTAAATGTAAGTAAAAATTATATAATTTAAATAAAAAATTGTACAACTAATTATAGAAAATTATTTTTGATTAGAAGTTTGCACAGAAATTGTATTTCAGGTTCAGTTTTTTTCTTAATATTTTCTGAATACGCATCTGAGTTTTTCGTTTGAACCTCACATTGTGTCTGTTCTCACGCTTGAAGAAAACAGATAATCATAATGGTTTCATGAGCATTAAACCTGAAACCACTTGGTACCTGTAACCACATGGTATCGTAATAAATGATGGTTTTTATGACACTTCAATTAACTTTATAATCGTCGTCAGTTAAACACCGTGTTATATTATCTTTCTAATAAAACAGCAATGCAATTCTATTAGAAAAAAATCATATTATTAAACGTATTACTTGGCAAATAAAAAAAACTCTAATACATTGCTGCCAAAGTCGCAACCATGGATATAAAAATCCCATGTTTCACGTTAAAATAAATTCGGGCCAAAATTAGCAATCTTTTTTAAGGGGCTTTAAGTATTTACCAAATTACTACCAACCTATTAATCCTATAAATCTAAAAAAAATACCGTATAAAGACAAAGGCAGTAAAAATTTTGCTACGTTGTCGAATTTTTTTAATTGTTATTATTATTATTTATAAACAATTAAATAATAATAAATCTGAGAAAAACTCTTCGTAACTATGATTGCATTGTAAATTTAAATGTTTGTATCACATTATCATATAAAATTTTCAAATAGTAGTAGAGTAATTTGTTAAATAAATTTCAAAATTGCATGCGCGCTAGACAGTCAAATTGAGTATTTTCTAAACAAGAATGGAGCGAAACATAGCAATTAGATAAATAGAGACAACATGTGCTCATAAAACATAGGCTGTCAGCGCGGGTACCTGAAATAACGGGGATTTGTGATCTAGCAGCGCTGAGCGATAAAACCCCCTTAAGTTAAAGAAGCTTCTCTAAAAATATCAAACAGACAAACGTTTGTTGCCATCTGTAAATAAAATAGAAATCAAAGATGTTTCCATGGTGAATTTAAAAAATTTATAGAAAAGTGCTGAATTCGATCCACTACCGTGAGTTTTATTTAACGTGAAACATGGGATCTTTCATATCCATGGTTACGAATTTGACAGCAATGTATTAGAGCGTTTCATTTAAAATAGAACATAGCAAATGAAAAATGTATGTATTTCTAATCATTTTAGATTATGAAAAAAGTTGCAAGAAATATAAACATTTAATAGATATTTTTTCAGAATACAATTTATAACAAATTCTCAAATACACGAAATAAATCAGATAGGTACTTGTCTGAGGCTAACATCTGAATTATATCAACGTATCATATGCACCTTTTCTTCAATTGTATACTTTATTTCGACCTTATTTTCAACAACACAACCCTAATTGACAGGTAATATTTACTTGATAATGACAGCCTATGTTCTATTTTAAATGAATCGCTCTAATACATTGCTGTCAAATTCGTAACCATGGATATGAAAGACCCCATGTTTCACGTTAAATAAAACTCACGGTATATAACTAATTTCCAGTAGAATATCATTATAAAGGTTGTTACAGAGTTAAGTACCTATCCAAATAGGATTAACATGTTCACATCGGTCACTCTCTCTATTCATACGAAATAAATTAATTTAGTTCGTTTAAACCTTTTGTGAAATAAACTGCTATCATGTACCGTACATTTACAAAAATAGTGAGATTGCTGCTATGGTGATCGTTTAATAATGGAAACACCAACGCGAAGAAATAACAGAGGAGCAATATCGAGCAGTTACTCGTTCTGTCATCGACAAATGGGATATAAATTGCCTTCGGGCTAGAAGTTTACATTATTTTTTAACAAATTTTGTAAATTCCTATTGTTTTTAACAATAAAGTCGATAATAAGCAATATTTATCCCTTTATTCTTACAAAATTGTTAAAATTTATATCTGTAACTTCAAGCTATTATCTTCTAAACGAATCGTTAGCCAGGAAATCTCCAAATGAAATTTTTTCTTGTTTTGTGGTCCTACATTCAAATTTAAAATTTGGATACTTAACCCTGAAACACTTTGTATATCGCATATACAGAGTGATCAAAATTGATTGACCATTACGTGAGTTGGACAAATTCATCTGAAGAACATCATACTAACAAACAAAGAAATACCAAAGGACACCAAAACAGAAATATACAAAATAATAGCTGTTCCCATCCTAACTTACGGGTCAGAAACTTGGACAACGACAGAAAGACAACGTAGCAGACTAAGCAGCACAGAAATGAGATTCCTACGAAAAATAGAAGGAAAAACGATTATGGACAAAGTAAGAAACAAAGTTATCAGAAAGACACTGAACGTAAAACACAATAGAAGAGGGACAATTAAGATGGTGGGGACATATTCAAAGAATGGGAGAAGAAAGAACCACGAAAAAGGTATATGAAGCAAGGACAATGAAAACAAAACAAAGAGGAAGACCAAGAAAAGCATGGACAGAAGAAGTAAAGAAAGCACTAGACAAGAGAGAATTCAAATGGGAGGAAGCAGGTCAACTATGCAAAGTGTGAGAAAGGTGGAGGGAGGTATGGAAGCAAACACCAGTTGAAGAAGTAGCAGAATGAGCGAGGAAAGCACCTAACACCCAGCCTAACACCTGAAAGGGTATACAGGCTTTAGGATTAAGTAAGTAAGTATCAAAACTATAATCCGCGGAAAAAATAATGTAGTGGTAGTGCCATTTCGAGAAAATTTCGCGTATCCATTAATCCAATTAAACTAATCTTCACCTCCAGTCAATTACATTACCCTTTACGACCAGACACCAATTTCCTCCCTCCCTTACAAAGCTCTCCTCAGAGCTTTCCCCGCTCTCCACTTGTCTTGAGCTTTCTTGTCATGCGATACAGTCATCACAGTGGGCCGAGCACGCGAGATAAGCGCACTGCCCCGGCCTCATATTGTCCTTTTGTGTCATTCGTGTTCAGTTTGATAAGATTTGCTTTGAGGTCTTGTAAAGATTATCTGCTGCGGCGTGGTGTGTTGTTATGGCTCGTGTTGCGTTGCATGTCTGTAGTGATTTAGGCCTTGTTCTGTCGCATGATTTTATATGGGGGGGGGGGGGGGGGGCAGGGACGGACTTGGGTTGATAAGAGGACGAAAAGCTAAGGTTTTTATTGAAAATCGCATGACAGTAATAACAGCCAATGGAAGAATTGATTACAATAATAGTAAACATGGTTATATAAAAAAAATTTACTAGCTTGAGTAACTTAACTAAAACTAATAAGCGGATATTATGTCAGTTTGATATTAAAAATTGGTTAAATTGTTATTTTGTGTGTAATAAGGTAAATAATAGATATTTATTAATGATAAATACTAAATTTAGTAAATATTTCAAGTTTCTATTGTAAAAAGAATTCGAAAATAGAGCGGCCGGCGGTGTCATTGCGATTTTCTTACCGAATATGCCTTCGTGCATTAATTCCTGTTTTAATCGTGCATTCCAACAACGTAATTAGCTGTCATGTACCACTTGTGCTAATTAAGACGTTGCACTCACAAAAATTTCCGGAAAGAATTAATGCACATGTGAAGTGAAAACTGAAAAATTATTAGAGACACAGGAATTTTCAAACATTTTCCTTTTACCCTATAATAATAATGTGAAAGATCTTATTTCAAGTTTTTATATTTCATTTTCAATATTAGTTAAGGGCGCGTTTAAAAATGAAAAAAAAACGTACCACGAAATCTGTACCTAAGGGTAATGTTTTTAACCCAGTAATAGTCAAAATCTTATTATACGTGACAATTTGATTTTAAAAATATACTATAGTGCCACGTCAGCGACCTTTTAAAACATTTACATGGCTCATTTTGTAAATACTTTCTGAATAAATTTCGGATAAACGATGTGTAACCTACAATGAAAATTATGTTACAAAATTAAAATATATGTATTCCTAATTGCCTTATTTTAAAAATTATGTCTGTTCATTGTAATTTGATCTTTAATTTCTACTGCAATTTATATATATTTTCAGGTATTCATATTCAGCATAAAGCAATCTAGAAACTTTAATGATTGATTGATAAATTATTTATGCCTATTACTTGTTCCTATTTGTAGTTTATGCAGATAAAGTACATCTGGAAACGTCTTCGATTAATTAATTAAATGTTTAACGTTTATTAAGTTCAGTCAAACTTCACAATTCTGAAAACAAAATAAGAAAATCCCAAAAACTTTTGTTGCATGTTTCTCGCCATTTTTAGAAAAAAGTTGCCATTTCTAGATTTTATCGTTTATCTTCGAAACGATTAATATTGCGATAAAATGGATTCTTATGATTTTTGTGCTCGTGATATAATTTAAAACAATCCTCTATATGTCAGTGAAGTAATTATCAATGAACTTCTAATTTCTGGCATTCGATTCCTTAAAATAAATTTTAATGAAATAGTAATTTTCAATTTTAAGAAAGGCATGATTTTACCAAGATATTCCCTTGAAGGATGCTTTAGTTTTTATAAATTTATTATAAGTATTTAATTAACTGACATATCAAAATAGTTTAAACTTATTTCCGCTTTCAGGAACCAAACAGAAAGTGCTCATGCATAATATGCTTGACCAAGCGACATTTACGACTTAAAAAAGTGGCCTATTTTTGCATATAGACGTTTCAAATCCATACAGGAGTGACGTTATAAAAAACAAGCAAATTATTCGTATGAATCAAGATTTTATGACATACGATATGCGTATAGATTTATACGAGTAAAATGTGTAAGAAAGAGATAGCTTATTTTGTGAACGTGGTGGATAGAATTTATCTGAGATGACGTTACTCCTGTATGGATTTGAAACGGCTATACCTAAAAAAATAATGATGAGGCAAAGAAAATTATTGGAAGAAAATTACTAAAGTAAAGAAGAATAGCCATGAAATTAGTATCTTTCGAAAGCCTCATTCACATAAGCATTTCGTTTTAAGGTTTATAAACACGTTTAGGAATGTTTAAATTCACGTACCTAAGTTCTTATCTAAATTGAAACACTTTATTTTAAAACATGTGAAATATTTTTTAGGTACTGTATGTAATTCGTAATAAAGAAATAGAGTAAATTTGTAGATTCAGCAGTCGGCACTTGATGAAACATTATCAATAGTAATATATCAAGGGATCATTATTTAGCTGGTAAAATTTATTTCAAAAGATTGTTGCTTGGTAACATTTCGAGACAAATGACATGATCAAAATCCCGAGCTGAAGGCGAGGGATTTTATCATTCAATTTGTCGAGGAATGTTACCTATAAGCAACAATCAACTATTTCCCAAATAAACAGACATAAAATATGAACTAATAAATTTACGTTGGACTGTCCTAATATTTTTATTATTAAATGTTTTTTAATGCCGGAGTAAGCAAAATTTGACACTGCTGTGCAGACCGATTAGAATTATTATTATTATTATTATTATTATTGTTTTTCGTGTTTTTAAATAAAGACTAATTTTTTGTGCCGAAACGGTTGTTTATTTTGACATTTAATTTTTTTTACTAACCTATGAGTGTCAAAATTATAAATTTTAGTTTCTTTCGTTTCACAAGTTCATTTATAATTGCTTCCAAACTAAGGTTTTTGACGTAACTGTATTTTTTGGCGTTATATATGATATATTTTTATTTCATCGTAAGAAGTTGTCGCAAAAAGGTTCATTTGACACTTTTAATTTCAATTAAAAACAATACTAAATCAATAAAATTGTCATACATGGCCATATAACGGGTAAAATGTCACTTGAACAATCCCTAAAGAATTTTTTCAATTTTTGCCGATATATTTTGTACGTCATTGGTCAGAATTTAATAAATTTGAAGCAAATGATTGGTTTAATTAATATGTAAGAAATAGTCTAAAAAATATAATAAAACACTTGATGTAAAGTTTCATAATTAGATTTTATTCAATACTTTATCGATTTCGGCTTCTTATAGCCAAAACATCTTCTGAAAAAGGACTAAGAAGCCGAAATCGATAAAGTATTGAAAAAAAAACTAATTGTGAAACTTACATCAAGTGTTTTATTATATTTTTTTAAATAGAGTAAAAGTAAAAAATTTGAAATCAGTGTTATTACGGCCCTGCTTGCTGAGGACGGCAGCAGTTCGCGTTATTTTTATAATAGCAGACGTGCATGCATCATTCCCGCTGACCAGTGGCTAGCGGTCGCCATTATTCTTTTTTAATTGTCGCTGTTTAATCAGCGGATTTATCAAAACAAATGATTAATGATCTGAGATTAGGACACAGCGAGAGTTTGTTTTGCGTTAGCTTTGCGTTCTGACAAAAGAAAAATTATTCCTCGACGCATAATCTCCTTGCCCTTTTCAATATAGAATATTATACACTTTGCCCGGGGATAATAATACACACGAAGCGCGTGACGCTCAAGAAAAATGACACTAATTTATTTTTCTGCTTCTACAACTGTAAATTACAGTTTTCTACGCCTAACACCGAAATTCGCACTTTCGACATTCATTGCACTCATCGAAAATGTCATCTTACAAACAGTAGAACGTCCGTGTGGGAAATTAACCGAAGACGCAGCGATATTTCTACTGACTACTGACTGAATTAGTAAAAAATCTGATGTGGGCAGCATAAAAGCTCCCGCCATACTTACTTTATTCTTTTTACTTATTATACAAATATATTGTATATATATATATATATATATATATATATATATATATAGGTACTACTACTCACAAATATATTTTAATCATTTTATTATTTAAACTGCAGAATAATATATAAACGATATTTTACTATTGTCACTGCCCCTGTCATGTCATAATCATTTAAATTTTACGTAGTAACAAATGCTAAAGATATCGGAATACTAAATTATAATTATATACTTTAATTATTCTTAAATGATACTAGATACAAAAAAAAATTATAATATACTGATTGTAGATAATAATCACATAATCTGATAACCCCTGGAGAGGTTGAATGTTGTTGGATTGTTGAATAAAAGATTAGATATTTGTAATAGCTTTATTGATCAACACGAATATACTTGTTATATGGTTAACACTCAATAGCTGTGAGTCGACTTCTTACCCTAATACAAATCTTGGGGTATATATTGGCTATAGTAGTGGGGGTGAGTAGTGGGGGTGAAGAACTACACCCTACACAATACAAAATGGGGTACGTAACTGTACATACTGCCCCCCTTGAACTATAAGTTTCAATGTAACACATATTGCAATACAATACATATATTTTTTGTTTTAAGTTAAACTATTATACTAATTTTGTTTTAATACTAACACCAACTGAAGCACTGATTTTCTCTTTTGCTTTAAACACTAACACTGCTATTGCACTGTGAGTTATTGTCTTCAATCGGTAGGATAGATATTTTTCGTATGGCCCGTTTGACGACGCCTTGGGCCGTCTTGACGCTTACGACTCGTACCTGGCCGTCGTCTCCGGGGTGGGTGTCGCAAATTCTCCCGATCTTCCAAGATAGGGGTGGCAAGTTGTCCTCAATGAGAACTACCACTGCGCCCAGAAGTTGTTGGTTGTCTACGGCGTGGACCCATTTTGAGCGGTTTTGAAGGTTGGTTAGGTATTCACGACTCCACCGTGACCAATAATGACTGCGTAGCCTTTCAACCAACTGCCACCTTGACAGGCGGTTTAACGGTATTTCCTTGAGGTCGTACTCTGGAAGAGTTGTTAGTGGCTCTCCTATGAGGAAATGACCGGGAGTTAGGACTTGGAGATCGTTGGGATCAGAACTTAAGGGCATCAAAGGTCTTGAATTAAGACATGCTTCGATTCGCACTAACAGCGTGTACATCTCATCACAAGTAAGATGTGAATTTCCTACGACCTTTTTTAAATGTCTTTTCATTGACTTTATGTTTGCTTCCCAAAGTCCTCCCATGTGTGGGGATCTGGGTGGAATTAAATGCCACCTTATATTAAATTTTGCCAATTCGGTCACAAAGACTTTGTCCTGTTCGTTTATGAATGTGTATAACTCTTTAAGTTCATTCTTTGCGCCAATAAAATTTGTACCGTTATCGCTATGAATATCATGAGGGCATCCGCGTCTACTAATGAAACGTCGGAATGCATTGAGAAATTCCTCGGTAGACAAGTCAGTAACCATCTCTATGTGAATTGCTTTAGTTGCAAAACAAACGAATAAAACAATATAGGCTTTTATCAATCGCTTTCCACGCCCTCGTGATTCTTTGACTTGAATAGGGCCCGCGTAGTCAATTCCAGTTGTAAGGAAAGCACGTGCAGGTTTTACTCTGGGTGCGGGAAGGTCACCCATTTTAAATTTTGATTCTGTAGGTTTGACTTTGAAACATGGGTGACAATAATGTAATACTTGACGTATAGCGTTTCGCGCTGAAATAATCCAATACCGTTGGCGAAGAGCCGCCAACGTGGCCTGGGGGCCCGCATGAAGTTGACGTTCGTGCTCTTGTTTTATTAATAATTTAGTTATGAAATGATTTTTTGGTAATAAAATAGGAAATTTTACATCATTGGTAATCTGAGCGTTTCTTAATCTGCCACCCACGCGTATTATTTTATGATCGTCCATGAATGGATTTAACGAGAGCAATTTTGAACTATTTAGTAGTGGTTTGTTTTCTCTTAGACTATGCCAGTCAGTATTGAATACGGATTGCTGCACAATAATAATTATTGTTATCATGGCATTATTCAACTCACCAATGGATAGAGTACTATTAAGAATTTTGTTGCTGTTTTTACAATTATTTTTGAATCGAATCATCCAAGCCACGATTCTTTGTAATTTAAAGAATTGAGAATATCTGCTTAGGAAGTCAATTGAGATAGAAGCGGTGCTACATATAATAGTAGGATTCCTTATTTCCGGCAATTCAGTATGATTAATATTTAAGTGCGAAGTCGGCCATTGAATTTCCGGTAATTTTAAAAAATCAGGCCCATTATACCAAACTGAGTTTTGTATGATATCGGATGGATATGCGCCCCTGCTTAAAATGTCAGCAGCATTATTTTCAGATCGTACGTGTCGCCAATTTTTGACTTCCGTTAATGAGGTAATTTCCGATATTCTATGGCTTACGAAAGTTTTCAATGAATTTACGGGTGTATTTATCCACGCAAGTACAATGCTTGAATCAGTCCATAAATATTCGCGCGTGCAATTTATTGATACGTTTTGACGCACCTTTTCAATTAATCGCGAAAGCAATAGTGCCCCGCACAATTCGAGTCGCGGTAAGGTAATTGTTTTAAGCGGCGCTACGCGCGATTTGGCACACATTAAATTAGTTTCGTATTTACCCTCATTATCAAGTGTTCTTAAATAAATGGCTGCACCGTAACCCTGCAGAGATGCATCGGAAAAACCATGGAACTCTGTCATTACTATAGATGTACTAGATATTATTTTACGTGGTATCGTAGCATATTTTAAGTTTTTCAACTCTCTTAAAAAAGTTGTCCAAGATGTATGTATGGACATTGGAACCGATTCATCCCAACCCAATTTTAGAGACCAAAGCTGCTGTAGCAAGATTTTTGCTTTCATTAATATAGGACCAATTAGGCCTAAAGGGTCAAAAATTTGTGCCGAAATTGATAAAATAATGCGTTTCGTAACCTTTTTCGGAGTATCAACTAGATTTAGTTCAAAATTTAATGCATCTGTTTTTGAGTTCCACGCTAAACCCAAAATTTTAGTTTGTTCATTTTTGTTTAAGTCAACTTTAGAATTTGAATTCTCATTGGAGTTTTCTGATAAGATAGCTATATCATTTGAATAAAATTTTCTAAGTTCGAACTGACTTTGATTAAGAATAAAAATTATGTCCTTTTTTATGTCAATTAATTCGGAAATGGAGTTAGCGCCAGTCAATAAGTCATCCATGTAAAAATGATTTTTAATTGCGTGACTAGCCCTTGGAAATTTTTCTGAATTGATTTCAGCAATTTCTTTTAAACAACGAGTTGCAATAAAACTAGCGGGTTTTGTTCCGTATGTTAACGTTGATAGACGATACGTTTGTATTGGTTCACTTGTATTGTTACGCCATACAATTAATTGATAATTTGCGTCTTCGTCAGTGACTCGAATTTGACGATACATTTTAGCTATGTCAGCATTTAAAGCATATTGAAATGTACGGAATTCTAAAAGGATTGAAAATAAATCGCGTTGTATGACTGGACCGCACATTAGATTGTCATTTAAACTATATCCGTTAGATGTTTTCGCGGACGCGTCGAATACCACCCTCAGCTTGGTCGTAGTGCTGGACTCTTTGAAAACTGCATGGTGAGGGAGAAATAAATGTTTGTCCGGAATATTATCTATTCGTTCCATATGCCCTAATAAGAGGTATTCATGTATGAAATTTGAATAATTGATCTTAAAGTTCTCATCCTTGGAAAACTTTCTTTCAAGGTTTAAAAAACGTTTAATTGCCAGGTTTTTCGATTCACCGACATTAACATGATTATTTCTAGCTGGTAACTTTATTAAAAAGCGTCCATTAATATCACGAATTGTATTAATAGCAAAATGATCTTCACATTCTAATTCTTCAGGAGTTAGCAGTTGTTTTTTAATTGGTTCTATTCCAGCCATTTCGATTTCAAAAAATTTAGCGACCTTTTCCTCTAGTGCCAGAGAAATACCAGTAGATGAGACTAAATTACACATTGTAGACTTTATTACAGGAAACTTTGATAATTCTGGGATTTGATAAGGACCCCCAACAATAAAGCCTAAATGAGTCTTTTGTAAGACTAGTCCTGATTGTAGAACAACTTGCCCGATACATAACAATGACCAGAATAAACCGCTTCCAAGTAACAGATCTATACCTGAAGATTCGTAGAATGTCGGGTCCGCCAGTTGAATATTTCTTGGAATTTGCAACATGGATGGATTCACGGTAACTAATGGTAAGTTTTCGGTAATTTTTTCTACAACAATGCATTTGAGTTGATTTGCAACAAAAGGATTGTATTTTGATTTGATGTCGACAAGAATGCTTTCTTTCGCGATACTCGTGGTGCCATTTAAACCTTTAATTTCAATATTCTCCGTAATACACTTTAAATCCAATTTTTCACACATGGACTTTGTGATACAATTCGACATTGAACCCGGATCTAATAGTACGCGACATGGAATATATTGATTTTTACGATTCTTAATTAACACTATAGCTGTTGCTAGCAAAACACTATCGAGTAAAAGAGATTTAGAAGACGAATGTTGACTAATTGTAGTTACTACATTGTCCTGATTTTGAGATTCATTTAAGTTTTCAATAATATGCAATAAGGAGTGGTGTTTTTTATTGCATGTACGGCATTTTGTTGTAATTCGACAAGTTGACGTAGTGTGATTGTTTCTCAAACAATTTGAACATAGTTTAAGCAGTTTGACCTTTTCAATTCTGTTTCGGATATCCAGATCTAAAAATTCTGAGCAGTTACGAATTGAGTGTTCGGAATTTTTGCACACATAACAAAGAGGTGATTTTACATTTGTTGCTACATTTGTTACCGTTCGTTTATTATTATTTACTACAGACTTTTGACTAAACGACTGACTGACTGGTTTTATGCTATCTAATGATTCTAGTACCATAACGCGTTTTTCTAGGAATTGAATTAACTGACTATAAGTTGGAATACTATTGTTTAAAGAAGATTGCCACTCCCTTTTTGAACTAAAATCTAACTTTTCGGTGATAATAGGGACAATTAAAGCATCCCATGCTTCTACGGGAATTTTTAATGTCTTAAGTGCAGCTATATTTGTAATAATAGTATCCAGTAGTTCGCGGAGCGAGGAATGAGAAGATTTGTTTATAACTGGGGCGTTGATCATGGACATAACATGATCACGGACAATTAATCGAGTATTTTTGAAACGTTTTTCTAAAATATCCCATGATTTACCGTAATTTTCGTCTTCGATTGTTAAAGATTCAATTGCTCTTAATGCCTCATCGCGCAGACAGGATTTCAAATATTGTAGTTTTTGCCTATTATTTAAAGAACTGTTCTCGTCAATAACGGATTTGAAACAATTCTCGAAATTAGTCCAGTCTTTGTAATTCCCAGAAAAAGTTTTTAAATTTAGAATTGGCAGATTAGGAAGCGACTCTTTGTTAGCGAAATTTGGAGATGATGCGGTAGAGTTAAGAACATTTTTATTTTCAGATTTATGAATAATATCCATTATGTCACCCATTAGATCGCAATATTTGTTTTCAAATTCAATCCTATCTTCCCGATATTTGGCTCTTGCTTCCGCCTTGTTATCAAGAGTTTCTAATTCATACTGGGTTTCTTCGAATTCTTTCCTTACAGCTTCAAGAATTTCCTGACGCGCTTTCAAACGACTGATACTAGTATTCGCACTATTAAAATTTGCAATATAGACTTCCAAACGTGCTATTTTTTCATGAATAGTAACAAGATGGTTTCTGACTTCATCAATTCGAGTCATCTTCAATACAAAACAACTGAACTTAATAAAATAATATTTAGAATACTTTACGGACACAAATTACGACTGATTAAAGAATTATACTTGCACAATGCAAAGAATATGAATGAAATTATAGATCGCAAAAAACCACCTCCCAAATAAACTGAATGCCCAAACAATCAGTGCGCACCAAAGCACTTGAAGAAGGAATAACGATCAGGGATTGATTGCAAGAGGATTTAAAGAAAGCCACTAACCTGATGACTCCCAACAATGTTGATGATCGTGAACTTAGAATACCATAGATGGCTGCTACGATTCGGCTTCGAAGGACCATATGATAACCCCTGGAGAGGTTGAATGTTGTTGGATTGTTGAATAAAAGATTAGATATTTGTAATAGCTTTATTGATCAACACGAATATACTTGTTATATGGTTAACACTCAATAGCTGTGAGTCGACTTCTTACCCTAATACAAATCTTGGGGTATATATTGGCTATAGTAGTGGGGGTGAGTAGTGGGGGTGAAGAACTACACCCTACACAATACAAAATGGGGTACGTAACTGTACATAATCTTTCATTTAAAAAAATCTGACGTGGACACCACATGACTTCCTTGTACGCCTTGTGTGTTCATACTTTTCTTAATAACTAAAATGTAGAATAATATAAAACATTCTTTTAACTTATTATACTAGTATACTCACAAATATATTTTAGTCATTTTATTTAAACTGCAGAAGAAGATATAAAGCATATTTTACTATTGTCACTGTCATGTCATAATCATTTAAATTTTGCGTAGTAACAAATGTTAAACGATCATGGAGTACAAGATACCGAAATACTAAATTATAAGTATATACTTTTAATTATTCTTAAATGATAGAAGATACAGAAAAATTTATAAAATACCGATTGTAGATAATAATCACATAATCTTTCATTAAAAATAAAACAAATTGTCTAAAATTAATTATTTATCAAAATATTTTTAAAAAGTACTACTTCCGGTTTATATATTGAAACAAAAAATAGGAGGTGCACAACTAGATGCTATAACAGTCCTAAATACAAAATTTCAGCTTTCTACGTCTAACCGTATTTGAGTTATGCGACACACATACGTCCGTACGTACATACGTACATACATACGTACAGACGTCACGACGAAACTAGTCATAATGGATTCAGAAAAGGTCAAAACGGATATTTCCATCAAAATCTGAAAACCGAAATTTTTCGGGATTACAATACTTCCTTATTACTCCGTACAAGGAAGTAAAAAAATGTCTAAAATTAATTACTTATTGATATATTTTTAAAAAGTACTACTTCCGGTATGTAGATTGAAACCAAAATTTAATGGCTTATTAAGATTCGTATTAAAACCTTAAATAAAAAATTTGAAATGTTAATGTTTGATATTTTTTGAGTTATCGTTTCCGAAAAAATTGTAACATACAAACAAACGAACGCACAAACACAGAGACACAGGCATCATCTCGAAAATGTTAAATTCTTACTTTGACTGTAGGTAGGTTTTGAAGGAAATTATCTGTAATGCTTCGTGGAGTGAAATTTAAAAAACGACGGTGTTATCCTTATCATCTTATGCTATTTACTTGGTCACGTATTTTTATTTGTTTCAACAACTTCCGTATTATTAACTATTTAATCTAGAAAATATTATTTATGAAATGTTTAATACTAATATTGTACTGAAGTCACATTTAAAAGATTTATAGGCAACAAATAAAAATTATTGTTGTTATAAATTTAATTAATATACTAATCAATCTTAAAATTTTATAAAATAAACATCTTCGGAATATAAAACTTCATGAGAAAAAAGTTAATAAAAATTTTCATAATTTATTTAAAATTAATGTGATATTTTGTTTATAAAAAAAATATTTGTAAGCTGATAACAAAAAGACAACAACAATAAATTTCGAAGAACATTATTATACCGAAAACAAAAAGTATCATAAATTATTTAAATTACTGGTAAATATGTGCAAGGTCGCAGATATACTATGACAACAAATATATCGTTCCCACGTCATGAGATCATGAACAAAAACATATATGACTTCAAAATCATTTATATAGAATAAAAGTGAAAATGGAAGTAATTTTGAATACACTCAATCGATGCAGTGTTATTTTATTTGATGCTAGTGCATGATTTAATCCTGAGGGTGAAGTTTATTTCACGAGCCGAAGGTGAGGAAAATAATCACCTGAGGGATTAAAGCAGGGTTGTGAAAAGCCCGGGTTTTTTCATGATATGCCCAGCCCAGTGGGTTTTTTTTAAAACCCCAGCCCACTACTGTGTTTTTTCAAAAAAGCAATTAAAAAATATTATTTTGTAATTTCTGCCTTCATTTTAATTTCAATGCACTTGTGTTTTATATCGTTGAAAAGAGAAAAAAAATCACTATTAAGACGGGTCATAGTCAACTATGAGCTCCATATGAAAATTTGAATTTGGTTTGAATTTCTCAAAATCTGTAGGAGATAAAAAAAATTGAGGTCTACTGTGAATTCATCGTTAAAAACTGCCTAAAGATGCAAATTAGAAACTTGTACTAATTCAAACAAAAAGTTATAGATGAAAAACGAAATTGACAAAATTTACATTTTTGCGTAGGTATATCTAGTCACCTATGCATTTTTGTGAGGAAACAAAAACATTTCTAAATTGGCCCCCTACAGGGGCCACTTTTGTCTAATTTAACCAACTTCGTATCTCTTATGGTTCTCGAGATCCCCATGCTTAAATAGTTTCATAGGACATCCTGTATACAATTTTCAAATAAAATTGGGTTTTTCATGGGTTGCCAGGTTTTTTCAGGCGGGTTTTTTTTCCGAAAAAAGAAGAATACACATTTTGCAATTTTGACAGTAAACTTTATGACAAATATGTATATTTTTTCTATAGATACTCTAACAAATAGCACGTATTTATTTGACAACGGGTTTAATTAATTCAATTCCTTGACAAAAAAATAAATCCTTGGGATCAAATTAAGAACCTTAATCCCTAAAAATTAAGACTAAAGAAGAGTTTTAGTCCCGAAAGTGCAAAAAAGTCATTTCTGGCAAAGGGTAAAATCAGGCACGATTTTACATTACGGCTCTCTAGCTATTATTAAATAGTCGTCGATAAATTACTATTAAAACACACAGATAGTCAAATTAACCTGGACGTTTAACCTACCACTTCCTCCAAAATTTCCTGTATCCATTTCCCCAAAGATACCTCACACGCTATCACCCCATCATCACTTCTTTATCTATTCTAGTCGTCCGCGTTTAGTAAAACAAAGCAACTTCCTGGCTTCACACTGTTCTCCGCTCTATGCTATTGTAGCTCTCTGTCGACGCCGACGCTATCTTCCATCGCGCAGGAAGGCGCTAGCGGCGCCGTGACGTCACGGCGTCCTGTGAGGCGTCATCGTTGTGAAGAGGTTTGCATTATTCAAAAGTCTAATTGCATTTAAAGCGAGTGGAGAACGGGGAAGAAAAGGAGAATGTGTCTTTATCATGAACGGAAAGATGTGGACAGTAGGTGGTGACAATGTAATAGGGTGGAGGGGCGGGAGGGGATGGTTGATGAATTTATTAACTGCAGAAATTGTTAAGTGGCTAGTTTGCCAGTTTTGATTCAGCGGAGCCTTCGTTTTTTCAGAATTACTAGAATATTATCGATTTTACTTTTTTTTCTGTTCCATTCTTTTCCCCACTACTACGGCCGCCTGAAACCATCCTAAAACCAGCCTGAAACTTGTACTTTGACGCATTTTAGCTATGCAATGTCATTTTGAAGTTAAAAAATACTGTAAAAGTATTTTCGTTGCTTTTTTAAAATTTAATTTCTATCGTTAGATTTAACCTTGAAAAATTTGCATAAATTGGATTTTTTTTTGAATTTTTTTGAATTTTTATAATCATGTTTAATTTTTTAATCACAATTTGAAAAAGGCACATCTGTAGATCCATTCTTTATCTATTAAATCCTTGTTAAAATATAATTTATTATATAACTGTATTTGCTTATGGATATGTGTACAAAAATGTTATCTATTACATAAGCCTTTGAGCTAACCTGAAATATTTAAGCAAATAACTTAAAACATATTTTATTCAGTGATAATTATTGATCACGTTAAATTTCTTGACTAGGATAAATATAAGATAGGAAACAAATTGATTACACTATTTGACAAATTAAGCTCAAAGAAAACACATAGCTTGGACGTCTAATTAATAGAGAATAGTATATTAAAACATAAGTTAGGGAAGGCGACTTTTTCTAGCAAGAGTTCGAAATTCGCACACGAGCACGTAGACGCGAGTGCTAGAGAAGCCTTCCGTAACGAATGTTTTATACTATTTTCTCTGTTGAGGCAGTTTTTGATTCAATTTAAATTATTTATTTATAAATAAATTAAAATGACAGATAAAAAAATTTATGAATGAAGCACCCGACAGAGATTATTTTTCAATAAAAGTAAGCTAAGTATATTAGTAATTATATTTAAATTATAATTTTAGAACAATATTTTTAGGTTCTGCCAATAACGGGTTATTCCGGCGTGTGCAGAAGGGATGAATTCACTAATATAATGTTAATAGATCAAATTGAGTACAAAATTAATTCAATTTTTGTAACAATATCAAAAACTCAAACGAATTGTCCAAGATGATTTGCAAACGAATGAATACTGGACTTTGTATGAAATACAAATATTAATTCAGTTTGTATGTTTCATTTGATTCAAATTATTAAAATTAACGTCAAAAGTGATCCCGTTTTGTCAAAATTGTTAGTTGCCCGTTGCCTAGATATTTTGTTTATTTAATGCAGTGCTACCAGTCGCTGATAACAAAATTTCACCAAAAATCGTAGGTAATGAAGCTCATACCAGCATCAAAATTAGAACTGGTATGAACTCATTCTAGTTCCGAAACGGAGAAATAATTCTTCTAGAAATTTTTCTTCATCTATTTAAAATTATTTTGATGAAATTAACATTTGATATGAACCAGTAAATTTAACATTGAAGCCAATTATGTGATACTGGTATAAAATTATCTACAAATAATTATGTGAAATGACAAATAATAGTGTTTATTTTTTAAGATAAATAATAATTAAATAAAGCAACGTTTTTATAGCTTGAAGAAAACTGCAAGAATTGTTTAAAAAGATATCCACGACCGAATGCTAATCTTTCATTTAGTTTCCACAAATGTGCAAAACGCCAAAACATTACCAATCACCCAATTTTTGTCTGTTACAAATTACTCTAAAGTCACAAAACCAAGTTTTCGTGTCATTTAACTTCAAAACAACGTTATTCATTAACTGCAGACATGATAACGCCACTTTTTGTCTGCAAATGGTGCATTTCTTGTCATTTAGCTGCAAAACATGCGCCACAACTAATTGTTTACGTGATATTCGTTTGCTACTTGATACTGCACACGAATGGGACGCAGGCGACGAAGATAACTTGCGTGTAGATGATAAAAAGACGAAGAGATTGTTGTTCATTCCATCACGCAGGAATAATTTATGTTGCTTTGTCTGATCGGAAAGTTGGCTGTTGATCTCGATGCAGTGACCAATGCAAATTGTTGTGCTAACTTACACGATCATGAAGATTGGTTTGTGTAAATATATTTGTAGTAGATAAACACATTACGGAGTGGGAGTTATTTACATATATTTAAAACGTTTTTCCAAACGTTTTTCATTGAAATTCAACAGACAATGGTCTATTTGTGACATTGTTCTTTACATATTATTTCGTTTAAGGTGATCCTTTACCCATGGCAGTAAACAGTCAAAAACATTGCTTCCGCACGCTATTCTATAGCGTTTATTGTTTTGTTAAACATAATAATAACAAGTAATTTATGTTTGACGGGAAAAAATAATTTAGAGCCCCATATTTGTAAAAAAAACTGCAATATTTTTAAAAAAGGAGGTTTTCGCGCGCCATTGTATAGCTTTTATTTATAAGTGAATTAACTTCAAATTGTAATATGTTGTTAACAAAGCTTGGATCTGCGAAACAACCGATCAAATTTTTTAAATTCCTTTTAAAATAGAAGATATTTGTGTTCAAAAAATAACAAAAATTGTCAAAATTCAAATTAACATATATTTCGATTTTAAAGCAAAATTTTAAATTTCTGCATCGACCATTTTGTAGATTGTACTTTTATCTTCAACAATATCTTTAGATTATTATATATAACAAAACAATAAACACTGTGGAGTGGCGCGCGAAATCCATGTTTTGGGCTGTTTTCTGGCACGGTAGAGGATCGTCTTAAGAGCGTAATGTGTAGGTTTGGAATTTTTTGATATTATGATCAACTACTAAATGTACCTATGGATTATTTTATGAAATGAATAATTAAATTAATTAATAGTTAAATTACGAAATATAGTCGCCTATTATTATATCAATATACTAGCAAAATATCAAAATGTGATTCATAAACAGACAAAAATTATTTATTTATATTAAGGCTCCTTTCGAATGAGCGTGTAGTAGTAGTAGTGTAGCTTAAATTTATAACTTTTGGTAACAGTATACTAGCTGTAGGTATGTATTGTCTTTTTCGATTTTCCGGACTTGTTTTGAATAATGGAAAGTCTAGAAAAACATAAAAACTCGTAGTTTACCAATATCTCTTTTGTCGATTGGAATATTTTTTCAAAAAAATTATACATTATCTGCTATAGTGTCTCAACAGCGGTACATCGATATTTTTTCAAGAAAAATCCCTCAAACAAAACATAAAAGTAATAAGTGGTACTGTTAATTATACAAAATAATGTGAATCGGGTGGAACAAAATAAAAATCTGCTGTGTCCACCACAGTACTTCCCCGACTATAAGTTTTAATAACTTATTTCGTAACGCCTTTAATTTTATGCTTTATTCAGCAAAATTTAAATAAACTTATCTTTTTTCCCGAACTATTTAAGTTGATACCAACTAGATTAAATATCGCATAAATATCATTTTTTACATTTTACTAAACTCGTCTCCCCGAGAGCTTTAAATTGACACCAAACTCGGTATAATTTGAATAATGTATTAAAAATAATTGACGATCGGTTAAGTTAAATGTTATTTTTATCTTTCTACTAGAATTATTTTCCCGAGAGCTTTTTGATACCACACACGATAGGATTTTAATAAAAATAAAATAAGTTATATTTATAAAGTTGGCACCACTGGTTGAATAAAAAAATTTGAATAATATTTTTAGAAACAATTGACAATCGCATAAATGTCATTTTTTACATTTTTACTAAACTTATCTTCCCAAGCGCCCAAGCGCTTTAAATTGACACAAAACTCGATATAATTTGAATAATTTATAATAAAAAAACAATTGACGATCGTTTAATGTTATTTTTGTTTTTTTACTAGAATTCTTTTCTCGAGAGCTTTAATTTGATACCACACACGATTGCATTTTGACAAAAATAAAAAAAGTTATGTTTATAAAGTTGGTACCACTGGTTGAATAAAGCTCATTAACGAACTTGAAGTCAGATTTTGGCTCAAGATCTTAAATATAAAATTTCAGTCGAAAATTCCAACGCGTTTTTAAGTTATGCAACCTCCAGACAGACCCAGAGACCGACAGACACACAGACCGACTTTTTTTTAATTATGTTTTTTTGGTTCAGTAGGGTCTAAAACGTGAAGATTCACCAAAATCTCGAACTGTCAAAAAATCACGATTACAATACTTCCCTCTATTACATAGGTCGGAGAAGTAAAAATCGATCACTAATGGTCCACAAAAAGTTTTTCCAAGTTTCACAAATCAAATAAACATTTAAAGCTAAAACTGGTTCAAATTTTGGTCTACCATATCGTTAGTAAATCGCTACCAGTTATCAGATCATGCTGGCATTGTAAACAAACAGTCAAAAATATCTTTGAAATCATACTCAACAGCTTTACAAAAATATCTTACGATCTAACCAAACAACTAACCATCTGGTGACTCTAAAACTCAATAGCACGCGTCTGTATATATGATCGTATTGCCTCTTAATTCATTTGTTAAGATCCTGAAGCACTTGAGTAACGGAAAGATCTATAGATCCCAACGTATACAGAAGTTAGGTTAATGTTCTCTAAAAGCAGATCTAAGTGCGCTATGTGTATAGGCGGTAGACGGTTATGAGGAGATGCTTGATTTATTGTTTTTAGTTTTATTTGTGCTGTTGACATGACTACGCGAGTGTTTGGATTGCAGTTATTGTTGTGTTTGTTTAATTGTGAGGATCGCCGGTGACTAGCAACGGAATGTTTTTGTTACGAGCTTTCTTAGGAATATATTGTTGCAAGGAACTTTTATTTTAGTGGAGTGCAAAGTAGTAAGCTAGACTACTTGAAAAGGATGTGAGTGATTTCTGGTTTGGTTCAGAAAAATTGTGTGTATATATGTGCATTCTATTTCTACAGTGAGTTTATTTTAACGTGAAACGTTGGATCTTTCATAACCATGGTTACCACCTTGACAGCTTAGATTGTTAGAATTATAAAAATATTTATTTACGATTTTTTCAAAAACTGTATAAATAACGTAAAAACAAATGGGACTATCTTGAAGGAAATTTCATGTTCTTTCTGTTTGGTATTAGGGATTTTTGCTTAAAATTACCCATTTTCGAGATATATGCAAAAAAAACGGAGATAAGTCGTCTTGTTCCACCATTTTTTCAAGATGTGGATTTAGCACAAGGCGGATCGATAGGGACTTTTACTATGTTAATTATGAAGTCAATTACAATGTTCCTATGAAAAAAATTCTCTTTGAGTTTTGTCGCCGAGCCCATATAAAAATTTTCTAGTTCGCCTGGACTAGAATCAATTTAACTGTATTATTCTTGAACAATATAAGATATTTTAATATTGTACAAATCGTATTTAAAGGTAGCAGCAGTGTGACACCAATAATTAACAAATTTAAATTTATTTCCTATGTTTCATTTTTAAAATGCCGCTCTAATAGGTACATTGCTGTCAAATTTGTAACCACGTTAGAATAAACTCACTGTATTCTTAATTTATAGGTATTTGATCTAAGATTTCTTTTAGAGTTTGGTATCTCGAATGATCGTACGAATGATTTTACTGCCTCTGTCTTTATATGGTATTTTTTTGACTTGTAGGTTTAATAGGTTGGAAGTAATTTGTTAAATACTTATTTTACTGTCAGAGAATACTCTTAATTCATACATTTAAAGTATTGAAATGACATTCTTAGAGCATTTTGACTGTATTACTACCTAATAATATGTCGCAGGCACGGTCATAGAATAATTAGGTATATCTATATCTATATATGTTCCATAATTTACCTTTAGATCAAAAATATTATGACAAAACGTGTTTGAAAATCCTCCATTTTCTACGATGGAGATCTTCATTATTCAATTTATAAAACATGTCGAGTTTTACTCAGTTCTCCTAAAATTAAAATAACCTATATCTACATTGACAGTTTCTCTGAAACAATTTTCATTTTCACAACAATATTTAACCTGTTACTTTATAATGTAATAATAAGCTTACCTACGTGTTCTATATATTTTACATATATTTCTATATCACTATATAACGCACAAATTGTTACATTTCAAAACAACTATTCAGTGACAGCAAGTGACAGAATGAATTTGTACAACTAGTGACCAGCAGAGACCCCTAGAAACATCTAAGAACTAATTACAACTTCTGACTGGGGTTGTCAATGAAAAACGTGGCCGCACTAACAAATTAGAGTTCCGTATACGGACTTCTTACACTACGAATTCGTATATCACAGTGTCAGTTATTAAATTTCCATAGACAGTGAACAAACTTCTTCATATTTAACTGCGGATCCGTATACGTTTCTGTATTATTAAAAATTAATTAAGAATTTAAGAAATAATGTTCCACTGTGGACCCATGTTGGTCAGTCTTTTAAAAAATAATTCATACATTATAGTTTATTTAATGCACGATAGAACTCAAAAAGACAGTTTCGTAAAATATTATAATATAAGTCCGTTCGTTATGCGAATAATCTATGAGAATTTATTAATTTAAAAATGTCCTTTACCCTTTCGACTGTGAGCTATGTGTGCCTAACTTTCAAAGAATCTGTAGTTGTTTGGATGCAGAGAATAGTTATACAGCTTGCGGCACAAAGGACGAATGGTTTTTAAAAAATTATAAAATCGGTAATTTTTACTCAAAAACAAATTTATTTACGGATTCGAGTTCGCAATTAAATAGCATTTGTGACAATTAAGAGTGGAAAATCTCACCAGTCATGTGGTGACCGATTTTGACGATGCATTGCTGGAGGCGTTCTTGGAAGTTAGCGTAGACTCTCTCCAACATCGCTTCCTCAACTTGAGCGACTTCCACGCGAATTGCCTCCTTCAACTCGTCCAGGGTTCGGGGCTTGTGGACGACGGGTATAGAGAGATTTTGTTAAACAGTTAACCCATTGATTAATAATTTATGTAAAACTCGCATTTTTAGTAATTTTTAGAAATTATTTAACAAAATACGACAAGGTTTTTTTTGTAAATTTCATTCTTTAGCCATGTAACCACAATCTATAAGTACATCATTATAAAATATGAGGTCATCGATTTCAAAACCAAAGTCACAAAATGATTTATTGTAAAAGGCTTTTTTGCTTTGCATTTGACAGCAACATCGCTTCCTCAACTTGGGCGACTTCCACGCGAATTGCCTCCTTCAACTCGTCCAGGGTTCGGGGCTTGTGGACGACGGGTATAGAGAGATTTTGTTAAACAGTTAACCCATTGACTGATAATTTATGTAAAACTCGCATTTGTAGTAATTTTTAGCCATGTAAGCACAACCTATAAGTACATCATTATAAAATATGAGGTCATCGATTTCAAAACCAAAGTCACAAAATGAGTTATTGTAAAAGGCTTTTTTGCTTTGCATTTGATAGCAAGAGATGGGCCTTAATATCAAATATTTTAAAATTGAACTTTTAGAGATGAATAACATGTGCACAAGCACAACTAAAACAAGACCCGAGCTCTGGACGAGTTGAAGGAGGCAATTCGCGTGGAAGTCGCCCAAGTTGAGGAAGAGTCTACGCTAACTTTCAAGAACGCCTCCAGCAATTGCATCGTCAAAAACGGTCACCACATAACTGATGTGATTTTCCACACTTAATTGTCACAAATGCTATTTCATTGCGAACCCGAATCCGTAAATAAATTTGTTTTTGAGTAAAAATTACCGATTTTATTCTTTTTTAAAAACCATCCGGTCTTTGTGCCGCTCCCTGTATAAGTATGTAACAAGTACGGAAAATTGAATCTGTTTACGGACTAGGCGCAAGCCGAATCCTAAGATTATAGAAACAACTATGAACTAATTACAACTTCTGAACGGGGTTGTCAATGATAAACGTGGCCAGTCGGTAAATTTATAAATCATGACTCTCCTTCTAGCTACAACCCTGTGAAGAAGTATAAAACAGTAACGATTTGCATCTCAAGATGGCCGCCGCTACCTTGCTGACCACGTCCATTGTTCCTGCCGGGCAGCAGTAGTAGCGGGGTTGTTAAACCTCAACCAAACCCGACATTCACACACACCGAGAGCAGTCCGATGCTCGAAACAAGACGCGAACCGAGACGAGAGTCGCCTTACATGTTGCGTCTGCAAGCGGTCGTTAAAGTCAAATCGATGCAAGTGTAGAACGATCTCAACGCTCAGCGGTCAGCAAAGCTCAACGAGACGAGGTTGAGGCTGCACTTGATGGACGAATCATGGGCGTGCACCAAGGTTCTTAGTTCCCACGAGAAAACACAAACTAGTCCAAAGAATGTGAACATGTTCCTTTCCATGATGATGATGATAAAATAGTGATGGAACGGATCATCTTTCGACCGAATCACCGGATTTCCGGCCTCTTTTTACGCCGGATCGCCGGAATTACTCAAGTTAACGTATTTTACCATAAAAATTAACTACTAAATTTCAAATTTTAACCAACACTGAGTAAATAGAATATTCTAATGTAATGGTAATACAGTTCCTTTCAAAAACTAAGTTCAATTCTTTAACCATATACAAAAATACCACAAGCCTAAGATGGATCCCCTGGGGGACCCAGTTGCCCCATTTTCACGAAAATTTTGGAGTAAATGGACCACCCCATACAAAGAAACTACAACTAGCCTAGAAGCAATTCCAACACTATAAATGGATTTATTGATTCAAAATTATAAAGTTAAAATAGTAGATAGGTGGAAAACTCTTATCTGCTATGTATTGAACTCCATTCAAACTGACGTAACAGCGCGTTGTTCACGAAAGATTTGTCTTCAAAATTTCACTTACACTCACATGGTCAAAATAGCTGCTAAGAAGGTTAGGTCTGTTGTTTTAGATAGAAAGGGAAGAGAAGCAAGTGTAAATTTTAAATTCAATGTGACTTACTATAAACAATATATGTATATTGTAAAATAGCCAATAAACTCTACTCTACTCTACTCTAACAACAATGTGAAAAATGAAAATCTGACGTGGACACCACATGACTTCCTTGTACGCTTATTAAACTGTTCATACTTTTCTTAATAACTAAAATGTAGAATTATATAAAAATATAATAACCGTATTTGATTTATGCGGAAAATACCAAAAAAATACCTACAGTAAAGTGCCCTTTTGGCACGGACAATCGCAACCAAAAATAGGAGGTGATCAACTAGATGCAACATGAGTCTCCAATACAAAATTTCAACTTTCTACGACATACCGTTTTTGAATAATGCGAAAAAAACAAATAGTGTCCCTTTGGCACGGACGATCGCAACCAAAAATAGAAGGTGCACAACTATAGATGCTATAACAGTCCTAAATAAAAAATTTCAACTTTCTACGTCTAACCATATTTGAATTATGCGACATACATACGTACAGACGTCACGACGAAACTAGTCATAATGGATTCAGAAAAGATCAAAACGAATAATATATCCGTAAAAATCTGAGAACCGAAATTTTTCGCGATTACAATACCTACTTCCTTTTTACTCCGTACAAGGAAGTAAAAATTAATTATGGGTATGGGATAATGATATTATACAACGACGCTATAATGGATGCTATTATTCCTGAAGATGAAGTTTACAACACGAGCGAACAAAGCGAGCGAGGGTTTTAATCATTTGAAGGAATAATAGCCATTATAGCGAGTTGTATACTGTTCTTGATCAACGACTAAATTATTGCTTACAAAATTTTAATAAAATAATTCCAATACGCAAAAATTTTGACATTTCCAAATATCAATTCTCTATCACCATAGTTACATCATTAAACATTGCAATGTTTTAAAAAAATAATGTGCACGGAGAAATTGATTCAGGCAACGTAATTTTTTGATTGGTGCAGAGGGGGGAATATTAACTATATTATTCCCTGGCATTATTCCCTACGGGATTATTTCATAGCATTATGTAGCAAACATCACACATTTAATGTTTGTTATATATTAGTCGTAGATTAAAGAAATTATTTCAAAATTTTGAGATGATTTTTTTATTAAATCAGTCCTAATTATCAGTAGGAAATTGTGGATTTGCTCGTCAATAGCATGGGAAAGACATAATTTCATATATAAATGTTTTTTTTAATAAAAGAGTCTTAGTCTAAATCAAGTAGTCAGCCAATTTAATTTTGCACGTGAGAACAAAACATGCAGTTGCCCATATCCTAAATAATATTAATTTCAATTAAAATTAAAAGTTATTTTCTGTATTCCATGAAAATATTATCTGAATCCACCACTGGACGCCCATGGACGAAGATACAAGCAAAGAAAGATGGAATGAGTGTAGCATTGCTTTGTTATTGTTAGCCTGTTGGATTGTTTTATTTTAAAGTCCAGTACAGAAGTTGTAAACTGTATTTTTTTAAACTCGGCAAATAAACGCAGATCAATTTTCCAAAGTCGTAAAGTTCTTTTCATGATTTCATTTGATAAAAGCAGGGCAGTTTCTATATTATTATAATTTAGGAAATCTTATACCGATCCAATAATGATCACAGCTCTATGCCAAGAAATTTTGATAGAGTATTCCTAAAAATAATAACTGCTTGCTAGGTACTACTAGACAAAACCTTTTACTGAGAATGTAGTCATACGATGTGGGATTTTGTAGGCTGTGTTAAATAAGCGCATTTGGCATTTATCAGTTTTCGCTTATCATATTGGAAAAGCGCATAAAACAACATTGGAAAAGCGCATAAATTGTAGTTGCATAAGCGCAGAAGTGCACATTTGAAAAACACAATGGTTTTAGGATAGCCTGCGGCGCACTTTAAAAAATAACTCGAGTCCAACATAATCCGTTTTTTGATACTCGAAGAGTATTTTTAACAATATTTTTTGAATTTTTTAAAACTAGAAAATATTCTTTCCTAACATTTTTCTGAACTTAACCCCATCATACTCGAAGAGTATTTTTAACAATATTTTTTGAATTTTTTAGAACTAGAAAATATTCTTGCCTAACATTTTTCTGAACTTAACCCCATCATACTCGAAGACGATCTGGACTAACTTGTTATGGTCAGAAACTTCATTTTCGAAAAATGCGCTTATTCAATGTTACGATCTGCTCTTATTCAATGTTTTGATCGGCGCTTATTTAATATAAATTTACTGATTAATATTTCTGCGCTTATCCAACGTCTTAATGACTAAAAATGCGCTTTTACAACTCTCCGATTTTGTATTGGTGTATTGCTGTCATTTATACCTTTCTTGGATATCAGGATATGATCTGTAAAATCTTAAGCAATCTGTCAAATTATAATTAATTCAAAATGTTCAGTTATTCTGCTGTTGCATTGTCCATCCGGCCACAATATGGATGAGTTTAGGAGTTAGATACTGTGTGAAATATATTATGTTTAATAGCCATTTGCACCGCCTCCACTTAAATTTTAAGTGTCACTTAAATGAAAAATATCGAATCAAATTAATGACAGCAATGTTATATCTACGTTTGACAATTTGATTTTGATTCGATATTGTTCATTTAAGGAAAATTTAAAATTTAACTGGAAGCGGTGTAACTGATTATTAATGTCACATTTTGACAGTTTAACCCGAGGTTTAACCAGAAAACCATAGTAACTTGGTTGTAATATGGCGTCTAGTCACATTTTTAGTATAAAAAGGCTCTCTACTACTAGATAGATAAAATTTAACCAGAAACTGATAGTTATATTATTAGTCCGCGGATTTTTAGGCTTTTGCCTAGTTTTTGTATCATAGATAGAATTGATAGCACTTATTTTTGTTTCTATCGTTTATATTTATTTTAAGATAAATTTAATTTTGCCTATTTAGCCTATTTTCTAAAATTTGACAAATTTTGCCTTTTTAATATAATTTTGGCCTATTTTCTAGCCTATTTTTGCCCTTAAATAGCGTTTTTATCTTATTTTGATGTAAATTGGCAGACAAAAAAAATTTTAGTTGTCGTAGTGTAGTATAAAGTTCCAAATCAAATAGATATATAGAAACAACATAATTTTATCAATAAAATATATGAATTAAATGCAGTTTTATTGCCTATACGCTACCTTTTTTAGTGTTTTTGTTGCCTAAAAATCCTCAGCCTGTATAGTTAATATTTAAAAAACGATTTGTTACAAGCTATTTTAATCCTTGCAAAATTAGATATTTAACATCACCAACCAGGTATTGATACTGTCATACACAGACATTTTATTATAAGATATTTGCACAAAAATTTAATTATCTTTTAATAAATTCATTTATTCAATTTTCGATTTCTTTTCAAAAGCCTCAGCGATTCAAACCAAAATGGGTTTGCAAAAAAATAATCACACAAATACTAAAAAAACAACAATTTCACAAACAAAACCCTCTTCTTAATTCCTCCCTAAATACACAACCATTACCCAATCATCGACAAACAATAACAAAACTCTTAACGATACCGCATGACTTCCTTCGTTCCTTCGTAATTGCAGAGCTGCCACCTTAACTGCATTCGCTTATTGCCTGATTCCATGACTGACTTAACTGTCTGACTCTGACTCGCTCGCTGTTGTATAGATTCTTATGACCACTCAGGTATATCTTGATTCCGAAGAGAATAAATGAATAAAGACCGTAGAATGCAGATGTGAAGTGCCCAATGCGGAAACCGTTAGAACAAGAACAGGGAAATTTAGATTTGGAGTCAGGGGTAAGACAATGGTATCTGTGGATTGTGGGGGGTAAGGGTTTGTTTTCTGTGGGAATTTTTAGGATATTAGAAAAGGAAATAAACTACAATATAATTCAACCTACTTAAGGCGCGTTTACATTGGAGGAGTAACTGAGACAGTTACTGGTACAAGCAGCGGGCTATACTAGTATACTCAACTAAGCGCTAGGCTAGTAGGGTGTTTAAACCAGAAATACAATTTAGACGACTAGCTATAGTTCTAGTACCAGTATAAGTTGTTCTGTAGGTGACAAAATGAATTCTTTTCGTGGCTGTATATCATCTCGAACGAAATATATTATTAAACGAAATAAAGTAAAGATAACAAAATTTAGTGACATCCCACAAACACTCACGATCACGATATAGTTCTACAAACTTTATTGTCTCCGTTTAAGACCACTTTTTCATTTTAATAAAGTAAAAATACCGAATTTAACTATAAAACAATTATCTTTAAAATGACACGTCAAAACACACTAGTATATCCCTAATCACCAGTGACTGTTTACATTGGTAAAGTGCAGAGATGATTGTAGTGGATAATGCAGAATGTATGTGGAAGGGGAAGGCTAGTAGGTGAGTAGCTAACCCGGGAGGTTAGTTACTTCACTATCCCAACTACTTGTACTGTCTGGCGAGCTAATAGTACTAGTAACTAACCCATTTACACGACCAATGTAAACCCGGCTTTATGCTACCAAGTGTAATGTCAAAAGTATACTTACAGAAGCGGGAGTAAAAGTAGCTATAAAGGTGAAACCCAAATTTTTGATTAACAGAACGAAAGTGAAAGATGAGGCCAGGTTGAACTTAATTAATTATGAAATGAATAAATTAAAAATGTCAATACTATTATAGCTAATATAACAAGAATATTATGCGACGTATAATACCGAGGATGTTGCTAAGCGACGAGGTGAAACCGAGTCTCTTTGAACGTTCAAGGGGGCTTAAATTGCATATATTCGCGTTATATCCAAAGCTTAATCGTATCATCAAAAACAGCTATGTTATCAACAATTTTGTCTGTCAATTAGTTGACAGGTTGCATATTATGGAAGATTTTGATGTTATTGTGGTTGTATCTAACGAAATTGATGAAGAAAAAATATTGTCTTATATGAACTTCAAATGTGACTTTTATGGAGCCGAAAAGCTTATTTCTATCTACTTGCAAATTTTGAAAATTAATATTATATTATTTATTTGCAAAATAACATTGATGGAATACGAATTAAACCTTCGAACTTCGAATCAGGCAGATAAGATATAAGTAAGATAAAATGTAGTAATTGAACGGAGGATGGCTTGAACACAGAAGAGTTTTCCTGTGAATGAATCTTTTGATTCAGGAGATTCAAATTTCTATGTTTAAATATTTTAGATTTTTATTTGTATGTTTTAAATTGGCACCGGATTGTACGTATACATTTATGTTTATAAATCTAGATATGGCGGGAGGTTGTGTGCTGTCCACATCAGATTTTTTAACACAAATATTTAACTGAAATTACGAACTAAAGCCGTATTTATAGCGTTACTGAATTATAAACTACAAATTACAAACAGTTAGGGAATATTATTGAATAATTAACGATTTAATTATTTAATAAGGTCATTTTTGTATTGTTTCCCAAAAGTACAAGGTGCGAAAATGCTTTTTAATAGACAATTTAAAATTTAATTACCTAATTACAGTTTTTCTTGCAATTTTTTTTTTGAAATTTCAATCTTTTGTTTAACTTTTATGAATCTAAAAATTGGCTAGGAAATTTATTGTTTATACGATGTATTTTTATAAGTTGACGTTAATTTATTAATTTTTGATTTTTATATTCAAGGGTAATACCACAAGAAATGATTTTTTAATTGTTTTGTCGTTTCCACAATTACTAACAATTTCACGTCACAAAATGAAACTTTTACTTATACGAAATACCATAAGAAGTCGTAGTTATGTCGATTATGGTCCTGTGCACTCGTAATATTCGCAAGCATAAGGTACTCGTATACATGAGTGTATAATATTACTACTAGAAATAGTACATAATGCACCAAGGAAGGATAGACTGAATCGAGGGCTGCCGAAATAAACTCACAAATATATTTTAGTCATTTTATTTAAACTGCAGAAGAAGATAAACGATATTTTACTATTGTCACTGTCACTGTCATGTGTCATGTCATAATCATATATTATATCACTAGACTATAGAAAATTCTCGATTATATGAGACGTATTGCCGGAAACATCACGAGACCGAAGGTCGAGTGGTGTTTCCATCTGGCAATACGTCGAATTTCGAGAATTTTCTATAGTCGAGTGGTATACGGCTAGACTATATCCTGAATGATGATATTTTATTTATAAACCGAAATATATTCAAAATTGACAAATTTTGTTACTCAAGTGACGTCAGCGAGAATACAATGGTTTGTATAATCGATATTGTCAGAGTTACTGCAAATAACAAATAGATGAGGGGTATAGTCATTTAAATTTTACGTAGTAACAAATGTTAAACGATCATGGACTACATGATACCGAAGTACTAAATCATAAGTAGTCGTACTTTAATTATTCTTAAATGATAGCAGATACAAACAAAATTATAAAATACCGATTGTAAATAATAATCACATAATCTTTCATCTAAAATTTAAAAAAATTTCTTAAATTAATAAATGTTTATTTAAAGCAAAAACCAAATTGCCAAAATAAAACGCAGTAGTGTGATACAGAATTTGTGTAAAGATAAATTTTCTCGCACCTAATCGTATGATGTTATTACCTATCGTGATTGTGGGCAAAATAAATTACCGAACCTTAAGCTTTGTTCCAAAATCCTGTAAAAATCCATATCGCATAAATTTTCTGATAGATAAATGCAATAATTATCAATTTTACGGCTAATTACTCACATGATACTTAGGAATTTTATTTTTGTATCGCGAGAAAAAATATTACATTAACCTACCTATATAAAACTTTTGTTCCAAAACCGTGAGAAAAATAATTAAAAATCCAATCTGTCGATTTTAAAACCAGTTAATAGCCATAGACAAATTGAGATAAAACCGCGCAAGAAGTAATGAAAACAGGTATCATTGTTCTAAAACCAACCTACAATTCCATTGTTCGGTTATCACATATCTTTTATGATTAATATTTCTTCATATTGAAACATGAAACATTCGATTACTTTGATACGACCAGGGCCTTTAATTACAAAACGAAAAATGTAGGCATCGAACTGATAAAATTTATAAATACAACTAGAAATAATTGAACACTCGCAAAACTACAATTGACAATTACATAAATTAAACGACGAGTGGGTTACTACAGCTACCAAACAACAGAAGATTAGTTTTATGTGCAATATGAACACAACATTAATATGAATATGTAATGGAATATGATAAGAAAAATAAACATATTTGGGGATTGTGGGATACGTTATTTTAGTTCAACTGTCAAAAATTGTATTAGCGGTAAATTCACTTAAGCAGAACCCTGCGCAAAGTACGAATGCTTGTCTTATGCCTGTGGCACACCGGTCGAGGAGCATCGAGGACCATCGAGTAACTCCTCGATGAAACGAAAGAACGCACCCGTCCGCGATGGATTTCTATTTAATCGGTGACAAATACATCAAAGTTTTGCGCGAAATCAAATCCAAAGATACGTCTGAAATGAGATACATTCGTTTCATCGAGGAACAACTCGATGAAAATAGCGGCGCCCCTATTTTTCGTCGAGGACGGGGTGCGTTCTATCGTTTCATCGAGGAGTTACTCGATGGTCCTCGATGCTCCTCGGCCGGTGTGCCACAGGCATTAGAAAGAGAGGCGTAGATGATAAACAAGAGGAAACTACGCTACTGTCTGTTCTACAGAACATCAGCTTCAATATTTGTTATTCTCATGTTGACGTTCGTAGTGTTTTGCTTCGTGTAACGCTGTGAATTTTGTAATTGATTGTGATTGAGTTATATTTTAGTTTTCTTTGAAAATTAAGTGAAGTGTAGCGTAGCATACTCACTAGCTCCACTTTTGTAAGACGGACAGTATATGATTGTCATGACAAGCTCTGCCTTCTCGCGCAGCTCAGGGTCCTAGATATTTGAATTTTACTCTAAAATATTCACCACAAAAAAAAGAGTGAGGCCCACCCTGCAAGGACCGCGGAACCGATAGGACAGGGGGGGCGTAAGCCCATCCTGACATAATTCTAAGGAGGCTCACGCCCCGCCCAACTTCTCGGACTAATTTTATTGTCAATTTACGTAAGGGGCTCGTCTACCTTTTTCGAATTCCAAGAATACTCTCGATATTACGTTTTTTTCTAGTTCATTCTCTTCCCCACTACTACGGCTGCTCGCAACTCGTACTTTCCCGCATGCTAGCTATGTAATGTCAATTTGAAGTTGAAAAATACTGTAAACATGGCTCCAGTATTTCCATAAAAATTGTAAAAATGCCCTAGGGATTGTTCAAGTGATCATTTTCCCATTACATTGCTACTACCATGTATGACAATGTTATTGTATTAAATTAAAATTAATAGTGACAACTTCTTACTATGAAATATACAGGGTTCGCCAGTCAAATGGAAAAATTTGATGTGGGGCTTAGAGCTCGTAGAGAGGTGGTGGGGAAGAAAATAACCTACTCAACATTATCAGCGTGGTCTACCATTTAGTTCATAATAGATAGTTGGACTGGTTAACAGCGTGGCTACGCAGTAAAAGCGTACTTACTCAGTGGCGAAAGTTTGGTGCAAACGCGGCGAGATTTTAGATGTCATTTCAACGTACCGCGCAATCAGCCTGTTCCGTCGAATAAGGCGATTCGAACGTGGATAAACAATCTTGAGCAAAGTGGATCGACGTGTAAAAAAATCCGATGTGGCCAACACATAACCTCTCGCCATACTCTACTATTTTTATTTTTCTAATATAAGTATATATTATGTAATACTTACTCACAAATATACCATTGTACTAGAGGGGAATTCGGGAATTGTAGTTTTTATAATATTATTAAAGTTTATTATGACCTTATAAATACTAAATGACATTTCATATTTTCCATTTCAATTTGCCAAAAAGTCAAAAATTCATATGACATTAACACTCAAATATTTTATTTTTTGTTTCCATAGGTAGGCAGATAAATCAAAATTGTAACAAATTTGTAGAATTTTTAACTTCTTGTAATTGGAAAATGGAGCTAGATAGAAACAACGTTTTGAATACATATTGTAGATAGTAACATTTAGTATACAATGTTATTAAAAAAATTAATATTAATTCATAAATTTTGAGAATATTCCAGAAAAACTCTTCAGATCTTCAAGAAACTACCACTTCCGGTTGCACGATCAACACCAAAATCTAATCAGATCTAATCTAGGGTGTCAGAATATTGTATACCAAATTTCAAATTTTTTTATTCAGTGGTATTTGAGTTATCGTACCTCCAACATCCATCCTGACACACACACACACAGACATCATCGCGAAATTATCAAAATCGTGTTCTAGGGACCTCAAAACGTGCTTATCCATTGAAAACTCACTATCGAAATTTTAGCATGATTACAATACCTCTCTTACAGATATGAGTGGCGAGAGGTAAAAAGGTGGAAGTGCAAAAACGGTTCGAATCCCCGAAAACATCGCAGCTTCAACATCGCCTGTTGAAATTTATTTAAATTTTGCATAAAATTAAAGGCGTTACGAAAGTAAGTTATTAAAACTTATATAGTCGGGAAAGTACTGTGGTGGACACAGCAGATTTTTCAATTAAAGAATGCTCTCATCTAAAATTTAAAATTTTGATTTCTATTAAGAACAAATTTCCATTAACAAACAATTTATGCCATATCGGTGTGACATAGGCATTAGAAAAATTTTCATCGTTAAATTATCGTGCACTGTTGGCAGTTTTCACCAATACCATAATCAGGATCACCTGTCAAGTAAAACTGATGACTGACCCCATTATTTTTTATTCTTGTACACACTGCCGCAAGTTACTAAGTACTCATAAGTACATATCTTAATTTAAACCTTTAAAACAATTTTCGTGAGGATTGGGCATAAAATAGCATCTGATTGGACGTGTAAAAATGGTTATTCGTGTCCAGGCTTGCCAACTTTCCAAGATGGAGTCACGCGACCGCGACACAACAAGGGAAATATCTGATAGGGATATCGGAACCTACATTTCAATCATACGTGCGTTTATTACAATTAAAATGTAATTCTGCGACACAGAAAGTCAGGTTTCATGGAAGAGTTTTACATAATGGTTACTTTGTTGGTAAGTAATAATAATTATCGAGAATTTATATTCTAGTTGAATTAATACAGATTACGATTTGAGTAAAATGCGTTTGGCAAGATTACGGTTATGCATAACTGCGATTTGACAAAAATGCGATTTGGATAAATTTCGTGTTGGATTATTTCGAGGATTATTTCAGTTAGGTATAGTTGCGTTTTGGCTAAATTACGGTTTACCTGAAAACGATTTGACAATATAATATTAGTCGAAGTTGTGGTTTGGTCAAATTACGGAATGCGAAATTACAGTTTGTCTAGAATACAGTTTGGCTAAATTACGGGTTGGCTTCATTATTTTTGGTCAATCTACTGTTTGACAAAACTATATTTGACTAAATAAGCGGACGCCCTATAAGACTAGTCACTTGTTATGTAATAATTAATAAATAAACAGTTAAATGGACTTTCAAACAAGAGACGCTAAAATTTTCACTACCTACCCTTATTTTTGCGATTTTGAAAAAATCTTTTTTATCTATAGGTTATAAGTAAAATAGGTTAAATCATCTTTAAGTTATAAGTAATATAGGTTAAACTCATCTTTAAGTTATAAGTAAAGTAGATTAAACTTATCTGTAAGTTATAAGTAAAGTAGGTTAAACTCATCTTTAAATTATAAGTAAAGTAAGTTAAACTCATCTCTAAATAGAAATCGTCGTTACATAAAACTTGACTTTAGATATAACCAGAGCTGGGCATTACTTAAGTATTTAGGTACTTAAGTATCAATTTTTAATAACAACTAGTACTTAATACTTGTACTTAAGTATAAATATTTTTTGGTACTTATTACTTTAAAATTTTAAGTACTAAAATAAAAACTTGTACTTAAGACTTATTTTCATTTCATAATCGTAAATAATACTGAAGTACTTTTTAAATACTTAAGTTTTTCAATAATACTGAAATAATGTAAAAGTACTTCAGTTTTTTCAATAGTTTGAGTATTATACTGTTCAACCTGCGACCACAGCGACAGAATACGACATTTTCACTGTGAATTAATCTTCGTCGATAAAAAAAAGATAATAATCGAATGTAATAAGGTTACAAATGTTACAAACCATGTAATTTATTATATTAATTTTAAAAAATACTGCTACTTGAAAAATACTTATTTTTAAGTACTTTTGACAAGAAAAACTTATACTTTACTTAAGTACTGCGAAGCTTTACTTGAAAATGTACTTGGTATCAAGTACTGACCATAGGTAGTACTGGTACTTATACTTAAGTATTTTGATTTCGATACTTGCCCAGCTCTGGATAGAACACGTCTTTAGAATAAAATTTTCACATTGACGCTCGTCACTTATATATTCTCGCTCGTCACTTGTATATTGACGCTCGTCACTTATATATTTACGATCGTATATATCAAATTATATAATCTATTAAAGTTTCATGCAGAGGTATAGAAACACCCTGTATTATAAATGAAAAAAGACCCGGACATCTACCCTAAAAAAGAGAACATGTCCGGGAAAAAGAGGACGTCTGGTAACCCTAAATAGTATTCATTAAACTCTGGCTGATCGCTGAAAAATTTATATTTTATATCTTTACAGAGATTGTTCTGAAATTATTCACTAATAATTTCCAATGCTATAAAATCCATATTGAAAAATAAATACATCCATGTTGTTTAATATTTATTACACGTTCAGTTTTGATAGCCCAACAAGAACAATTAAAGATTAGATTTATAATAAAGTTTTGATAAAACACTGTTATTATTCTCGCACAATGCAAGATCACTAATACACTAATACAACAGATTTAGAACGTAGTAGAAGGTTCTTATCTTTTGTTCGTTATCAGTACAACCTATACCGATCCTCAATAAACAATAAACCCATATCTATAGCCGTTTAGAACCGCAGAATTCAAAATGACTTTTGCTATTCTTTACAATCGCAACGAACAACACGGACTTAGAATCGTAAACTTCATTATTGAACTTTAATGACTGGCAGAAATTGATAAAACTGATATAAAGGCGCATTCACAAGCTGCACTCATTCTATTCTTCCATCCAGCAGCTAGAACAATGACGATGACGAAACTGCGTTTTGTGTTTTGCAGGTGAATCGAATAAGTCACAAACTTCATTGCCAAATACTGATATGCTTTTCCTTGAAGTCATTCTAATTTGGGTTAGTCGGCTCATTACCGAATTAAATGGATTGAGCGAAACAAAGCAATCCTAACTTAGATTGATACTACTCACAATTTTTCACAATTATAATTTCCAATTAATCGCAATTAGTTCGCACCTATAACATTCCGATTCTTGCTGTGAAATTTAAAATTGGGTGTTAATCATTCAGCATTGTACTTTTGTTTTTTTATAGCATGTACTCAAATTTATACAAATAAGTGCTTAGAGGCCGCTATACCTAGCATGCAGTTGGAGTAGTGTATTTGCTTATTAAGCGGCCCGCCTACGTTTTTTCCGAATTCTCAAATTTATACAAATAAGTCCTTAAGAGGCCGCTATACCTAGCGTGCAGTTGGAGTAGTGTATGTGCATATTAAGAGGAATGCCCACCCATACAAAATTAAGCAAAAATATGTTCTCGTTGGGCCCATGAAATTGACTTTAATTTTGGTCCGATTTGTTTGCTCTTTTTTTAAATTTAAAGATAAAAGATGTCACTAGGTCTGTCTAGTGCCATTTTTTTTAAATTTAAATTTTTACATGTATTTTTTAAGCTCCAAAGTTAGTAAAATTTTGAGAACTTTGAAGATAAAATATTTAAAAAGTAAAGTAAAAATTAAAAAAGTGACACTAAGCGGACATAGCCTAGACTTTAATCTTTCATTTAAAAAAAAAATTGTTTAAAAATATTTAAAATTAGTGGTAATTTCATGTGCCCAACGAAACCCCTTTTGTAGTAGAAAATGGCTAAATACGGTTCATTCATCGAATCAACCGATGTCGGCACAATGGGTAACAATGGTTTTGTGACGGCATCGCTTCATTCGTTAAATGGATCTTCAAAATTAGTGGGGATTCCTCTTAAGCGGCCCGTCTGCGTTTTTTCCGAATTGCCGTAGAGTACCTAAATAGACTAAGAGTACGGACAAGGAGTCCAAAATGGTTTAGCTTTTGTTTTCAGTTGTAACTGTATTTCTGATGTATACAAATATACAACTCTGTCAAGATGACATAAAAAATTAAAAATTAATTCTTAATACGGTTTAAACTTTAAAATATTGATAGAAAATGTATCTACATAGTTCTGAATAATTAATTATTATTACCAGAGTGAATTTATTTAGTTCCACAGGCAAAATATTATACCATCATTTTTGACAACGTCAATCACTTAAATAATTTATAAAATAGTAACCAAAGAGCAACATTAGAAAACAATAAGTAACTAAATATTGACATAAAAATATTAAATTCTGAGAGTTAAGTAAGCTGAAAAACAAGTGCAAACACAATTTGGATTACCAATAGAAAATGGCCAGTGCCTTGTCCGTACTCTTAGTCTATTTAGGTACGCTACTTTGCCGCATCCTAGCTATGCAATGTCATTTTGAAGTGGAATAGAAGAAAGTACCTATTATAGGAATTCGGAAAAATCTAGACGGGCCGCTTAATGGCAATAGATTCGTTCAGTGTTTACGTCACACTGGTTCCAAACATGAAATTGACCGTTCGTTGCTAAGACCGTTGCCATGCAAGTCGGTAAAATAGGCTGGTTTGACGTTTGCCGTTTGACAATAATTGCGACTTTAATTTTTTTTGAGATTTAATTGTTTTAAAGTGGCTTAAAAACACGTAATAAAGTTTAGCTCTGTAGTAAATTATTTTATAAATGATTTTTGAGTGTCAAACCAAACTGTTTTATCGACTAGCATAGCAACTACCTTAGCAACGAGTGGCCATTTTCTTGTTTGGAACGGGTGCCTACTCAAATCTAAAAAATTCAGAGCTAGAAAATTCTTGCCCGGAATCATAAAACAAACGAAAATTCAGAGACAAGAAAATGCTTTCATAAAAAATGCATTCATAGAAAATTCAAATTTGGAATCTGATTGATGCAGAAAACGCATGTAAAGGAATATTCAAAACTGGAAAAAATATGGCTGCGGAAAAAATCGGATTCTGGCTAATATATAAACTAATCTATGCTAACAAAACCCTTCTTGAGTCCAACAGAACTCCGTTTTTTAACATAAACTAATCTATGCTAACAAAACCCTTCTTGAGTCCAACAGAACTCGTTTTTTAAACGGCCACAACGCGTTGTTCAGCTGACAGCTTGCAGCCAACTTCAGGTTTGGCCGCCAAGTAAAGTTTCTGTGTTTACTTGATTCCAGATATGTCTTTTCCATTAATGTTTTTTTTGTGAATGAATTTTCCTTAGCTTGGGATTTCGTGATTTTTATTATTCCTGTCAAGAATATTCTCTTCTTGAATTTTCTAGTTTATAATATTTCAGTGTTGAAGACGTTCCCGTTTGGAACCAAGGAGTGATGTATTATTTGTTTAGTTGCATACTAATGGCACTAAAAATTGCTGAAAGCATAAGTGTGGTGCAATATCTAACAAACATATTATTGACAACAAATTGTGCCCCTAATAAACCCCTCTCGTACGCTGCTGGCAGACGCAAACCACATCTAGTCTTCAGACAGACAGATAGCATCTACAGATCACCTCATACAACACAATCAGTGAGCGGAGCATATCCTGTGCTCGATGGACAGGTATTATCTTACACGGCTGTCAAGCTGCATTCATCCGTCTGCAGATGAATAGCTGCCACTTCCGGATTTTATAATAGCCAAGCAGCTCAGACTACGAAATTGGAGAATTTAGAATTGGGTTTGTTTTGAGCTTTATTACTAAGGAGGATTTCATTCTGACGACTGAGAATGTGAAAAATTAATTTCTGTTAGGTATATGTACCTAATTGTAAAATGACAGTTATTTGTCCAACTAGAGAGGAAAGCGCATCTTTTTCTCACTCGACCGAGAGTGGAAATAGTTATTAGTCCAACTAGAGAGGTAAGCGCTTCTTTTTCCCACTCGAGCTCGAAGTTTGTGTCACGAGCGAAGCGAGTGAGACAATCGAGCAAGAGTGGAAAAAGAGCTTTCCTCTCGTGTTAAACACAACATTTTTTTCACGAAATATTTAAAAACAATGTAAATGTAGAAGAAACACATAACTAGAAGTTAGGTTATAATAACTGCCATCTGTCAGAATGACGTTTGAAAACAACGAAATGCAGCCAATATGCCAAATTAAATTTAAGTTGTAAAATCGTGAAATTGTAGAAATAGAAAGTATTAAACATAATAATTGTAAAATGATTTACAGTACCTACCTATATCATTGGAAAATCAGAATTTTCAATAAATTAATAAATTTACTTACAATTTTTTAAATATTTCATCATAAAATAACACTGGTGGTAACGCTGTTTACTTTCCTCTCTAGAGAGGGAAAACTTCACTTCGCTATTTCGCGAGAAGAAAATTGTGTTTTCGCCGCATGTCGTGAAAAAAGTTTTTTTATCCACGCCAGTGATGTAATAATCATATTATTTTTATCATTTGAGTGAGGTAATTTGTTATATTACCTCACTAGTGAAATAATATGATGTGCTTTTACCATATTATCTCTCACATTTATAATAATATTTGTCTATTCCTTAAAATATTATTGGAATAAATCAATTTTAAAATACTGTCCCATAATAAATAAGTAATTTATAAACGAATAATAAATAAATATCACGTATAAACTTAAAAATTAAGAATATGTTTGTACATAAAACTGATAGGTTGTCCTGTTTTCGAACAAATTGTATGTATATCATGTTGCTTTGATTTGAAAACAAAATTATAGAAACTGACATCAATCAATTGTCAAAATATATAGTTTTTGAAATTTCAAATCTGACGTTTAAACAAAAATATCATTTTTAAATAATTTTGAGCAGTCGTGGTTAAAATTTTGTATATCACATGAGTGGTAAAGCATATTACAGCATTTATTCGACAGCTGTAATAATGCTCTTATCCCACTTGTAATATAAATAACTATTATCCAAATTCTCTTAATAAAAGCATCATAACTACATAAATATGGTGATTTTAAACAAGCAAAGTAAAAGATTGCCCACTATAGCGGCTTTGATCAAAATTATTGCTTATTGCTTTGCTTATTGGAAGTCACCATAGTAACGATGTTTGAGGTTGGAACTTAATATTTTTAAAATATTTAAGCAGGTTATTAAGAGGTGTTTTTTTTCTCAGCGAATATCCAGCGTTAAAATAAAACAGTTAACCAATGAGATGCCACAATACAACAATATCATATACGTAGTTTAAGCTGAGATTGAACAACCGGCCCTTAAAAGTACAAAATTACAACTCACTGCTGACATGTCCTCTAAATATTGACTGTTTGTAGTCCGCAAAGTAACGATTTTGGAGAGCGTAACTAAAAAACTATTAAATTTTACAGCTTAAATATCAAGGCCAACTTTTTCCCCGCAACCCTGACACAGATCAGATTCTTTATTTAGAGCAATTTCTTTTTACGTAAATGTTGTGAGCATTGAACAAAGGGATGAATACTATGAATAGAAAGACTGCAAAGGAGATGTTTAAAGGAGACTGAGAAATTGTGAATCTGTGGTGATCAAAATACAAAACAACCGCCCAATTCAACTCAGACAAGAAGACAAGTGCCGTGCAGGGACTTCCGGTTATCAATATCACGAGGAAAACTTCTCACATGGGCGTGCAACATTTTTTAAATTTGATTATATTTTCAAATCTGGGACTCAAAATAACGGTTCATGTTCGGTTACCGGTTTTTAGTATTCGGATTTGTCCCGGATTTCATATTTCTACCTAGTTATAAACCGGTAACCGGTTTCAAAAAGCGGTTCAAATTTCAGAGGGTTCAATGATTTATTAAATAACAATCAACTAATTAAAAATGTTTATCCAGATTGGACAAGAATTCTAAAATTTCCTAAATATTTAATAACATTTGGATGAAAAATTTTTCAATTTTAATTTACGCTTTAAATTGTTTCGAACCAGTTCGCATCCATCTGTTCGACTCCGGTTATGGCTTTAGCAAAATATTTTTTGACAATTAGGTTCATAAAAATAGTACCTATATCAGTTAAGGTTTTTATCCAACACCTCCTCATAAAAGCAACATAACTATGGTGATTTTAAACAAGCAAAGTCAAAAATTGCACACTAGTGACTTTGATCAAAATTATACCCACTTTGCTTGTTGGAAGTCACCATAGTAACGATGTTTTAGGTTGAAACTTAATATTTTTTTAAATATTTAAACAGTTATTTAGAGGTGTTGAATAAAATGTTATACTTCACATGTGGGCAAAAAGGAATGACCTACTCGAGAAAATTATCTCACTCAGCCTTCGGCCTCGTGAGTTAAAATTTCCAATTTGGTTCGATTCCCTATTTTGTTTATTTAACTTCAATTATTATTCTGGTAGGAACTATTCGTGAAGATTACCAGACGAGGCGAAGCCGAGTTTGATAACACGACGTGTACCATAATTATTGGTTACGATCCGTATTCTATATAAAATTTTATCTGCTAGCGTAAATTACTCAAAAAGTAAAATAAATTATTTGGTATTGAACAATAGTAGGTAGTTAATGATACATGTTCATAAAGTTAGTCTTTTTTACATGTTGCTCAAGATTAGAATATACGAGCGAAGCGAGTGTTCTAAGAGTTTTATACACTATTTTTTGCAATGTCAAGTTATTTCTTTATTAAAAATTGTTTTGACGAGATTTGTGTTTTAATTAAAATAATCGCAATACATGCGGTCACTTTTTCTATGACAATTTTTTTTTCTATCTCTGTATGTCAAACTGACTGTCAATTTGAGACTTAATAAATATTTTAAGAAAATGTAAACAATACAAATGCTGTGCAAACAATTTTTTGTACAGTTCTTGTGAACTGTTCAAAACTGAAATAGCTTTACGTACTCTTGGCAGTTTTAAAATATCAACTTTTTATATGACATATTGCTAAAACAAATTTAAATAAAAAAATCAGGTATAGGTATGCTACTTTTGAATCTTTTTTACTCGCTTCCTTAGTAACGAATTGTTTATTATTTTTCATTATGGTCCTTGTCCTATAATGGGCGATAATATGGTCCTTATATTCAATCTTATATTGTTGTCATTATAACACGCAATCACATATTTATGTGATATATAAGAAAATAAATGTGCTGCATCTATTCTATTCTGTTCCTGTTACATGAATAAGATTTTTTTATACTTGATTTATTCACATATTTTGTTTCACTCGATTCTGAATAACTATATTATACGTTTGTTTTCTAATTATATTTAATATTCTCAGTTCTTTATAAGATTAAAGTAAACATAACACTAGTGAAACAATATAACATAATTTAATTAGTTCTCAACAGACTTCCTAGTTAAAACAATGCTTTCATATTTTGCTAATGAATGAATGAATCTAAATCCACTGACCTAATACTCAAATTCTAAATATATCGTTGTTATATTGTATTTAATATGGATGAATGAAAGAAAAGCAAATTTTTTGTTAATAACTTTACAATTAAATTGTAAAGTATACTCTATAATCATTTTCAATTATTGTTTTTTATTGCTTATTGTTAATCTGGAATATAAAGTCAAATTTCACCAAATATTATGTTCTGAATCTAAAATAAAGGTACATTGAAGCAATAAAATTATAGTAAAATTTTTTTTGGAGAGGAGTCACGTCATCAATGTTGGTCACTAGATCATGACGTCACGGAACCAGATAATGACGTCACGGAATACTAGATTTACATAGTATACTAATTTAAATTTAAAAAATGTAATGTATGTTGCATTATTGAATTTGTATGCGATGCTTATTTTTCGATCAATTTAATTGAATTATTAGACGATTAATATTTAAATATCATTGTAAAATTTAATATATTTCCAGTTAGAACTCTATAGCGTTACAGAAAAAATATGAGTGTCATGTAAACGTACAACACAAAACACAATTCTTAATTCAGTAATGCCAATGTGTGGTGAAAAAACAAACTACAATTATTTGAAATACATTAAAAATACATGAAAAACATTATGTTCGGCTTTAAAATTATTGTAAATTTAATGAAAATGCACTATTCTTATAGTATGCAAAAAAGTAGTATTTATTTTAAACATTTAACATCACTAGGTCATTACTACAGTTATTTTTATTTTGTAATGTTTTGATGACATGACTCCTCTGCAAAAAAATTTGAACTATACACTATAAAACCTTGAAAAAACATTGCGCTCAATTTTGTCATTTCAATAATGTTATATAATTCTTTAAATTATTATAATATAGATACCCGTACCAGCAGGTACTAAAGGTACTAATGTTTAATAAAAGATAGGTACCTACATAATAATTATGATTTATTCCCTTTATTCTAGATTGTATTTTTTTGTATGCAGATAGTATATTCATTCACTTTGTACGTTGTATTTATTTTAATTTTTACACGAAATATTTGTTTACTTCAGATTAATAAACACAACAGTTTGTAGCAAAACTATGCATAACGTACATAAATTAACATTCATAATTTGATTTTAAAACATGATATTGTAAGTTGTAACTTACTTTACATATGGCCAGCTGGTAAACTCAAGCGTTATAGATAATTATACCAAAATGTAAATAATAAGTAACAGAAATTATTCCGATTTAATTAGAACCAGCAATTAATAATTTACCGCCATTGAGACAGTTGACAGAAGGGTAGATACTAACCGCGGATACTTAAATACAAACATTCGAATAATCACAAAACGCTCATAATATAATAACCCAAATAAAATCATTAGGACCGTGTGGAATGATGGTTAAAATCCTGTACTTATAATTTATTTGAATAAATATTTCGGAACGAAGTTTGAAACAAGATGGCATTCTAACTAATAAAATTGTAAAAGCTACAAGAGTTCAGCATAAATTTAAAAATAATAATTTATATAGTTATAACTGGTCATACATTAAGCGGCTCGTCTACGTTTTTACCGAATTCCTAGAACACTCTCGATTTTACTTTTTTCCATTCCACATTTTTCCCCACTACTAAAGCTGAATGGAACCAGCCCGAAACTCGTACTTTGCCGCATCCTAACTATGCAATGTCATTTTGAAGTTGAAAAATACTGTAAAAGTGTTTTCGTTGCGAGTAAACTATCAGATTAGGTATTATTGAATTCAGGATAATGTTTTATATAGATACATTTAATAGAGAAAGAATGGATTTACAGATGTGCCTTTTTTAAATTTTAAAAATTAATTTGTGTCATGAGATATGATATAACCGTGTAAAGTTTGCATAAAATAGGAATTTTTTTTAAATTTTTATATTCATGTGCAATTTTTTAATCAAAATTTTAAAAAGGCACATCTGTAGATCCATTCTTTCTCTATTAAATCCTGGTTGAAATAAAATTTTACCATTCTTGTACTGACCACAAAACACTCGCTACGTTAGTACATTTAATTCTGGATTTTAGGAGCTAGACGGGCCTCTTAAGGGTATCGTCTCCACGTAGCTATGTTAATGCATAGAAACGCTCGCTAAAAATACGGAAAAGCAGTCTAGCAATTTCTACAATGCTCACGAAGTTTTATAGATAAAGCTAAATTTCATAAATTTATTTACAGACGAAGAATGCAACTAGGATTATGCCGAGTTACATTTTCTAATAAATCTCTTAATAATAAGAAAAAGCATGTAAAAAATTGCTTACAAGCCACTTTTTCATTAATTTTGTATATGGATTTCAAAGATTTTTTCAGAATTCTAACTGGGCATAATCCTAGATTAATTCTTTCACAAAAATCTAGTACCTGTTTTTCCTTCAAATTTTTAATATGCAATGAGTAAAGCAGAAACTGCTACACCTCTAAACACGCAATATTTTGTTACGGAGACGTGACCCTTAAAACAGAAATTAAACGCCAGAGCCCACAACTTGGCGTACGTAAGGTATACTAATAACACGTCTGTAGCTTCATCTCTTTTCATATAGGTACATCCTATTCTATCTTTGTTGCAGAACCTAGTTCTGCTTTATGGAGGATATAATACCAAAATTATTACAAACCTTGTCAAGTTCTACGTTGACGAGTCGCCGATGAAGTTAGTTAGTAGTTAGTTAGTCCACTCAGTTCACAAAACATATCCATACGCAGAATAAACACATTTGTCTTTTTAATCCACATTGCAAAATAGGTCTTAAAAGTACCTAACTTTTAATTAATTTATTTTATCCATTTAGCCAAATATATTACCCATAAATTTAGATAAATTTTGTAACATCTCACTATAAACAATGTAAACGCAACGCCACTCATGTACTGTGGCAGTTGTTTCGAACGCAGACAAACTAAGACTAAAAGATTCATTATAAATTTGTAGTTTGACAAGATTGAACAAAGTTCTACGCTCAGCGGAATGATTTCGTAATAAAATACTGTGCAGATGCTAGATTTGAATAAAAATATTTATTTTTAAAAATATATTGATATGTTTTTGATTCAATTTTTAAATTGAGTGCGGTTCAAACTAAGGTTCAAAATATTCAAAATATAAACTGCACAAAGAATCTCCCCCGTGGTGTACTCTTCGCTAACAACCCTGAGGCCGTTAACGGTTCAACGGCTGATAACCGCACACATATTTAAAATATATTTGTAATAATTATATTACTTTCAGTATATGAATATACGAGTACTGCACAAAAGCTGAGTAAAAAGCGGAATGTAATGTACCTACCAAAAAATTAAGCTAGTTTTTAAATAATATGTTTTTATAATTAATTATTTATAATTAATTGCATTAAACCGAATAAAATGACTCAGAGTTTATTGTTTATTTACTTTAAATAATCTAAAAAATAAGTAGTTCTACTAAATTAATCATTATTTTTACTATGACAAGCAATTAAATTATATGTAAAGGATGATTCAATAAGCCTTTCATCATGAGAAGTGCTAATAAAATCTAGGGAAACGACAGAATATTCGGAATGATCATTTATTTTGTTAGTTTGGTTTATGGCAATTACACGTGAAAGAGTGTTCCAAGGATATGGCCACCACGGCTCGCACGGAACTCACGAATCCGTTCGATCGGCATGCTGTATGAAAACGCGGAAAATAATATTTTTTATTACAAGATCACGTGGCAGTTTGAGCCCTTTGGGATCCTGCGAATCGCATGCCTATAATTGTTAAGACTTTAAATATGTTTAAGTTTCTTTTGATAAAAGGGCATGCATTATTAAATCAGAGAAAAACACAAAAATTTTGTACAAGTGGAAAAATGCAGTTTCCGATATATGACGAGAAAGCGTGCAAGGGTTTAATACCCGCTTTTCTTTGTTGTCATAAGGTCAATATTATAACCTCCAAAAACCATGCTGTATCTGTATGAAATCGGTCTAATAGAGCAGAGGTGTCATTGCGATTTTCTTACTAAATACGCTCTCGAGCATTAATTCATATCCAGGAAATTTTTTATCGTGCATTTCAACAACGTAATTAGCTCTCGTGTATAATTAAGACGTTATTGGAAAGCACTCAAAAAATTTTTCGGAAAGAATTAATGCACATGTGATAGTAAGTGAAAATATTAGATATTTCAGAGCGCAAACAAACATTTATCCGAGACGGAACCCTTTTTATTTTTGGGAATGGTCTAAGGACTCATTTTTACTTAGAATCCGCCAGTTTTCAAGCGTTTCATAAGAATCTCCACTGAAGCCGAATATTTTCAGCCAGCTAATTATAAATTAAATTATGCAGCTCCGCCCTATTCGTGTTTTCCTTCAAAATCTTCCCAAAATACCAACCAATAGTTTTGCCTTTTCGTGACTGTCTCCTTTCTATCTTTGCGCACGCACGGCGATTCGTCTTTGTCTGGACTGCGCATGCGCGGTTATCTTATCACTGCGCGTCGTCCTAGGCGCCTCCCAATATCAAGGAGGTTGTGACAAACAAAACACTCCCACGTACACGTCACCGACGCTCATTTGTTGATCAAATGAATAAAAATGTTGATTTTATTGATTTATAGCAGGAGATGAAAAATATGTAGACATGTTTATTTTCCTGCTTCGTGCTACATGTGTATGAAAAGTAATTGAAATTTTGATAAGCCTAAGCAGAGCTATTGAAATCAATTTGATTTTATAGTAGAACAATAAGTTTATTTGAAATTTTGAGATAGTACAATGAAATAAATTTATTATGGGCGTTTAATTTAACGGTGGGTATACTGATTGATTTTGAGTTTTAATTAAAATTAAGTATATTGCCCATATAAGAACCACTTTATTTTGGTTTTTCTTTAGGTAATTCACTAAATTTCATTCATGAATTTTATTATATGATTGGTACATAATTTTCCACGCAATTAATTATATTAAGTATTATAATTTTTAAATTACCTATAAGTAGAACAACAGTAGAATAATGCCTACAAATCATATTAAAAAACAATAATTATTATGCGGAATGGAGAAAAAATTACTGGGATGCAGTCAACAATAAAATAATATTATATTCTCAATCGACTAGTTTCGACCTCACCTACGTCATACTCCTGAGGTGCTTCTATAGTAGATTGAAAATATTTTTGTTGTTGACTGCATCCTAGTAATTTTTTCTCCATTCCTAATTCTACCACCAGTCAAGAAAATTTACTTCATCTAATAATTATTACTGTCGGGATTGTATTTATTAAATAACATTAGTTTCTTAATTTGAAATTGATTCTTAAGTTTATAGATCACCGATTAGTTTTTATAAAGGTAAGAAAAGAGAAAAATCCTCACTAGAAAAATTAAAATGCCACAATATTTTAACTTCTGGCAACATTGCTGGAATTTTGTCGACAATATTTCGAAATTGGCAATATTTCCCATTCTAAATATTGCTGATGGAACACTTGTAGCTTCATACATACGCAGTGCGCCGTGCACTGTGCGAATGACTCAAGGACTAAAAAAAATTATGCTCAGTGGCAACATTGCTGGCAATATCGTCGGCAATATTTCTAAATTTCGGGCAATATTTCATGTTCCCAAAATTTGGCAACTTATAAAGCTCTAATGCCTGTGGCACACCGGCCGAGGAGCATCGAGGACCATCGAGTAACTCCTCGATGAAACGATAGAACGCACCCCGTCCTCGACGAAAAATAGGGGCGCCGCTATTTTCATCGAGTTGTTCCTCGATGAAACGAATGTATCTCATTTCAGACGTATCTTTGGATTTGATTTCGCGCAAAACTTTGATGTATTTGTCACCGATTAAATAGAAATCCATCGCGGACGGGTGCGTTCTTTCGTTTCATCGAGGAGTTACTCGATGGTCCTCGATGCTCCTCGACCGGTGTGCCACAGGCATAAGCAATTTTCCGGGAATATTCCCAATGGCAATTTTGCCAATTGGAAATATTGCTGATAGCAATTCAATAATTTTTTAAGAATAGATAAACAATATACAAATAAGTGTAATCCGTTACTTGAAAAATAATATAATATTACACTTCCTCTAAACTGTGCAAACAAAACCTTTTTGCACAGTTCTTGTAAACCATTTTAAAAAAATCGTTTTTTAACAGTTTACAAAAAACAATCGCTTTGCTCTTGACATTTTTAAAATGTCAACTTTTTATATTATGACAGACATATTGCGAAATAGTTATTTGTCCAGCTAGAGAGGAAAGCGCTTCTTTTTCCCACTCGAGCTCGAAGTTTGTGTCACGAGCGAAGCGAGTGAGACAATCGAGCAAGAGTGGAAAAAGAACTTTCCCCTCGTGTTAGACACAACATTTTTTTCACGACATATTTAAAAACATTGTAAATGTAGAAGAAACACATAACATAAGTTAGATTACAACTGCCATCTGTCAGAATGACGTTTGAAAACAACGAAATGCAGCCAATATGCCAAATTAAATTTCAGTTGTAAAATCGTGAAATAGTAGAAAAAGAAAGTATAAAACGTAATAATTGTAAAATAATAGTTTACAGTATATCACTATAAAATCAGAATTTTCAATAAAACAATAAATTTACTTACAATTTTTAAAATATTTAATCAATAACACTGGTGGTAACACTGCCCACTTTCCTCTCTAGAGAGGGAAAACCTACTTTCCTCACTATATTGCGAGAAGAAAATTGTGTTTTTTCCGCATGTCGTGAAAAAAATAATTTTTGGCCTCGTAACGTGTAAACATAACAATCACACATCGTTGACGTCTATGGTAATTGCGATTTTACAGACATGTCATGAGTTTATTACAAGGGGGTTAGATAATACGCAGGGTTTTTTTTGTATTTAGAGGTTATTAAATAAAAAATTGCTTTGTAATAAAAAAGAAAACCTTTAAAAACGCTCGTTTACCCAGTAAATTATTTAATATAGTCTGAAATCAGTGAAAAAGTTTCATTTTAACTGTGACATTTGCTGACTCTAATGCACGTTTTAAATTATATTAACATTTCATTGTTTTCAAGACTGTTTTTCAACGCGGCTTGATTTTAAAATTGTTCACAACTTGAAATTTTATATAAATTACATATTTTTAATAAATAGTTAGTAAGATGGCCAAAAAATAGAATACATTATGCATGCGGTAGGTAATTTTACAACGCTCGGTTTTATTAAAGCACTCCGCTTCGCGTCGTACTTTAATATATAACCCCGCGTTGTAAAATTGAACCTACCGGACATATAATGTAAATTGCTATTATTGCATCGATTTTGTATATCGCACACAATGATTCAATAATTCGCGTTTGAACGCACAATACATTGCTCAAGCCTCTCAGTATCCTAGTTAGTGAAATTCCTCTGCTGTGGAATAGCACGTGTATAAACTAAAATTAAAGTTATAGCTTCCTTGCAATGAACAATTTTGAATCGCTCTCTATAAATAGCGCCGTCTAACGCTATAGCGCAAGGCATTCAACACTGCGATGACTATTGCAATAATCGCCGCCGCATCATAATGGCCTTTTCGACCACACACTCTCCGAGTTAAATGCGCAGGGGGCAGAGGTGAGCGAGTGAGTGGTTCCACTTCCTCGTGAGAGGGAGAATTCAACAGGGGTGCTCGGCAGGAGGGAGGATAATGGGGTATAAGTTGGTTAAGTAATTTAGAAATGATAAACTGGGTAATACTTTGTATATAAAACAACTAATGAGGCATTGATTTTGCTGTATGTTTATGCTATTTTACTTATTTTAGTCCACAGTTAAGGCTAGAATGTAGTTGTATATAAAGAGGAAAAACAGTGTCCTACGGTTTGTAAAATATAGAATCTGATACAAACGTAAGAACATTGTAATTTTTTTACGACAATATTTAATATTCATTCTACAGTGCGACGCATCGATTTTACCAAATTTTGCCATATTATCGTTAAAAAAAATGCCGAGTGAAGAGAAAAATACTACATTTACATGTTTAATTTAGGGCATTTTAAATACAAAATGTATTAAAATTCATGCGTCGCACTGTAGGTAACATGTTATACAGTAGGTATATAAATAATGCGTTTGATTATTTTTTGTGTTATAAATACAATATAATACAAATACGGTGCCACTTTTAGAGCGCGTTCGTTATTGCTTCCTTTGTTCGACACACTATCTGTATATATCTATCCTTTTTCTCGACGAAATCGGAGACAGCTACATTCCGGGCTTAAGGTGGGTTTATGCTTTATGCTCACAAAATTTAAGAATAAGAATAGTCTTAAAGTTAAAACAGTTATAACCTATGAGTCGGTTTATGCTGTAGGAGTTAAGCTTGAATTACATTATACTTTTTTCGGCTAGAAACTTGGACAATTTTCATACTTAATTCTAGAATGCTCACTTGGATAATGTAAATCAAGAAAATTTCGATCCAAGTTTCATACTAGAACCGTCTTTTTATATAACCTCAAAAATAATAAAGTTAGTGACAGCAGAATAACTAAATTGTAGGTACATAAAACTTCATCACTAATACATTAACCGAGTACATTGACAACCTCAACTGACAATTACATTTCTTTTTAAATTTTCAATGAGCTAAATAAAATATGTCAGTGCAAGAACAAATTTTAAAACTAGATTCTAGCCGAATTAAGTATCTAAAAAAAGTTCTTTTTTCTCGCCGAAAAAAGTATAATAAATAAATTGGTCGATGAGCTAAATAAAATATGTCAGTGCAAGAACAAATTTTAAAACTAGATTCTAGCCGAATTAAGTATCTAAAAAAAGTTCTTTTTTCTTGCCGAAAAAAGTATAATGTAATTCAAGCTTAAGAATAAGGAGTAAGGATTAAGAATTATTTCTCCAGCATAAACGGGCTCATATGTTACAACTGTTTTAACTTTTAAACTATTCTTATTCTTAAAATTTAGAGCATAAACCCACCTTTAAAAAATAATAAGGTTTACCGACTGGCCACGTTTTGCATTGACAACCCCGGTCAGAAGTTGTAATTAAGTCAGAGGTGTTTCTAGGTGTCTCTGCTGGTCACTATACCGATACGAATTCATTCTGTCACTTGCTATCACTGAATAGTATTTTTGAAATTTAATAATTTGTACGTTATATAATATTATAGAAATATATGTAAAATATAAAAAACACGTGAGCTTATCGGTACATTAAACAGGTATTTCTGGTGAAATATTGAAAAGTGTTTCAGAAAAACTGTCAATTTAGATATAGGTTATTTTAATTTTAGGAGAAATGTGTAAAAATTGATATATTTTATAAACTGAACAATGAAGATGAATAGATGCACTACGAGATTGTGTTCATATATTACGAAATTATTTATTTATATCGAAAAATAATATAGAAAATGGAGGATTTTCAAACACATAGCCGCTTAGATATATCTAAATTATAATTTTAGTTAAGGGGGGTTTATACTCACAATATTTAAGAATAAGATCTAAGAATAAGAATAGTCGTAAAGTTGAAACAGTTATAAAGTATGAGTCGGTACTGTAGCAGTAAGAATAAGGAATAAGGATTAAGAATTATTTCTCCAGGATAATTAAACCGACTAATATGAAATAACTGTTTTAACTTTAATACTATTCTTATTCTTAAATTTTTGAGCATAAACCCATCTATACTATTTATAGTATTAAAGTATATTTTAACATTTAATTGTCAATATAGTATCCCGGATACAGCCAGAGATATCTAGATCCATTACACATTCTGGCCGCTAGAAAAGATCATGTTAGCAAACCTAATTATTCTTTAACCGTGTTTCTATTTCATTTAGGTTGTGGGAAGTGAAACAGAAATACTTTACACTTGTTAAGTGACATTATTGCTAATTCTTGGATTATTTAATTCTTCACAATCTTGTATATTTGGTCATAACAACTATCTTAAATCGTAAGTGTCGGTACCACAACAAATGACTAACTATCCTTCCTGCGACGCGTTTTTTTCTTATCATCTTCAGTTAGGGTTAGGGATATTTTTTGTGTCGTACCCGCTTTCTTAGCTGATTTAACACTAGATAGGACGAAATTAATCAAATATTATTCAATTCCATCAACTGACAATAACAAATTCAGAACATGGAAACTGTTATTTTTTGACTGTTGAAAATATTGGTGTTTGTAATTATTGTAACTATATTATGTCTAGATATTGTTCGCGGAGATATCTGCTTTGTTAAGAACATTTTATTTCAAAGATTAGATTCATGTTCATATTTATTTATAAAGCAGTGAAATCTAAACACATACCTTATAGGTATACGAGTAGTATATTTAAGTTTAAGATAAGTCTGAACACTGAAATTAACTTCCGTTTTTCAGAATGTACTGAAAATTTTAATAACAAGTCACCTTATAAAATGGGTTCCATATATAATGGTCGTTTTACACTACGCTAAATATTGAGTAAGAAATTGAGCAACAAATTGAACAATATCTTTCGTTTTTGATGAACTCTGTTTTATACTGAGACAATTTTATTTATCTACCTACAATATTTAGTTTGTGATTCTGCGCAGTTTGCATATAATAATAATTTGACAGCCGCGCTTATCTATTTTTTCAGACAATTTACGAAGCAATGCAATATTTCACACAATTTGCTGTATGATACTACACAATTTAGATTGTTTCAAAAATTGAACAATATTTTGTTCAAGATTTAAATGCAAAACGGGCTTTAATGTTTTCAGAAATGATGGATACAAAAAACACTCTTTTTGTGTCTTTGTCTATACTTCTATTATACAGCATTATTTGAAGAAAATATATTTTTTCGTAACAAATACACCCATCAAAAATATACGTAAACAGTACTTATTGTCTAAGTACTTAGTATGTACCAATCAGGGCAGGATGAGCCTTGCGGGATTCCGGGAAATAATCCGATGGGCCGATCGAATATGGTCCGATTGGCATTCCAATTAAAAAACTATTTCATGCGTTTATCTTATTAAAAAAATTGCCTGGGACGCTATTATTTCTATGTCAATAGATAGTAAATAATTTATTTCGAACCAATTTATACTGACCCATATGGGTACTACGTTATAATAAGTTCTTCCTTAATTTATAACTACAAAATAACTTTACAATATATTAGCCGAGATATTAGCAAATTAGTAAATTAGTTTAGCTCAAGCACAATTAGTAGGTAAGTGAATAAAATAACAAATTATATTATATTAAGTGAGTAAACTAGAGTTGCAACGAATATTAAGCAACTATTCGGTATATTCTGCCTATTCGGCATGTTTTTCATTATTCGGCCGAACACCGAATATTAGTTTACTGGCCGAATACCGAATAGTTTGACGTCACATGTAACATACAATACTTGAACTGTGACTAATAAAAGTACTTTATTTAGATTTTTCATTGACAGACAAAAAATAGTTGTTTATTCTTGCAGTTTTTATTAATTTTACTAAAAAAGAAAATAATATCAAAAATTTATTTCGTAATTTTTACAAAATAAAAATGAACTATTCGTTATTAAAATTTAAACGCGACAAATTATGGAGCAAAAACGTAAGTTTCTTTGCATTGAAAGCAGCTTCGTCCCTTCGTCAATCCTTGTTATAGTTTATCATTTGGTACCAAAATAGTGCAGTATATTCGATTATTCGTTCGACATTCCTGCATAATATTCGTTATATTGTAAACATAAATTTAAATATAAACTTTATTTTTCTAGTATCTTCCCTATAATTTGTCTCCAGATATGATTATTTTAACAGGTGTATTTATAATAAATAGTTTATTATTCTATAAATTTACAAAACATAGTGTCTTAATTTCCAAAAGTGTATCGTCGTCTCAAGTCAGGTCCCTCATAGAAACCGTCGGCCAAGCAAAGCAGCAAACAATGGGCAGCAACAGCAGCAGCAAGAAGCAAACCGAGCACAGCGAGTGTAAAACAGAGGCACATACCTTGCGCCGCGAGCTTTCGCGCGACAGGTTTGGACCTCATCTTCGGGGGTCACAGGTCATGCACTGCACTGGGCGCAGCCGGAAGTCAGTGTTTGAACACACACAGTGACGTGACACTAGCAAATGATGACCGGCGACACACCAGACGAAGACAATAAGAATCACAGTTCGTCCTCTTTTTTCATCCCGCGGATCTGGACCAATCACGGCGCGGGATTCGCTGTCATGTTTTATCAGTGCGGCGAGTAAACTGGAGAAGTGAGCACGGGATTTTTTGATTTGAATCGCTGGGTTGCTCGCGCCGTAAGATTTCCTCGCCCGCGAGTTGTGTGTCTCTTTCTAGTGTATTGATTGTTGGGGGGTTTTGTTGGTGGCGTGTGTCTATGATAGTGCGCGAAGGCTTGCGCACGGCCATCGCGCAGAGGTACGCCCACTTGGCCGGCCGCCGCCGCCGCCACTGGTGGTGGGGACAAGTGGAGCGCGGCGCGAGTCGCGAGACAAGACGCTGCACTCTGCGGACAACTCCCCCCGACCGCGACAACCCGAGCAATCGATATCAGTCGGAAGGTCTGTGTTGTGTGCTGAACCACGCAGAACCGGAGTCACTGGATTCTGCGGGGAAACAATAACAACAAATTCAAAAAGTGTCTATAAGCAGTATTTTCTAAAAGAACCCAAGTATAACAATGAATGACCGTAAACCAAAAATAAACGTTGTATTTTAGTCATATTTTTGTCATAATTTAATGTTGTATTTTGACGTCGCACAGACGTAACCCAAGTAATATAGACTGACCGTAAAAACAAAAATCTACGTTGTATTTTGGTCATATTTTAACGTTATATTTTGACGTCGTGCAGACGTAGTATCTATGTTTATATAAACGTCTACCATAGACGTTTCTTACCATCACGTTTGGACGTCGTAATTAAATCATAATATGAGTCATAATCTGACGTCGTATTTTGCCGTTGTCTGGATGTAGAATCTATGTGTTTATACACTTCTTTTATGGACGTTATTTTATAAACTGAGTTAATAGTGTCAAATTGTGCTACTGATAAGAATCTATTGTTAATGCAACTATTTTGCAAATTGTCTGATCCGAAATTAAATTATTTAGATAATGATCTAAAATAATGTGTATATTTTCTGTTAATTTTTTTTCTATCAGATTAATTTTCATCGCTTTTCTTATTATATTGACTCTCTTGAAATCTATTTACAATTTGTTGTAAGGTAAAAGCATTTTTAAAATTTTGCCTAGATACATGTTACATGTTCATAATATCTACTCGTAAATGCACTCCATGTATCTAATATACCGAATCTAATACAATCTATAATATTTATTACTACTAAATTAATATTACTACTATTCACTTTATATTGATATTTCATAACATCAAACTCTCGATCAAACTATAATGTCAGATTGGCCGAGCGGTTAGCAACGTAGGATACCGTCCCGAAAATCCATGTTCAAATCCAGTAAGATCCAGATAAAATAAAAATTTGTCAAGTTCTAAAGATTCTACTTCTAATACAAATGAAGAAAGTTAAATTAAAAACCAAATAAAAATAACAAATAAATCAGTATTTTATTTTTTTTAAATTAAATTGCAAAGATCGTCATATTTTCATTAGATTAAGACGTCATCTTCATATGTCACTTGACGTCGATTAACGACGTTACACAGCTACTCGCTGGGACGTCGTCAAGACGATCAGAGACGAACTATATGACGTCGATACAACATTGTTTTCTGGTATTTGATGTTACTTGGGTAGGTAGTAGCTGATGAAGACGATTTACTGAGGAACTATTTACATAGAGAAGAGAAGACCGAGCTTAAAAATTTCAAATTGTATACAATATTATTTCATTCCGACTGCGCCAGATTTTTCCAGCTGTCCCTTAATGTGAGGTCGACGGTATGGTTACCGACATTTGCAGTTTTGCAAATATTTCAGTTGGAAAGCTAAATCAACTACTGCAACTGATTCATTAGATTTTCTCACTTTCGGAGCATCTTTTGAACATGGGCAGGTTAACATTTGTACCTATTATATTGTTTTGTGGACACTGTTAGGGACCTCGCGTCTTCGCCACCTCGCAAACGCGTTCCCTAACAGTGCTCACAATACTTTACAAATGTTAACCTGCTCATGTTTAAAAGATGCTCCGAAATTATAATTTGATAGATTTCTGCTTGGTAAGTAGGAATATCTAGTTAGAATATCGTACCACATCTAAAATTTGTTCCATTTCAGATTATTTACAAAACTCTAACTTCAATCGTAAAGCTGGATTTATAACACGCAGAGCGCATAGAAAATAATTTAGCACAGCATAGCATATGAATTGGTCATATGGAAATTAGTACATCCATTTATAAGACGCACAGCGCATAGAAAACAATTTAGCATAGCACACGAATTGACCAATGTTCATTTTCCTATGCGCTGTGTTGTGCAGTTCTGTGCTTCGGGTTTATTCGTTGCATTCGTGACAGTTCGTTTTAGTTAACTTCTTACACGCACGCGCATTCGTTGTTCATTATATTAATAATTTTTGTAAAATAGTCAAAACATAATAACAAAATCACACAGTCAAATAATACCAAATTAAATCTAGCATAACCAACAAAACAGCTGCCATAACGTCATAAGACAACACTGTAAGACAAGGACTTCTTCTTTTACTTCGTATAGCAATCTGTGTTTGTGTGCGGCTTATAAAACCCCCGTAACGAAAATGCTATGCGCTGCGCTGTGCTGTGCTATGTTGTGCTAAATTATTTTCTATGAGCTGTTGAGCTTTGTTGAGTAATGAGAGTACAACAGAAGCGAATGAGTAAGCCAATTTGAAGGAGAATAAATTTAACATTTATTTAATTTATTTTATTTGGAATTTGATATAAAAATAACATGTTATGAATTTATTTTTGCGAGTCCGAAACGTCAAAATAATTTTAAAACTATCTAGTCCACAAGTAAATAAATATTTATTTAAAATTGATGTTAGTGTTAAAAATAATAGTTTGAAACGTCAATACTGAATATAGAAACTTATTATTTAATACAAGTTTAATCTAATTTTCATTCATATGCTTCTAACTTCAGAGTATGTGTTCTCCTCCTTTCCTCCAATTTAGTGGCATCTCCTGTCTTTATTATACTTCGTGGTTTAAATATACAATAATTTATCTGACTCTTTTGAACATTCCTGCTGCTTGTGAGATGTTCCTGCTACGGTCCTGCTTCCTGCTGGCGCTTGGCTGCTCCGCTGGCGTCCTCGCTTCAGGTTATTTGATTAATACAAGATTGATGCATGCATAATGTGGACGTGACTCCTTATTTTCGCATACATATACACCATGCTCACTAAATAAAATCTTTCCCATTGTTCCTGCGAATAGAATCATCCTTCATACTACTTACTATACCACGAGCATAAAAGTTTCACGCGAGAGATGTAGATGAAAAGTATTTAAATAGAAGTTGTAAATGGAATCTTGCAGGAATAAGATTTTAATACTCTCATTTTTTTAAATAACATTTAGAACATGAATTGTTGTGAAATTGGAAGTAATAATAATTGATTAAATATTTTAAAATCTTGTATTTAATATAAGTACAAAATGATCCAAACACTGTGCTATCAATACAAGGACTAAGGCTCTACATTTGTTGAACGCAATATTGCTGCAATAGAATCAGAATTCACGATTCTGGCTATATTGCTGAAAATAAAAATCTGAAATTTACCATAAGTAATTACGAAGCATTATTTGATCGAAAAATTCATACAATACATTGCTGCGACAACAATTAGAGAAAATAAGATTTAATTTATGCATTTTAATATTACAAATTATAGCTTTATTAGCTTTAGCTTTAGCATATTTATTAACTTTTTTTTAAATACCTAGTCGATTCCTTGCATTGTTCGTGAGAGTGCTAAGAAAATATTTTTTGTCAAGAAAATTACACATTTGACGAAAAAAATAGTAAAGAATCTGCCAAATTAACTATTTTCACTAATTTATTACTAAAATACTATTAAGTAGGTATTTCAAAAATATATTTTCTCATCACTCTTTAACTATCTTATATAAAATATGAACAGTGTAGGTGTACTAACAAAAGATCAGTTTGTAATATAGCAAGGTCCCTTTTTCACTATATTTTTGACACAAGTGTAGCGCCTTAAACCGGAGAGGTCGCGCAAAAACAAAATAATTAGAGGTCTAGTGGGGTCATTTTGACCCAATGTAAAATCTAGTTTAATAAATGAATCATTAAATTTTTCATTAATAGCAGGTATAGGAAACTTAAATAAAAGTATTTTAGAATACAAATAACGAAAAATATCCCTTTATTAAAATGTATTACAGAAAAATACTGATAAAATAAAAACGGATTCGAACTTGTACAAAAATAACCGTTAATAATATTTTTACCTCTCGCCTCATATTCTATGGGAGGTATTGTGATGGGTCAAAATTTTCAAGTGTGAGATTTTAAGAGATAAGCACGTTTTAGGATCCATAGAATACGACTAAAGTATTTTCGAGATGATGGCTGTGTGTGTATGTGTGTGTGTATGTATGTTAGGTTGTATGTAACATTTTTTTCGTTTCTATAACTCAAAAATATAATAATGATACAAATTTAAAATGATAACCCTGATGATCTTAAATATTCAATTCAACATTTAAAAGTCAGTTGAATCAATATCACAAATTAAGAATCGGGTGCGTTATATAAGCGCATTTGGCCTTTATCTGTTTTTGCTTATCGACGTACGAAAAGCGCAGAAATTGACGTTATATAAGCGCAGAAGGGAACATTTGAAAAGCACAATGGTTTTAGTGATTGTACGACAGTTTTTCTACAATATTTTTTGAATTTTCTAAAACTAGAAAAAATTCTTGCCTAACATTTATCTGAACTTAACCCCATCATACTCGAAGAGTATTTTTAACAAGATTTTTTGAATTTTTTAAAACTAGAAAATATTCTTGCCTAACATTTTTCTGAACTTAACTCCATCATACTCGAAGAGTATTTTTAACAAGATTTTTTGAATTTTTACTTCCTTGTACGAAGTAAGGAAGTATTGTAATCGCGAAAAATTTCGGTTCTCATATTTTGACGGAAATATCCGTTTTGACCTTTTCTGAATCCATTATGACTAGTTTCGACGTGACGTCTGTACGTACGGACGTATGTGTGTCGCATAACTCAAATACGGTTAGACGTAGAAAGTTGAAATTTTGTATTTAGGACTGTTATAGCATCTAGTTGTGCACCTCCTATTTTTGGTTTCAGTCTACAAACCGGAAGTAGTACTTTTTAAAAATATTTCGATAAATATTTAATTTTAGACAATTTTTTTTATTTTAAATGAAAGATTATGTGATTATTATCTACAATCGGTATTTTATAAATATTTTTGTATCTGCTATCATTTAAAAATAATTAAAGTATATATTTATAATTTATAGTATTTCGGTATCTTGTAGTCCATGATCGATTAACATTTGTTACTACGTAAAATTTAAATGATTATAACATGACAGTGACAATAGTAAAATATGCTATATATCTTCTTCTGCAGTTTAAATAAAATGACTAAAATATATTTGTGAGTATACTAGTATAATAAGTTAAAAGAATTTTTAATATTATTTTACATTTTAGTTATTAAGAAAAGTATGAACACACAAGGCGTACAAGGAAGTCATGTGGTGTCCACGTCAGATTTTTTAAAACTAGAAAATATTCTTGCCTAACATTTTTCTGAACTTAACCCCATCATACTCGAAGACGATCTAACAAGTTATGGTCAGAAATCTTATTTTCGAAAAATGCGCTTATTGAACGTTACGATCTGTGCTTATTGTACATAAATTTACTAATTATATTTCTGCGCTTTTCATACGTTTTGATGACCTGAAATGCGCTTTTACAACTCTCCGTAAGAATCTATATTTAACGTCTAATTTTAGTACCCACCCTACCACCAAAAAACATAACCTTGTAATTACATTACATTTTACATTGAGCATTGCACATTTTAATCCCAAGTATAAAGTATACACACGTGCATCCACATCTAGATTGCGCATTTCCAAACAACAAAACAAAAACCGTCGCCACAATTTCCTATCGCAGGAATTTTCTGCGCTCGGAACGTATCTGTATTGTGTCGGTGTGTGTGTGGGGGGAGGGGGGGGTGAAGTGTGTGTGGGGTGTAGTGGGGGTGACATGGACGACAGCGACGCATGACGCTGGTGGTGACGTGTGGAACTGACGGATGACCTGGTTCTCGAGGGTTGACTCTTTCCTTAAAGGAGAAATGAAGAGGGAAGCGTTTTCTGGGTTTCATGATATTTGCTGCTATTCCCTGTAAATGATAAGAAAATAAAATTCTAGAATCTTCATCAGGAAAATGCATGCACAAGTAGATACAAATCAAGAAAATTTATACATTCACAGGAAAATGCAAATCTGGAATTTTATATTAAATTAAATGCAAAACATAAGATGCAAATCTAGAAAACTAGTTGTCTCTTCAACACAAGGGAAATTACAAATTAGGTTAAACTGAACTAAATGTACAACCCAATACCATTCTTGAGTTCCACATACTCGGTTTTGACTATACAAATTTTCTAGATTTGCATCTTCCTTTCCTGTGTTTCTAGATTCTAGACTTGAATTTTCCTGTGGATGCATCTATTGAGGTGGTTGGCTTCTAGCCGTTAAAATGGTGAAAATTATGTTTAGTTTTCCCATTAACATTGAAGTAGGAATTGAAATTTTCGAATTAACTAAGATATTTTTGAAAAATTTAAGGATGCTCCCTCTTTGCTCTAATGCCAGTTTTTTTTAGTTTTTTCTTCAATTTTTGTATGTATACATGGCTAAACATGTCCAATTTTGTGAATATTTCATCCTACATAAAAATTTAAAAAAGTGGCATTAGAGCAAAAAGAGGGCAACTTAAAGCTTTTCGAAAACGTCTTATTTGTTTAAAAAATCTTATTGTTTAAACCAATTTTATGGGGAAAACTGCATTTTATTTTTCGCTATTTTGACTGCTGGTGTTGAACCGCATGCATTTGAAATTTAATTTTCTGGAATACAAAATTCAAAAAGTGTCCAATTTATTTATTCAGATATATCATTTAAATCTTTGTTTATTAAAGTAATACAGAGCGTTCAGCAAAACCTATAATTTGACTGCGCAATCGCCTTAAGAGGCTCATCTACCACCTAAACTGCAACATAAAATGTACTAACGTAGCGAGTGTTTTATGGCCAGTACAAGAATGGTAAAATTTTATTTCAACAAGGGTTTAATAGAGAAAAAATGGATCTACAGATGTGCCTTTTTAAAATTGTAATTAAAATGAATATAAAAATTCCGAAAAATTCAAAAAAATATCTAACTGCACGATTATATCTCATGATAGAAATTAAGTTTTAAAATTTTAAAAAGTCACATCTTCTGTAGATCAATTTTTTCTCTATTAAATGTTTATAAAAACATTATCCTGAAATCAATAATAATCTGGCAGTTTACTCGCAACTAATACACTTTTACAGTATTTTTCAACTTCAAAATGACATTGAATAGCGAGGATGAGGCAAAGTACGAGTTTCGGGCTGGATCGTTGTTTAGATAATATCGTTCGAACAACTGTAAAAGATACCTGTAAGATCAATTTTAGAAGATAATTAAATGGATTACTTTTAAATGCATTACCTACTTTATGTTCACAGTATTTAAAATATCTTCACTATGGCATTCTACGGATCGTTGTTAAGATTATATCTTTCGAATAACTTTAAGAGATATCTATAAGATCAATATTGGGAGATATCAAAATGATAACTTCATATAGGAATTACTTTAAGTTCAAAGTACCTACATAAGATATCTTCAAATCGTTATCAATATGATATTTTTTGAAATTAGGCCGGAATGTAGCTGTCTACGATTTCGTCGAGAAAAAGGAGAGATATATACAGATTTAGTGTGTCGAACAAAGGCAGCAATAGCGAACGGGCTATAAAAGTGGCATTGTATTTGTATTATATTGTATGTAAAGAAATAATCAAACGCATTATTTATATACTGAATAACATGTTACCTACAGTGCGACGCATGAATTTTAATACATTTTGTATTTAAAATGGCCTAAATTAAACATGTATAAGTAGTATTTTTCTCTTTATTCGGCATTTTTTTAAACAATACTATGGAAAAATTTGGTAAAATCGATGCGTCGCACTGTAGAATGAATATTAAATATTGTCGTAAAAAATTACAATGTTCTTAAGTTAGTATTAGATTCAATATTTTACAAACCGTAGAGCACTGTTTTTTCTCTTTATATATACAGTTACATACCCGCCTTAATAAGAAATCCTTTTGGGTAATTGTGCTATCTAGGTACTTTTCTATAGTCTGGTTACAGAAACTAAATACAAATATAGTACAAATACATTTCATCTACCTAATAATCGGTAAATGCTTATTGCAGTCACACAATGCCCAAAACCGCAATCGTTTAAAATTAGCCCGCAGATAAGAAAAATATAGTCGAACAGTTCAGTATTTGCCATATTTATTAACCCGAGTATATATTTTACCCCCAGTGTTCCACTGGTAGAGTAAGAGTTTTTCGAAGCTTATTAGCAGGGTTGTATTGTATGCCCTGACGCATCTCAGGCTTGTGGTTTTGACCATTGTGTGACTGCAATAACCCCCTAATAAACGCTAATGATTATTAGGTAGATGAAATGTATTTGTACTATATATATTTTACCGCCAGTGTTCCACTGGTAGAGTAAGAGTTTTTCGAAGCTTATTACCAGGGTTGTATTGTATGCTCTGGCGCATCTTAGGCTTGTGGTTATGACCATTGTGTGACTGCAATAACCCCCTAATAAACGCTAATGATTATTAGGTAGATGAAATGTATTTGTACTATATATATTTTACCGCCAGTGTTCCACTGGTAGAGTAAGAGTTTTTCGAAGCTTATTACCAGGGTTGTATATTGTATGCCCTGGCGCATCTCAGGCTTGTGGTTTTGACCATTGTGTGACTGCAATAACCCCCTAATAAACGCTAATGATTATTAGGTAGATGAAATGTATTTGTACTATATATATTTTACCGCCAGTGTTCCACTGGTAGAGTAAGAGTTTTTCGAAGCTTATTAGCAGGGTTGTATTGTATGCTCTGGCGCATCACAGGCTTGTGGTTTTGACCATTATGTGACTGCAATAACCCCCTAATAAAACCTAATGATTATTAGGTAGATGTTCCGTGCGTGTACTATACCAACTGCTCTCCCGTTTTCTTGCTTTAGATTCCATCCCCAGGTGCAGACTCTTGCTCAGCTTCAGAGGCGTTCAAGCGAACGTGGTACGTGTCACCGTCGCGCTGTAAATCAATTAACGCCGCCTGGCGTGAGCAGAAAACCATCTAAACCACTAAACCAACACAGCAACAATGCACACTAGACTACCGGACTAACCAATCAGAATACAAACTGCGCAAGAGAAGGAATCGAAAACAGAGAAGAACTGAAAGAGTTGAATGTGGTTTAGTTTAATTCAATGAGGATTGAGTCGAAATACTAGGAACAGATGATGCCTTTTAAGCAAAAAATAAGTATAGGGTCTTTCAATAGGAGTGATAGTTTTTTCAATAAAGATTTCTCGGTTTCTGATATATATTTTATTTACTTCTAGGTGTCAAATTATTTAGTATAGTGTGCAGTTTTATGATGCAGCGTTTGACGTCTCTAGACCGGTTGGAAATAATAAAAAAATATTATATAGTTCGAGCTCAGTTGTGGGTACTCAACATTTATTCACCCTAGAATTGGGTCGCCCTCACCGTTACTCTGCTATAAGACGCACTGTGATAAAGTTTGAGTTAACATTACTAAGACAATAAGCCACCAAGAAGACAACGAAATGTTGGAAGTGATGAGAAAATCACAACTGTAGCGGCCAGTGTTGCAAATGAGCCAAATTGGGTACGATCTTGTGATCAGTGTCAACAAAGCCGTGGTGGACATTTAAACGATATCTTGTTCCGAACATAACTACATTATCTAAGCTTCCAAATAAAGCAAAAACTAAATTGATATGTCAAACCGTTGACGTTTTATTTAAAATTAAAATCCTATCAGTCTTAATGAAAGACCCTATACTAACATATTATGTCTAATTCTTCTATTAAAAAAATAAATTAGTACTGCAATGTAAATAATATTTTTTAGAAACCAAAATTACTATCGATGTATCGATAGCTGCTACTGCTAGTGATGCCGTGAGACGAGACGAGACAAGAAATAATGAATTTTTGTTTCGTCTCGCCTCAATCTTTCGAGACGAAATATTAAAGTATTCTCGTCTCGATCATTTCGCCGCTGTTCAATTCTCGTCTCAAAGAACAGGATTATCGTATTGTCTCAGTTTCTCGAAAAAAATTTCTACTATAGGTATATTTGAAAATATAGAAGTAAATTTAGGAACTTTTTTGTAAGTTTCTCTTAAATTTGCACTCAATTATTGTTCCAACAATAAAAATATTTATATCAAAACCTAAAATGCTACGAACAAAGTAAAATTTTTTAAAAAAATGAAATTTTCGAAGAGTAAGTTTTAGTTTAGAGATTTCTCGATTTCTTGAGAACTACACTGCTCACAAAAAAAATCGAGCCACTTGGCCGAACCAAGAAAATGCCTGGTTTCAAAATGTGGGGCATTTCTTTCAGGGACGTGTTAACCAAAATCTGGAAATTCCCTTTGGAGATACATTCCTCCTCTACGTTCCCCCCGACCTCCTGAAAAATCGCATTATGTGATGTCATGTCTGAGCAATGAAAAATCTCAAATATTGAAGGCTTGTAGCTCCAAAAAATCCTATCTTAGGGGGGTTGTTCGACTCGATTGTCACAAAGCTTTATCAATTTACTATTCAGAGCTGAAAATTTCGTCCTTATTGGTGAAGAATTGAGTGAGTTATTTAGATTTAGAAAATAAAATATGGTCATATTATAAATGTAAATTATAAATCTAAATTCATCATTTCAAGAACCAGCAAAAGCAGATATGTATATTTTATATTTCTAAATCTAAAGTAAATATAAATTCGTAAATTAAATTCATCAGCCATTACACATTCAATGGTACTAGCAGTGGCGGATTTTCCATAAGGCCCAGTAGGCCCGGGCCTAGGGCGGTCAGATATTAGAGGCGGCCAATTGTGGCATAAAATACAATTCATATCCTTAGTAAGATACGAACCCACGATCTCGCCACTTGCCAGTAGATCGGGCTACCATGAATTTCGATACGTTAGTTCTGTCAGGTATCGTATAGTTTTGGTTTCGTGGCGGCTGCAATACCTCGTTAAGTTATTAATGTAAGCTATTTAGCTTTGTGTATTTTCTGAAAAGCATTTTGAATTTTTATTATTATTATTGTATTTCCTTTAATATTTTTTTGTACAAATTCTGTTAAAAATTGGTTGCCCTGCCTCTTTTTACAAAAAAATTCGCCTGCGGCGCATTAGAGCTCGCTTCGCTCGGTGTTCTCTTTTGGAGATGGTAACCCTAATGTCAGTATATACTGGGCTGCAATGAGAATGCGAATGAAACAACTGTTATTTCATATAAGTACATTTTGACGTATTTATATGGAATAACAATCAGATGCACTCCTATTATGTCTGTTGTACACCGACAATGTATAAAAGTTAACAAGAAAGTAAATTCATAAATGTAGTACCTAAATGATGGGAGCTGAGAAAGGGGCGGCTGGTACTACACGGCCTAGGGCGGCCAAGACTGCATAAATACAAACACACTTTTGTATGAATGTTTCATCCTTCTTCCTGTCATTAATGAGATAAATTAGTTTTCTTGGATAATAAAGAGTAAAGATACCACTTAAGAAAACAAAGGAATTCCTAAGTAATTTAGAACATTCATAAAAACGGACTTTGCTGAATTTCGTTTGAGTTTCTTTAGATGTTCTTGTTCAGATCTATTTATAAACTAGTAACACCAAATAAAAAACAATGCAAATACTCATAAAGATTGACAATAAAGAATATTTCTCTTTTCTCTTTTAGTGTTTTAGCAGTTAAACAACTAATGTCTAAATTATTGCAGACACAAAGAAGAATCATATCCCCACTAATTTAGTTTCTAATGAATACATAAATATCTCCGCATATGATTAGCGAATAAATTACACCATTCATACATCATACAGTTCGTTTATGTTTATACAAACATTGAAGTATATTAAACGGAACAGAGAACACACTCACATTGAAAGCACAACTGCAGTAGTAGGGAGCTACCTGTATGCTAATTAACTAACAACTCCATTTGTGAATTATGCGTTAAATTTTCATAATAATTAATTAATGTGCGCGCTAGCTGCACGCAATGAGACCCGGATCCGTTGGTTGCGGCTCAGTTTAAACTGTAAGAGTTGAGAGTGTGACTGATTGCTTTGGAGCTTGCCAGGGAGATTGTTCTCAAGTTCTACTTTAAATTTAACTTAAAAAGAAGATTTTATTTTATAGCGATTTATGAAAAATTCAAATGGAGATTTGTTTGTCTGTTGAATCTTCTTATTAGATACTAGCACGGTTGCTAGGCCCTCAATTCGAATTTAGAGGAAACTCATTATAAGAATCCTATACTATTACCACACCATACATGGGCATAGGTAGAAAGGTGCCCCTTCCCCTTCCAAAGAAAATTGAAAAAAAAAAATTTTCATCTCTAAAAATTAAATTTAAAGGTATTTAACCTTGAACCCAAACATTTTTTCACCTGCGGCATATTTATTTCGTATTTATAACAAAAAAATTCTATTACAGGTTTATTTATGGAAGTTTGAACAATATTCCTTAATTAAAGATACAGGGTGTTTCTATACCTCTGCACTTTAATAGGTTATATATCAGAAAAAAAGATTTTTTTCAAAATTCGCAAAAATCAGAATAGTGAAAATATTAGTGCCACTAGTTTGAACGTCTATTTAACTGTTTATTTGTTATTTATAAAATTAAATTATAAATAATATTATCATACTATTTACAAATACTTACGTAATAATTACTTAATAAATAACAGTTAAAGACCAGTCAAAAAGACCTTTCAAACCAGTGGCACTAAAATATTAATTACTCTTATTTTTGCGAATTTTAATTTAAATTTTTCTGTTCACTATATATCAAAATATATAACCTATTAAAGTTTCGTGCAGATGAATAAAAACAACCTGTATAAAAACAATAATATTAACTGTCAAAGATGGACTATTATTTATGTCAGAAATGTCCTGCAACACTTAAATTTCCTACAAAACATAACCTGAAATGATAATAAATTAGTATATTTGTCATTTCGTATCGTTCTCTTTAAGTATACTAGTGGAAAATAGAAACATATCGGAAACATATTAGATAGGCGTAACATTAACCAACGAATGCACAAGCATGCAAGTAACAACGAGACATAGGTATACATAATGCCTGTTTATTATTATTTAAGATACTAATGACGTACACCGGTCATCGTAACGCAGACAAACTATACATACCTACTCACATAGCACATGCATAGTCCAAGCATACATCAAGTAGGTACATACCTAATAATCTTATTGCAGTCACACAATGTCCAAAACCGCAATCGTTTAAGATTACGCCGCAGATAAGAAATATAGTCGAACAGTTCAGTATTTGCCATATTAATTAACCCGAGTATATATTTTACCCCCAGTGTTCCACTGGTAGAGTAAGAGTTTTTCGAAGCTTATTACCAGGGTTGTATTGTATGCTCTGGCGCATCTCAGGCTTGTGGTTTTGACCATTGTGTGACTGCAATAACCCCCTAATAAACGCTAATGATTATTAGGTAGATGAAATGTATTTGTACTATATCATGTAGGCATATTTTTTGTATGCAATTATTAATATGTAATAAATAAATATTTATCTACGACATGGTTAAATTTTCAAAAAACCTTAATAAAATTAAATTTGAACCTAATTTTCAGGAAACAATTTTTGCTATTTGCTTTCTTTTTGAATTAATAGTTTGTAAATAAGCATCCCGGTACTTCAGCACACAAACGCGACTTAATAATCACCGCTTGGTAGAGAAATTTGCATCTTCCTTTGTTTGATAAAGTACTCCAGCCCTTTGACAAATAGGTAACGAGTTGTTAGAACACACCAGCATGGCAGCATGCAGTGCTCTCTGTGTATACAACGCACCCCTATTAATACCCCGCTAAAACAATGTACAGATAATTATTATTTCACGAAAACCACCGAGGAAACATGGAATTGAATTCGGTGTGCTATTTTCTTGTCAGAAGGGGCGAAGTGACAAATTTATTTACTTGAAGTGAAACTATTTAGCAATTACTCTTCAATGGTAACATTATTGAGTATCCGTAAATTGACAGCTGGTAACCGCATACACGGCAAAAGTTATTTATTAATACAATGTGACTATATTGAATAGTTATTCCTATAACTAATAAAATGTCGATATATCGATAAAATATCGATATGACCATCAGTCAATATTACTTTTCGTTTGGTATCGATGTATCGATAACTCGATATTATCGATATTTTCCGATAAATATGCTTGATCAAGCACCCCAATGGAAACATTCAACTACTACGTCCTCGCCGTTGTTTCTGGGTAATGCTAAAAGTAGTTTTAATGATAATTTGTTCATTTAAGTTTGAAAATATTATTAAAACATTGTTATTTAAAAAACCTAATCAGACTCAAAATTTCCTTCTCTTTCGATTGCAAATGTCAAAAATATGTGTTCCCATTTGAAAAATCAAAGTTGACCTTGAAAAACCCCCATTAAACCAATTTCAAGGTCATTTCAAAGTCACCATCGAATGTCCCCCATCAAACCATGTAACTTTTATTTCAACCATTTTTTTTTATTTCACTTAGGTTTTGAGTTATTTGACTGTATCCTTTTCTTTTGCTCACCCTGTATATCAACAAATATCGAGTTATCAATTCATCGATACCAATAGAAAAGTGATAGCAACTGATGTTCATATCGATATTAAAAAGATAATCAAAATTTTTCCCATCTCTAGTTCGTAGTAAAAGCAACACACCAGAGCCGGATTAACCCATGGGCATTATGGACAGCAAAGCTGCCCAGGGCCCCATGACGTTCAGGGGCTCCGGAAGAACAAAACTAATTATAATTTTAAAAAAATATATTCTTTTTAATTTCTCGACAATTTATGAATTCAATAATATTTTTTGCACTTCTGGGACTAAAACTCTTCTTTAGTCTTTATTTTTAGGGGCTTATGTACTTAATTTGATCCCAAGGGATTATTTTTCAAATTTAATCCCGTTGTCAAGGAATTGAATTAATTAATCCCGTTGCCACAGAGTATGTATGGTAACAATATAAATATTTGTCATAAAGTTTACTGTCAAAATTGCAAAATGTGTATTATTTCAAATTATTTTGTATTCGTTTGAGGATGAAGTGCAAAAATAGCGTATACCACAGGACTGAAGTATCTTTAATCCCTCAGGTGATTATTTCCCTCACTTTCGGCTCGTGAAACTTCACCCTCAGGATTAAATTAGTTACTTACAAAATTTTTTCATTGATCAATACCATTTTAAATTGCAGAAAATCACATTAAACGTGCTGTTTTTTGACAGCTGACAGTCAGCAATGTATTACTTTTGCTGCATAGGCAGCAAAAATAGTAAAAAAAGCCTAGGCAGCAAAAGTAATTGTTACTATGGTGAATCAACAAATTTAACATTTATAAAATACATCAACATACCTAACCTATGTTGTTTTTTCATAGCAACTGTCAACATACGCATAGCAACATAATTTGATTCCGATACCTATCAATATATTTAAAATAATCACTAAATTAATATTAATTAATAACATTCGCCGAAAAATTATGCGTTTAGCATGAAAAAAAATCTGACGTGGCACCACATAACTTCCTTGTACGCCTTGTGTGTTCATACTTTTCTTAATAACTAAAATGTAGAATAATATAAAAAATTCTTTTAACTTATTATACTAGTATACTCACAAATATATTTTAGTCATTTTATTTAAACTGCAGAAGAAGATATAAAGCATATTTTACTATTGTCACTGTCATGTCATAATCATTTAAATTTTACGTAGTAACAAATGTTAAACGATCATGGAGTACAAGATACCGAAATAATAAATTATAAGTATATACTTTAATTATTCTTAAATGATAGAAGATACAGAAAAATTTATAAAATACCGATTGTAGATAATCACATAATCTTTCATTTAAAATAAAAAAAATTGTCTAAAATTAATTATTTATCAAAATATTTTTTAAAAGTACTACTTCCGGTTTATAGATTGAAACCAAAAATAGGAGGTGCACAACTAGATGCTATAACAGTCCTAAATACAAAATTTCAGCTTTCTACGTCTAACAGTATTTGAGTTATGCGACACACATACGTCCGTACGTACGTACGTACGCACGTACGCACGTACGTACAGACGTCACGACGAAACTAGTCATAATGGATTCAGAAAAGGTCAAAACGGATATTTCCGTCCAAATCTGAGAACCGAAATTTTTCGCGATTACAATACTTCCTTACTCCGTACAAGGAAGTAAAAATACAGATTTGCTGCCTAGTTAAACAAATGACTATTTTGTCCATTAAAATTATGTTAGGTTAGTAACGTTTGAACTGCTGAGCATGTTACCTGAATATTTTTTTAACTAGAACTGTCAAAATCATTTCGTTTAATTCTTTAATTCTGTTAGAACTTAACACTAGGTAATATACTATATTACGTGATTAATAAAAATCACGTATTAATAAGAGGTCATTTATGCATAATTTTTTTGCATTAATGATACTCATTAATAAACAATCAACGGAAAATAGTCTTTAGCCTTTAAATAATATAAATAAGTAGTTCCTGCTATCCCGTCATCTAGCGGCGTGCTTAGTCAACTTTGTTCATGTTTGCCAATGTTTGCAATGACAGATGTTCTGAAAATCACAATTTATTCAGTGGTTCTTGTGTACTTTCTGTGATTTTGTAGGCTATTTATGTTTTATTTGATAGTGAAATATAACAATATTGTGGTACAAAATGTGTGTAAAGTCAAAAGTGATGTGAAGAAAGAAGAAGATTTGAATCCTGAACTTGGTACTTGATGGAAGCAGAAGCATCCATGTTAACCTAAAAACAGCAAAATGTAAGTAGAAAATTTTATTTATTGTAATAGGATATTTACGTAGGAAAACGTTGTTGCTACTGTAGAATAATTTAGATACCGGTATGAAATAATTTTTTAAAATAACGTCATGAAAGTAAGAATTATTTAAAATGCAGTGACGTTTTAAAATGCAACAGCGATAGCGATATGATGCAATGACGTTTTGATGCAGTTACATGATTTCATAAATGATTTTAATGTTTTAAGTTAGGCTAAGAAAATTGGTTTTTCTACTCCTGTTATTAAAACATCATTTAACGAACTGGTATTCATGAAGCTAAATAACATTTTAAACACACCTCGACAAGCCGTTGCTTTGGCCTTTGGCCGTTTTTAGTCACGGGCTGAACGTAGCTATACTGACATATTAAGCTCGGAGTGTAGTTGGCTCCTATAATTGACATTTAATTTTTGTGAAAAACTGAGAGAAATTAACGATTTCTTTCAATCGTTGTCAAATTTTAACCCAATAACAGTAGAATTTTGTATCTATATATTTTCATTATGGTTTAACCAAAAATTATTATAAATGAAATTTTACATATTTATGAATTTATGTTCTTTAATTTGTGGTCGTAGAAAAAGTATAGTATGTGCCTCGTTTATAAACTGTCTAGGTAGGTACTCGTTTTTTATACACTCACTGTGCTCGTTCCTAAAAAAACTCGTGACTAAAATGACGTTTATAAAACTGATACATAATATAATATTTTCTACTCCTGTTATTAAATCATCATTTAACGAACTGGTTTCCATGGCGCTAAATAACATTTTAAACATACCTCGACAAGCCGTGGCTTTGGCCGTTTTTAATCACGGGCTGAACATAGCAATTGACATATTAAGCACGGGGTGCAGTTGCCTCCTATATTTGACATTTAATTTTTGTGAAAAACTGAGGGAAATTAACGATTTCTTTCAATCATTGTCAAATTTTAACCCAATATCAGTGAAATAGGTACACTTGCCTAAGTAGAATTTTGTAGCTCTGTATAATCTAATAAATTATGATCTAACCTAAAATTATTACAAATGAAATATTTGTGAATTTATGCTGTGTAATTTGTGGTCGTAGAAAAAGTATAGTATGTGACTCGTTTATAAACTCTTCGATGCTCGCTGCGCTCGTTACTCGTAGCTAAAATGACGTTTATAAAACTTGATAAATAATATGCTATTAGCGGACGCAACGTTCTATTACTTCAAGTGATCATAAAAATCTAAAATGTGACCCTCTTTACTTATAATTAATTCACATGAATCACCGTTTCAGAATCATTTTATGACACTTCCCTCATTCCCAACAAATTACACATACATCGCATGTTAATTACGCAGCAAAAAATTATAACAATCGCCCCAAAAATCACTCGTAACCACAAACGCTTGAAAAGTCACAATTTGCCCCGTGATCTCTCACAGATAGCCACGAGACAATGATGTTTATGACTGTCCCACTCTACTGATAACATCTCCCGTAACGAATATGACTTACGGGGCATAAATATGAAGCGTGACCCCTTACGCACGCCACTGCCCAGGGCCGGCCTTTAGGATAAACATATACCGTGTGTCCCAGCGAAAGTGTGGCATGGGCGTTTAACATGTGAAAACAGTTTTTTGTAAATAAAAACTGTCCGGCTGACAACTATGATACCATATTGCACAGGACAATACTACATCCATTCCTACATCTTATTTAATACACATTACTTCAGTTTCATAATGTTATTTCAAGAAATTACTGAAAATAATTTGAAAATTTTAACCATTAGTTTTTATTGCTACATTCGTACAATGACAGTTGACAGCTGTCAATTCGTAGTCATTTGGTTATGTCAGCGGCTTACAGAACCAAAGGACGTACGTTCGATTCCAACCTGGGAAAGATGTATTTTTCTTTAAATATTTTTTCTGCTTGTTTTGTATGTTAAGGTAAAATCTTATTTGCAGTTGATTATAACATTGCAATATTGATTGCAATTAACTGTGGGACAATTGAATGAAGAAGTATCTGTTTAATCGCTAGCAGTGGCGGTGCGTGACTCCTAAGTTAGGTGAGGCTAAAAAAAAATGCGCCGCAGGCGAATTTTTTTTTTGGTTCAAGGTCAAATGCTTTAAACGCCTTTAAATACTTTGTATCATAATTTCAATGAAACGTTCTAAAATCAATTTTTTACGCATAAAATCAATAAAACAATCGAACTTTATTTCATTACTTAAATAAATAATTTTTTTGTGAGTCAAGATAAAACGCTATAATCGTAAAAACAGCAGATAATATTTTTTAAATTTTGTTTTCTCTAACGCACAAGAGTATATTTAGTACGTCCACAAAGAGTACATACATATTTAAATAAAGTACCTAGGTAACAAAATAGAATAGAAAAAAACATTCAACAACACGCGACTAGCGTTCTGCGGCTCTCGGCAAAACAACATTCAAATTTTATCTGTTCTTGATTACTTATTATGATTCTTATTCTGTCCATATATTAAATATTTATAATAAATATTTAATTGATATAATTTTATTTATTTGTTCATAATATAGAAATGTTGAATAGTAGTTGAATGATGTCATTGTTTATTATTTAAATATTGATAAAACTATTACAAGTTCTATTTGTTAGATTTTACATTTATTCTTATTGGTTATTCATAATATTTATTAGAAACTATTAGTTTCAAAACATAACTAATTATAAAATAGCATTCACAACAATAAATAAGACAAGCAATCAACAATAAAGTAAAAATAAACTTTGTTTCTTCACGTGTATTTAGTTGTGTGCGCTAGCTAGACTATGCGAGGCTGTGCACACTGTACAGCGTATGTGTGTGCCTTGCGCGAAGACAGACGATATTTCCCTAGCCTCTCTCAAGGCCTCTCCACCGCATGAACATACGATAATACACACACGTCACTCCGCTGCTCGCTCGCACTGACAATGAATGAAACCAACCGTTGCAGCAGCAGCCTCACTGTACACATTATTTATGATTCGCGCGAAAATAACACTATTTAAATACTTTTTTTTGCATTATTGTGCAACAATAATTGTTTTTAAATAAATATGTAGTCGATTTATAATAAAAAATAAATTAGATAAATAAAATTATAATAAAAATAAAAAATTTAAAATTACGATTTTACGCTGTGAGGCTCAGCCTCACCTGCCTCATCTGACGCACCGCCACTGATCGCTAGCAATGCTGAGTTGTTGATTACAACAAGGTAAAATACTAGTTTAATAAAACAATTAAAATGATACCAATTAGTTTCTTAATTTTTAAAAAATTGATATCATTTTAATTGTTTTATTAAACGAGTATTTTACCTTGTTATAATCAACAACTCACAACGTACGATCTTTGGTTCTGTAAGCCGCTGACATAACCAAATGGCTACGAATTGACAGCTGTCATTGTATGAATGTAGCAATAAAAACTAAAGGTTAAAATTTTCAAATTATTTTCAGTAATTTCTTGAAATAACATTATGAAACTGAAGTAATGTGTATTAAATAAGATGTAGGAATGGATGTAGTATTGTCCTGTGCAATATGGTATCATAGTTGTCAGCCGGACAGTTTTTATTTACAAAAAACTGTTTTCACATGTTAAACGCTTATGCCACACTTTCGCTGGGACACACGGTATATGTTGTTTATCTACGACTACTATGAAAAGTTTATATTTATGCTTTCAATTGTCAACGTAAAGTTGACCAAGCAAAATAATATTTTATTGCACGTTGTCACAGGAGATAATAGTTATGTGTGTATTAAGGGTATCGACTCCACGTAGCTCAACACTGCGTTTGTCCTATGTTAATGCATAGAAATGCTCGCTAAAAATACGGAAAAGCAGTCTAGCAATTTCTACAATGCTCACGAAGTTTTATAGATAAAGCTAAATTTCATAAATTTATTTACAGACAAAGAATGCAACTAGGATTATGCCGAGTTACATTTTCTAATAAATCTCTTAATAATAAGAATTCTAACTGGGCATAATCCTAGATTAATTCTTTCACAAAAATCTAGTAGGTACCTGTTTTTCCTTCAAGTTTAAAGAGTAAAGCAGAAACTGCTACAACTCTAAACACGCAATATTTTGTTACTCGGGCACGGTAATTGCAGCGCGAGCCGAAGGCGCTAAGTTATAAAAATTATATAAAAAATGTTAAATAGCTAATAGTTATTTGTATCACAAGGCCAGAAACTGACCTTTTGCAAGAGCGAGTATTTTTGACACGCCGAGCCACAGGCGAGGCTTGCAAATTACGAGCACTAGCATAGCAGTTTCTGGACGTGTAATACACAATATTTTATGTGCCTATTTCATTACAAAAATATAAAATAATTATACATAACCTAAAAAATTGTGCACTGAATATTTGCATTTGAACTTAAAATATATTTATTTCAGTTTCTATTAACGATTTACGTCTAAAATTTGTCAAAATCTTGTTAATTCTTGTATAAAAAATATTCAACGCATAAAATTGACATCTGTTTGACAACTGTAGTAATGTCAAGATGCCAACCTATAACTTCCGGTTGTTTGCCGGCCTAGGCTGGCAACAAAGAGTTTCTGGCGGATTTTGAGATATGGAAAATTAGCAATGCCGACCGGAGGCATATAAATAATATTTACGTAGCATTGATGATCAGTAATGTCAAACATTACTAACCTAACATATCTGTCATGGAATAAAATGACATTTTCTCAAAATTAAACAGGTATGATCAATGGAAAAATATTGTTACTATAACTCATGTCTCATGTGTTAATATGCGATTAATATTCTCGACAATTAACGCGTTCGCTTGTCTCAGCCGTTAAAATATCTCAATTATTAATCGTCCTCATTAACACACTAGATAGTTAAATAACTATTTCACATAGGTTTGTTTTCCTCTTATTCTTCTTCTTCTTATTATTATTATTAAGTATTTAAATTTTTGAAATTTACAATGTTCTCCAATGCTCTCCTTTTGTTGGGGAAAAATATAGAAAACAGTTATTTTAAGTTTACTGCCGCAGCTAGAGGTTTATAAATCAAGTATTAGGCAGTAAATTTGCATTTTTTTCCATGCTAATATTTTTTTACATTATAAGTGCGGTAGGGTTAATTTTACAACGCGCGCTTCTATAAAAAGCCCGTCTGACACGATACAAAGTTTTGTACAAAATTTAATATTAAATTTTGATACGAAATATTATGACAAAATTTGTTACGAAAATGTAAAGTTCTGTCTGACACGGTATTTAATTTTTGTACAGAATTTTAATTCATTCGTATACAAAACAATTTCGTAGAAATGACACAATGACAGTATTCGAACCTGAAAATAATTCTATGAGCTAAGCGTGGTTTAAAGATTTTTGTAGATGTAAAAATGAATAGTGATAGAAGAAGGCGTTTATTACTTGCAATAGCTGCTGCTGCAGTAACAAATATTCAAAAAATTGCCATTAAAAAGAAAAATTCAAAGAAGAGTAAAATATTCTCACGAAAATGATTGCTTAGAAGAACTGAAGAACGGGGAATACTAAATATGTTGAACGAAGAACTAAGAATCGAAGATTTTTTAGCATATCGAAATTTTAGTCTTATTAGTGAACAGTTTGACATTTTGTACAAGAAATTAGAACCTGTCCTAAATATTTCGTACAAAAACATAATATAAGTAAAGAGGCTTTGTACAAAATTTCATACAAAGTCAGTCTAACACGATCCATTATATTTCATATCAAAATTTAATATTAAATTTTGTACAAAACTTTGTATCGTGTCAGACGGACTTTAAGGCGGTTGCGCAGTCAAATTATAGTTTTTGCTGAAGGCTCTGTATTACTTTAATAAACAAAGATTTAAATTATATATCTGAATAAATAAATTGAACACTTTTTGAATTTTGTATTCCAGAAAATTAAATTTAAAATGGATCAACACAAGCCGTCAAAATAGCGAAAAACAACATGCAGTTTTCCCCATAAAATTGGTTTAAACAATAATATTTTTTAAACAAATAAGACCTTTTCGAAAAGTTTGCCCTCTTTTTGCTCTAATGCCACTTTTTTGAATTTTTATGTAGGATTGTTTTAAAATACACATGAAATATTTACAAAATTGGACATGTTTAGCCATGCACATAAAAAAATTGAAGAAAAAACTAAATAAACTGGAATTAGAGCAAAGAGGGAGCATCCTCAAACTTTTCAAAAATATCTTAGTTAATTCGAAAATTGCAATTCTTATTTCAATTTTAATGGGAAAACTAAACATACTTTTCACCATTTTAACAGCTAGAAGCCAACCACCTTAAAGTACGACGCGAAGCGACCTAGTGTATTTAATAATAATAATAATAATAATAGAAATAAAAATGATAATAATAATAATAATAATAAATAATATATAGGTACCTGAAAAGAGAAAATACAAATAATAATAAATAATGTATACCTGAAAAGAGAAAATACAAATAATAATAATAATAATAATATACTATTTCCTATAGAAACATTACATGTTTATGAGGAGGTGTCAGAATTTCAATAAAATTTCCCCTACGTACGGTCCTGCGTGACCCTTGACGCACGCCACTGTCCACTATCAAGTCTTCACGATGAGAGGGGGCGATTACACTCGTTATTATGCACTGATCATAATTTTATTTTTTCTCCATAGCGTGATAGCTCGGATTTGTCGTGTCAACAGAAGGGTTGATAGCCCTTACGACAGAGGACATAAGGGCGGGAATGGCGTAAAGTGAAATATAAGATTGCATGTCATTTTTGGACGTTAATAGTATTTGCATATGTATTCTGACATAGTTCCGCTCATTAAGGGACACTGAATATTTTTTAATGATGTTATTTAAATGGAAATTTTGCTGCAAATGACGATGTGGTTTACTGTCATATTGTCTAATTTATATCTTTACTACTTTGTTTCTTTTATTAATGCAAGTCCAGCAAAAATGAAACTGTAATTCTTTGCAATTATTTAGTATCGAGTTTAGTATTAAAGAAACAAAGACATTTGCTTCAAGTGAGGAACCATGAGGCTAATTGGACTTGAAGCTAAAGTGGACAACGCAGTTTTAAATTTTCTCGCTTGAAGAAAGTAGCTCACATTAGTCTCAGATGCCTCTTAATGTTCTTCAGTATTTCAAAAAGTATTTGACTTGTAGTATAGTTTTCATATGCAGTCATAGTACGGATGTGTTTTGAGTTGTCGAAAGTAAATATTTTAAATAACTTAACGCATAACATCATATCATTTGTTTATATGAATGTATTATTATTTTATTTGAACCTTAAATTAATAGTAGTCATTGTCCAATTCGTATTACATGCTGGGATTCTATGCAGCTCTATAAGTTTTACAGATTTATAAATCTGTAAATATTGAACAAAATTACATCAATGTTTTTGTTAGTTATGTACAAAAATGTGTATATGATTATAAATTTCATTGCGATTTTGTTTAATATTTACAGTTTTATAAATCTGTAGCAACTACAGATTTTCATAGAATTGTAGCATTAGTTTATATTAAAGTAGTTTTGTTGATATTTGTAAAAAATGTTTGCTACGTAATATGGGGACTAATGGGACTAACAAAAAAGATACTATTGGGACATATTCCATTGGGTGTCCATGTAATTAGTTAATTAATTTTGGTTGCAAATTTTCCTTATTATGTACCCTGTATCAATACACGATAGCTACGAATAAAAGTATTAAGTTTTTAAAAATATAACACAAAATTCTCACAATTGCTTCTGAAATGCAAAATATGAAAAGATTAGACAGACAATGTCCGTGTTGAATTTAGGGAGAAAACGAAAATAGTTTTTTTTATGTCCGGACCAAATAAATTCAAAATAAATACAAATTTGTTTAACCCCAAACGTAGTCTCATTAGACCCAAGGAATGGAACTATTGGGACACTTTGGCACGTTTTTACCTCTCGCCTCATATTCTATAAGAGAAGTATTGTAATGGGTCAACATTTTCGAGTATGGGTTTTTGGTGTATAAGCACGTTTCAGGGTCTCTAAAAAACAAATTTAATATGTTCACGATGATGTCTGTGTGTGTGCATATGTATGTATGGACGTATGAATTATGTGACGATTTTTTGTCCACGATAACTTAAAAAGTATCAAACCTTTAACAATCAAATTTCATATTTAGGGTTTTAATAAGGATCTTAACACCGGATAAGATTTTGGTAGAAATCCGCTAATCGGAAGTAGCTCTTTTTGAAACTTGATATAGTTATCCTTAAATAAATTGGTACATTATTTATTTTTTGCAATTAAAAATAAAAGAAAATATGATCTATGGGTACAGTTAATTTTAAATCAATAATTTGCTGTATCTGGTATAGTATTTAACAATAAAATACTAAAATTCATTTTTTTAAATTCCAGTATCTTTTGTTGTCCATGATGATCATATGAAATTTGTTTCTACACAAAATTTGAATTATAATAACAGCGACAGTACCAGTAGACATCTTTTCCATGCATCTTGGTTTACACCATCGTTTACATATTACATGAAACTATTAAAATGTAAGTGAAACTATTTATTAGATTAGTAGAATAAGCAGAATTAAGCGAGAGGTCGTGTGCTGGCCGCATCAGATTTTTTTTTCAAATATTTAATTTCAGCAATTCTCGTTTCTCGACAATTATTTCTCGTCTCGTAGTTTTAATTTCATCTCGGTGGCATTCTGTACCTTCCTATGAAGCACAGTGAACCGTAAACTGAAGCTGAACCGGAATTTTGCGTGGTTCGTGTCCCTGCACCTAAACGAAAATAATTATTAACAAAATTTATAGTATATTCCGTAACTCATTAGCGAATAACCGAGGTTTTAGTAATGGTAAATCTGTGGTTAGTTATAGTTCCTGAAAAAATGGTCATGATTCGGAACAAGTTAAACCTCATTATCTGGTTGTCTACGATAGTCATGTAGGAAATGTATTTATTTATTTACAGTTTGCTTGTGTTTGACCTCTCGCCACTCATATCTGTAAGAGAGGTATTGTAATCATGCTAAAATTTCGATAGTGAGTTTTCAATGGATAAGCACGTTTTGAGGTCCCTAGTCCCTAGAACACGATTTTGATAATTTCGCGATGATGTCTGTGTGTGTGTGTCAGGATGGATGTTGGAGGTACAATAACTCAAATACCACTGAATTAAAAAAATTGAAATTTTGCATATAATATTCTGACACCCTAGATTAGATCTGATTAGATTTTGGTGTAGATCGTGCAACCGGAAGTGGTAGTTTCTTGAAGATCTGAAGAGTTTTTCTGGAATATTCTCAAAATTTATGAATTAATAGGAATTTTTTGTATACTAAATATTACTGTCTACAATATGTATACAAAACGTTGTTTCTATCTAGCACCATTTTCCAATTACAAGAAGTTAAAAATTCTACAAATTTGTTACAATTTTGATTTATCTGCCTACCTATATGGAAACAAAAAATAAAATATTTGAGTGTTAATGTCATATGAATTTTTGACTTTTTGGCAAATTGAAATGGAAAATATGAAATGTCATTTAGTATTTATAAGGTCATAATAAACTTTAATAATATTATAAAAACTACAATTCCCGAATTCCCTTCCAGTACAATGGTATATTTGTGCGTAAGTACCTTCATACACACTTAGTAAAATAGTAGAGTATATGGCGAGAGGTGTTGGCCATATCGGATTTTTCAATTCGTATTACTGAAATTTGAAGAAATTTAAATGTTCACAGCTCGAAATTTGAGTCGTAGCACAATTAAAACAAAAAATATTCAAACGCTTTTCAGAACAAATTAGCTGTTTATTTTACTTTATTTACTTCAATTGCCTCCTACAACTTCACAAATTTCGGACTGTTAATATGGCTTTAAACTATGGCAGATTCGTGGTATTTTTTTGAAACGTTTATTTTAACGTACAGTGCTACTGTCACTATCACTAATTTCGACATTACAACTTATTATTTATTAATAAAATGTAGAAACGAGGAAAAGAAACATAATAAACATAGCTCTTCTCAAGATTAATAGGTATCTATATTTTATTATTTGAATTAATTATTTATTATCTAAATTATCATGAGTAGGTAGGTGTTATTTTAGAATAATTTGCGTAGATGTACGATGTAAACAACTTGCATCTCTTATATTTAAGGGCATCGACTCCACGTAGCTCAACACCGCGTTTGTCCTATGGTAGGTAACGTATGGAAACATTCGGCTGAAATACGTAAAAGCAGTCCCGAAGTCTTACAGATAAAGCAAAATTTCATAAATTTAATTACACACGAAGAATGGAACTAATTACATTTTCTAATAAATTACTTAAAACACGCACTTTTTCATTAATATCTGATATGGATTACCTACAAAGATTTTTTCAGAATTCTAATTTCTAATTCTTTCACAAACATCTAGTACATGAAAGAAGTCAGAAAAAGCAGAAACTGCTACACCTCTAAAAATGCAATATTTTGTTTCGGTGACGGGACCCTTAAATAAATCTGGTTGTATAGATGAATCTTTATTTCGTTGTTTTTTTTAAATCATCTAAATTATACCGGGTTTCCCAAAAGTCCCGGAACGGAAATTGAAAATTTGAGGATCACTAAAGAGTCATAAAAACTACATTCTTAGATTGTTTAGAACTTCCATGCAACGTGGAGTTTTTTAGGGGATGACCATCACAACATTCCCCTATCGAGTTTCACCTTATTTTAAAAGTAGGTACCTACTGAAAAAAGAAACATCCCCGTAAACCAAAACTCGACCAAAACCCGATATATTAATTCTTTCAAGGATTTAATTTTGATTAATTTTAATTTTTTTGAACAAATGTTCAAACTGTCGACCTTCTTCGGTCTCGCAATGACCCAAACGCTTTAGTAATCCCCAAATTTTTTATTTTTTTTCACTCGTAAACAGCTCCGTCCCGGAACTTTTGGGAAACCGTGTATAGGAGCTAAAAGGTAGAAAATTAATCTATTTATTAAGCCAAGTCTCCTTATAACAAAACAACCGCCATACATCCACACAAACCGCACAACACAACAAAAACAAAATCGCATAAACCCGTCTCACAAAGCACAGCCTCCTTCGATCCTCAAACATCGACACCAGATGCCGCCACGGCTGCTCGCTGTCCGCTGCGAATTGCGGTCGTAAATTTGAAAAACTTTCCACCGGCGACCATTATTATAACTGTTTGTTTTATGCGATCCGCTTTCTGGTAATAAATGACCACATCCACTGGCCTCTCGCAGCTCCGGGCTCAGTCCGGACTCCGGGATCGGCCCCGGAGCCGGAGTTTGATAAATCGACGGATGCAGCTGCGCTGCCCGGACATCACGTAGGGTATTGCGATATGTGTAAAGTGTAAAGTAGGTGAGGATTTCAAGGCGGGTATGAGCGATTAACGATTATATTGGAATGGGGTTGGGTTTGTAAGATGGACAGACAAATAAACAACAATTAAAAGTATATTCCGTAACTAAACCACCGGCGACCATGGTTGCGGTTACCCGTTCCGTATCCTAACCAAGAAACAACTTTCAGGATTTGGTTAGATTAGGGAACGCGGTTCCTAAAAGTTTTGGTTACTTTTTCGTGACCATTATAACCACAGGTAAACGTTGGTTGTTGTGGTTTGTGGTTAGTTTGCACGTTATGTTTTGGGGCTAAATATTGGGTTCGAGATTGGTAAATTGGTACCTATTGCACATGGTTTCATATGTCCCTTGTACTGCTGCTCAATATTAATATAGTACATCATTTTTGTATCATGATATAACAAAATTTATCATCTATAACACTGAAGCTAAGTACAGTACCTATACTAAAAAATAACAGTCTACAATTACTTCTTACGAAAAATATGTAATTATATCTTAAATCTAATATCAATATCAGTCACAATTTCCATATTTTGCTTGAGCTTTTGAAGAAGGGCACGACGAAATTGTATAATAGTAATCCTCATAGGCGTGTGTATTGAGCATTATAGTTTTTACAAAAATTAAAAAAAAAAAATAAGTAGGAGAGAATGTTGTACCTTACGTATGTATGTACCTTTGGACAACATCAATTGCAGCCACAGAATTAAATATACTAGTAATTTCTAGTAGAATTTTGCAACACTGTATTGTTCTGTTACTGAAGGTGAATGTTTTTATCGTATGTTGCATCTTGTATTACTAAGTACCTATTTGGTACCTTTCATTGTCTGATTGTCCAGTTAGTATACATTATTATTTCTTCGTAAACTTCTTGCATTGAGATTTAAAAGTGAATTAAACAAATACTATGTTATATTTAATAAAAATATTTGCTTTATTGTACCTTTGGATAATAATTTGCTTTTGCTTGACACAACTTCAAATATAATTTTCAAGTATAATGGAAATTATAATTATGTATATTTATCGTTAAACTAAAATTTTAAGTAACATATTACGGTTTTTTGATTGCTTATTTTGCAAACTGAAAATAAAATATATGACATTTCTATATAATGTCGACATAGTAAGAAAATTAAAGTATAGTGAGCGTAAAAAACAACAAATAAAATTCGATATAGATTTTAAATCGTATAAAATGGTATCATTTTATTAGTTTTCCCAAATTTATATTTCTTTGAATAAACATGTGTAACATAAAATTTTATAAATATATTCGTTTAAAAATTACTACATAGTTAAAAAAATTTGTTGTTCATTAAATTCTTTCTTTTTCCTTATATATAATCAGCACTGTTCCACGGTACAACACCTAATTGTACCTTGGGACAGTTTGCCATATTTATTTTTTGTATAAGATTTTACTATTATACTTTCAAATATCATCACACAAAAATCATAGTTATTAACAAAAGTTAGTGGTTCTTTAATGTATAATTATATTCCTAAAAACTCATCACAAAAAATTATAGAACAAAAAACTGTAATTTTTGTCCCGAGGTAGAAACTAATAACTGTAATAATTACATCTATTATTTTCGACCAATTTTACAATTTTATCAAGCTTGCATGATAAAAAATAAAATTAATTTAGTGTTCCATCCATCCTGCAAAACAAGAATTCGTCTTCCTTGAGGCCCCTCGTTTCCACCATCATCTCCGCCTCTGTCCGCGTTATGTCACCTCACCTGACCGCTGGTCACGCTAGCGTCGCATAGCCTCAATCACTCACAACCGGTAACGCGGCGACTGTCGCTATATCTGACTTAACGATTCACAGAACACAAGACCAGCGCTGCTCATTGCTACCTCGCGTGTCATAAACCTACCCACTCTGGATCCAAGATGGCCTGGGCTAGCCACCAGGCAGTTTGTTTCCAATTGGACAAAAGGAAAAGAATGATGTATTGTTTGTACTGTGTAGCGTCTTTATTGATCTACAAAATTATGCTGTGTTCTTATACCTGTCTATAGAGTAATTTTGTCCTAATTGGTTAAAAAGAACGTTAAAATTAAAAACTATACCTACAGACTGTCCGCGATGTGGTGACCGGAACGTCATCAAACATATTCGTATGGGTTAAAATTTTTAGGTGGGGCAAAATTAATTGACGTCCTAGAGGTTCTCAACCAGTCACTTATGATGAACAAGAACTATAAGTAAATATCAAATTTAAATTAAGAATTATGTAATATAAAAATTAAATAGTAATAATTTTTCACGCTATTATCATTATAAATTACCTAAAAATTGAATTCTGATGGCAATGGGTTTGTTTCATATTGAATAACGTAATAACGAGAACCATTGTTTTAGATTCACTGGTATGTTTTGACATTAGCAATTTTCTATTTGAGGTTATTAGTATTTAGTAGTTTACGGCTGTGTTATGCTTTCTGCTGTGAGTATAGTTATATTATTATTATTTGTAGTTTCTGTTCCTTATACAACATTGCGAATATTCTTAAATTTCCTACAAAACATAACCTGAAATGATAAGCAGTGTTTGACATTTCTCTTGACGTAAATGTATCGTTCTCTTTTTAAGTATACTAGTGGAAAAGAGATAAACATATTAGACAGACGTAACATTAACCAACGAATGAACAAGCATGCATGTGACAAAGAGAGATATATACATAATGCGTGTACATTAAATTTGAGTCAAAACCACAAAAAACGATCTTAAACGAACAAATCTACTCACGGTTTGGTTTCAAAGTTGTCTACGTCACATATGGCGCATTTCAATGCATGTTTCAAAAGAGTTTTATTTTCATTTCAATAAATAAGTAATAAATCTATCAAAATTAACAATTATTATCACTTTTCTGTAATTTATGCTGATATCTAATAAGTATTTCTTTAAAAGTCGTAGTCGTATGAGTTGCAATAAATCCCTTTTTCATCAACTCACAACCACAACCAGCTAAAGGACATAAGTCAACTTCGTCTGTAGAATGGCGAAACGGACAGGCGTTCCTTTTCAACCTCAATTATTTTACATACCTACTTTACATGTAGGTACTAAAGTACATAATTTGACTTATGTTTGGTTCCTAAACATTTCAAACAGTTGACTTATGTTATTATTAACATAACACATGTGTTCCTTAGAACATAAGTCAATGTAAATTGTTCTAGTACACATAACATAAGTCACCAAAAATCCGTATTATTATTCATGTTTTTTTTTATTTTGCTAAATGTTTTCTAATTTAATATGTAAGGTACTTATATAAATAGAAAGTAAATCAATATAAATTACTTAGTGTCTTATATCTACGTTTTTTGTGTTTCCTGAAAATTTAACATTTTCGACTTATGTGCTTAGATCCGCAGTCTTGAGTCTGAGAGCTCGTGCAATCTTTATCTACGCATAAATCATATACGATATTCTTAACTGGGTAGCTATCTACTATATTTTTCTAAGAAATTAATTTCAGGAAGAACTAAGTCAAATTCCTTCAGCATTGAAAACAAATTTCGTATACTCTTATTAAAAAAATAGTACCTATTATTACCATAAAAGTTTAGCCCATTTTTATTTTTTACTGGCCCATCCTTGCCCCATCCTTAATATCTAAATATATTTAAGTCTCTGACCCGCAACCTATATGTAGATTATTATGTATCTAAATAATTTGTTTATTTCTTACGCGTACGCGTTATATATTTTAAGGCAAGATAAATATAGGTAGATAGGTACTCAGTCTGGAACAGAGATCGCGATGGACCGGAGCGAACTGGAACGTTGTTCCGGTTTCCGGTACGTGAAATTGACCAACTATAGCGTTCCGTGTCAAAAAATCACCAGTGTTGACGTTCCGTCTAGTAAAATGAAGAATAATACCTATACCATTTCTGGTTACAATTTAAAAACTGTACCTAGGTATTGTTTTTATAAAAATTTGTAGCCCTATACCGTAACACAATCATCTGTAGAAATCATTACAGGAAACAAACAAAATAAAAACCAACCTTACACTTCCTGCGAGCTCCAACTCCAACCGCCGCCATTTTGTCTGTGTGGGCGTGTCAGCGCATCTTCATAGGATGCGCGGTATCTGTGCTCATCCGCGCTCGCCAACTAGCGGCGTTATCTCCCTCAGCCAATCACAGCACGCGCTCACGCACAGGCGTGATGCTCTCCACTGTTGTCTTGTCTCTTGTCCTTGTCCTTGTCGCGGACTTGAACTCTTCTTCTTCCTCTTGCGTGGTGGGGATGCTCAGCAGTCGATAGCAGGAATGGAGAGTGGTAGAATGTAAATAAATCTGTCTGGATTCCGATACTCTGGAGGACTGAGTATAAATACAGGCTAGGCCAAATAAAACCTACTAATGTTAAACACAGATAACTCTTGTAATTTCTTTTTATACAATGAATATATTTTATGGAAATTATGTATGAAATATATGACAACAGACAAATGTAAACCATTATTCTCGATACAGAGATCGGCTCTTTGTAACGCGTTTTCCATTACACCACGTAATGTTTCTGGTTGAAGGCTCAGTATTTCGTCTCGAATATTCTGCTTCAGCTGTCTAATAGTCTCTCGTTTATTAACATACACTTTGTCTTTTAAATATCCCCATAAAAAAGTCGGGCGCTGTTAAATCTGGCGAGCGAGGTGGCCAAGGGAAATCTGATTTTTTTAAATCAGATGTTCGCCAAAAATTTCACTTTATTGGCCATAACACCGCACCAAACAGCAGTGGCGCACCCAGGATTGCATGTTGGGGGGGGCTAAGAATTTTTTTATGTAACCTGTAGTACGACACAAGAAAGAAATGCGCCGCAGGCGAATTTTTTTTAGAGCTCAAGGTCAAACACCTTTAAATTGAAATTTAATTTTTTTAAAGATAAACAGTTGCACGTTTTACTCTCTTTCTTGTGCACACACATTGTTTTTTCGGCAGCTCTCTTGATATAATTTCATAAGAACGACTCTGAGCAGAGTCATGTCAGTTATATAGAAAAATACATATATTTTAATTTTAGTTCATATTTAATGTATCAGTTCTTTCTTTCATCTTTTTAGTTTCACTCCCAAGTGCACCGTTGTTTAAGTTCAAAATTTCACCACAAGGTTCGCATTCTTATTAAAATATCCCAATAATCGTACACATGCGTAATGCCTCGTTTTCATGTATCCGGAATCCGCAGATTTCTTGCGGAATAAAATGGCCGCCACGAATTCCGTCAGTAGTTAAATTATTTTTAACTTTCTGCGGAACTCCGCAAGCTCCGCAAGTTTTGACGTTTAAACTGTCAGTTGTTATAACTTCAAATATATGTTTATTTATGTTGAATATGGAGATGGAATTCGTGGCGGCCATTTTATTTCGCAAGAAATCTGCGGATTCCGGATACATGAAAACGAGGCATTATACGGAGTGTATATTATTGTATAATTTGAACTATTTGAATTTAAGATAATCATAAAACAGATAAAAGGCGATTATTTTTAGTCTTCAGTGAACTTAAATAATCTTACATAATGTTTAAAATGTTTAATGAAAAAATTTGAAAAAAGTCCAGTCGTCTGGGGGGGCTCAAGCCCCACGAGCCCCCCCCTTGAGTGCGCCCCTGCCAAACAGTACATTTGGATGGATTTGCAACTGATGCTGGTGTATTTCCCTTGGATTTTCAGAGCCCCAAAATCTACAGTTTTGTTTGTTGACATAACCATTTAAATGAAAATGCGCTTCGCTTCATCCGACATCAAAACATTATTTAGAAAATCAATTGGTGTGGCTAATAAATTTCCAAGAATTCAGTTATAACCTACAAAAAGAAAAAAATAATTAAATCAAAAAATACAAAAGTTATTTGTGTTTAACATTGGTAGGTCTTATTTGGCCCACCCGATACATACCATACTGTGTTTTAATATAGGTACTTACTCATTTAGAACAGATACTAGTAATTTTAATTTACAGGTCTGAATCTATGCTATATACTTTATCTATATTTAGGTCATCTTCATAGAAGATACTAATGTACAAAAATTCCAACAATAGGGTTATGCACCATAATCGAAAAATGAGAAATTAGTATTAAAAATCAATACTTATTGATGGTAAATCGTAAATATATGTAAAATCAGAATGTTAAAAACCATTTTGTTAAAATGTTATAAGCTATTGAATTTTGAATTTGCTGAGACGTGACGTCAGGATTGTAAACTATTTCATTGGTGCGGGCAATGAAAATCAAAGGCGGTGCGCGACATTAACCTGGAAAATAAACTGTCACTAATGTTAAAGTATCAATTTAAAGTTGATGTTAATACTGTTTTACACCTATAGTAATTTATTTATTTAAATTTCTTAATCTTACTTATTGGGAAATAGCTTTGCAGTATATTATTGTATTTTATTAATCGACACTAATTTTCATCTGTCAACACTAGATGTCAGCACTAGTATAACATCAAACTTTTCTGCTACTTGGACTAACATTTTAATAATTTATTATTATTGACAATGTTATTTCTTTTACACTTTGAGTTACTTTTATTATTATGATACGTTGTATTTTCCTTCAAATATATATTTTAATCACTTATTTCTTTAAAATTTCAGACCTTGTATATGGCCCATCGTTTGAGAGCCAAAGCCAATCAAAAACCTACAGGGATAACGTCACAGTTCGAATATTAAAACTTTAAAAATTCATATCTCCTTATATAGGGTGGGCCAAATACAAGTTTTTTTTTGAAAATGCAATAAAATGAACAAAATTAATTTTTTTCCATGTATTATCGCTTCATTAGTAAGAGCAAACATTCCCATTTATTATGGAACACAGCTTCGTTCAAGTGGTTGCTTCGGCTGGCTTCGCAGTAGCGCATTCTGTCACCCAATTTTCCAAGACCTGGTTGATTGTTTCGGGCTGTAGCTCACGGATTGCTTGGATGATATTGGCCTGAATCGTTTCTGGATTGTTAGCATAACATCGGTCCTTCACGGTTCCCCACAAAAAAGGGGTCAAATCGCAGGTCCGAGGCAGCCAATTGACATCGCCAAGACGGATGATAACATGATTTGGGAATTTGGTGCCGAAAAGATCGATTGTGGCATGGGCTGTATGGCATGGCGCGCCATCCTGCATGAATCAGAGGTAGTCCAAATCCATGTCTTCAATTTCAGTAAAAAAAAGTCGGATACCATGGCTCTGTAAAAATCTTCTTTTCAACAAACGCACTGTTTGGGCTACACAGCACTCAAATAAATTTGCAATATTTCCCAACGTTGCTCAAGCGTAAAGCGACTCATTTCGTACCGTGGAGGTATGATACTTACTTTCTATCAAGATTTCGAGTGGGAAAAAGCTGTCAGTGTCAAAATAACCTATGATTTAAAAAGAAACCACTAGTTGGCCCACCCTATAGCTATATAGCTATAAAAGGGGTAAAATTGAAATTTTGTGAGATTTGTGAGTTTGTGGAGAAACTTGTTTCTTATTTATCCAAGACTCAAAATTGCTGAATGTAAAATATTTGGTTCAAAAGTTCACAGTTGTTTGGTTATACCAAGCGAGAATAAAATTAAACTTTCGTTGCCGTTGGTGCAGCTGGCCATAAAAACCACGCATAGCTTTATACCTAAAGGTAGTATGTTTTCATTTTCAACAAAAAATAATTATCTTTCTTTGATTTAAAGAATGAAATAAATTGTAACATAATATTTATTACACAATTGAAACAGAATCCTTCAACCTCAGCCCATAAAACTCTTTTACAAAAAACCTCCAAAGCAAACATTCAGACAATAACTCACAATCACTGTCTAGTGTAGTTGTAAACCGACCTCAATAAAACTAAAATAGCCTGTACGTAAAACAAAACCTTCCCTCTTAGCGTCATAACTTCTTCACATCAACATTAACCACAGCATTTCTGGATGATTTCATCCTAACAGACCGCAGGCTCTCGGTTCTTCCTAGAAACGTCCCATCAGCCTTCTTTACTCTCCTCACGTCGCTGTGCTGTCCTGTTCCATCGTTACATATTCTTCCAACGCCAAAACACAAAACTGAATTTTATGAACAAAACGTTTTCAACATTTATTTATTTATTTAAGTTTGAGTTATTCAACAGGCTCAATAAGCCCAATTACTGAATAACTATACATACATATTACATTGTTATACAAAAAATACGCCTAAAATAATTTACAATGATTTTAATTCTTTTTACCTCTCGCCTCATATTCTATAAGAGAGGTATTGTAATGGGTCAAAATTTTCGAGTATGAGTTTTTGGTGGATAAGCACGTTTCAGGGTCTCTAGAATACGAATTTACTATTTTCACGATGATGTCTGTGTGTGTGTGTGTTTGTGTGTTTGTGTGTTCGTGTGTTTGTGTGTTTGTATGAACCGAGGATTTTTCGTCCACGATAACTTAAAAAGTATCAAACCGTTTATAACCAAATTTCTTATTTAAGGTTTTGATAAGTATCTTATCACCGGATAACATTTTGGTAGAAATCTGCAAACCGGAAGTAGTACTTTTAGAAGTTTGGAAAAGTTTTCCTTAAATATATTGGTACATTATTTATTTATGACAATTTTTGCAATTAAAAATAAAAGAAATTGTGATTATCTATGTGTACAGTTAATTATAAATACAAATTGCTGAATCTGGAAGTATTTAACAATAAAATAAAGTACAATTAATATTCTATCTTGTTGTCCATGATATTAAATTTGTTTCTACATAAAATTTGAATTATTATGACAGTGACAGTACAGTTGACATCTTTTGCTTGCATATTGGTTTACATTATCGTTTACATATTACATGAAGATGAAACTATTAAAATGTAAGTAAAACTATTTATTAGATTAGTAGAATAAGCAGAATTAGGCGAGAGGTCGTGTGGTGGCCACAGCAGATTTTTTGAATATTGACAAACTGTTTGCAAAATCTAATTTATCACCATTACTATTAAAATTATTGCACATAGAGAAAATCGGAGAATTTAAATGAAAATTGGTCTTCGAGAATGGACAGTAAAATATAGTTGAGTTTCTAGTATTGCAGGGCTAAATTGTATAACTGTATTTCAGATGAGCTTAAAAATATAAGTAAATATCTCTAAAACGAGCAAGCTAAAATGTAGCTTGATTGAACAATGTTACTATAGTTTAAATGAATTTTATGAAAACCCATGTTAATTTTGTATTTATATTTTTCGTATTTACCTATTTCTATTGTTGTACACAAATGAATGATATATCTTATATCATATGTATGGTCTATTAGATAAATAAATTATTATTATTATTATTATTATATACTCGAGCAGATTTATCAGAAATTAATTAGGAAATAGTCAAACCAGATAATTAATTTTTTTAAATGAATTTTTAGCTAAGTACCTGACGTTTAACAGGGGATAATGCAAATGAGCAAAAATTCATGTTGTATGGTGATTTCCACATAAATTATTTGGTTACAAAAATGTATACGCAGAATGCACTCTCAGTACATCACTGCGTTAATTCAAAATCAAGGATTTAAGAGAAAATGATGTTGAATGTTATGTAGGCTTTAAAAATATAGTACACTTATTGCATTGGAAAAGCGTATTTTTTCCGATTTTTTGTCATGCGCCTAACTTCAATTTTGTTTGTATACATTAAATTCAGAATTGGAGTAGTAGCACCTTTTTACATGGAAGTGTCGATTTGTGCCGCAAAAACATAATAAGCATGTAAGAGCATTTTCGCACGATATATTTTTCAACAAGTTTCCTAATAATTTATAATCATTTTTATGAATAAGACGCATTGTATGACATTTAATTCTGGCTTTGAAACATTGGACTGAATCCAACACTTTTATTAGATTCCTAATCGTATCAAGTATCATCAACTGTTATTACCTTTTAATATGCAACATTTATTGATAATTATAAACAACATAATACATTAGTTACTTATAATACCTTAAATACCTACTTATAATTCATTAGTTACTAACTTAATACGTTAGATACAAGATACAATCATAATAACATCAAAACCTTCCATAATATGTAAACTGTCAACTATTTGACAGATACAATTGTTGATTTGTTTTAACATCGCTGTCGTTGATGATATGATTAAGCTTTGACTGCAACGCGAATATATGCGATTTAAGAACTCTTGGATGTTCAAAGACACTCGGTTTCACCTCGTCGCTTAGCAACATCCTCGGTATTATAAATCGCATAATATTCATGTTATATTAATAGATATAATTATTTAGTTTTTAAATATCTTGTTTAATAAACACATATTTTGTTTCACAAAGCATAGGTAGTCTTCGATAAATCAGAATAAATCGCAAATTTTTGATAATTACATTTGTTTGTTGTTAAATAAATCACAAACTTGTGTGAAGCATGTTTTGGTCATTTAGGTAAACGACACTCATAAGCCGGCAACATTTCAATAGCTAAAGGACGAGATAATAAGGCATACCTATTCGTGGAACAGAGGAGCATTTATGTCAGGATGTTATCCTTAGACAAACGAATTATTATGTACCGCCGAAACCATGGTAGACATTTGGCTGATATTACCTTTCACACATAATTACCTCTCGCCTCATTCTATAAGAGAGGTATTGTAATGGGTCAAAATTTTCGAGTATGAGTTTTTGGTGGATGAGCACGTTTCAGGGTCTCTAGAATACGAATTTAATATTTTCCCGATAATGTCTGTGTGTGTATGGACGTATGAATTATGTGACGATTTTTCGTCCACGATAACTTAAAAAGTATCAAGCCTTTAATAACCAAATTTCATATTTAAGGTTTGAATAAGGATCTTAACACCGGATAAGATTTTGGTAGAAAGCCGCAAACCGGAAGTAGTACTTTTTGGAACTTGATATAGTTTTTCTTAAATAAATTGGTACATTATTTATTTATTTATGACAATTTTTGCAATTAAAAATAAAAGATAATATACTTAATTATCTATGGGTACAGTTAATTTTAAATACAATTTGCTGAATCTGGTAGTACTTAGCAATAAAATAAAGTGCAACTAAGTACCAATATCTTGTTGTCCATGATATGAAATTTGTTTTTACTCAAAATTTGAATTATAATGACAGTGACATTACAGTTGACATCTTTTGCTTGCATCTTGGTTTACATTATCGTTTACATATTACATGAACATGAAACTATTAAAATGTAAGTAAAACTATTTATTAGATTAGTAGACAAAGCAGAATTAGGCGAGAGGTCGTGTATTGGCCACAGCAGATTTTTTATCGATCAATAAGCATGATTCAATTAATCGAAATATTCACATGGTGAAACTCTTATTGGCTCACCTATTAATTCGTTCGGAGGAATAAACAAGGCTGAAACAGTACTCCCCCAATCTCAGAAGGCGTTCCTTGCGGATTAGCAACTGCGGCGAGTTGAAACAAAGCTGCATCGGCACATCTGACAGCAGCTACCAGCAGCTGAAGACTTAAAAGAAGTACCCGTGAAGAAGAAAACCCTCTGCCGTGACGTTCCCCGCCCTCGAGGAAGATGTGTGACTGTGTGAGACACCTGGTGCGGGGTTCACAACTAGTGCTGATGTCGGAGATATGCTAGTTAAGATGTGACGAAGAGTTTAGTAGAAAACACCGCACACACATGGGTTATTATATGCTCGATTGAAAGTTCTCAAGCCGTGATGGGTTCTAATAGATTCTGTCAAGTTTACCGACGAGACAGTTTATTAATTTGTTTGTATGCAAAAAATATGTGACAAAATTGAAAAAAGTCAAAGGAAACACGCAATTATGTTTAAAGATTTTACGATATTAGATTGGAGTTCGTATATCCGTTCTCATATTCATTTTTATTGCATTATGAAAAAAATGCGTTCAAATTGGTAGTTTAGTAGTTATCCAAACTTGTTTCAATAGCTCTTACAAATTTAGTATATAGGTTTTGGTACAATAATATTTAAAATTAGAGGAAGTGGGAATGATATAAATTTAAAATTTAAATGGTTGATGTTCTAGTTTTACTTTATAAGTTTATGATAGACATTAAATGAGATATTATAAAATATCTATAGGTAGGTACAATACATGAATTCGATAATTTCCATATCTATTTATTCAGTCAACCGTATATCAATAAGAGTATAGAAATCGATTACTAATAGGTTAAAATTTGGCTGCTATAATATGAGACTTTTGCTTTAAACTGCTGTACCGGGTGGTCCATCGGTCTGTATTTTTACTTCCTTGTTACTTTCTTGTACGGAGTAATAAGGAAGTATTGTAATCGCGAAAAATTTCGGTTTTCAGATTTTGATGGAAATATCCGTTTTGACCTTTCCTGAATCCATTATGACTAGTTTCGTCGTGACGTCTGTACGTACGGACGTATATGTATGTCGCATAACTCAAAGACGTAGAAAGTTGAAATTTTGTATTTAGGATTGTTAGCATCTAGTTGTGCACGTCCTATTTTTGGTTTCAATCTATAAACCGGAAGTAGTACTTTTTTCAAATATTTCGATAAATATTTAATTTGAGACAATTTTTTTTATTTTAAATGAAAGATTATGTGATTATTACCTACAATCGTTATTTTATAAATATTTTTGTATCTGGTATCATTTAAGAATAATTAAAGTATATATTTATAATTTTGTATTTCGGTATCTTGTAGTCCATGATAGATTAACATTTGTTACTACGTAAAATTTAAATGATTATATGACATGACAGTGACAATAGTAAAATATGCTTTATATCTTCTTCTGCAGTTTAAATAAAATGACTAAAATATATTTGTGAGTATAGTAGCAGTAGTACTTATATATTAATATATTTGTATAATAAGTTAAATTTTTTATATTATTCTACATTTTAGTTATTAAGAAAAGTATGAACAGTTTAATAGGCGTACAAGAAAGTCATGTGGTGTCCACGTCAGGTTTTTTTTTACTAATTTTGTAAGGGTGGTAGGTATAGGTATAGAGCGTAAGTTCGCATGCATGACTTTAAAGTAGACACTTCAAAGTTTTTTGCCCGCAAAGATTTATCGAAATCGATTGAAAATACACCGAGTTATGGCGGTTTGAAATTTCACGAAGTGTTTCATTTTTTTCCACCAGTGTGTGCTGAATGGGCATTCAAAAAAATCGTTGATTAATAAAAATCATACATTAATAGGGTAATTTTTTGCATAAATGATAGGTACCTACTCATTAATAAACGATCAACGGAAAATACAATTTACAATTCCGGTTCTACATGCTAGACAATCTTCCCTTCCCGCGCGCCTCTGTTCCCGTTTCAGGATCAGGATTTCTTTCCTGCGACGTAAGTTTCAGCGCTTACAGCATCATCGCTCCGCCCGCACGCCCGCGCGCTGTGTTCCCGTGTGAATCGCTACTCTTCCTCGCACTGGTCGCCATGGCAACGCGCCGCTTGTTCAGACACTGACGTCACTCACCGGATCTCCTAGCAACATCGATTCGCCGTTTTTACCCGGAGCCGTGGAGCGAGCAGCCGCGCGCGGTGCTGAAGCGACGTGAAGCGACTATAGACTACGAGAGACTGAGATGTATAAAGGGTTGAGGAAATGGGCTAAAGTTAGCGGTGTTGGAGTGAGTTATATGAATGAAATGGTATTCTGGGAACATTACAAGGTCCCGGATTTTATATCTCATTTCACGTAAGAAAAACGATGCGAATGCAGTCCGTTCTACACTCTTACAGGAACATTTTTGAACACAAATATCTTCTATTTTAAAACAAATTAAAAAATTCTATCGGTTATTTCGCAGATCCAAGCTTTGTTGACAACATATTAAAATTTGAAGTTAATTCACTTATAAATAAAAATAAAACAATCTCTATTATTTTTATATTTTCGTTAAAAAAAAATTGGTTCAGATAGTGGAAATGTTTTACCCATTTAGATTTACGAGGGGTTGTTTTTATATTCCCGAACTAGGCATGAAAACAAAAGACTAGAGCAACAACAAAATTTTATTTTTCAATATAGTTCCCCTGCTTTTGAATACAGGTATAACACCGTTTCAATAACATCTTTAATCCAGTATAAAAATATTCATTTGGTTTTTCCGTAAAATGGCCCTCAACAGCTGCTAAAAGTTCGTCATTGTCTCTAAATTTTGTCCCCCTTAGTGTTTTTTTGAGATTTGGGAACAAAAAATAGTCACTGGGTGCTAGATCTGGACTATAAGGCGGATGTTCAATTTCTTCGAAGCCACAATCAGCTACAGCAGCTTTTGATAGTCTGGACATGTGCACTGATGCATTGTCGTGGAGCAACAAGACACCTTGCGTCAGTTTTCCGCATCTCTTCACTTTAATAGCATCTCTAAGGCGATGCATCAGGTTTGCATAATACTCTCCCGTTACCGTACTACCCTTATTCAAATAATCAATCAGCAAAATTCCCTGAGAGTCCCAAAAAATGGTTGCCATTATTTTTCCTGCAGAAGGGGTGACTTTAAACAGGGCGCCCTGGACGGGGATCATCATCCAGTGATTCTCGACCATGTTTAAACAATTTTGACCACTCGCAAATAGTTGACTTTGAAGGGCAATCATCCCCGTATACAGCCAACATTTCTTCAAGAATAATTTTTGAAGGTTTTCCTTGTTTTGTAACGAATTTTATAACAGCCCGGTATTCGATTTTATTCATTTCGATACATATACAACGCGCGACGACACAAACTGACAGATAATAAAATTAATAATGTTGCAATTGGTTTGTAAATTGCCACACAAGTTACCAAGGCATATGTGATTAAAAAACAGCATAATGAAAAATTGCATCAAAATTCTAAACAGCCCAGTCCGGGAATATAAAAACAACCCCTCGTATTACAAGAGAAACGCAATCATTACGACACATTGCCAAGTAAAATTATTTTATCCTGCAAAAAGTGAATTCAGTTCTGGTATGGGTTCAATAAACTTGCTGGATTATCAATCAAAAACTTCTTCTTCAGAGTAAATTAAAGAAATTGTTGCAATATATAATGAATTACCTACAGAAATCAAAGATTTAAACTCTACAAATTTTTAGGGGGAGAATTAAAGAATATTACAAATGTAAAACCAACCAACTTGATATATGTTTAATATTTTTTTGTTATACTTTGTAATTATGTACTGTATTAGCTTTGCTAAATAAATAATAGTTATTTGTTTAACTAGGCAAAAAAATATTAGATTTGCTGCCGAGGCTATGAATCTAGCTTAGGCAGCAAATCTGTAGTTTTTGCCATGTTAAACACATTATTTTTTCGGCAATTGTTATTAATTAGTATTAATTTAGTGATTATTTTAAATAATATATTGATAGGTATCGCAATCAAATTATGTTGCTATGCGTATGTTGACAGTTGCTATGAAAAAACAATATAGGTTAGGTAGGTATGTTTTATTTTATTTTTATTTTTTGAGGATAACCAACCTACAGGATTAACTCCCAATTACAGGATGGTAGATGTTATTATAGTGGAATCCAACCACTCGGAACCAATGGTATTATTGTCGGTTGTGCTGGGAATCGAACTGGGGACCGCTAGCAGGGTAGGCGAACCCTCTACCGCTGAGCTGAGCTTATCAGCTCTACCGCTGATGAATTTTATAAATGTCAAATTTGTTGATTAACCATAGTAACAATTACTTTTACTGCCTAGGCTTTTTAAACTATTTTTGCTGCCTAGGCAGCAAAAGTGACACTTTCCTGACTGTTGATTTTGATTTTAACAAATGTTTGTAATTTAGTTTAGTGTTTCACGGCCTCGTCCACAAAAATATGATTTCTCATAAAATCGAATCAAAAATGTCGTCAACATATTCCTAGTCAATCGTAAAACTAGGGCGTGGGAATTCTTGTAACCAAATATTCTGTCCACCTTCAAAACCTAATTAGACAATTACAACAATAACACAAACAAACTCTTATGACATAACCAATCAATAAACTGACAAAAAACTATCATTTATCATTCCACCCCAATTACCCACTCATTACGCATTGAAACCTTGTAGAATTGTCTACAATCGTCACATACCGCAGCCTTGTTATTACCAAGCTCACTCGATCCACTTCCGATTAATTGACGGTCGTTGTGTCAGCGAACGCTGTCATTAAAAACTAATAATTGAATAATACATCCAGTGACGGCGTGACGTTCGGGACATCGTGGTGCTCATTGGTGGAAATGTATCGTGTTTGTCACTTCACTACGATGTCATTGGTTGTTAAGTGGTTAATTCTTGCGGTTAAGTATTTAGCGGAATTGATCGAGAAGAGAGAGGGATGGATATGGAGCTTGTTTGGTTGGTGTTTTTTTGGAAATGATTATTAAATAGCTTCCTGCTGTTCTTTATTCAGTTTTTAGGCTTAATTTTATTTATCCACAATCGTCTCATAATTAGCATTTATTTGTGCTCATTGCAACTATATAATGTGACTTATTATCTACTAGTGGAATAAAGTAACTTTATTCGACTGTTCATAGCAACAAATACCAAAGCATCACAGCAATGCATTTATTTCTTACAATCTTGATCTAGAATTTGATAAATTATAAAATGACATTTTGTAAAACGAATTAATTTTGAATAAAAGTTTTTATTGTGGATAAAACGTTATATTGTATTCGTGTTTTAGTTGCGCATTATCCACTCAAAAAATTAAACGCTCGAACTTCGTTCTCGCATTTAAACATTTTTTCGTGGATAAAACGCCATCTAAAACACTTATACAATAAATAACTATTATTTTTTATTATTTTAAAAGTATTTTTATATTTTATTGCCAATTTTGATTTTGAAAGCAATAGGAACAACGAGTTACCTTGGACTGGGACTTATGTAGGTGTTCTACCTTGGGACAAAAATTATATATTTTTATGATGAGTTTTTCAGAAAATGATTGTACATTAAAGAGCAACTAAATTTTGTTAATAACTATTATTTTTATTGTGATGATATTTGAATGAAAGAGTAATAGTAAAATTGGAACAGAGCTGGTTGTACTTCGGGACAAATAAAATATAAGGAGAAAAGAATGAATCAAACGAACAGAAACAATTATTTTAACTATATAGTAATTTTAAACGAATGTATTTATAAATTTTTTATGTTACACACATTTAGTCAAAGAAATATAATTGTGTTCGGGAAGAGAAATAAAATGATCCCATTTTATACGATTTAAAGTTTATTCTATACCATAGCGCGATAATTAAAATTTTAGTTTAGCGATAAATGTACGCAATTATAATTTCCATTATCCTTGAAAATTAAATTTGAAGTTTACCATGTCCCAAGGTACAAGAAAATTATTGTCCAAAGGTACAACTAAGCAAATATTTTTATTAACGCAGTATTTGTATTGTCCTGTTTAAGGGTTCTGCTACATACTTTTCGTTCCAGAGGGAATAAACTCAAACATTTTCATCCGTAATAACCCAAGTAGACAGGAAAAGTGCATCAAATTAATTTTAAAAAAGTAGGAGACTTTTGAATTTACAGAGTTATAGAAAAATATGTAACATTCAAGATTCCGATCAGTCCCGAGCAGCAGAAAGTGGGCACGAGCAGCCATATGAAAAAAATAAATAAATAAAAAACTCGGTAACTTTAACTTTGTTTTCTGACACAAAAAACAGCTGAAACTTGCGAACGGATAAAAATATCGACATCTGGTTTCAAGCATTAGATTCCACAGACATTTTCCTATCAATCATATTATTTTGTATTCAATTTTAAACTGCTATTATTAACTCCATAGCAAGAACTTTAAACAACTGTTTATTCACAAGTGAATTAAAATATTTTAAATCACTCAATAAATTTTTAAATCACTGTGATGTCATTATTTCGTCAAAAATGCATAAAAACAATAACAACTTGCCACTGACGACTATACTTTGATTTTTTTCTATTTGGCGTTCACAAAGTTAACTTTGTGAAACGCAACTGAATGTCGCTAGAGCTCATTTTGTGACACGCAACATATTTTTATAGATGGTTGGTATTACAGATCAGTATCAGATGACATTTATTTCAATTGTTAAACGTCAAACTTCAGAATTGACAAATTTCAGTATAACCTCTAAATATGTTTTGCTTAATTAATTACTTTTTATTCAATAAAATTAATGAATCTAGAAATTGAAAATATATAAGTTTAATATTTTCTATAACATCTGTACTTATCACCTAGAATAGTTCAGTAATATATACTTTTGCAGTGACAGTGACAGTTAAATAAATGGCAATATTAATATCACCAACAAAAACGTTACACACATAAATTTCCCTAAATCGACTTGTGTATATTGTGGCAGTATAATTTAAATTTTAATAATAAAAAGACACCAAATAGAAAAAATAGTATAAAGAACTCATTTTATAAGACTTTTTTCGCACTTGTTCTTTAGTAAACTCGCCCGAGGGCTCGTTTTACTAAATTTGAACACGTGCGAAAAAATTATGTCTTAAAACTTGTTCTTTAATATACTATTTTGTTCTGTCAAAATAAATTTATAATTCATATATTTGAAATAATTTCGTCAAAATTGAATAAAATATTGTATAAACCACGTGTTCAAGGACCAATAAAGGATTAAACTTGTAATTATACTGATTCTCTCAGTAGTTTTCTCCTATATTTTATATGATATAATAAAATTTGCCAGATCTATCGTATGGCTGTATAACTAATGACAATTTTTCTCAGTGACGCGTAAGATAAAAATCAGTCACCTCACCTCCCTCGCCCCTAGCAGCTAGCGTGTGTTCGTGAGGAAGGATGTAAGGATTGAGGAGGAACGAGCACCGTCTGCGAGTTTTATAACCGCGCAGTAAAAGTGCGCAACGTCACGTCTCCCATCGTGATTCATTCCTTTCTTCTTTATCATGGCCTGCTTCGCACTTCGCACATCGCACACCAAGTGTGGCGTTACGTCTTTAGGTTATCGCCTGAATCTAAAGTGTCTGAAGCCTGAAAGCTGAAAGCACTGAAGTTGCAGGGGAAAGAGTGAGGTGTTCACACTTCAAATGGAGTCTTCTTTCTTTTATTGTGTACTGTAGTACTAATATTCTACTCGCTTTGATAGCTTGTCTGTCAATTATGTAAAAATATAAGGTCATTTTCTCTTTCTGTTTATTTTTGTCACAGTCTTAAATATGCCACAAGGCATGTCTAGTGTAACTCTTGAATCAATTATTATTGTAAGATTAACAAAGATTATCTTATTTAAATTTATTAATTTTTTGAAATATGTAAATTGTTCTGTTAAGACAAATAATCATAGGTACGTAGTTAACTGCGAGGCGTAGTCGACAAAAACTGTGCGGCCTTACTAATATTTTGAATATTTTAGAGGATACAACGAGATTCGAACCGCACAAAATAACGGTTCAGGTTCGGTTCGCGGTTCACTTTCTTTTATAAGGGTCGGTTTTGTTTCGGATTTTATATTTCTTATAGAATTGAACGAGTAACCGATTTTTAAATAGTACTCGTATATTAAAGAACAAGTTTTATAAAAAATTATTTTTGAACGCGTCAAAATTTAGTAAAACCAGACCTTGGGTGACCAGTAAACATGATTCATCTGTGCGATGTTACAATTAATTTCAAGGAGATCGCACTTGTGATATCACACTATTCTATACCAGAAACATCACAGAGACGTTACATTTTTATCATTGCTTAAACCATATCACAGAGAGGATAAATAAAGTATATCTCTGCGATTTGCATTTGTGATATCCCCGCGATGTGCTAAATTGATCACAAAAGTGATATCGAAAAAGTGATGTAGCTGAGTGATCAGTTCCGCGAGGTCGCATTGATATCGTAATAGTGATATCGCGGGAAGATCGATTTCGATTTGGCAAGATCGCAAAGGAACATTATGTGATATTACTGAGAGATCAATTTTGTGAGATCGCAGAGAATTTTAAATATTACCGAGATATCAAGAACAACATAATTAATTATATCTAGTCCAGAAAGAACAGAAATTGTTTACAAAATGTGATGAAACTTGTAAATATGAAGTACCTACCAACTTTCCATAATAAGTGAAGAAACAAACTAATTTTGGAGTATTGACCAAAAAATCAACAAAAATCCATAATAATGTATTTTTATTTAGTGTTGTTTTATAATTATAACAACAATTTGTAGAAAAATAATCATCAAACGCGTATAAGTGTACATATTTCTAGTACGAAGCTTTAAACGTAGGTGTACAGTGTGGTCTAGTGCGATCTAAGTAGTGTTTATCATTCTGGCGTTTGGTTGTTAGGTCTCATGATTCGAATCCCGTTCATGGTTGCACTTTATCCTCGATTTCAGCATTGTTGGGTTGATAAATCGACGCGTCGTATGTAATTGTGCAATAAATGCTATCATTTTTAATTTTGCTTCTTTAATTGGTCTAATTGATAAATTTTAAAGAATGTAAAATACACATCTATTTGAGATCGCTGAGACATTTTTCAAGATTATCTTCGCGACATTACAAAAAAGGGTAACTAGGGGCGGACATTAGCAGTCGCTGCTAGTGCTCTGAGATGTTCTTGAGACATTGAATTGAACAATGCATGTGTAATATTAACATCTCTGCGACATTGTAAAGATTGAAAATGCCCATAATGCCCATGGATTATTAGGGACTCGCAGCAATATGATTCCCGTTTCCAGCGCCAGGTATCTAAATCCATCCTGCATCTGGCAACTATATCTTGTGAGAATCTCCCCTCATGGCACGTGAACCACCCTGTAAGACGTGTGAGGGGCGGTTTAGCGACAGGAGCAAGGGGGGGGAGGGGTGTTCGCGTGCAAGTGAGTCCTCGTCCTCGCAGTACACGACACGACACTCGGCTTATCTCGTCCGCGGTAAGTGGCGCGCACCGCACGGTCACCAGCGTCACTCACCCGAGTGTCCGAGTCACGGTAGACGCAAGGCTTGTCAGAACTCAATCATACGGAGTGAAAGGAGATTGGAACTGTTTCTACAATATCGTGATTTAATTGGATGCAGGATTATTAATTTCGTAAAGCTTCATTGGCAGCAATAATGCATTGTTTATGTTAAGGGCGCACTTAAAAGTGCAAAAATCTGATGTGACCAGCACATAACCTCGCCTAATTCTGCTTCTACTAATCTAATACACAGTTTTATTACATTTTAATAGTTTCATGTAATATGTAAATGATAATGTAAACCAAGATACAAGCAAAAGATGTCAACTGACTGTCACTGTCATATTCAGTCAAATTTTGTGTAGAAAGTAGAAACAAATTTTATATGATCATGGACAACAAGATACTGAAATTTCAAAAAAGTAGAATATTTGTTGCACTTTATTTTATTGCTAAATACTACCAGATTCTGCAAATTATATTTAAAATTAACTGTACCCATAGATATAACTATAATTTATTTTCTTTTTAATTGCAAAAATTGTCATAAATAAATAATGTACCGCAACATACTTATGGAAAACTATATCAAGCTTCCAAAAGTACTACGTCCGGTTCGCGGATTTTTACCAAAATCTTATCCGGTGTTAAGATCCTTAATAAAACCTTAAATATGAAATTTGGTTATAAACGGTTTGATACTTTTTAAGTTATCGTGAACGAAACTTGCGTTCATAATACTGAAATTTGGCACACTCGAATTTCAATTAGTAGTAAATTTGTAAATTTAGTGAGAAGAAATGTATGTTCTTTGATTTTATACCGTGTTGCTGTAGGTATGTCTAGGAAAACAATGCCAAAAGTATTTTACATGAGGAATCAGCTTGTTACCCAAATCTTGATTTCTTTAGTATTAGTATTATAAATACTCACTTTTACTGATAATGCAAGTTACCATAGACAACCTATAGGTGTATAATTGTAAACATTGTAAAGAACATTGGAGATATGTTACATCCGGAAGAACAAAAATGTATAAAAGGATCTCAAGTATGAGTACTTATCCCAGATTACATTCTTGACAAAAAAAGCAATTTCCACTGTTCTGCTGTTAGTCTTGTATAAGACAAAACTAATACTCTGATAGGTAATTGTCGGTAAAAATGTATTACAAGAAATAAAAAGTCTGGCTTATAAAAATTATTTACTGCTACACACTGCAGGTATAGCAATCTCAGCAAAATGATGAATACATTTCTTGACTTATCTGCATCACCCATGACCTCCGTTTAATAAACGACTTTAATGACCATTATTTCCTCTAATCAAACAATAAATTTCCTGTGTGAGATAGCGTCTATCTCCGTTGCTCACGGCGTATGAAACATGGCATCTGAGTTCGAATCAGAGCGGGCGGCGTATCTCGCTGCTCATTGCATGCATCGCAGCGCCGCGATTAGCATAAAAACCACAAGGTATGCATTTGGCATTTTTATAGCATTATAGGAGCTGTATCTGAAACCGGGTATGACTTACCGCCGGGAGGAATGGTGACGGTGTAATTGGGGGTGGTGTGATTCGGGCTGGGGTAGTGTTTCGTTTGGTTGAGAACCGCAATGTAATGTATTGGTATATTTCAATAAGAATGCGAACCTAGTGGTAAAATTTTGTACTTACACAACGGTGCATTTGTGACTGATTTGCACGTTGTAGTATGGATACTAAGTGATTAAAAGTGATTTTGTTTAATATTTGAAAATATTTCGAAAGGTATTGAGTTAAAAATTTGTTTATTGTAGTTTATTTGTTGTGTAAATATAAATTAACTTGCATACATTGATACATTATAATGATAAGGGTCGTTATAAGTATTTTGTACACAACTAATTAAGATAATAGAATTAATACATTAAATATAAACTAAAATGAATGTAAATGTTAGTAGAACTAATTTTGACGTTAATATACAACTATTATTTAATACTACACTAAGCAAAATGTAAACTATGTAAATAACCTAACAACCAGTTGCTGAATAATGTACTTAAAATGCAAAATAAAAACAAATTTACTAGCAAAACTACAACAATAAAAAATATCATACAATATGATATCAAAATTAGTAGCATATACATAATGAAAACTCCGTACAGAAGAAAAATACAACAAAATAATACACACTGCAATATTATGCTTATGGAAGCCAAAGTAAAGTGCACCGTTGTTCAGAATTTCACATAGGTGAACAGCGCCATCTCTTAGTAGTGCTACATCCCAATACTCACGTTCAGAATGGAGTATTGAGCGTTCTGATTATTGGACATGGTTCTGTAGCACTCCCCAATCCTTTATTTTATCTATGCACCAGTCACAGTAAAGCCCTGTTCGCACGAGAATTCTTTGAAGATTCTACCAAGATTTTGAATCCTGGAAAAGAAGATGTTTTCTTCATTCTAGTGAGAATTACCTGTTAAATTGCGGTGCCGCTAAATTGAATCTTCAATGAGTCTTGGAAAAGAAGAATTTATAATTTTTTTTTCAAGATTCAGAATCTTCAAAGAATTCTCGTGCGAACAGGGCTTAACAGTGTTGCCACAGCAACGATATTCTCGACCAAACGCCTGCTCCGGGGCCTGCCATGTCTGCTACTGTCCCGTGTTTTGTTTAAAATTGAAAAAAACATGTTTTTTTTCAACTCTATTTAGATATGAATATTTATCTAGGCAAAATTTAAAAAATGCTTTGATTTAGTTTTTTATCTTACTAACAAATTGTAAAGCAATTTAAAGAGAGTCAATATCTTTTCTGGTAGAAAAAAAAATTGAAATTAAATGTGCACATTTGCAAAATAGTTATAATAGTACAATTTGACATTATTAACTTATTTTATAAAATTACATCCATAAAAGAAGTGTATATAAACATAGATTCTACATATACAACGGCAAAATACGACATCAGATTATGACTTATATTACAATTTAATTACGACGTCCAACCGTGATGATAAAATTACGTCTATGGTAGACGTCTATATAAACATAGATTCTACGTCTATGCGACGTCAAAATAAAACGTTAAAATATGACTAAAATACAACGTCGATTTTTGCTTTACGGTCAGTCTATGTTACTTGGATTACGTCTTTGCGACGTCAAAATATAACGTTAAATTATGACAAAAATATGACTAAAATACAACGTTAATTTTTGATTTACGATCAGTCTATGTTACTTGGATTACGTTTGTGCGACGTCAAAATATAACGGTAACTTATGACAAAAACACAACGTTTATTTTTGGTTCACGGTCAGTCATTGTTACTTGGGTATTGTTAAAGAACAAAACGGAAAGGGTTGAATTCCCCGCTCGCCATTTTTCAGTCCAGCTCACTATCTGCCGCAATGACTTACCGGCAGGATTATTCGGAAAGATCGCGGGCGACACACATACAACAATAAATTACATGAGTTTGGCGTGCGCACGCGAACATTTTATAATAAATTGCGATATGAGCCACAAAGGAAACGTGTGTGCCTTGCGCTTTGTGCCGTGGCTTTGTTCACTTGGACGTCGCACGAGACATTGCGGACGCGGACACATTTCTTTACTGGGAGTTTTTCACTATTTTGAGGTTAAAAAATTCATCACTTGGTTTGGCAACACCGCAACACGCCAAGTGAAGTATGACGCTGGAATTAACGCCGCTGTCTGCGAATTCGATGGAGAATTCTGATGAGATTTCTGATTCATGGGCAGGTTACATTATTGTTTAAATGTGGAGGGTTATGCGCATTCTAACATTGTTTACATACTTTATTGAGAGATTCTTACGAGGTTTTATATTCACTTTGTAATGATTAATGGAATACTTTTCAATTTTTTTGAATGTTTGCATTATTTCCATTATATTACTCGTAATAGCTTAAGCAATAATTTAAGTAATAATTTACAATTCCCAAAAAAATTAATCAAAACATGAACAATTTTGAAGTTTATGTTCAATAACGGTTAATAGTTATTTACTTTACAAGTGGGCAAAGTATGGAATTACCCACGAAGGAAATCTTAACTCACGAGGCCGAAGGCAGAGTGATATAATTTTCTCGAGTAGGTCATTCCTTTTTTCTACGTGTGAAGTATAACGTTTTATCCAACATCTCTTAGCTTAAATAATTTAAAAATATTAAATTCCAATCTAAAACATAGTAACCTACTTTGGTGACAAGTAAACAAGTAAACAAAGACATTTTAGTGTTATTTTTCTTCAACTGTCATTTCTATACGAATTAAAATATCGATTTACAGATTCCAGAATTCGATTTTAGAAACATTTTTCTATAAATTATATTATAGCACAATTATTAAAAGATTTGTTAGAGAAAACTAAACAAGGGTGTTTATGTCTTCGATTTTTTACAAAGAATATCTTTTAATTTCGAGTGAACCAATTTTTTTTAAAAGAAAAATTTTTAAGGATTCGAATGCTGGAAGTTTCAATTCAGTATTTTGATCCGTTCAGAAACTACAGTTCATCAAACACAATAAATAAATAAGGGAAATATCCAGGAATGCAGTCTGTATTAAGGCCTTTAGACTGAAATAAATTATTAATACATAGGTACAATAAATAAAAATAATTTAATTTTTTTACTATTTTTCCGAAAAAAAATATTTGGACATTGATTTGACTAATGCTTTAAAAATTTTCTTTTATAGAGAATTATTTGGAGAATCTAATGCAGGAATCCGTAGGTCAATATTTTAATTCGTTTAGAAATGCCAACTCAATAAACACAAAAAATATTAAAATTTCCCTACTTTCTCTAAGAAAGGTTGAAAAATTTAAGGATATAACAAAAAATATCTAAGAAGTCGAATGTTATAGACGGAAGTCGATATCTTGATTCATTCAAAAATAAAAGCAGTTCAATTATATTTCAACGAATTTCTCGAACACTATTCATCTTGGAAATTTTGTTTTTATGAAAAATTGATCTAGTTTAACTTGTTGTAATAATTTTTTCAACAAATTTTAGAGAAAAACCCGATTTTTTCATGGTTTTTCGCTTATAACTAGTTAAGCAGAAAAGTTACGAGGTGGCAAATCTGAAATTTTTATTCAGCACCCCGAAGAACATAAAGGATGAAAAAAATACTTGTCCAAAACTTTTCAGGTAGAATCATAAATTTACTGGAATACATCATAAATTTTAGAATTTCAAAGAAACATTGTTATCAAGAAATAAAATATAGAACTAAACCGATGCCGATTGGGTAACTAATGCAGTGGTTAGAGATCTATTCTAATTTTACTATATCTAAAAAATAAAGAATTCTATGTAGAACATCACACACATTAAAAACAAAGTCAGCTTACAACAACATCGCCCCCTCCCCTTTCTAATTACACATTACCAGTTCACTATGTCATTACTCCATCCATGGCATGACAACAATCAATGTCGCTACTCCTCCGTCTCTCTCTCTACCGTGCACACCTTGCCGCCTGAGCTAGAGGGAGAGCACAGGCCCACCACTGGAGAACGCTGCAGTGAGATCAGGCTGGTGGGGGGTGCGGTGACAACGGGAACCGGAAGTGCGTGTTCCGGAGCGACGTGGACAGAGGCTAATCTTCCGGGGCTCGCGTGCGGCTGTGACCTCTGCTGCACGCTAGGAAATTCTATCTGTGGAAGTGCGAGATTGAGATGGAGTTGGATTATATAGGGAGAGCTATATTTAATTACTAATTGGTTGAAGATTCAGGTTTGAAGATGAAATTTGTTAGGTCTTCTGAGGTATCGAATCCATATTCAAATCTCTGTTAAGCCGGTCCCACAATACTGGCCAAAGCATTGGCAAACATTAAGTATTCAATAGTTATATCACAACTGCACAACCAGAGCTGAGCAAATTAAAAAAGTAATTAATTACTAATTACAATTTACCATGAAAAAATATAATTCAATTACTTAGTAGTTTAATTATTTTCCAAAAAATGTAATTTAATTACTAGTAAACAAAAATTTAATTTTAATTACATATTTGAACTACTTACTACCCTGAGCTGCGCGAGAAAGCAGAGCTTGTCATGTACTATCCGTTTTACAAAAGCGTAGCTAGCGAGTATATGCTGCGCTGCACTTCACTTAATTTTCAAACAAAACTAAAATATAACTCAATCACAATCAATTACAACATTCACAGCGTTACACGAAGCAAAACACTACTAACGTCAACATGAGAATAACAGATATTGAAGCTATGTTCTGTAGAACAGACAGTAGCGTAGTTTCCTCTTGTTTATCATCTATGCCTCTCATTCTAAGACGAGAATTCGTACTTCGCGCAGGGTTCTGCTTAAATGAATTTACCTCTACCATGAACCACACCAGGGGCTCGATTCTCGAAACCATGCGAAAGTTTTCGTGTACGCAGATATTCGAACGGTGACTTTCGTATACGACTAGTCGAATGCGCATGACAGGTATTCTTGACTGGTGATAGAAACTTGCCTCACAGTTTCGTATGCGAATTACGAAGACGACAGAAGCAAACGAACGCACCTTCTTGCAACCAATGAAATCGTTTCATTTAAACACATGGTTTTTGTCTTGACATTGAATTTGAACTTTGAAGTTAGGTTAATTCTATTTTTCATTTTCTTGTTAGTTTCGTTTTCGTGTCTTTTGTACTGAATCATGTTAATTTTTAATAAATTATAATAGATTTTCTTTTGTGTAAGTAAGTACATATTTTTATTTATTTAATGTTTTATTCGGTCTCTATTAGTGCAGTCTGCAATAAAATATAAAATATAATTAATTTTGTTAAATAGATATTACATATATTTATAATTTAGGTAAACTAATTTTTAATTAATTTTTGTCGCATTGCTAGTTTGACCCTTTGACAAAAACTCGTCCTATATGTTCACGATTACGAACTTCATCATGTATGATTCCTAAATCTATATTCTTTATATCTTCTTTCTCTTCATTTGTTCATTTTTTATATTAATACAATATGAAATCACAAAATAATAACCTATAAAGCAACTGACATTTGCAGTTTCGCATACGAATGTTTACTTTCGAGTGGTTACTACCCATGCGATGTAGTTGCGCACAAGATTTGCGTACACGACCACTATTTTTAGCTTCAAGAATACCATTGTGCAGTTCGTATACGCATCTCACTCACTTTCGCATACGAAAAATTTCAAGAATCGGGCCCAGGGGTTTGGACTCACACTCGCATTTAGAACAGCGAATCACAAGCACTCGAATCACATTACAACTCACAACCCAAAACTCATCATACAATTCACAACTCAGCTCGCCAAGTCAGCCCGAGGCATTCAGAATAAATAAGAGTTATTTACTAGCACATCCACTCGTCACTAGCTAGTAGCTATACGATTAAACTGAATGCTAAATCTACTAGCTGAGAGCTGAAACTTTTAATAATCCTAGGATTATCTAATCCTCGCTCTCATAATATACGTTTTGCGAAATGAATTGATTGAATTAAATTATAATTGTTAATTAAATATGACTACCAAATAAATGTTCATAACAAATTTCTCAAATATAATTACACAAGAGCTTTTTATTTCACCGGACAAATTTCTGTTTGTATTGAAACCTTGTTACCTAGCAATTTGAAAAGAAAAATTGTTTAATAAAATCACGACACCAAAAGTGGAGTGATTTTATTTTAAAACAATTTGTCGAGTCAAATTGCTGTCATGTGACAAGGTTGAGATGTCAAACAGAAATTTATTCGAAGGAAATAAAATGCTCGGGTGTAATTCAACGAGATAATTTAACGACTCCTTTGGTTCTTCTTCACAAATATTTCCAAAATCGAATAATTTCACTGACAAATATTAGAAATTTGAAGAAAAACACATTTTAGTGTTTGGTTTATTGTTTGGTTGCTAAGAAAAAGGTAAATAAGGTTTTATCACTTCTTGCAAAAAGTTACCTTCCCTTTTATCCGTTGTCAAAGCGATAAAATTGTGTTTTGTTTATGGCTTATTTTATACAGGAGTGGAATTATCGAGGAAAATTCGATATTTTAAATATAAAATCATTAATATTAATTTGATCTGTCACATAACCATCAGATCAATAACAGTGGCACTTTGTCCACTCCAACTTTTAAATTTTTTGATAACAATACTTGTATTTGCCATTGTACAGACTGTAATTTTAATAAATAACTAATTTCTTGATGATTTGTTTCTTGTGTTCACAGCTATCAAAAATACTCGGATATGCATACTAGTGTTACTTGAATAGTATATTCTGCAACAAGTGTGGAATGAAGCATATTCAGCTCGAGTGGAAAGTTTGTGAGACGGTTCCACGAGAGCGGAATATCCATTCCAAACGTGTTGCAGACTTACTTTTTCTACGACTATAAATTTAATTGCATTAAAAACATAACCTCTAAAACTATTATAATAAAATATAATGTAATTTATAATATAATATTCTACACAAAATTAATAAACTATTAAATCTAAACGTATTTTAAAGCGAATCACCAATCAAAAACATTGAATAAAGTTAAATTATTATAACTCACCACATTTCATTCCATCACTTGTGACGGAATGAAACCATTCCGTAACAAGTGACAGAATGTAACCATTTCATAATTGAAAATTATGTCAGAATGCTAACATTCGGTAACAGTCGTACATAAACTAAATTCAATTATTGTATTATCTGAACATTAGTTATTAATCAATTTAAACGTAAAATTTAGCTACTCAATCACTGGCCTAAAACTGTTTCCTTCACAAACCTCAAAAATTAATTTTCGAATTTTGAAAATATTATTTTTGTTTCGTGATCAGTACGTTTAGTATTATATGTCATTCTAATATGTACCTCAAGTTATTGTACAATCTGTATGAAAAAAGAAGAATCTGAATTAAAAATATTAATTTCAGTAGAAAATTTCTCAAATTCCTGTGGATGTAAGTGAAAATATTCCTAATTCTTTGATAAGAGTGCGCGATCAACAATTTCGGAGTGAGCAAAGTTACTCATGCCACCGTCAAGCTAAGTTTGGAAATAACTTTTCATTCGCTGCACGCCATTTTTCCATTCCACGTATTACTTTATCTAAAGCTGCATTTTCCTGATTACACATAAAAATGTGTTTCTGTAATTTTTTAATAAATAGCATTTTATGTTTTATTAGATTTATATTTATCCCCGACGCGTAATTTTGTGCTTTCAGGCACGATATGCAACTGACAATTACTTTTTTATTTCCTTTTGAATGAAAAGTGGAACATGAACGACATTTCACAAAGGTTAAATGTCAATTAAAACTTTCATAAGTATATCTATCACGTTGAATTACCTAACTTTTTAGCACCCTTAAGCGGTTTACGTTTTTTCCAAATTCCTAAAATACTCTCGGTTTTACTTTTTTCTATTCCACTCTTTTCCCCACTACTACTATTGCCTGAAACTAGCCCGAAACTCGTACTTTATCGCATCCTAGCAATGCAGTGTTATTTTGAAGTTAAAAAATACCGTAAAAATATTTTCGTTGTGAGTTAACTGTTAGTTTATTATTGACTTCAAGATAATGTGTTTATAAACATTTTATAGAGAAAGAATAGATCTTCAAATGTGCCTTCTTAAAATTTTAAAAATAAATTTCTATCAGGAGATATAACCGTGTAAGCTCGGTGTAAAATTTGCATAAATTTTTATAATCATATACAATTTTCATTAAAATTTTAAAAAGGCACAACTGTTAATTGATCCTTTAAGTACCTATATAATCCTTCTTGAACTAAAATTTTACCATTCTTGTACTGGCCACAAAACACTCGCTATACGTTAGTACTTACGTTTTGTGCTGGATTTTAGGAGGTAAACGGGCCTCTTAACCCTTCCAAAGTAACAAATCTGTTAGTATACACAATTTTTTTGTTATAAAAATATTTTGTCAATTATTTCGGATGTCTAGTTATTTTTATTATCTACGACTGTTAAATAATTCAATAAGAATAAAAAACGAACTAAATTTATTGGGTGAGGCCAAAGGTAAAGTGAGCAATTAATTATATAAATTAACTTGCATTTTGCCCTGTTATACGCAAGAGGATTTTTTGAAGATTCTACCAAGATTCTTAATCCTGTAAAACAAGAAGTTTCAAGATTCTGAATCTTGAAAAAAATAAAATCATGGTTTTAAAGCAATAAGTAAATTATAAATTCTTCTTTTGCAAGACTCATTAAAGATTCAATTTAGCGGCACCGCAATTTAACAGGTAATTCTCCACTAGAAAGAAGAAAACTTCTTTTTTTCCTAGATTCAAAATCTTGGTAGAATCTTCAAAAAATCCTCGTTTGAACAGGGCTTTATGTTTGACATATAGAATCTTTTAAGCCTGTTCACACAAAGATTCTGTGAAAATTCTTTCATGCTTTTTGCTTTCTAATCTTGAAAAAAAATTAATTCACGGTTTTGAAGTAATCAATGAATTAGAAATTATTCTTCTCTAAGATTCAATATAGCAGCGCCGCAATTTGACAGGCAATTCTCACTAAAATTATTTTTGACAAATTGCAGAAGCGAAAGAATCTTCAAAGAATCCTTGTGTGAACACAGGGCATTAAATACATCGCATATTAACGTAATTAACGTTCATAAATCTAAACACTTAAAATATTTCTGACATTTTAACTGACCCTATTAAATTGATTAATTAATTAATATGGCCGTTGGTTGAGTATTTTACTCAAGATTAAATTATGACGACATTCGCCTGCGGCTCGTTTAGTAAACTCACCATTACCCTATACAATTATTTTGAAGTAATTTTGTTGTAAAATAATATGTTAGAGGACTAAAATAACTTATGTTTATTTTATATACAAATGACTGGTAATTGAAACACGCATTGTCAGATATTAAATCTACACAGATCTCAATGTATGTGAAGTTGTCACACCCAAATTGTGAAAAAAGGTATAATAATGATAATGTTCTACTTATTAAAAATTAATAATTATTTGCAGTATTTTTTAAAACAGTTGTGATTTATTTATATTATTTAGAAATAACTGTGCACTATGACTAAATTTAAATCACAAACGTTGTGACATCTTTGCTACTTGGGTGGAACTACACATCCAACAAATTTATAGAAATTTTCCTTCAAACCTTCACAAACTCACCAACTTTACCTAATATAACATTTTTCAATACAGCAAAATATATTTGCATTCTATAAATCAACAATTTGCCCAAAAACAACAAGAAATACAATATTAAAAATTACATAACCAGTGTAAACTTCGTCTACTCCCCGCCAGATGGCACCAGAGTTGTATTTCACCATCGCCTACTGCGACAGAGCGTCAACAGCTCGAAACGAGCGCTGCTTCTGTCTCCACAGCGTACTAAACTAGCAGATTTGTTTGTGTTAGACAAAATACTAGAAAAACTGGTTAATACGTGGTTCAAATTGTATTTAGTGGACTTGTAACTGATTTTAAGTGATTGTTTTATGCCATAATGAGTGGAAGCCAATTGTTTTTATCCGGGGGAAACAAATGACGGTCGTTGGAATCCTAGGTGAGTTGGAAATGCCTTTATTATTAGGGTAGTACGTATTTAACGAAATATTTTTGTAATTACTAGTGGTTTACTAATAGATCTTTTTATTTTAACTGCGGTAATATGGTGAAATAAAGTGTATTTTTATAGAGAACATTGTTTACATGATAGATGCAGTTTGAGGTTATATTCTTTCAATGGTCGATTGTCAGTTGTTATTTTTATGGATAGGTCAGTGGAAAATTTAAAACCTAGTTACCATTGCTTCTTTTTGTTTTTCATAACCTACTGCTCCTAAAATGTTTTTAGTTCTTTTGCAAACACTTTTGAGAATTGGGAACAATTTTAATGATTTTACTGTCTACTTTTTTGTTTAGTATTGCGTCTTATTAGTGCGTTTTGCACCACTTGCATTGTTATCTTATATCAACCTTGAAAAATAAAGAGTAAACACATATTTTATAAACTCTAGAACAATTTTGTTATTTTGAATATTTTAATACTGGCTTAGTGCTAGTGCTAGTTAGCAACCTGTTATGGTTTTTCTATGTGAGCAGTGTGAACGACACTTAATAGAATATTCGAAGTGATTCACGGATAACCGTTAAATTAAGGCTGTTGACTCGTATTTTTTTTTAGAAATGATTCTGGCAATGAACTTGGCTTATTATATTTATTATGCCTTAAATTGACAAAGTTTACTTGTAAATTAATTTCTAATGACATTTAAATTGAGCATTTCTCTTGTTTATAAAAATAAATACTCGTAAATTTATATTGTTTGCACTCGGTTTGCACTTTGTAACATGATTGAAATAATGTTGATTAAAATGCGGGTTATTTTGTTTTGTTGAATTGTGATGTTTGTTAACTTCAATGATTCAGAAATACATTTTTATTATAAAATAATTTTTATCGGGTTGTCATATTTAACCTTCTACGACCTATATACGTACTATAATTTAGAAGGGGAGTAATAATAATATTAAGAGGGATGCGAAAAGGATGAATAAAATAAACAATTATCTTTGTTTTAAATAAGGATGAAACGGATCACTCTTTGTTGATTGGCCGGATTACCGGATCCCGGAATTCCGGCTTCTTATTTAGCTGGATCGTCGGAATTCCGGTGGTCAATAATCAGTCGTCATTTTTCGGCCAAACAAAATCGTAAATAATTTGGTGTTGGTTTTGTTTATTTAAGACAGCAGACGTATAGAGTACGGCTGCGAAAAAACATCGATCGATCAATGTGATCACAGGAAATCATTTAATCGATCAGATTGATTAATTTTTTAAATTTCTTTGATCAATTGGATTTGGATGATCGATCAGATTCGGATAATCGATAAGATTTGATTAATCGATAAATTTATCTGTCACTGAACCATGTAGGTATATGTTAGGTTCCTAATTTTTGTAATTGACATAAAAATGTAAGAATACTATTTACGGCTAATTCCTACAAAAAATCATTTTTAATATTACCCGAAAAATACAGGTATAGATCAATAATTATTAGATCGATCAAATCGGTTAAATTGGTTATATCGATCAGATTGATTAGATCGTTCGATCAAATCTGACGATCGAAGATCTATCAAGAATTAGATAAGGTAAGAAACTTAGTTTTGAGAACATTTAGCTTTCCCTTAGGGAGCAGGAGCAAAAACAATTTTATTTATATACCTACCTTACCTACCCCACGAAGTTTAAATGTAAAACTAAGTCACGTGCTGAGTTTTTTTCGTAAATAAAGCATTTAAAAAAATTACACCAGTGAGCTACCTACGAAAAAATTGTTAGTTTTCGGTGATCGAACGCACCACTGTGCTGCCACTGTAAAACAAAATACAACTGACACAATGGCGCGTTCGATCATCAAGATGCTAATGTTGTATTTAATTGATAATTCTTTGTTATTTAAATCCATTGTATCTACTTATTATTGTTTCAATATTATTAATTTGTTAATTTGAATGATGATTCCATAGCTCTAGTCGAGGCTCTAGTGTTCAAAGTGAGAATGGCCGAAATGGTTGATTCCTAAAATTCGTTTATGTCCGACTTCATCAAATTACTTTGTTTTACGACACTGTTTACTCGTTACTGTCCATAAATGGGTACTATATTGGAATAGTGCCATAAAAATGCAAAATTGTACTGCTGTCAAAATAAATGATATAATTTAATGCATTTTATTAAATTATTTATAATTTCTTTCATATCTTGAAATTGAACTAAAGATCGAAAAACTAGAACATTTTTTTCACATATTTGACAATTTGAAAAATATCAAAATATTGTTAAACAAAACAACAATGATATGCAATTTAAAAAAAATTAACATATTAAAAAAAAATCTCATCTTGGCAGTCGATCATAAAGCTTTGTATGCAAGTCGTACATAATCGAACTTGCAGACACGCCTTAATTATCAGCCTTGCTCGCTGCGCTCGCTCTGCCTAAGTCCTAAATTATGCACTTGTTACATAAATAGCTGTTACGTATCAAACATTTACCAAACTATTGTGGTTATAATTTCAGCATTTTTTATAACTCAATTATCTAATTTTCGGTCATGCCGGCATCCTTCTTTGATAATAAAATAATAACATACTACGAACAATTTTACAGTTTATCACATCTCACATGTAATATGTAGTATAGTACAAATACATTTCATCTACCTAATAATCAATAGCGTTTATTAGGGGGTTATTGCAGTCACACAATGGTCAAAACCACAAGCCTGAGATGCGCCAGAGCATACAATACAACCCTGGTAATAAGCTTCGAAAAACTCTTACTCTACCAGTGGAACACTGGGGGTAAAATATATATATTCGGGTTAATAAATATGGCAAATACTGAACTGTTCGACTATATTTCTTAAACGATTGCGGTTTTGGGCATTGTGTGACTGCAATAAGCATTTAATTATTATTTGGTACCTACTTGATGTATGCGTGGACTATACTAGGTTTCGGTAACGGTAAATTAAACAAAACACTATCGCATGTATTAAACAAAAGTGACTAAAGAAAACAAAACATTAACTCGACATAAACCTACTTTTTAAAAACACTTTCGATAAATTTGGAATTCAGCGTAGTAAAAGAACAAAAGTCATGTCACTTTTCATAAACAAACAGAATTAATTTATGTAAGTAGGTATAAGTGACCTTATTATGATTCCTATTGTTACGGTTTGAAGATCTAGTGACCTATGGACAAATTGGCCTTCACCTATCAAGTGTACCCGATATACGATGACTGTAATTATATGCAAATGGCCCATATATGCCAAAATGTTACATTGAACTATAAATAGCGACATTATGTTTAATGCAAGGAATTCATTATTAAATTTGGCGGAATTAGATTGAATATACTGCTTAACATATTAATAATAATAACATATTTGTAAACTTTATGTGACTTAGGCTATATTACGTATGTAATCTCTTCTCTTTAATAAACTATTATTATTATTATTATTATTATTATTGATTTTCAGATTTGATGGCAGATTTTATTTTTATTAAGGCTCTGAAAATTGGTTAGAAACTGTGTGGAATCTACAATTATTTTGTATTTGAAGTTTTTTTTACATACCTACATAAAGTTAGCTATTAATATAACTAGAATATTATGCGATTTATAATAACGAGGATGTTGCTAAGCGACGAGATGAAACCGAGTCTCTTTGAACATCCAAGGGGGCTTATATCGCATATTCGCATTACCGTGAGTTTTATTTAACGTGAAACATGGGATCTTTCATATCCATGGTTACGAATTTGACAGCAATGTATTAGAGCGATTCATTTAAAATAGAACATAGACTGTCATTATCAAGTAAATATTACCTGTCAATTAGGGCTGTGTTGTTAAAAATAAGGTATACAATTGAAGAAAAGGTGCAAATGATACGTTGGTATTGGTATAATGCAGATGTTAGCCTCAGACAAGTACCTCTACCTATCTGATTTATTTCGTGTATTTGAGAATTTGTTATAAATTGTATTCTGAAAAAATATCTATTAAATGTTTATATTTCTTGCAACTTTTTTCATATCTAAAATGATTAGAATACATAAATATTTCATTTGCTATGTTCTATTTTAAATGAAACGCTCTAATACATTGCTGTCAAATTCGTAACCATTGTTATGAAAGATCCCATGTTTCATGTTAAATAAAACTCACGGTATATTTAAAGCTTAATCATATCATCAACGACAGCGATGTTAAACCAAATCAACAATATTATCTGTCAATTAGTTGACAATTTGCATATTTCGGAAGGTTTTGATGTTATTATGAAGTTCGTAACTAATGAATTATAAGTATCTAAGGTATTATAAGTAACTAATGTATTATGTTGTTCATAATTATCAATAGTTGCATATTAAAAGGCAATAACAGTTGATGATTCGATTAAGTTGTTAATATAATAGTTGACATGATCAACAATTTCAAAAACTTCTTTCGTAATAATTATAGTATAGCCTATAGCTAGTTTTATAGTAAAATAATCACTCATTAAAATATACGTACCTTACCTACATGGAACACAGATTTACCTACATTTACAAATTACAAGTAACGTAAACGTAACAAACTTACAACACGCAACAATACACAATTCACCACTTCTACTACCGGGTTACTCAATTCGTCGACACATTTCTTTCTTTAGTTAGCAGATCTGCAATATCTACGTACGTTAGTGCTAAATGTTATCTAATACAACAAATTATGCGTGCATAGAATCCATGGTTGCTATGAGGCTTTGTCAGTCAATTGTGGTTTACTTTCACTCAAATTAAAATATTAAGATGTAAACTCGATTGTGAAGCATGTGTGTTGGATAATATGTGATGGTCTATTGTTTTACTTGCAGTTGTATATTTAATTGGGATTGGAATGATTCAATTATTAAAATTATTTGTTAGTGCTACTTATACTATTTATTGTAGTCCAGGAAAATAGCATAAAATAAACAAAAAAATCTGACGTGGACACCACATGACTTCCTTGTACGCCTTGTTTGTTCATACTTTTCTTAATAACTAAAATGTAGAATAATATAAAAAATTCTTTTAACTTATTATACTAGTATACTCACAAATATATTTTAGTCATTTTATTTAAACTGCAGAAGAAGATAGAAAGCATATTTTACTATTGTCACTGTCATGTCATAAACATTTAAATTTTACGTAGTAACAAATGTTAATCGATCATGGACTACAAGATACCGAAATACTAAATTATAAATATATACTTTAATTATTCTTAAATGATACCAAATACAAAAATATTTATAAAATACCGATTGTAGGTAATAATCACATAATCTTTCATTTAAAATAAAAAAATTTGTCTTAAATTAAATATTTATCGAATTTTTTTTAAAATTTACTACTTCCGGTTTGTAGATTGAAACAAAAAATAGGAGGTGCACAACTAGATGCTATAACAGTCCTAAATACAAAATTTCAACTTTCTACGTCTAACCGTATTTGAGTTATGCCCGTACGTACGTACAGACGTCACGACGAAACTAGTCAATGGATTCAGAAAAGGTCAAAACGGATATTTCCGTAAAAATCTGAGAACCGAAATTTTTCGCGATTACAATACTTCCTTATTACTCCGTACAAGGTAGTAAAAAGTAGGATACTTTTGAAAATTTACATGGTTATAGAAAAATAAGTAAAGCCCATTTTAAATTGAGCAATATTGCAGCTGCAATCGCAACTTTCATCCAGTTGCATCAATATTGCGTGAGTGTGATACAGGAATTGCACGTTCAACAGATTGAATCAATCTTGCCCGCAATGGGTTGCATGACATACAACTTGTTCTAAATTGTTCAAGCTTTTAAATCTGTTATGATATTACCAACCTGACATAAACGTCAAAAAAGAGTGTTCAAAAAGAATAGCTACAAGACATATAAACTATGAAGTTAGTAACACAATATGAAGTTGGTAATACAATATGAAGTTGGTAACACAATATTAGCAAACTTGTAAAATAAATTCATATATTTAGCAATTGCATGTTGCTCAGTGTAAAACGAGTGTAAAATGAAAAAAAATGTCTTCTGCAATTTTCTTGTTTCAACTCTGACTTGAAGATTGCATTCAACATTTCGATGAATCCCGAGCAACAGAAAGTGTGCTTGAGCCGCCAAATATTTCAAAAAACTCGGTAACAGTAAATTTTAGGGTAAATATTGTTATTATAATATTGTACCTTATAAAATTTCCTACAAATAAATGTTTTAATTTTAGCTCTATTGCTCTAATCCTAATCTAATGCCTGAATCCAGATGTCGATATTTTTATCCGTTTGCAAGTTACAGCCATTTTTGTGTCAGAAAACAAAGTTATAGCATGAATGAATTAGCTTTGTACTACTATGTAAAAAAGTTATTGCATCTTTTGTAGGATATTTAATAAGCTACAATATTATAATAACGATATTTAAATTTAAATTTTTTTGAAAAATTTTCTTTTTTTTCAATGTGGCGGCTTGAGCACACTTTCTGCTGCTCGGGACTCGTCGGAATCTTTAATTCAGAAGTCTCCTACTTTTTTTATTTATTTGGCGAATTTTGTAGCATTTTGCCTGGACTATACTCAATCATGCCTTGTTATTATTAAAAATTTACGTTGTGCTACATATTTACCATTCTATTTTTACCACTCCAACTTTTACCACAGCATTTTTACCACCATTCTTTTTTACCGCTACCCTGTTTTACCGTTAACCCATTTTTTACCACTCAATTTTTACCACTCCAACGTTTACCTCTCCATTTGTACCACTATACTTTTTACCTCTATTTCGTTTTACCATTAATACATTTTTACCACTCCGTTTTTACCATTACAACTTTTACCACCATACTTTTTTACCGCTATTCCGTTTTACTATTAATAGTTTGTGGGGCTATAGTACGGTTTTGTTAGTGTAGTAAATACCAAAACCGAGTTTGTGGGGCTCTAGTACGGTTTTGTTAGCTTTGTTAGTGTAGCAAATACCAAAACCGAGTTTGTGGGGCTCTAGTACGGTTTTGTTAGCTTTGTTAGTGTAGTAAATACAAAAACCGAGTTTGTGGGGCTCTAGTACGGTTTTGTTAGCTTTGTTAGTGTAGTAAAAACAAAAACCGAGTTTGTGGGGCTCTAGTACGGTTTTGTTAGCTTTGTTAGTGTAGTAATTACCAAAACCGATTTTGTGGGGCTTTAGTACGGTTTTGTTAGCTTTGTTAAAAAATAGACGGTGGTAAAAATGGATTGGTAAAAAAACACGTTGGTAAATATGTTGGTGGTAAAAAAGAATTAGTGGTATAAAGGGACGGTGGTAAAAAATGGATTGGTAAAAGTATAATGTTGGTAAAAAATGGATTGGTAAAAGAATTACGGTGGTAAAAAGGGACGGTGGTAAATAGGGATTGGTAAATATATGGGGGCAAATCAAAATGTAAGTTCACAATATTTTGCGTTTTGCTATATTTATCAGCCACTTAAAAACTATCGTATCGTATCCATTTATTGCTTAATACAAATAAAATCACAATATCCTGATTAGTTTTAGTTTCCTTGATGAAGAACCAAATTTGGTAGCGAAATATTGGAAATAAATACAAATAAGAACTATCTATGTATATGAGTATTTCCTAACAATCTCATGCCCTTTCATCTTGCCGCCAATTTTATCAGTTACCAATTATTATTATTTCTTGGTAGTGATGCACTACGGTGGGGTTGCCCTCGTGTCGTCACAGTGAACCCTAGTTGTGAGTCATATGTGATGGCCCTCTGGGATGATGCTGTTTTTTAGACAGAAACTTTCTTACAATATTTATATTTTGACATCTAGCCACCTAGCATATATTATCTTGAAAAACAATACAACGTTCACGTGACCTGTCATTTCCCAAAATTGTATAAATAATTACATAGACATGGCAAAAGCGCCAAAAGAGCCAAAAGAACAGAAACACGAGCGCAGTGGAAAACTGATAGCTGTGATAGCTGACGAAGACACGTGTGTCGGATTCCTCATGGCAGGAATCGGCCAGTGGAGCAGAACCCAGGTAGTACAGTAAATGAGGATATTTTACTTTAAAAAAATACTTAAGAGGAATCCCCACTAGTTCTGAAGATCCATTTAACGAATGAAGCGATGCCGTCACAAACCATTGTTACCCATTGTGACGACATCGGTTGATTCGATGAATGAACCGTATTTAGCAATTTTCTACTACAAAAGGGGTTTCGTTGGGCACATGAAATTACCACTAATTTTAAATATTTTTAAACAATTTTTTTTTTAAATGAAAGATTAAAGTCTAGGCTATGTCCGCTTAGTGTCACTTTTTTAATTTTTACTTTAGTTTTTTAATATTTTATCTTCAAAGTTCTTAAAATTTTACTAACTTTGGAGCTTAAAAAATACATGTAAAAATTTAAATTAAAAAAAATGGCACTAGACAGACCTAGAGACATCTTTTATCTTTAATTTTAAAAAAAGAGCAAACAAATCGGACCAAAATTAAAGTCAATTTCATGGGCCCAACGAGAACATATTTTTGCTTAATTTTGTAGGGGTGGGCATTCCTCTTAATGGCTGAAATTGTAAGGGGGTGTTTGGGGACATGTCCTGAGTAGTGCTGTTGATAAAATTCGAATTTTCGAATTTCGAATTTTGAAAAATTTGAAATTCGAAAAATATGCTTTTCGAATTTTCGAATTTCGAATTTAAAATTCGAATTTCAAAATTCGTAATTCAACATTCGAGTGTATTGTAAACGGTGTTTTTAACATTACATATTAGTTCGATTATCGTCATGCTCTCATCAATACAGTGGCATGTTTTGGAGAAAGGGCGAAAACAGGTTTATTAGAACAAGAATGATGCACACTATACATACGTTTTTGTTTGCCCTTGACGCAGTGTAGTGTTATCTCTATACAATACAATATAGCAAAATAAAATTCACCCATCTGTTAATTGGTTTAAGGCTGGTTTATAATGGATGTAATCGTTTACTTCTTCTGTATTCTGTAAGATCTGTGATGTGAATGAGAAGTGTGTGGTTCATAATCATTTCAGTAATCTGCTAACTTGACGACATAACCTTTCTTATAACTGTCAGAAATAGATCCGTTTGTTGAAAGTTAGTTGGATCTGCAAAGTTTATAACAATAAATATTGTAGCGAAATATATAATACTCATCATAATGTAAACAAAGAACAAATAGGACTTGCTTGCTATTTGTTGGGAAAAAGTGAAAAGTGAAGTATGTAACATAGTAGCTTTATACTGAGGTATGGCTGATTTCAGTAAACTATATTTGAATAAAATAATATGTTTGGTAATACATGAAGAGTTTAAAAGTTAGATACTGAACAAATTTTTGGATATCATATTGTTACAGTTAAACATTAATTAATTCCTTATTTTTTTAGAGTATTAAACCATGGCTACTTGTTTGAAATAATGCGCTTATGGCAATACTCTTTACATATAGTGATACTCTAGGAAGTTTTCTTAAAAGTTGGCGAACCTTACTGTTACAGTATAGGTAAACGTCAAATCCAGTGTCATTATAAACCGTAACATAGAAATACCTATAGCTCATGTTAACAGAACACAGAAGAAGTCAACAGTTACATCCATTATAAACCAATCTTTATTCATTTATTGCTCTGCAGCTGTTATGAGACTTGTTCTTAATATTTCAATACTTGCGCCTCACATCACAACGCCCAGGCCCACCCAGATAAAAATTCGAAATGCGAACTTCGAATTTTCATTAAACTTCGAAATTCGAACTTCAAATTTTCATTAAAATTTGAAATTCGAACTTCGAATTTTCATTAAAATTCGAAATTCGAACTTCAAATTTTCGAATTCAATTTTTTTGAAAATCAACAGCACTAGTCCTGAGTCTAAAACCGAGTTTTTCAGCCATTAAGTATTTTTTTTAAGTAAATGGGAATTTTTTGTCTCTATTTACTGTACTAAGGGTCCGAACTACAAGATCGTCACAAGGGACACCCCGGCGGCGGAAATAGAAGCGACCTTCAATAATTTTGTCAAACGGATTGACATCGACATCATCCTAATCGCGCAGAACTTGGCCAATATGATACGGAACGTTGTTGATAATCATAAGCTGGCGATTCCTTCTGTGTTGGAAATTCCGTCTATTGATTGTCCGTATGATCCTCAAAATGATTCTATCCTGAGTCGTGCTAAGGGACTATTTAATCCTGAATAAGAATGAAATTCTAGCAATTTGGTTCTACAGGGTGTTTTGTATTTATGTACAGTAAAAAATTTATTGAAATCGGTGTTAAATTTTTGTGTGTTAATAAAAACTTGTTAAAATAACACATTTTTCCTAGTTAATTTAACAAACTTACAAATTGTTAAAACAATTTAAGTGTGAAATATTTCTTTTAACACTTATTTTGTTATTTTAACTACAAAATATGTTAATTCCATATTTACTAAGCACCTAGTTAAAATTCTGATATTAAAATGTTAAATTAACAAATATTTTAGTTATTTTCGCGGTTAAATATTTTTAACCAAATCAGTTTGTCAATTTAACAAACACATTGTGTTGACAAGCATTTAAAAAGTAGTTAATTTTTGTGTCTATCATTATTTAAGATAGATGGCGTTGAGTATACTTGCATACTTCTCCGTTATTTTTACCTATGTGGTTTGTAATAGAATATTATTTTGCTTTTCTTTTAATAAACTATGTTACAAATATAACATTTACTTTCGTACCTTTTTAGTAGATACCTATACTACTTAGGTACATACTGTATAAGTTATGGACTTTATTTTTTTAAAGTATCAATATTATTTTTAAACATTTTTTTGAAAAAAAATATTACCTATATTGTAAAATGTCAAGTAAGTAGTAACAAATAACTAGTTAAATTTAACAACAACTACTGATAAATTAACGGCATTTTTATATAGTTTATATAACAAAAATATTGTTAGTTTAGCTAAACATTTGTGTTACTTGTAACACAATTAATTTGTTAGCAAATAACACCAAAACTTGTTAAAACAACCAAGCTAACATTGTTAAAGTAACAAAGTTTTTTGATAATTCATTATCAATTTTTCTTGTTGAAGATTAACTAAAGCGTAATTTGTTAAATTAACCAAAAAAAATCTGCTGTGGCCACCACACGACCTCTCGCCTAATTCTGCTTATTCTACTAATCTAATAAATAGTTTTACTTACATTTTAATAGTTTCATCTTCATGTAATATGTAAACGATAATGTAAACCAATATGCAAGCAAAAGATGTCAACTGTACTGTCACTGTCATAATAATTCAAATTTTATGTAGAAACAAATTTCATATCATGGACAACAAGATAGAATATTAATTGTACTTTATTTTATTGTTAAATACTTCCAGATTTAGCAATTTGTATTTATAATTAACTGTACACATAGATAATCACAATTTCTTTTATTTTTAATTGCAAAAATTGTCATAAATAAATAATGTACCAATATATTTAAGGAAAACTTTTCCAAACTTCTAAAAGTACTACTTCCGGTTTGCAGATTTCTACCAAAATGTTATCCGGTGTTAAGATACTTATCAAAACCTTAAATAAGAAATTTGGTTATAAACGGTTTGATACTTTTTAAGTTATCGTGGACGAAAAATCCTCGGTTCATACAAACACACAAACACACGAACACACAAACACACAAACACACAAACACACAAACACACAAACACACACACACACAGACATCATCGTGAAAATAGTAAATTCGTATTCTAGAGACCCTGAAACGTGCTTATCCACCAAAAACTCATACTCGAAAATTTTGACCCATTACAATACCTCTCTTATAGAATATGAGGCGAGAGGTAAAAAGTAGTGGACCTGCTGGAACCATGTTTTTTGTTAAATGTGTGTTAATATTTTTTACTGGGTGAATCAAACTTTAAGGGTATATGTAACACGTTCTACTGAAAAATTGTTTAGATTAGATAATTACGTGCATTGTTAATATTTGAATAAAACAACATAACCGATATAAAACCAGTGGCACTCAACCAGAGCTGGGACAATTCACCAAGAAAAGGAATTAATTCACAATTCACAATTCAGAACTAAAAAAGGAATTACAATTCACAATTGATAATTCACTTAAAAAGGAATTAATTCACAATTCAAAATGAATTGTAAATTTACAAGCCTTCAATTCACAAGCCCTTTTAGAAAATTAAATGAAAATCGATATTTTTGATTTAATTCTATTAATTGTCAATATGAAAGATAAAATGGATGAAAATGAAATAAATTATAAAAATTTTAAAAAATATTATTTTCACTACAGTAACAGTTTAAAGTAACAATTTGCTATTATAACGAAACTATGCAATTATATCTACACATAATCTTGATTCTCGTTTAAAAACCCAAAATGTACATTGTGTAAAAAATTCCATTGCCCATTGCCGACCCTGCAATAAACATCTGCCAGTGTTCTTGAATAACATAGCAATAAAAGTGTCTTGCTACGGACTGCCAAGATCGCAAGTTTTGTCGCTGAATTATACATTTTTCAAATGAATTAAGCCCATTTCAATGAATTAATTCATTAGTAAATGAATTAATTCATTTGAAATTGAATTAAGCCCTAAAACAATTCAAAATTCCATTTCATTTTTTCAAGAAGGCTTAAGCCTTTTAGAATTAATTCACTCTTTTTAAAAGAGCTTAATTCATTTGAATTAAAATCAAAAAATGAATTGAAATCATTTTTCAATTCATTTTGAATTAATTCATGCCCAGCTCTGCACTCAACCAACCACCCTTAATTTTGCCAATTTTTGAAAAATTCTTTTTTTTCGTTATCAGCAGAACGTGTTACATATACCCTTAAAGTTTGATCCATAAGTACAGAAACAAACTGTATATTTTGTTTGAAATAACGAAAGAATTTTGACAGATTCTGTTAGTTGCTATGTGTTGTTGTCAAGAGCGGTGAACACAAACACAATTCAAATGTTATGTCAATGAATTGTCAATTCTGATTTCATTCTACGTGTGCGTTATTTGTTATATTGTCGTTTCTAAAGTTTTACCTGACTATTTTCTGAATTGTTCTCTTACGGTTTTGTGGTCTATTATTAAACATCGAAAATGTTTTATTGTAAAACAGACTTTTAAACCACGCCCCTATTAGCTGTCAAAATTCTTTCGTTATTTCAAACAGGGTATAGGATAATGTATTTATTATTTTTTTCAAAATCGGCATGAAAATCGTTATTTCCAGACTAATTTGCGGCATGAAAGTAAGATTTTCATGACTAGGCATGAAAATTTTATTTTCATGCCTAGTCATTTTTACTTTCAACTTTGTTTACTTGTCATGACAACTTTTTCTAAAATTTGTGACAGCTCTGATGATTTGTCACAGCTCTGATGATTTATGCAAACCTAATTTTTTTTATAATTTTAAGCTTAATTGCCGATTTAAAAAAAATAGAATACATCACGCGTCATAAAAATGTCTTTGCTTGACTCGGAGGCTTTGAAGAAATGCTCGGACGCTGCGCATCCTCGCATTCTTCAAACGCCTCCTCGTCTGCAATGAAACATTTTCATGACTTGTAATGTAATATACTATTATTGTTAACAGCATAGGAATGTAACAGAAATAATTAATAAATCGTTACAAAATCGCCTCAAATTTTGGTACTTGTTTGGTAATTAGGTATTGATATAAAAATTATTATGGTCTGTTCCAAATAAGAATATAGTATGGGACAAGATAGGGCCTACGATTTGAGCGTTCTGATTGGTCTAGCCGCAAACCAAGTTTACATCAGTGAAAAATTTGTAATATGCGCGCATCATTTAGCTGCCGAACGCCGTAGTAGTAACAGCTGGTATTGTTGAAAATGTGAGTCGTTGATTAGCGTCAGTAACGCGTGACTTGCGGAACATAACACTATTTCAAAAATACCGCGCTACGTTTAAATTTAATGTGTGTAAAACGGGCTGGCTCCGCAGCGCTATCTACTATACTCTTATTTGGAACCGCGTATAGTTTCAATCAGCTGGGCAAACTACTTGAATAAATTTGATGTGGCCAGTACATAACCTTCCGCCTTGACACTGTAATATGTGAATTTGGTTTTAGTGAAGCTTTCTTAAATTCTAATTTTGCAATAAATTGCATAATTCTCTGCAAAAATGTGTATAGTTCTTAGTTCTTTAATTAGATCTTTTGTTTAAAATTTTACTTGATATTATTATCTTATTACATTATGTCCTGTTATTAATATTTATACCTTTCTTTAAAAATGGTGCCACAAACATTTCAGAAATTGTGTATAGGTACGTCTGTTCATCTGTCAGATTGACATTATTCATTTTTGTTTTTAAATTTTTTCCTACTGTTTACAATTCGTGGTAGGTAAAATTACATATTTTTGAAAAATAGTTTTCCTTTATTGGTAAGAAATATAGAAAAGATGTTAAATAAATATTGTAAGATGTAATTTGTTCTTTGTAATGTCTTATGGCAAGTAAAAAATAAAATCCATAAATCCTTCATATGATTTGGCTACCACAATCTTCATCAGCATCCAACTCCTCGCCAATCTTTACCGCCCTTAACTAATTGAACTCCTTAACGAGCCAACTGACCTGCAAACGCTAACCAGTGTTGCCAACGTGGCCGTTTGGCGTTGTTAGTAACTTTGAAGAACTGGAGAGCAAACTATTCGGTGTCTAACTGCGGCAAATAAGCAGCAAAGCGGCGCAACGCAACAAGAGTAACGCAATCTATAATGGGATGCGGTTAAACAACATGTAAAACTCATCAACGTGCTACCAGGCTAGACGAGAAATGTCAATGGTTGTTGGGAAATACGCAGCAAGGAGGATTGAGATTGAGATTAATAAGATGATAATACACTCGAGGAAAATTAAATCGCACCACTTGAAAATGCACCAAAAATGACAAAATTTCAAAGTGCGATATCTCGGCTGCATTTCGATGAAATTGGATGAATCTTCCAGTTCTGAAAACGTTGAAGTCTTATATTTAATTATTTATATTTGATTATAGCCAATGTTAAAAAATCCACTCCACCCTCTCCCACCCCTCTAAGAAAAACGAATGTATCTGATGTCCAAAAAAGTCCAACTTTGGCAACTCATACGGACTGACAAAAAAATCGTGGACCTTATTGGCCAACAGGGTAATTTCAAGTAATTAAACGATTTGGCGCGAAGTTATGAATTTTTGAAAAAAATTGGTATTTTTGTGCTTTTAATTTACAGGGCCGAATAGAGAAACCTTCAACGTTCTCGGAAATCCAAAATTTATTGATTTTCTTGCAAAATTCGCCAAGTTATGGCCAAAAACCTGAATAAGGCGCTTTTTTTTCAAAAATTCATAACTTCGCGCCAAATCGTCGTAATTACTTGAAATTTTGCGGACCTTGCAGGAAAAGTCTGATCTTATTACCCTGTTGGCCAATAAGGTCCACGATTTTTTTGTCAGTCCGTATGAGTTGCCAAAGTTGGACTTTTTTGGACATCAGATACATTCGTTTTTCTTAGAGGGGTGGGAGCGGGTTGAGTTTATTTTTTTAACATTGGCTATAATCACATTAAAGATAAGACTTCAACGTTTTCTGAACTCGAAGATTCATTCAATTTCGTCGAAATGCAGTCGAGATATCGCACTTTGAAATTTTGTCATTTTTGGTGCATTTTCAAGTGGTGCGTTTTTATTTTCCTCGAGTGTAGTTTCGACTGCTGAGTTTGCTACTATTAAAAATCTGACATAGGTAATCGCGAAAAAATCAAACTGTAGAGGCGCTGCGATCAACGCCAAGATGTCCTCGCACCCAGGAAAACGAGGAAAACAAGCAGATTGACAGTTGACAAAACCTTCACTTGTGATCTTGATTTGACATTAGCTGTGTTCAATGAACTTAGCAAATCTATCGAATTTATTTACGTTGATTGGTGTACAAGTGAAAATTTGACAGTTTTACTAGCAAATTATGTCAACAGTGCTAGCAAAAAAAACTGCTACTTTTGATGCGCTAGCGATATTAAAAAAGATAGACAAATCATAGTAACATTATAAAATTTACACTGTTGCACCAATCAGCATAAAGAAACTTGCTAGCTTCATTGAACGCAGCTAATATCGTTTTGTACATTGTTAAAATGGATAAGGTTAACATCGAGTTAAGTGATACTTCTTTAAAAAAGAAATTGGATATTTCGTGTGAATAACTCAAATTGCCTAAAATATTAGAAATTTTGAAAGAAAATTTCATTCGTGAAAAAAAAAACAATTTCGTCGAAAATCTTCCGACTTACGAGTCAAAAAACCACAAAATGCACTTTTTTCAAACGCCCATAACTTAGAGCCAAATCGTCGTAGGAACTTCGTTCTTTGAGTCCTGCACAGGTAATTGAACAAATTTCAATGCATTTTCTATGGATCGAGTCGACAAATTTTTTCCAACTCGATACACATGGCCAAAGTTGGACGTGTTTTTGCCCAAAAAAGTGTTTTTTTTGTTCAAGTTTTGAAGGGTACGAAAGGAGATCATACTAATTTGAGTTTAAAGTAGAACCACTATGGGGTTTTCCCCGAAAAAATCGTCTAATTTGGTTGAAAGTGGCTGAGTTATGTGCGAAAAACCAAAAAATGCCCTTTTAAAAAAAATCCATAACTTTGTGCCAAATCATCGTAGGAACTTCGGTCTTTGAGTCCTGCACAGGGAATTGAACAAATTTTAGTGCTGTTTTGGTGGATCAAGTCAAAAAAATGTTTAAACTCCGTACACATCTTCAAAGTTGGACATTTTTAAAATTAAAATTCTTTATTTTTGCACATGATTGCTAGTGGGGGGCGGAGGGGGTTGCGCTTAAGTTTGCAGGCATGACTTTAAAGTAGACACTTCAAAGTTTCTCGCCCTCGAGAAAATACACCGAGTTATGGCAGTTTGAAAATGGTCGATATTTTTACGAATTTCAAATGTTTAATTTTTTTCCGCCAGTATATTACTTCAGACTACCTACATAAATAAGAGGTAAAGCTAACGTGATAAGAAACAATTGAACAAATCTATATATTCAAAAAAAATACTTCTTACAAACGCATACTTTCTAATACATGTGTTGGAATAAAATACATTATTTGCAAGTAATCAGCATAATAATACGATTTACCGGTTGTAGTATTATAATACACTGGTAGGTATTTCCACTGAGAAAAGTTTTAAGAATTAATTAGATAAACATACAAACCAACAAACCTACACTCACAATATGACAATGTGTGTTACGTCTAGCACTGGTCTAGGAGTGGATAGATAATAGAATATGAGATATTTAGTTCCTGGTGACAGTGACAAAATATATTTTGATTAGATTGTACAGGTATTGCGTTAGGTTTCTATAATATTAATTTCATTTGCACTTGTCACTTTCTAGACGATATTCTTAAGTAGGTACAATTCTTTAGTTATTATATCACACCATAGAATTGATATACGAAGCAATATGTGATCAAATTTTGCTCTGGAACAAAAATAGAGAAATTTCTTTGAGCTCATTGATGAAATGAATCTTAAAGATCTAAACATACTTATTTGTAGGCTAGGCGCGCAGTTGCGATTTTCGGTCGTTGCGTTCGAAAAATCGCAATTGCAAGAAAATGTTATGATGCACGCACTTGCGATTAAACTATTGCAACTTTGTAAGTTTTAAAATTGATAAATAAATATTTTATTCTTTTCTGCTTTACTATGAATGTTTATTATAAAATGTCAAATGTATTTAATTGTAAGTATGTATTTGGTTTTCGTTTATTTCATGGCACTAATGATTTGATTAAAATTAAAATTCTTATTAAATTAATTTTTCCTGTTCCGGGTAGAAGGAAATTATGAGTAAGGATATCATTAGATGCATAATTTTTTTCTCTACAAAAAACTATTTTTTATTTTGCTGACAAACAATTAGGGGAGCCAATATTTGAACATTTCAAAATTAACATTGAAATCCCTATGGTGCGTTTGTCGACGCACCACACTGTATAGTCGCGCTTGCGTGACATTATCGCAAATGCGCGGCTAGTCTTATGTTCAAAAAGTAGTCGTCAAAGTTATCTAAAATATCACAATTTCATTTTATTGTTTTATTAAAGGTTTAAAGTAGGTACTACCCAACACACTAAAGAAGAAAACCTACTAAAACTCATAAAAGACATTCAATTATGAAACAAAATATAAATTAATTAATACCTATGTTAAAACCTAATGTATCGGTCCTAATAGCCTACGATGCTGAAGGACCTTAATGGCATAATAATAATAATAAAAAGTAGGTACTAATTTTTCAGTTTAACTGCACAAAAATATTCTCTGTCTGTATGTACTGGCTGTACCTACTTTCCAATACGCTTTTTTACCTTCCGCTTACCTGTAAAGGAAGGTATTGGAATCATGCAAAAAATCGGGTAGTGAGTTTTTAGTGGATGAGCACGAATTAGGGTCCTTACAATTCATTTTTGATAGTTTCACGATGATGTCTGTATGTATGTATGTGTGTATGTGTGTAGCTATGTGGTCAGGGCCGGATTTCTGTCAGTCGGATAATTCAAATACGAATTACCCAAAAATTTTGATATTTGGTATTTAACATTTGTATATAAATTGAAAGATCTCATTAGATTTTGGTACAAATATCTTCACCGGAAGTGATATTTTTTGAAGATTGAAAAGATTAATTGTCAAAAATTTATATAAATTTGGATAAATATAGTATTTATTTGTAATAAGAATAAGACTCAAAGTTATTTGCAACTTACGTTATAAAAAAATTGTCTTTATCTGGTAGCATTAAAGAACTGCAGTAAAATTAAAAAAATAAATTTATCAAATAAAACGTTGAAATCTTGTAATCCATGTTCGACTGAATTTTGTTTCTGTGTAAAAAATATTGACAGGTGAGATGGGTGACAAGTTGACATACTAGTGCATAAGTAAGATATTAAATGTAGTAATTGAACGGAGGATGGCTTCAGCACAGAAGAGTTTTCCTGTGAATGAATCTTTTTATTCAAGTGATGCAAATTTCTGTGTTTCAATATTTTAGATTTTTATTTGTATATTTTAAATGGGCACCGGATTGTACGTATACATTTCTGTTTAAAGTCTAGATATGGCGGAAGGTTGTGTGATGGCCACGTCAGATTTTTGAATATTCTGTTGCTGAATGATTCAAAAAATGCAAATTCTGTGTTCGGTGTATAATATATTCTGGTTCTGAATATTCGGGCGTTGAATGATTCTGGCAATTTCATATTTCGTAAATGTATTCTATTTTTGAATATTGTTTTCCAGAATGATTCTGAAAAAGAACATTCTGTGGATGTATATTCGAATTTTGAGTATTCGGTTGCTGAATGATTCTGGAAATGGCGTATTCTGTGAATGCGCTTGCGCTTAATGAAGCACACTCAAACTGTAAACATGAAAATTTGTACTATAGGTAATAAATTATGTAATAACTAACAATTATAAGAACATGTAACAACTTAAATACTTTATAACGCTGATGATGGCGCCGAAACGTTCCACAATAAACTAACATTGAAACCAGTTTATTTTTTATCCTACTGCCACCTAAATTTTGATACAGGTAACTACTCCTTGGATCACATTTAACCATATTACATTATAAATAAGTTTTTGCTTTGTATAAAAACTTATATGTCATCACCCGCAGAAATGTTTATGAAAACTTGAATACCTAGTTCGGAAAATTTAGAAACAAAAAACAAAGAACGTTGTCGTCTAGTTCAACGAACTGTTATAAAACTCGTTTCTGGAATATGAATTTCATTCTTTACAAAATAACCTGTTTTTGTGATGGGTACAACAAAAAATAAACTAATTATGAGAAAAAACTGAGGCTTAGACATATCGTAGAAAAGTCAACAACTTCGAAAAGTTTTAAATTTTCCTTCGGGAATTTTTTTGTTTTGGTTGCGCAAAACGAATGAGTTGGAGAATGATGTAGACAACGTAAAGCCCGTTTTACATTACATTAAATCTTGAACAAGATCTTGTTCAAGATTTAGTGTAGGTAATGTAAAACGGGTTTAAGACTAATCATTTATTACTTTCGCAGAAAATTATAATTGTAGTAAAATGATCAAATCAAAGTATCGAATTCTTATTATTTCAAACGCTTACTAAAGGTGGGTTCGTTTATTCAGTTCTGTGCACACATTTTTAACATGTTGCACAGTAACCGTTCGTTTATTCACTTCAGTGCACTTTGTACTGCACAGGATACGTTCGAAAAATACTCGGCTGTGCGCACTGTGCATGCACAACAAGCCCAAGCTCGGACTGGTGGGCACGGAGCGTGCATGTCACTTTTGGAGGTTAAAACAATCATAATTATGGAGAATGAACAGAACGAAGATTGTATGCTGCATATCAGATAATGTATAATAATTAATTTCGAATATGCTTTTTGCTTTAATAAGTCTCTTGTCAATGTCTGAAAATATCGAAGTTCTTAATAAATAACTCATATCATCAGCATCGCACACAATCATAAGGTGTGACATGAGTATTATCCAAATTTTGAGTGAATGAATGATGAAAATCAAAATGGAACAGTAGATATGTCAAAATACTGCACACAAGTTCAGAGACCGTTCGTTTATTTCCTTTACACGAAGTGCACAGTTATCACGTGACCGTAACACAGCTCATGCACAGCTCAAGCACACAAATAATAAACGAACCTACCTTAAATAGATCATAAATTGATCAATAATTTATGTCAATCCTGTGTCACGTGTCAGACGGTTAGTTTTTCATTAAACTGTCAATTCAATATTTGGAATGTCAAACATAAACTAGTAGTTTATCTCCACTATTGGTTTGGTTTTGATCGTTATTTCCATGAGATATGAAAATTTATTAATCTTCGACCATTCTATACAAAGTTAAATATAGAATTAAAAAATTGTTCTATAACATTATTATGCAAAATTATTTACATCTTAACTAACTACTAATTTGCTCAGATGAAGACACAAGAGTGGAAACGTAGGTTTTTTGTAATAAATAGGTATCTTTTGACTGAATTCCCGAATAATTGCAGCCTTCCTTAATATTAACAATGATTGAAATTAGACCAGAAAAATGAGGCAATTTAAGGAAAAATAATTTTGTCCTGCATAGCTAATTCTTCCAAATAATTACCATACATTTACATTTAAATAAGCCCTTATCAAATAATTCTACTACTTATGTTCCTCGTTATGTTCTTATAACATATTGCACGCAAAATCTGTGTTTTAAAAACGAGTTTAATTAATGTATAAGACGGTATAAGATTTCTAGTTTTACATAAATTGTAGGATATAACAAATAACAAGTCCTATTTGTTCTTTGTTGATCTTTGTTTACATTTTGTGAGAATTTTATATTTCGCTACAATATTTATTTTACTAGACATTGCAAATCCAACTATTGCCCATGTCACATCGGCGTGGCACGAAACACGGTGCTCGATGGAAAAAAATGAATAATGTAAAAATTTATCGCCGCTATTCCATCGAGCATTTTGACATATGGAAATTTGTTGCTGATTTCACAGTGAGTCGTCAATATAATTTTTGACATTTGGTGAATAATTGATGTCAAAATAGTAACAGTAAGTAATTAGATAATAAGAATATAACACTTTAAGCTTTTGTCAATATATGAACTAATTATTGATTTAATTAAAACAAAAAATTGATGAATTTTAATTCTCAGCTGTCAAAAATAATTTTCAAAACCCTTCAAAGTACGAAGTGAACATAGCAATATACAAATTTTCGTATGGCATTTTGTTATACCGGTGTGACACCCTTTTGACAGCTTTGAACGAAGCAAAATGCCACATCGAGCACCGTGCTTCGTGTCACACCGGTGTGACATGGGCATATGTAACTTTCAACAAACGGATCCATTTCTGACAGTTATAAGAAAGATTATGTCGTCAAGTGAAATGATTTTGATTATGAACCACACACTTCTCATTCACATCACACATCTACAGAATACAGAAGAAGTAACCGATTACATCCATTATAAACCAGCCCTGGAACTAGATTCAGTTCTACCCAATTATAACTGTAAGTGTAAGTGGCTAATTTAACCAACCAGCGCTCAACGTTCGCACTTACAATTGAAATTGGACTTTTGTGGAAGCGCTGGTTAGCACTTATCACTTATAAACCATCCCTTACCCGTGGCCAGTGTATGACAAAGTGATCAGGAACCAGGATCAAGTAGGTTGTCCTAGTAAATGAAACCAGTGCCGCTGGCTTTGTAGTGAATTGTCGGGATCAATACATCGAAGCGATGATTTATGTGACGATGTGACGCATTGTTCAAACAACATCGGGTTTAGGGTTCGACTGCTGAGACTTATGGGGATGAGGAGGGCAAACACTGGCAGGAAGTGTGTTTGGATTGGAACAGATTTGAACTCGGGAGCCGATATGTATGTGCAACGTAATATCTACTGCTTCTTTATTAACATATTTTGTTTGATCTTAATCAGAGCTGGGCAGTAGGTAGCTGCGTTGGTAGCTAAGCTGCTAGCTTAGCTACTTCCTAAAATTGGTAGCTTTTAGCTGGTAGTTTACATTTATAAAAAGTAGCGGTAGCTTTTAAATTTATTAAGTATCTTAGCCAGGGTGTTCATGATTTAAATCGCGATCAAAATCACATGATTTTTAAAATTAAAATCAATTATTTAAATCAAAACTTTCAACATTTTATCTCATTTTATAAAATAGCTTAATAAAATGTCAAAAATTATTATAATTTGTTTCATTATATTCTTCATATTAAAATTATATCTTTTTTTCAATTTTACAGTATCTAATATTTCTTTTACAAATAAAATATTTGACAAGAACTTACTATGTTATAAGAAAAGTTTAACACTATTTTACAATAATAATATTCTATTTGGCGTGTCCAAAACCAAAACGTCACAAAATAAATGTATCTACTATGTTTTCTACAGAACATCTCATCTATAGTATACTATTCCGTTTTCTTATTCAATAATTAATAAGTATACAATGCAAATAGAATTTTGAAATTTGAGTTAAGTAAATAACCGTAAATAACTATAATATTTTTTAAAATTTGAACGCTTTTACTGGTATAGTAGTTGAATACACTCTGATCTTAGCTACTAAAAAGTTGCTTAGCTACCAAAAATTAGCTTTTTGCTACCAAAAATTAGCTTTTTGCTACCAGGAAGTACTTTAGATTATAAACGTAGCTCTACTCTTAGCTGAAGTATAAACCTGTCGGTATTACATATTCTGTATATTTTGATTTTACTAGTTTTAAGCAGTAAATGGATATTGTATGATAGGTAGTTTGTAAATAGCTGATAATTGTAGCAAAACGCAAAATATGAACTTCGTTTGATGAAGGATTTGAAAATAATTATTGTGAACTTAAACTTTTTATAATAACAACAAGGCAAAATGTTGCTAAGAGTACTTTTGCAGATTTCGACTTGCCTCAATCTGCAAAAGCTACTTATAACCTTTGGTATACAAACAACAATTTTTTTCAGATTTATGTAAACAATAAATAAAATGTACACAAAATGAACTAAAAAAATTTTCACCTTCGGCGCATTTTTCAATTGCTTTTCATATAATTACCCCTTCTAAGAACATTACCTACATTCGTCCTTGCTTGTGGTTCTATAGAATTATATTATACCTATGCCTTTGACAATACTGAAATAATATTTTCTTTCATCTTTGGCTAATTAATTAGTATTACATTTGTAACATGTTTGCGAGCTTGTTTGTTTTTAGTTTAATAAAGCTCAAAAAATGCTCTAGTGTAAAATAATTTCTAATATGTTTGTAGTAGCACAATTTAAAATAATAGTCTGTTATAACGTTGTAAGTATCTCAAATATAAAGTATTAGTCCAGTCAATGAGTGCTCAAAAGAGGGGTGTAGAGTGCATGGAATATGCGATAATTTTTGACTTCAGGAATTTGTTAGGAGTAGTTAGTAGGTAAACATACTAAAAGTCCCCACCCATGGGAGGTGAGCTAAAGGAGGGAGGGGGGTTGAAAAGTTCCATTTTTTGGTTTTTCGCTTATATCTCGGAAACGGTGCATGTAGGAAAAAATGTTTCAAATAAAAATGAAAGCGAATTAAATTTCCTATAAAATTGTCTGTATACATATTTGTCGAATTCCTAACGGTTACCGAGATATACGTTATTGAAAATCGATAATTTTCGTAAAAATAATTTTTATCTACTCTTTTTGTCGAACATTTGCTTCTAGTGCCTCTCACGATCGTTTCTCAGAAAAATTGTCTAAAACTAATGACTCTTACAGAAAAAAGTCATAGGAATTCAATGCTGGAAACCGGAAGTCGATATCTTAATTCGTTCAGAAATTAGAGTGGATTAAATACAAGAATTTGAAAAAATGCCAAACCTCATTTATTTTCTTTGTTTAAATTGTGGCTAAAATAGGGCCTCCAAAAGTTTACAAAATTATATTGTTGATAGAAAAAAGTCTGCAGAATCGAATGCTTCAAACCGGAAGTCGATATTCTTATCTGCTAAAAAGTTACATTCGTTTTTGTGAGAAAACATACGGTACTGTCAATTGAGCATACATGTTAGAAATTCTATAACTTTTGATTGGTTGAAGATAAAGTGTCAAAAGTGTATATCAAATTGAAGGAAATTTAATGTTCTACAACTTAGTTTTATAGACAATTTTTCTGAGAAACGATCGTGAGAGGCACTAGAAGCAAATGTTCGACAAAAAGAGTGGATAAAAATTATTTTTACGAAAATGATCGATTTTCAATAACGTATATCTCGGAAACCGTTAGGAATTTAACAAATATGTATAAAGACAATTATATAATAAATTTAATTAGCTTTCATTTTTATTTGAAACATTTTTTCCTACATGCACAGTTTCCGAGATATAAGCAAAAAACAAAAAAATGAGACCTTTCAAACCCCCTCCCTCCTTTAGCTCACCTCCCATGGGTGGGGACTTTTAGTATGTTTACCTACTAACTACTCCTAACAAATTCCTGAAGTCAAAAATTATCGCATATTCCATGCACTCTACAATATATTCATTGACTGGACTATATATAATTATAATATCTTAAGCCGTCATTTGAAATTTACTTTATAAAATTAATAATTAGTAAAGTAGGTATTCAATATTCAAAACTGTAGTTAATAATGATAGTGCTCTATAAGAAAGTATACTTGAGTTTAATATGATAATTGATCATTTCAAAGATAACGACATTCGCCTGCGGCTCTTTTATTCCGTTGAATTGCACTGTTTCTGTTTAGAAAACAAGCAAAACATTTACAATCATGAACAATAAGTAAAACCAAAACCGCTTCACTCTTTACTTTCCGTGTCTTTCATCCAACTCATTCATACGCATCAACCATATTAATTAGATGGCCGCATTGTCTTTGTTTTCATTCGGCTGTACTTGGAACTCATGAAATAGACCTTGCACCTTGAATATTGTTTTATTTCAATAACGGGACGAAGACCAACAATGTTGCATGAAATATTAACAACTGTTCTTGGTGCCTTGAATTTTGGCCAGTGTCGATGACACGGTTTTTTGATTGTATTTGATTGTGCAATTCGGGTTTAGCATTGTCTACATATGGATCTAGCAAATATTTTGCGTAATTTAAGAATTGTATTATTTATAGCAAATTTTGACACATTTACATTCTATTATTGTATTAGGTCATTGTCTAATAACTAAAATACTTTGTTTTAAGGCGGTTGCGCAGTCAAATTATAGGTTTTGCTGAACGCTCTGTATTACTTTAATAAACAAAGATTTAAATTATATATCTGAATAAATAAATTGAACACATTTTGAATTTTGTATTCCAGAAAATTAAATTTCAAATGGATCAACACCAGCCGTCAAAATAGCGAAAAACAAAATGCAGTTTTCCCCATAAAATTGGTTTAAAAAATAAGATTTTTTAAACAAATAAGACGTTTTTGAAAAGCTTGAAGTTGCCCTATTTTTGCTCTAATACCACTTTTTTGAATTTTTATGTAGGATTGTATTAAAATACACATGAAATATTCACAAAATTGGACATGTTTAGCCATGCACATAAGAAAATTGAAGAAAAAACTAAAAAAACTGACATTAGAGCAAAGAGCAAGCATCCTTAAACTTTTAAAAAATATCTTAGTTAATTCGAAATTTTCAATTCTTACTTCAATTTTAATGGGAAAACTTAAACATACTTTTCACTATTTTAACGGCTAGAAGCCAACCACCTTAAGATAGTATAAAGCTCTGTTCACACGTGGATTCTTTGAAGATTTTTCATGCTTCTAAATCCTGAAAAGAAATTCACTATTTTGAAGTTATAAATGAATAAGAAGAAATACTTCTTTACAAAGACTTATAATTGAAGATTCAGTTTAGCGCTTTTTAAATTTTTTTTTTATGAATCTTCATATCAATATTACACTCGACATAAAAAACGCACCACTTTCCACAATTCCGAAATTTTGGACTGACATAACTCGGTTGAATTTTTTTTTTATTGGTAAATTACATTGAATTTATACATGAATTAAAACTAGTCATGCGACTAACCATTAATTTTTCGCTCATCTAAAATTAAAAGTTTATAGGCTACTGTACATGGTCAGTAGTATCTTCTGTTGGCTTAAAGCACTAGTCACATTACCATTTTATTACATCACATCACAGCATTACAGCACATCACTGCACTAACTCGTGAGGTTTTTTCTCTTCAGTCTTCTAGTTAGTCCTTCGTTGTCCACTAGAATGCTGGCTTCAGGATTAATGTGGTTGAATAGCCGGATCGGTTGAATTGGCTACAAAATGTGTAAATCTTCGAGTTCTGACAAGATTGAAGTTTCCTCTTTATGGTCATATAAGTTAATCTGATGCCAAGTTCATTTTACCCCCTACCACCCTCTTTAGAAAAAAAAATGTTTTTGATGTCAAAAATGTCAAATTTTTTGAAAAATAATTGCATTACTGTGAAAGCAACAGAATTAATTAAATTTGTTTATTACACAATATCAGCGTTGGATTAGATAATTACGTGCATTGTTAATATTTGAATAAAACCACACAAACAGCTATGAAACCAGTGGCACTCAACATGTTTCCTTTAAGTAAACCACCCTTAATTTTGCGAATTTTTGAAAAATTCTTTTTGTTCCGTTATCAGTAGAACGTGTTACATATACCCTTAAAGTTTGATCTATAAGTACAGAAATACCTTGTATAGTGATACTACATAAGTTTTCTTAAAAGTTGGTGAACCTTACTGTTACTGTTACAGTCTAGGTAAACGTCAAATCCAGTATCATTATGAACCGTAACATAAAAATACCTATAGCTCATGTTAACAGAACATAGAAAAAGTCGCCAGTTACATCCATTATAAATCAGCCTTAACAATAAGAAATAAAATAGTATAATTTTTATAACATATTACAAGTTACGTAGCTGCACTTTGTACTCAAATATGGACGAATTAAAAAAATGTCATAAAAATCATTTGCATTCACATATATTATAAAGAAATATTTACAATCTCGTTTCGCACATATTATTCCCTTACTTATTATAAAAACTATTCATAAGTACCTATCGTTATGCAATAACACGATATATTTTTGCATAAAATTGTAATAAACTTCAACAATAGTAAAATGCACACCGTTTGAGAGTACTAAACACTTTTTAATGATGAATTTTTAACGACAAAAAATGCGAAAATAAACATTCACTTTTACACTTTCAAAGTTTTTACTTTCAGTCTTTGTAGATAAATAAAATATATTTAGTATTGACGTTATTGGTATAAAAATAGTACAGAGCTGTATATCTAATTAAAAGAATTATGGACATAATTAATTAGTCTAATAATAAACTTATCTGTTCATTACAAATAATTAATAACTGGCAATGGCAGCTCAATAATTTGAATATATTTTTAGATATTTAACTATAGAATTTATTGATTTCTCAATTTTATATAATGACATTATCATCAGCACGCCATTCATATTTAATTATTTGTAAATTTGTAGACTTCAGCCAAGAATTAGTACAATACAAATAATTAAATAAAACTTTAATTATTCGGTTTAAGAGGCCCGTCTACTACCTAAAATCCAGCATAAAATGTACTACTAACGTAGCGAGTGTTTTGTGTCCAGTACAAGAATGGTAAAATTTTATTTCACCCAGGATTTAATAGAGAAAGAATGGATACAGATGTGCCTTTTTAAAATTTTGATTAAAAAATTGTACATGAATATAAAAATTCCGAAAAATTAAAAAAAATTCCTATTTTATGCAAACCTCACACGATTGTATGATTCAAATTAATTTTTAAAAATTTAAAAAGGCACATCTGTAGATCCATTTTTTCTCTATTAAATGTTTATAAAAACATTATCCTGAATTCAATAATAATCTGACAGTTTACTCGCAACGAAAACACTTTTGCACCATTTTTCAACTTTAAAATGACATTGCATTGCTAGGCTGCGGCAAAGTACGAGTTTCGGGCTGGTTTCAGGCAGCCCTAGTACTCGGGGAAAAAGTGGAATGGAAGAAAAAGTAAAATCGAGAGTATTCTAGGAATTCGGTAAAAACGTAGACGAGCCGCTTAAGCCTTATTTATAATACGACGTTTGGAAAACGGAAAACGATATACAAATTATTTCTTACGTGCACACTAAAATCTGCTGGTGTAATTTTTAGTTGGTATTCAATTCAATAATTTTTACACAAAAATATGGACCTGCTGAGAGACTGTAGCTTATTTGTTTTAAAATAATGAGCAATAAAAGTTTGTTTGTTTTCTTTCCTATCCTTCCAAAACCTTTATAATGTGACTACATTATTTCGAAGTAAATTACAATTTAATATATTATAAATGACATCATTTAATATCAGTATTCTCATCTATTTTTTATTTGTTATCATATATTGTATGTACCTATATTTATTTATAGAAAACTGATGTATTTGATATGATACTAATTTATTTTTTAATTGCAGGTGAGTCCTTCAGTCTTTTGCTTGTGAACAATTTTGATCCTATTACCAATGAGTGAGTTCATTTAAATTATTAATTAAAATAATTAAAACGTTTTTAAAACTTATTTCGTATACAGGGCGTTTCTATACCTCTGCACGCAACTTTAATAAGTTATATAATTTGTCATACTGATTCTAGAATTATTTTTTTTAAATTTGCAAAATTAATTAATTATTACATAAGAAATGACTATTTGTAGATAGTTTTTATTTTATTTTATAAATAACATAATTAATAAACAGTTACATGGACATTTAAACCAATGGAACTAATATATTTTCACTACCCTTATTTTTGTGAATTTTGAAAAAAAAATCTCTTTTGTGTAATGGCTAATCGGTATATTAGTTAATATAACCTATTAAAGTTGCATGTAGAGGTTTAGAAACAATCTATGTCATATTTATTTGTTTGTATCACTTTCTGTATAATTAAATTGTATATTACATCAAATTGAAGGGTATAATTTTAAAATAATAGCATAATATTGTATTCAGCCTGTACAAAATGATATTTTGCTTTTTGCTACAATCTGTAATTTTTCCTGTTCTGAAGTTTTTTTCGAAAATGACTAAATTTAAAAGATATTTGTGTACTTTTTCGATTATTTTTCTAATATTACGAATATAAATATCTAAATATGCATATTTCATATTTGTATGAAAATATTATTGCAAAATCAAGAAAACAGTTTTATTCATGATGACATTTATGAACATTCATTAAACAATAAACATTATGAAACAATAATAAGTAATATGCTAATGATTCGTACTCATTGTGAAATTGCTTTTTAATTTAATATGTTAAAAGTTAAAAGCTAAAATGCGAGAAAATATGATTTTTAAATATTTTTTTTCGAATGGCGCAATACGATTAAAATTTTCCAAAAAGAATTTAAATTAACTTAAACAGCTAAAGTTGGTGAAGTTTTAATATTTATAAAACAAAATATTATGTGAATAGAATTTACGTTTCTAGAGGTACCATATTACATTGTGTACAATAAAATAATAATTATCTCTGAAATTATTATGCATTTTCGATCATGATTCCTTATATTAAACTGATAAGTACTGTAATGATATTTTTTCTACGCCCCGTTAGTCTCATTCTTCAGAAAAAAACAAAAAATTCAGCCAATGTCAAATAATGATGCTATTATAAAACAATTATTAAAAAATGGATGCCTCGTTTTTGCACCAGAATGTATTTAAAATTCTTTCGATGTTTTGGTAAAGCAAAATAGTATATTACATTACAAGTCATGAAAATGTTTCATTGCAGACGAGGAGGCGTTTGAAGAATGCGAGGATGCGCAGCGTCCGAGCATTTCTTCAAAGCCTCCGAGTCAAGCAAAGACATTTTTATGACGCGTGATGTATTCTATTTTTTTTAAATCGGCAATTAAGCTTAAAATTATAAAAAAAATTAGGTTTGCATAAATCATCAGAGCTGTGACAAATCATCAGAGCTGTCACAAATTTTAGAAAAAGTTGTCATGACAAGTAAACAAAGTTGAAAGTAAATTTTATTTTCATGCCTAGTCATGAAAATCTTACTTTCATGCCGCAAATTAGTCTGGAAATGACGATTTTCAGACTAATTTGCGGCATGAAAGTAAGATTTTCATGACTAGGCATGAAAATAAAATTTACTTTCAACTTTGTATACTTGTCATGACAACTTTTTCTAAAATTTGTTACAGCTCTGATGATTTGTCACAGCTCTGATGATTTATGCAAACCTAATTTTTTTTATAATTTTAAGCTTAATTGCCGATTTAAAAAAAATAGAATACATCACGCGTCATAAAAATGTCTTTGCTTGACTCGGAGGCTTTGAAGAAATGCTCGGACGCTGCGCATCCTCGCATTCTTCAAACGCCTCCTCGTCTGCAATGAAACATTTTCATGACTTGTAATGTAATATACTATTGTTTTACGTATCCTTTGACAGCCGTAAAGTGTCACATTTTTGACATCTGTCAAAATGACTACTTTACGGCCGTATTTACTTTACGGCCACTAAATAACAAATTTATTAAATTTTAATTGGTAAATATATTTAGAAGTAACTACCTACAACTTAGTTAGCCTAAATTATATAAATAAAATTATTTATAATACTAAGAAACTTTTTTTGACATAAAATTATATATTTTTGTGATAGCCACCTAAAAAATGTTGTGTGCACCTCGGCTTAAAAGTGTTTTTAGCCTCACCTGAATTGCTGGCCTCGGCCTACGCCTCGGCTGCAAACTTCAGATTCGGCCAAAAAAGATCACTTTTACAGCCTTGATACACAAATAACTATTGTTTTTCTCAAACAAAATTAAGTTTCGAAATCATACTATAAAATGAAAATATGCAAACATTTTCGAGTTAATCTCAAAGGAAACGACTTTTACCAACGTGTGTTATATTTTCTTGCAAATTTTATGTTCTCTTTCCCAATATTTCGCCTAGTGTACGTAATATAATATTATGACACATTCACATATAACTTCGGCGTTCAGCTAATTTTTGAAACATTATATCATTGCGGTTGCAATTCATCATTGTGTCATATTGACGATTCCATTTCCTGCTCAAATTATATAATCGTGTGTAAAATATGTCACCAAATAACAGTGATGGTGCTTAATTGTCAGTGTAATTGCCATCTAATGACATGAAAAATGAGCGTCGTTTTGAAGCAAAATTATATTGGATTGATACAGCTGGGAATGGATTAATTTTTACATCTTTATTTCTTTATTCATACTAATTATATAGGTATATTTATTACTTCAATTTATACATTTATGAATTATTAATCACGGTTACAACAATTCGAAATAATATTAATAATTAATTAAACCAGCTCAACTGAAATAAAATAATCAAATAATTTATTTTAATGATTTGAGATGAATTTTAAATATAATTAGTGATTTTTTGGGAAGAATTTGTATTTAATTATTCCAATAATTAATTCAAATCATTAGTAGCATTAATAATGATGAATGAATTATAAACTTGCTTATCTAAAATTAGTATTTATTTAAAATAATTTCGTAAATATAAATATATTTGCAGCCAAAATTAAGTGGAATTATTAATTTCTATTTCTTATCAAATTTCTATCGTATATGATATTTCTATTTTAATTATAATTTTATTATCTTTGCTTTATTTTAATGAATGCGTTCTTATTCGTCTTAAAATTGCTTAATTAAGACCACAAGACTCAAGCTCATTTTTTGCTTCTTCTTTCACCGGAGCTGATATTTTTTGAAGAGTGAAAAGTAAAAAGATTAATTGTCAAAAATTTCGATTAAAATTGGATAAATATAGTATTTATTTGTAATAAGAATGAGACGAAAAGTTATTTGCAATTTACGTTGTCTTTATCTGGTCTTTAACTGTAGTAAACTTTAAAAATCTGATGTAGCCAGCACAAGACTTCCCGCCATACCCTACTCTTTATACTACTATTATACAAATAGGTAATTTTTTAAATAAATAAAAAATAATTTTTTTAATCATTTAGACAACTGTAGAACTGTAGAAGAAGATATAAATGATGTGTCATTATTGGCACTGTCACTGTCATAATCAATTAAATTTAAAAATCTGATGTGGCCAGTACAAGACCTTCCGCCATACCCGAGTCTTTTTACTACTATACAAATATATAGGTACCTACTTAAATTTTTTAAATAAATAAAAATTTTAATCATTGAGTCAACTGTAGAACTGTAGAAGAAGATATAAATGATGTGTCACTATTGGCATTCTCACTGTCATAATCAATTAAATTTGTCGTAGTAACATACTCCAAATTATAAATAATACTTTAATTCCTTAAGTTTTATGACAGTAATTTTACTAAATGCTAAAAATTGTAAATAATAATATATGTAGGTAATCTTTCATTTGAAATAAAAAATATTACGAGAAATTAATTATTTATTAAAATATTGAAGAAAAGTATTACTTCCGGTTTGCACACTCGAAAATACCTGCCTTATAGAATATGAGGCGGGAGGTAAACATTTAATTTATCAGATAAAACGTTAAAATCTTGTAATCCATGATCGGTTGATTTTTGTTTCTGCGTACAAAAATATTGACAGGTGACACGCACAGGTGACACGAGTGACACGTTGACACTAACGCCAAATCGTAAGTAAGATATTAAATGTTGTAGTAGGTAATTGAACGTACGATGGTTTCAACAGAGTAGAGTAAAAATCTAAACTATTCAAACAGGAAAATAAAACACTAGAAGATGCAAATTTAATAATAGTCCAAGAGCTAGCCGTCAAATTAGTGTGGACATTTTATTAGTCGTGAAATTGGAGGATTTGGGTCTTGCATATCTGCTGAAGATGGAATGTCCGGTCTGCCAGTATTAAGTGGCCGGATTAGGCTTCCTCAAGTAAAATAATAATAAATGACATTTTATATTTTCTTAACTGTCAAAATTTGCTTGTTTTCGGATTATCAGCACTTATGTCATTTAATATTTTTTATTTGGTATATTTAAGAACAGAGGACTAGAGACGTTCTGGCAATTTGTTTTATAAATAAGAAATACCGTTTATTTCCACCTCTACATACGCCAGAACTCTTAATTTATATAATTAACATTTTTGTAACTCTACTTTTTATACTTGAGGAAGTTTAATCCGGCAAACTGGACATTCCATCTTCAGTAGATATGCAAGGCCCAAGCCCTTCAATTTCACGACTAATAAAATGTCTACACTAATTTGACTGCTAGCTCTTAGTCTATAAGTAATGACAAGAGTCAAGAATGTTCATTTAGTTAATTTGACCTTATTTTACACCTTCTGTTTAAATCTTCCTGCGTTTGCTATTTCGTGTGACCGAATTTAAAATTCTTGATTTGAATTTTCCTGTGAATGAATCTTCAAGCCCATTTTACATTGAGCAACATTGCAGATGCAAGTGCAACTTTTGACAAGTTGCTTCAATATTGCATGAGTGTAATACAGAAATTGCACATTCATTTGGCAGAAGCAATCTTGAGGCAACGGTTGCATGGAATAGAACATGTTCTAATTTTTGTAAAGCTTGCAGGCAATTCACAGTTATTTCTAGTTATTTTTAGTTCGTTATGATTCTACCAACTGAACATAAACGTCAAAAAGATTAATTTGTGTTTGAAAATGAGTGCGTAAATGCCATTCTATACTTATTTTCCAACAATATACAATACAATAAATCCGAAATAAATCCAAGAGGTTAAGTTGACATAATATAGTAACCGAATAGTAACAAAATATTGGTAAATTTATTAATAAATTTATACATTCAATAAGTAATTGCATGTTGCTGATGTTGCTCAGTGTAAAATAAAAAAAAGGTATTCTGCAATTTCTTTATCAACTCTGACTTGAAGATTGCAGTTGCCTGTTGCGCTTGCTCAATGTAAAATGGGCTTTAATCTATAAGTAATGACAAGATTCAAGAATGGTTCTGGGTTGTTCATTTAGTTAATTTGACCTTATTTTACACCGTCTGTTTAAATCTTCCTGCGTTTGCTATTTCGTGTGACCGAATTTAAAATTCTTGATTTGAATTTTCCTGTGAATGATTCTTTAGATTCAGGTGATACAGTTTGAATGTGCTATACGTCATCTTGTCCACGAGTCAAGCCTGACCTAATTCCGTCCAGTCTCGTTACGTTCCAGTTTCCTTGGCTCTTGGCTCTGTTTGAGTCCAGTTATCATCAGCTGACCGTCCAAGTCTCGCGTTCGCGTCAGTCGCGCGCTAGCTGCTCTGCCGGTAAAACAGAGCGCGGATTACACTCTCTACTCTCTGTCAAATACACGAGGTGCTAACGTAAACATTGTGCTGTGCTTGTTCTTCGTTCAAGTTGTCGTTGTGTGGTTTGCTGTTTTGTGACTGTGATTCAAGTGTTGGAACTGTTTAAGTTGAAGGTACGTGGAATTGGTTCAATCTTTTAATGCATTTAACCCCTTTTGGTACTTAGCCCTGTGAACACATTGTTTCATATAGATGTTTTGTCTGATCATTCTATCAGATATTTACCGGTTGTATATGTCTGCTAGGAGCTTTAAAGTGATTTGAAGTGCGCATAATATCGGGAAACGTCATGTGACGTCAGAGCTGGGCATTACTTAAGTATTTAGGTACTTAAGTATCAATTTTTAATAACAACTAGTACTTAATACTTGTACTTAAGTATAAATATTTTTTTGGTACTTATTACTTTAAAATTTTAAGTACTAAAATAAAAACTTGTACTTAAGACTTATTTTCATTTCATAATCGTAATTAATACTGAAGTACTTTATAAATAGTTTTTCAATAATACTGAAATAATGTAAAAGTACTTCAGTTTTTTCAATAGTTTGAGTATTATACTGTTCAACCTGCGACCACAGCGACAGAATACGACATTTTCACTGTAAATTAATCTTCCTCGATAAAAAAAGGTAATAATCGAATGTAATAAGGTTACAAATGTTACAAACCATGTAATTTATTATATTAATTTTTAAAAATACTTCTACTTGAAAAATACTTATTTTTAAGTACTTTTGACAAGAAAACTTATACTTTACTTAAGTACTGCGAAGCTTTACTTGAAAATGTACTTGGTATCAAGTACTGGCCATAGGTAGTACTGGTACTTATACTTAAGTATTTTGATTTCGATACTTGCCCAGCTCAGTGTGACGTCCCTCAATTTGGGCACTTTGAAGCATGTACGACCGGTATATATCTGGAGTGGTGCTTAATAATTTCTTTGAATGCTCCTTAATATGTACATCAAGTACCAGAAGTAGTAAAATAAGTTACTTAGTACAGTAGTACATGTTAAGACACTTGTTTAAAATAGCGCTGTGTTTAAAATACCCCATATGCAAATTTTATATTTATATTTTCTTGGTGGCAAGACTTGAAGTAACACAAAAAGTAATTTCTGGCAAGGGGTAAAATCAGGCACGATTTTATACCGTGAGTTTTATTTAACCTGAAACATGGGATCTTTCATATTCATGGTTACGAATTTGACAGCAATGTATTAGAGCGATTCCTTTAAAATAGAACATAGGCTGTCATTATCAAGTAAATATTACCTTATTATATTATTATTTATACCGTGAGTTTTATTTAACCTGAAACATGGGATCTTTCATATCCATGGTTACGAATTTGACAGCAATATTATTAGAGCGATTCATTTAAAATAGAACATAGGCTGTCATTATCAAGTAAATATTACCTATCAATAATTAGGGTTGTGTTGTTGAAAATAAGGTATACAATTGAAGAAAAGGTGCAAATGATACGTTGGTATAATGCAGATGTTAACCTCAGATAAGTACCTCTGATTTATTTCGTGTATTTGAGAATTTGTTATAAATTGTATTATGAAAAATATATCTATTAAATGTTTATATTTCTTGCAACTTTTTTCATATCTAAAATGATTAGAAATACATACATATTTCATTTGCTTAAATTCGTAACCATGAATATGAAAGATCCCATGTTTCACGTTAAATAAAACTCACGGTATTACGGCTCTGGAATGAAAACAAAATATTGCAAGGTAATCTTCAAATGATGTAAATCTGGCAATACAATTTTATCGAGAATTTTATATACCTATATAAAAATATTAACTAAACATTGATTAGAAAATTAATTAGCTAGTACCTACTTATTTTCTGCATTTTTGTTTAAAATATGTTCTAAGATAATTACGAATTATTTCATAAATGTTATATTTTTGTTTGTTTCCAGTTTTTTGAAATATAAATGTATAAACAAATGATCATGTGTTAAGACTGTCGAAACAAAACAAATAATTTTATTCATCTACGATACTTCCGAGATACTTCATACAACCTTACACATTCTTTACAATGCTACCAATTATTTTACTACATGACTACATGATACTACTGATGAAGCCTTTTAAAAGATAACTGACTGACAGTACCATGATAATTAAGTTACAAATTACGAAAAATTATGAGTATAGTTGGTCAAATTCTTTGTAAATTTTACTTACACTTTTTTATAACCATAGAAACATTACGTAGTACCTTTCTTGCATTTTTTTATTGATATAGTTTTTTTGTTCATTTCGGTTCATTCTTATCCTTTTTAAATTCAACAAGATTGAAATAAGTACCGAACCTAATATAAGTATATTTCTCAGCAGGTATTAGATATGATATATTTTTGTATCTTTTATAAGAGAACATAATTAAATTTATGTACAAAATTCAAATTGCTGTATGAGATAATTATATCGTACATAATTGAAATTTGTTATTGTTATTATTATTAGCTTCTTTGTTTAAAATAAAAAATAACGGCATGTTGAGGGTCAAAAAGTCAAGATCATTGCAGTAAAAGTAGTTGGAAAATTTAAATGCTATTTTATTTTGTTAAGAGTTGTATTTACACTTTGTGCTCGCGAAGAAGAGTCCTATCTATTTACATGCATTTCAGCGTGAAATACACTGTTACAGAGGTTTCGTTTTAAGTACTGATTTTCGTGTAATTTACATATTTTTATATTTAAAAACATATTTACAGTTAGTTTAACGTTTAAACTATATAGGTTCGCCTAGTGTTGAAATTTTGAATTTTAATTGTATTATATTAAGAATTGCTATTGAAAAGTGGCTTTTTAAAAAGATTTCTGAAATTTTTTTCTTCGATTTAAAACAAAATACCTAAACAAAAAACTATCACTTAGACGAACATAGATACATTCTTTAACTTTGCCATTTGTTCTGTATGAAGTTTATATTTTATATAGATTCAGAGATATGATTTTATTTCTGTAACACTTTTTGTAGACATAGAACGGGTGTAAATACTGCTCTTAATAAACTATGTTCATGTCGAGGTTCATGTTTAGCTTGCATTCATACAAGTTAAAAATAACGAATTGTTTTTGTTTAATTAATCAGTTTAAAATAACAGGTTTATATGAAAAATAAAAGTTTGATTTTTGTTTAATGTTTAACATTTTACGAGAATCTAGGTTATGTTACAAAATATGAAATGAATAAATGAGTAGGCAATTCTTAAAATAAAATAGTTAATAAAAAGTACTAGTTTTATAAAATGTGTTAATGAGTAGGTATAGTTCAACGTTTTAATTTAAAAATTCCTTAATAAGATACAATTTTAATTATGTTAACTCAGCCTACATAAATAAGAGCACATTGCAATTAAATGTAATATATTATATTACGATCCTTTCTCAGTTTAAATTTATAATCAGTCTAGAAAAGTGTCACTATTTTGACATCGTAATAATCTCGATAATAAGTATACATACAAAAGTGTTATATTTGCTCTATATCATTATACTTATTAGAAGTTATATAAGCATAATATAGAAGTACCTATATTAACCTCAAAAATATAAATTACATTTATGTCGAAACTTTATTACATTTCAATACTATTCACGAGATATACCTACCTAGTAATAATGAAATTAAATGTAAATTGTTTACTTTTTAAATGGATGTATTAAAGTTAAATATCTTGGCTTACCTATTGTAAGTGAAGTAAACTAGGTATTAAATTATTCTTAAAATTACAAAAAAACAATTTGCGATAATTTTAATTGGTCTCTATACTACTTACATAATTACTCGGCCAGTCACTTGTTTAGAAAATAAACAATTTTATATCCGATATAAGCTGTTTAATAATAATTTATCATAAACTGTTTGCTAATTTTTTGCTATTTAAATTTTTTATGCGACGTCATTGTTTATAAATTGACAGGTTTATAAATAATTATGAGTGAATGATAATAAAGTATTTAAAACGCAATCTATTTTTATTGTGATAGGAATCTAAATTGTAAAGGACATTTTTTGTGAGTGCACCAACTAAATAAATATATAGATAGGTAGTTAATTGACATAAACAAACATGAGCAAGCACAGATAATTACAGTACTAATTAGTAAATTTTAAGGCTCTTCCTTTAGAGGTAACCAGTCGTAAATTTAGTAAACAATGGATTTAAATAGAACGAAAAAAATCTGAAGTGGCCTGCACACAACCTTCCGCCATATGTAGACTTATAAACATAAATGTACACGTATACAATCCGGTGTCCCTTTAAAATATACAAATAAAAATGTAAAATATTCAAACACAGAAATTTGCATCACCTGAATCAAAAGATTCGTTCACTCTTCTGTGTTGAAGCCATCCTCCTTAATTTTTAATAATAGGAATATAATCAAAATGTAAATTATATTTTGTCCATTTAGTTCTTCCTAGTGAACAAGTGACACTTGAAATTTCTTGCCCGGTGATAGACGTCGACATAAAATCGCGCAAAAATGCAAATTTTAACCCAGATCAAGTGTTCTAAGTCTGGTTTACCGTATGACTGAACCTGTAAGAGCTTAAGATCACTGTTGTTCACCTTGAAGGAATTGAGAATTACCGATTTTACTCACTCGAATTTGCCGGAGAAATGAAACCAACCCGCCACCTAGATTTAGACACTTTTCTTAATGATTACGCAACGCGTCCAAATTTAAGACGAGTTTGTTTTCAATAGGTCACAATTTTTTTAAGAATTTCACTTTATTACTGGCCTTGTAATTAAAAATTAAATCTTTCTAATTATTGAGAAATTTACATAACTACCTACTTCATTGCAAAATTTGTTGTATTTATATTTTGTAACTGATTTTTAGTACCTACTTGATAATATAAAACTGACTATTAATTTATACATTCTTCACGGAGAGTTGTAAAAGCGCATTTCTGGTCATCAAAACGTATGAAAAGCGCAGAAATATAATCAGTAAATTTATGTACAATAAGCGCAGATCGTAACGTTCAATAAGCGCATTTTTCGAAAATGAGATTTCTGACCATAACAAGTTAGTTCAGATCGTCTTCGAGTATGATGGGGTTAAGTTCAGAAAAATGTTAGGCAAGAATATTTTCTAGTTTTAAAAAATTCAAAAAATCTTGTTAAAAATACTCTTCTAGTATGATGGGGTTAAGTTCAGAAAAATGTTAGGCAAGAATATTTTCTAGTTTTAAAAAATTCAAAAAATCTTGTTAAAAATACTCTTCGAGTATGATGGGGTTAAGTTCAGAAAAATGTTAGGCAAGAATATTTTCCAGTTTTAAAAAATTCAAAAAATATTGTGGAAACCATTGTGCTTTTCAAATGTTCCCTTCTGCGCTTATATAACGTCAATTTCTGCGCTTTTCGTTCGTCGATAAGCAAAAACTGATAAAGGCCAAATGCGCTTATATAACGCACCAATTCTTCATATTTTTGTTCTCAGAGTAAATATACCGGATGTCTGTTTAAAATCTGTTACAGAAAAAACAATGCGATTTTTTAAATGTTGCTGTACTTAGTTAGTGACCTACACATTTTAGACGAAAGTTGTAAATACAAAACTTGTTTAAAACTTCACAATATGAGACTACGCTCGATCATATTGCTTTGTTAGTTCTCGAGAAAAACGCAGAAGAAAATAGCCATATTTTGCATTATTTACAATTATTTTTGATTCTTTCAAGGTACCATAGAACAAGTACTGTTCTTTTTCATAAATAAAATGTTAATATTTTGTAAAAAGAATACATCCATGGCACTCTGAAATAATACTATACATGCCTATAATTTCTAACAAAGTAATATTATCGAGCGTGTCATATTATGTAGTTTTCAATTTTGAACAAGTTTTGTATTTACAACTTTCGTCTAAAATGTATGGGTTACTAACTACAGCAAAATTTCAAAAATAGCATTTTTTCCTATATAACAGGAACAGATTTCAAACAGACACCAGGTATAGGTACTATAAATTACTTATGTAGTGAGTAAGAACAAATTACTCAAATGTTATTGTTAAGTAAAGTAAGTACCTACATAAATTTCAAAGATAATAACCTATATACTATTAGACAGATTTCGTATCAATTTTTTATAATTTTTTTTATAATACAAATATACTGTTTACTGGTCATGGTCATAGATAAAGATTTAATATAATATTCTACTCGAGTTTATTTTGGCAATAACTTTTTAGAATGTCGTTTTCACATTGTTTCCATCGCTGAACTCTCGTTAGATAAAATACTATTTGTACAACTGCTGAATCTATAATAATCAATAGTAAAATTGCAATTATTTTACTTCTGCAATTAGCAATGTACAATATATATTTACAAACATCATTTAAGTATAAATGCAATTTTAGAAATTGTACCAAAATATTTGTTAAACATAACTTTCTTATTTTCTTATAAAATAATTTTTTCAATAAAAATAGATTGAAGAATTCTGTAAAATTCAATTGAAATTGATTGAATCTAATTGATGGATATTTCAATATAGGAAATAATAACCTGAATTTCACAACATTTCTTTATGATATTGATTGGAAATTTGTATAGCTGTTTTTCTAATAGCTGCTTTACTTTTTCCTCTTTCGTCAATAAAGAAGATAAATACAGGAAGTTAAACATTGAATAAATTACAATGAAAGTGTGTGGGAAAAATACGTCAGAATTATAAATAAAAATAGAAATATACGTGAACTATGATATTTTACACTTCATTAATAATTTATATATTAATTCAATATACCGTACTGAAACTGAAATAATATATTTGCACATCAGAAAATATTGTTCAATTGATAAATAAAATTGCATAGAATATGCCTATTTACAGAACCTATTTCTGAATCTATTTTTAAATCCCTACATGCTACATATCAAATATGTTTAGCCAATTTGTACAAATCATGTTTAATTCTGCGCAATATAAGGTTTGAAATATAGTCATTTAGTGATTCTATCTAGCCATTATAAAACTAATATTTCTAATTCCATGCTATCTGCTTCATATTTACCGATTCTCCGACCCCACGAACTGTAATTATTTATATAATCCCTTACGATCGATATACTAGTAATCCGTTATCTGCCTTCATATTTACTAACGTTTATACAGGACGTCCAGTTTTTATAAAAACAATGAACCATACGTGACATTGAAAATTTTAGATTAACCTAATGCTTTATTTTAATCGTTTATTTAAATTTTCTCTAAAAAGGATTGAACACGTTCACGTTTTTATTATACTGTAAAAATAATATTTTTATAAATAACTTACAGTGAAAATTACATGACACAATGAACAGCAAATGGACGAATTTATTACAATAATAGTAAGCATATGGTTATATACAAATTTTCTCGGAAATTTTTTACTAGTAGCTTTAGTACCTACTTAACTATAATTAATAGCGGAAATTTTACCGGCATCTGTCACTTTTACATTAAATTAAAAATCGATTAAATTGTTATTTTGAGTATAACTAAGCAATTAATAAGGTAAATAATACATATTTATTAATGTTAAATACAAATTTAGTTTCTATTGTAAAAAGAATTCAAAAATAGAGCGATTTTCTTACCGAATATGCACTCGTGCATTAATAATTCATGCCCAGGAAATTTTGTATCGTACATTCCAACAACGTAATTAACTCTCGTGTACCACTCGAGCTAATTAAGGCGTTGTTGAAAAGCACTCAAAAAAAATCCGGAAAGAATTAATGCACATGTGATATTATAAGTATGATAAAGTGCGACCCAGAATTTAAATAGTTTAACTTTTTTTCATGACTACGGAATTTAATGAAATGTTGCATATTTACTGCCCAGTTTATACAGAAGAGACATGTGAAAAAGAGAATCAAAATTAAGGAAAAATTTCTTTCCAATCCTGAAAAGCAAAATGTTCATGCATTTTTAAATTAAATTAAATATCGTACTTATATTAACGGGTTACTCTTTCCCGCAACTTGAGGTCTTACTGCAAAATCATGGAAACCTGATTGAGGCAGAAGTAAATTAAAAAGTGAACGAAATATTTTTCTAACTGGTTTATAACATTTCTTTTTATTCCACAAGGGCTGATGATGTTTATATTTTATACAATGTTACCTATTATTTTTGTAGTGAAATAATTCTTGACTGAATTTGCAATTTGAAGAAGGAAAATAATGTGTGCACCAGTCACTGTGATTACTATTATGCTTTTTTATTCATAATGTCGACGTCTCGGTCTTAAATTGAGACCTTCCTCAGGACAACTACAAAAAAATTCAAAATATGGAATGTCTCATCATACAGGCAACAATCTACATTGTCGACATAAGTTATACAAAACTAACTAAGTAAAATTTCATTAATTATTTAATATGTTGTTTGTTAGTTTTGTATAACTTATGTCGACATTGTTGATTGTTGCCTGTATGATGAGACATTCCATATTTTGTATTTTTTTGTAGTTGTCCTGAGGAAGGTCTCAATTTAAGACCGAAATGCCGACATTATGAATAAAAAAGCATATTAGTAATCACAGTGACTGGTGCACCTATTATTTTCCTTCTTTATTATTTTTATTATACACTCGGCAAAAAACCGCCATAACTCGGTTGAATTTGGTCGAAAATAAATGAATCTTCAATCCTCGAGTTCTAATAAGACTGAAGTTTCCTCTTTAAGGTCATGCAAGTTAATCTGACGCCAAGTTCATTTTACCTGCACCCTCCTTAGAAAAAAAGTTCTTGATGTCCAAAAATGTCAAACTTTGACAACACAACAACAAAAATCGTGGACTCAATCCACTACCAAGGCGACAAAGTTCATTCATTTCCTTTCGGGAAAAAAATTGAGTACTTCCGCTGATTTGGCGCCTTGACCTTTTCGGTCGTTGGTCGTAACTAATTTTGCACAGATATCGATGATATTTTAAATTTTGACAAGATTTAAATTTCCTCTTCAATGGTATGCAAATTAATGTGACGCTAAATCCAATTCACCCTCAGACACTCCCCATTTGTTTGTGCATTTCCAAGTGGTTCGTTTTTCTTTTGTCGAGTGTGTTATAAAATATAAACAATAAGTTTATTTTGTCATTAGAAACACGTACTATGACCTATATGGCATAATAAGCCTTACTTATTATTTAAAACAATAATTTAATTGAATACTAAAAAACTATTTGCATTTAAACGAGAATAATAGTTTGTTTCTTTAAGATTTTATTTATTAATCACAATTAAAACAGTTGAAAAACATCTATAGGTAAGAAAATATGGTCGTTTTCACTTATTAAATCTTTTCTGGAACATCTGTACGTAAAACATAATACATCCGATAAAATCATACTTTACCTGCTGATAAAGATATATAAATTAAAACAAAAGTGCTAAAGCTCAGTTTGTTTTCAGTGCTGGAAATAAATAGACCGTGGTCGCAGTAAGCCTTGACAGTATGGTGTTTGTGTTTTGTTTTTGTTGTGGACAGTGAGACAAATGACTAACGTGGGTACGATGTTGTTGGAAGAGGAAATTAGTGGAAATATGAAGAGTTATTTGGGAAACTTTCGCTTGTAAATTGGTGAGTAACGAAATGTTGCTATTATTATTTATATTTTTTGCGATTTTCATTTCATTTTTATAGTGCGGTTTTATATTTGAGTAGGTATTTTTATTTTAAAGTAAAAATACCATTACCTTCCTTATGTAATTACTGCCCTTCCAGAAGGAAAAATTTCTCACTTTCTATGTTATGTTATAATAATTGTGGCATAATTATTTATAATCGTTGCTGATTCGAAATCAAATAAGCAATTATTTATTATAAAAAACAATAAGGCCAATTTTTCTTGAAATTCTTATATTAATTTTCCCTGTACGCGCATCAAAAATGATCAATGATCTTAGTTTTCGTTCTTATTAGTTTTTTCCAAGGTTTTTTCATTCCGATATAATCAGACAGGATTACTTCCAAGTCTATCCGTGCAGAAAAACTTGCTTTCTGACCTCTCAACGACAAATATAAATTTCCATTTATTTACTTGGACATGTCTGGGTCGTTGTAAAAAATAGAACTGCTTGTTACATGCAAAGTGTTTAATTTGTGGCACGAGTTCTATAATAGTTATTTACGAACCAAATGCGGGAAGATTTTGATCCCACATGAGCGGATTTTTTGAAACACGAGCGGAGCGAGGGTTTCATTTACGCGAATGCTGGGATGATGTCTTCCCGCAAGAGGTTTGTACAATGTTTTTTGTAACGAATAAAACTATAATCAAATACATTAAAGTTGTAGTTTTGTCATTAAATTTGAGGTTACGATGCTTTTTGTACTCACTACTACCGACAGATGGCGCGCTGCACACAAGTTTTATTTTTAAATATTGGCGGTTTTCGGTGGTCTTCACTAATTATAATTCCCGGAAGTAACACTTTATAAACTAAATTTTATTATTTTTAAGATTATTTTACTCTAATATGTAGAAAAGTCAGTGTTCTTTGAATTTTTCCTGATTGACTGCACTGGGAAATTGATATTTTCGATTGTCAATTTCGTGTTTAATATGTCATTTCCTAGGTGATGAGTACAAACAAACATATGAAGCATTATTTTTTTCCACTGTATCTGTAATCCTATAATAAGTTTTTTTCTACCTCTTGCCTTATATTCTATATATTAGGGTAGATATTGTGACGAGTCATCATCAACATTTTCGAGTGTGAGTTTTTAGTGAATAAGCACGCTTTAGGGTCCCTAGAATACGAATTTAACGTTTTCTAAATTATGGCTGTATTTGTGTGTGTGTGTGTGTTTGTCCGAATGTTACTATTTTTTTCGTTGACGATAACTCAAAAAATATTAAATGTTTAACCGCGTTTAACAACCAAATGTAATATTTAATGTTTTAATAAGAATTTTAAGAACTCATTAAATTTTGGTACCAATCCCCAAACCGGAAGTAGTACTTTGCTTAAATATTTCAATAAATAATTAATTTATCACAATGTTTTCTATTTTGAATGAAAGATTATATTTAAAAGATCGTATTTTCTATAAGGTTATGTGATATGCATTTGACATTTGTACTAAAATTTCCTTTTGACAAGTAGCATTAAAACAACTACTATAAGAGATGTCGCCAGTAAGTGTCACATTTAAAATTATCTGGTTTATTTATTTTAGACTCTATTGAACAATAAATTAATTGTGTAAAGTAGCGTTTTGTTAAGATCTGTTTTTTATTACAAATCAACTTTGTTTAATGACCTGTTAAAGCAATAAAATTAAATGCTCTTTACCGAACAATATGCGGTTAGTCATGGCACGTGTAAAATCGCAACTACCAACGTCAACGATGTCTGATTGTAATGTTTATATAGGGTGAGTGGTTTCTTTTTAAATCATAGGTTATTTTGACACTGACAGCTTTTTCCCACTCGAAATCTTGATAGAAAGTAAGTATCATACCTCCGCGGTACGAAATGAGTCGCTTTACGCTTGAGCAACGTTGGGAAATATTGCAAATTTATTTCCAAAGTGAGTGCTGTGTAGCCCAAACAGTGCGTTTGTTGAAAAGAAGATTTTTATAGAGCCATGGTATCCGACTTTTTTTTTACTGAAATTGAAGACATGGATTTGGACTACCTCTGATTCATGCAGGATGGCGCGCCATGCCATACATCCCATGCCACAATCGATCTTTTCGACACCAAATTCCCAAATCATGTTATCATCCGTCTTGGCGATGTCAATTGGCTGCTTCGGACCTGCGATTTGACCCCTTTTTTGTGGGGAACCGTGAAGGACCGATGTTATGCTAACAATCCAGAAACGATTCAGGCCAATATCATCCAAGCAATCCGTGAGCTACAGCCCGAAACAATCAACTAGGTCTTGGAAAATTGGGTGACAGAATGCGCTACTGCAAATCCAGCCGAGGCAACCACTTGAACGAAGTTGTATTCCATAATAAATGGGAATGTTTGCTCTTACTAATGAAGCCATAATACATGGAAAAAAATTAATTTTATTCATTTTATTGCATTTTCAAAAAAAACTTGTATTTGGCCCACCCTATACATTTGCAAATCAAGCACTTAATTTTAAAAATGTGAATTTTGTTATTAACATGCGTTGAAAAATTAGTTTAACGATCCAGTACCACAGAATATGCGAGTAATTAAAAGTTTAACTATCGCAGTTTTTTTCAGCACTGCAATAAAAATTAATTTTAGTTTCCTTTACATTCTATTATGTATAAACAAATTAATGTTATAACCTTCATCGGCAAACGCATTCCGCGTAATGTTTTGATAATCGTACACCTTCACCTGTTAATACATGGTTTAGTAACGACGTTGAACTATTTAACCGTCATTGATAATGATAAGTAATACATTACTTACAAATTATCAGCTTCATTGTTTGTGGGGTTATTTAAAAAGAATAATTGTTTTTATGTTTTTTTGTTAATCAAAAATGATTAATTCATTAACATTGAAAAATTAATATCTTTTTAAGTATTTAGTAATGATATGGTTATCATTAACAATATGTAAAAATCGAGGTAAAATATAGCATTGGCATTGTAATTAAATAAATGCAAAAATATGTTGAATGTTTATGCAAATGAAAGATGATGACATTTAAATATATTTTCATATAATTGCATTTTTTTCAATTGTCTGGCATTGTAAATATGAAAATAGTGAATCGCAATGTTGCCGGGTCGTTTACTTATGCAAAATTGATTATATTTGCATGAAAATCAATAATAATTAGCAATTGATTGCAGCTAAAAACAAGAAGTGATTAACAAGAACAAGTAGTTGACCAGCTGTTTTGTATAATGTGGTCTTGCAAAATTTATATTTAATTAAGTTAGGTACCTATAGAAAATGTAAGCCTCATATTTTTGTTTAAAATAATAACTCGATAATAACTAAATTCAAATTTGAAAATAATAAAATAAAATATTAAGTATAGTCACTTAGGTGCAATTTCTAAATAATATTTGTATTAAGGTTCATTCTCAGCTTTGGAAAAAAAATTACTTACATATAATAAGAAATGAGGTTAAGAGGATCCAGAATATTTCTAAGTGAAGTTATATTAGGCCTTAGGAATCCTTGGTTTATGAAATAAAATAATCTCCTGAGAGAAAATTACATATAATAATAAAAATTAGAATCTAACAAATAAACATCTTAAACATAAACACAGAGATATGCAAATGTCAAATCGAGTAAAAAATTTTACACAAATATAAGTAAATATAAGTCTTAGTCAATCCGAAACAGAGGAAAAATTGTTATAGACGTTTCAAATCCATATAGGAGTGACGTCATATCAGATAAATTCTATCCACCACGTTCACAAAATAAGCTAGGTAAAGTTTGTACAAAAATATATCGTTATAGCTTTGACTTACTAAGCTTGCGGAATGCCGCACACAGCAGGGAGTAGCACTACCTTGCGCGAGGGGCAGGATTAGCAAAATTTGAAATACACTAGGGTTTTTCATTTCAATTCATTAGACATTTTAAAATTTCTATTAGTAATGAATTCCGAAAATCAAATAAGGGATTTGATCTTTTCGTCAAATTAGGAAAAAACAAGATTAGTGAGAACATATCTTGAGAGAATTAAGATTTTTAAATTAACTAAAATTGGAAAAGATTTATATTTATTTATATAAATATTTTAAATATATTTTACCTGTTCTTTCAACGCCATAAATCAAGCTTAAATACGCTTAAATGTTTAACAATAGGCCTGCTGTGAGGGCCATAACGATATACCTTTGGACAAACTATATCTCTTTCTTACATATTTTACTCGTAAATCTATACGCATATCGTATGTCATAAAATCTTGATTCATACGAATTATTTGCTTGTTTTTTATGACGTCACTCCTATATGGATTTGAAACGTCTATATTCCTGTATCAGGCCAGGATTGTATTACGTCGTCAAATTTGATTTGAACGTGGTGTAAAAAGTATGTTTTATTTGAAATATAAGGCCAGTAATAACATTTTCTGCATTCTGTTCTTGCCATTGTATGTTTATTATTTATAAAACTTTCAGAATAAATATAAATATAGCCGCCATATTAGTATGCGCTAGTAGCACACCCCTCTTTAATTCCTCATGCAAAAATCAGAGTATGCTATGTCTATAATTTTCTATACTCTAAGGTCTATGATGTGTAGAACTGTAGAAACAAAGTGATGCGTGTTTCTACACATCGTAGACAACGTAAGGCAACGACCTCCACTGACTGAACTATAGAGGGACATTGTAGGTTAAATTTAATGCACTTATTTTGGTTACACCCTGTATTGTTTACTGTTTCAGCTGTTTTTATTACTTCCCACTGTTTTTCTTTAGATAATTGGTAGGTATGTCATCTATTTTAAAACAAAGTCAAATCGTTTTATATAGGGTCTTTCATTAAGATTGATAGGATTTTAATTTTAAATAAAACGTCAACGGTTTGACATATCAATTTAGTTTTTGCTTCATTTGGAAGCTTGGACAATGGAGTTATGTTCGGAACAAGATATCGTTCAAATGTCCACCACGGCTTTGTTGACACTGATCACAAGATCGCTTCAATTTGGCCGAATTTGGCTCATCCGCAACACTGGCCGCTACAACTGTGATATTCTCCTCACTCCGAATCGCTCCGCACATTTCCTTGTCTTCTTGGTGGCTTATTGTCTTAGTATTGTTAACTCAAACTTTATCACAGTGCGTCTTATAGCCTGCGTAGAATAACGGTGACGACGACCCAATTCTGGGGTAAATAAAAGTTGAGCACCCACAACTGAGCTCGAACTTTGGTAAATATTTTTTTTATTATTTCTAACCGGTCTAGAGGCGTCAAACGCTGCATCATAAACTGCATTATACTAAATAATTTGACATCTAGAAGTAAATAAAATATATATCAGGAACCGAGAAATCTTTATTTAAAAAACTATCACTCCTATTGAAAGACCCTATACTTACTTCATTGTCATCTGGGGTCCTATTCTATTTCACTTATCAACGTTGATAACTTGTGTTGTCTTGATAACCCCCCACCATGTGTGACGTAGTAGCCAAGCGACTGTCGCTACGACTTATCAACCCTCGCTACGGTAGACTTGCGCGTTGCGTTGATTTTTGTTCGTTGTGAGGTTAAAATATTTATTTTATAAATATAAAATACCAATAAATATTTTTGATTAGTTTATTAAATAATTCAACTTACAAATTTTAGAAATAAGAAATTGACATTTTTTTGAAAAAATAATTTACTTTGAAAATCAAAAAATGGCTTATTTTAAAACAAATAATACGTTTATGATAAGTGATAGGTAAAATGGTGGTTTAGCAGTTTTTCTTGTCAAATTTCACAGTAAATGTAAAATCTCTATCAGTCGTTATCAACTGGAGGCCAAATATCCCTAACCCTTGATATAGTTACAAACGGAATGACGTCACGAAGTTATCAACTGAACTTCGCTAGCGACTGTCGCTATGAATTAGAATAGGTACCCTGAGCTCGAACTTTGGTAAATATTTTTTTATTATTTATAACCGGTCTAGAGGCGTCAAACGCTGCATCATAAACTGCATTATACTAAATAATTTGACATCTAGAAGTAAATAAAATATATATCAGGAACCGAGAAATCTTTATTTAAAAAACTATCACTCCTATTGAAAGACCCTATACTTACTTCATTGTCAGCTGGCAGAAAATGAAAAACCAAACGTCTATTACAAACTCGTCCCTGTATAGTAAAAGCAATAATTATTTTAATACAACGTTACGCATAGATTATTTTTTACTTTTTGTCATCCATTTTTACCTCCTCATTACCAAGCGTTTAAAAGCAGGTTATTAATATTTACTTAATCCAATTTCTGTTATCTTAATTAAACTTAAATAACGGAATTATACTGTAATTAAACTAACCTTCTGCGAACTTAAATATTACTTAGCTGCTGTAAGATTGCAAATTATAATGTAGGAGACAATTTTTTTCTCGTTTGATATGCACTTTCGTATGGCCTTTTGTGCGATATTACAAAATGAAGGAAATATAAAATAACTTAGATATGCATAACATGTTCCGATTTTTAGCAAATTTGGAGGTTAGGAATTTCGCTATTTCAAGTTATTTCTGGTTGGTATTGAATGAGTTAAATGAATAATAAGTAATCTACATTCTACATAATGATATTCGAATATTTTCTATGCATTTTCCTGGTTTGTTTATGCTTTCTTCACAAGCAAACAAACTAAGGATGTTTCTATTGATGATGCATAAATGCATCTGTAATACACGTACATAGGTAAATGTAATGATATACATTTGCAATTGTGTTTTTAAAACTATTTCCATTAATACTTATGTTTATAAAAAAATTCCTGACTTATAACTTACCTAGTATGTATACAAGGAGATTTCTTAAAAAATCGTTCCTTGAAAAATTAAATAATAGCTAATAACATATTTTGAGATATCGACAAGACCGTTTGCAAATGTTACATTTCCAAAAATTAACCTTTTAAATAATCGACAATGTTTATTTTCATATTGTAAATGTTATCATTCGTTGATAAAATATTTATTTATTTTTAGTTTGTAAAACAATTGTTTAATAGCAAGATTTCATTAGTCACGGGTTGCGCAGCAACGAGTGGTTAAAGTTTTAAAACACGCAAAATTAAAAAAAAAACATCCGCACAACAATCGGTAACTAACGTGAAAATTTTCTTGTCAAAGCAAACTTGTTTTGATCCTAATTCAAATTTAAAAGGATTTTTTTATATTTTTTGAGTTTTTTAAATTCTATCGTAGATAAAATCTTATTCGATACACATACGTAAAGCATATTTAGTCACTCACGGGTCTTAAAACACTCGCTGCGCTCGTGTTTCAATTCGAACCCGTTCGTGACTAAATATTTGCTTTACGTACTTGTATCGTAAATAACTATTATCCCATTGTCAAGTTGGGCATTATTATGTACTTTCGTCAATTATTTAATTTTCCTGAAGAAGTGTATTTCTGGAGTAGGTATTCCAATAATTGTCGAGTATTCTTCAAGTTTTGACATCGTGAGTGGTTAGCTGGTTCGAGTAGTTGAACTGCACTATAACAGCATTACCTACCTATTTGTTTTTTTTTTGTTGGGATTCTTAACATTGATTTTGCGAATTACTTGAATAGTAATGGGCGATTTTTTGTTTTAATTAAAATGAAGAAATTCCCTGTTATATCCGGAAAATTACCTGGGAATTGTGTTTGAGAAAATATTCTAAAATTTTTCCAGGAAACGAAAAAATTCACCGTGAAAAATTTCCGTCTACTCATCAGTCATCACTACATATTGAAACAGTACATATATTTCAGTCCTCAATCGTAAATGTACTCATAGCTCGAACATATATAATAATTGATTAAATAATTTTGACTGAAATTGATTTCTCTGCCTTATCAAGTTCAAATACAACATTAATGCAACCGCAACGCGTCACAGTTCATATACACATGAACATTTCTCTTTATCTTAATCACATAAAAAATCTACGATGAATTTAATTATCGTTAATAAAAAAGTGACCTTTGCCAGCAGCGAAGTTCAGCATTAATTGAGTGCAGTAAGTTTAAACTCTTAGCTAGAGATGTTCTCAGATAAGCAGACACCACTTCATGTCAGTTAAGAAAAAATCTGACGTGGACACCACATGACTTCCTTGTACGCCTATTAAACTGTTCATACTTTTATTATTAACTAAAACGTAGAATAATATAAAGAAATCTGACGTGGCCACCATAAGACCTCCCACCATATACCTACTTTATTCTTTTAACTTATTATACAAATATATTAATATATAAGTACTACTACTACTGCTACTATACTCACAAATATATTTTAATCATTTTATTTCAAACTGCAGAAGAAGAATTTTACTATTGTCACTGTCATGTCATAATCATTTAAATTTTACGTAGTAACAAATGTTAATCGATCATGGATTACAAGATACCGAAATACTAAATTATAAATATATACTTTAATTATTCTTAAATGATACCAGATACAAAAATATTTATAAAATACCGTTTGTAGGTAATAATCACATAATCTTTCATTTAAAATAAAAAAAATTGTCTTAAATTAAATATTTATCGAAATATTTGAAAAAAGTACTACTTCCGGTTTGTAGATTGAAACCAAAAATAATAGGTGCACAACTAGATGCTATAACAGTCCTAAATACAAAATTTCAACTTTCTACGTCTAACCGTATTTGAGTTATGCGACACACATACGTACAGACGTCACGATGAAACTAGTCATAATGGATTCAGAAAAGGTCAAAACGGATATTGCCATCAAAATATGAAAACCGAAATTTTTCGCGATTACAATACCTACTTCCTTTTTACTCCGTACAAGGAAGTAAAAAGCGTTGAATAAGATAGGATGAGAGGTGGATTTACACCAGCAAACATTGTCATTTCCGGTAGCATTACTAATACCTATCTTATTTTGAATTTCAGTTACATTTAAGGCGGTTCACTGTTACTACCCTAACACCGAAAATTGCTTTCTAATTTTTTCCAATTTTTTACCTCTCGCCTAGAGAGGTATAGGGATCGTGAAAAAATTCGATGTCGAGATTTTTGTCAATAAGCACGTTTTAGCACCTTTAGAACCTATTTTGACTATTTTCACGATGATGTCTGTGTGTGTGTGTATGAAAGTCTGTATGTGTGCCTACTATGCTCTTTCGTTCTTATTCATTATCTCAAATTCTATTGAACATAAAATTCTAATATTTTGCATTATATATTTGTATATGTTAATGAAGAGCTGATTAGATTTTGGTAAAAATCTGCCAACCGGAAATGGTATTTTCTTGAAGCATTTTAACATTTTTTGCAAAAAAATATAGAAAATTCTGCGATAGCTACAATTTGTCATACGACATTTCAAAGAACAAATTATATCTTACAATATTTATATAACATCTTGTCTATATCTCTTACCAATAAAGGAAAATTATTTTTCAAAGATATATAATTTTACCTACCACGATTTGTAAATCACAATATAGAAAAAAATTAAAAACAAAAATGAATATGTCAATGTGACAGATGAACAGACGTATGCACAATTTCTAAAATGTTTGTGGCACCATTATAACTATAAAATTATTTTCAAAAAGTTTGTAAATTTATTGCAAAATTATAATTTAAGAAAGCCTAACTAAAACCAAATTCACATAAATTACAGTGTTGGCGAGAGGTCGTGTGCTGGCCACAACAGATTTTTTTTATTTATTCCATTGAAAAATGTCATTTTTATGACGGATATAATACATATTTGACACAACTTTTGGGAAAACTGTCATTAGAGAAGCATAGTGTACTGAATTTTCTACCAAATTATTACAAAGTTAGTACAATTATCTCAATATTTACCATACTTTTGATAGGATTACATTTCACGAAATTATCACCCGCAAATACGACAGAGACTCCTGAACTAATATAAACTCCATATCTATGAGACGTAGTACACTCCTATGTAAAAGAAAATTTAGTGTCTAAATTGAATGACATAATACGCCGGTTGTCGGTTGTAATATTTTTGTTTCAGACTATACAAAGCAGACTTGGCATGTTCTTTTAGAAGTGGGGGAACACTTATAGGATGACTTACTTGCTACTTTCTCCTGTACACCTACAAACCCTGAGATGGTTTTTATTTTTATGCAGTCTGAACTCACCCCTCGATTTGAGGGTAATTTCGGACACTGATTTAAGACTATATTCTAAAGCCTCATTCACATAAGCATTTAGTTTTATAGTTTACATTTATGTTTATGGATAAGCAAGTTTAAATACATATAACTAAATACAAGCATTCATACTACTTCCCACTTTTAAGCAATGTGACTGCTCGTATACAGACAGTAGCGTAGTTTCGGTTTATTATTATCTATGCTTAAATAATCCTTCGATAATCCTGGTTAGAATTACCTGTCAAAAAGCGGCGCCACTAAATTGAATTTTCAATGGGTTTTGGAAAAGAAGAATTTAAAATTAATTGATAGCTTCAAAACAGTTAATTTCTTTTTCCAAGATTCAGAAGCATGAAAGAATCCACTTAGAATCCTTGTGTGAACAGGGCTTTAGCCGAGAATTCGCATTTTGCGCAGGTGTCTAGTCATTTGGAAACATCTCTACCATCTCTATCAGTTCATAACTCTGACAATCTGCGTATCTGTCAACTTGTGTTGATTGAATAATAAAAATTGTCTGCATGATATTGAATATAGTTTAACAGGACTGGGTCATGCACCCATTGAATTAATTTTGTATTTAATTTGCAAACAGATTGAATAAGGAAAGAATTTGTAGCATGGGTAAGATGTTCGTAGAAATGATCAGGCTAAATTACTGTCTTCTTTTTACAGTTAACAAACTCATAAAAAAGTTAGTGTAGTTTGATTTTGGCATTTTTTATTTATTTTCTGAAGTAAATAAATTAAAGCTTGATTTAGACAAGTAGTAAACCAATTATTGTTAAATATTTCTACAGTTTCATTAACTATTTTTAAGATTGAAGGAAGTAATTACTGTAAAGTTGGTTTAAAATTGTTTTTTTTTTATTTTAAAATGACGACGTTTCGGCTATGGGATGTAGCATGTAGCCATCTTCAGGTCTGTACAAGTCCTTGGTTAACAACAATGATTTGAAGTTAATACTGTATTATTTACCGACAATGTTGGAGAGTCGCTGACTGAAAATTATTATAAAATTTTGACAGTCTTATATTATTGCGAATTTGGGTTGGACCAAATAAATTCGTTGAACTTTTATATACGAGTACCTATAGTACAAGTAGAGAACATGTACCTAATAATCGTTAAATGCTTATTGCAGTCACACAATGCTCAAAACCGCAATCGTTTAAGATTAGCCCGCAGATAAGAAATATAGTCGAACAGTTCAGTATTTGCCATATTTATTAACCCGAGTATATATTTTACCCCCAGTGTTCCACTGGTAGAGTAAGAGTTTTTCGAAGCTTATTAGCAGGGTTGTATTGTATGCTCTGGCGCATCTCAGGCTTGTGGTTTTGACCATTGTGTGACTGCAATAACCTCCTAATAAACGCTAATGATTATTAGGTAGATGTTCTCTACTTGTACTATACCATTTGTAGGTACCAAAGCCCAAAGCAGCAAATGCTAAACTTATAGCAAAAGAACATAGTCATTTATACTTACAAGCTGTTTGGAATTCATAATTCAATAAAATTTGAAGCAATTTACCTCGAATTTACCTGAAATCACAATATGTGTGGCTGATATACTGAAGTTATGGGTATCCTTTAAAATCACTTGAAATTTGTCCATTCTTACATGTTTTGTTTTGTGCCATTTTTATAAAATCATAAATTTAGTTTTGAACAATTTTTATCTCGCAAGAATTACCTATACCTGAATAATATTAAAGTGGTAATTCTAGTACAGTTTAATAAATCAAATAAGTATGTTTTCTGTGATTAAACTTGAACTACTTACTAGGTAATTTAAATTTGATTTGATCTTTCGAGAACCAAATTTCGCATCTTAATTTATGGAAATTTATGTAGTCCTTCCGTTCCGTAAGATGTTTCAGTAGTACCTACTGAACAATGCACATACATAACATGTAAAATAATATTTAAATTAATTATTTTTTAAGGTCGTCTTTAATTTAATCTCCTTGCAAGCTCCTATTAACATGTAAAAATGTCATTACAATAAAATTTAATTGGGTAAAGGACATACGATGATACTTATTTTATTTTATTATAATTATACAGGGTGAGTCATCGAAATGCCCGTCGTCGATATCGCCCTTGTCGTTAAAAATACAGCATAAATTTATTAACAGAATTTTTCGTCTACTCAAGGAGCATAACTTAAAATTATTTTCACATATACAGGGTGTTGCATAACGACTTGGCAATAATTGTTCTTCTTTTTTTAAATGAAACACGCTATATATTTTTATATATTTTGAATTGTATTTTATTTACCTATACGAAAATATAAGTTTCATTTTAGTTTTCCGCGGCGTTGCCAAGTTATTCAATTTTTTCTCTAAAAAAAGCCGAATACACGTATTGTTTTATAAAGGCGTACTGAAGTTATTTTAATAGTAAAAATTATGAATTTTTTTTTCTGTACAGCTGTAACTATACTCTTTGTTCTGACATAACTTTTTTAAAATGTTATTATACAGGGTGTTCAATACAGAGAATCAAATTTACTCAATTTCAAATGGCTATAACTCGTCCTTTTCAAATGGAACACCCTATATTTTATTATTCTGTTGTGTGTATTTTTGCATCTTCTTATGTTATAAAAGGTGTCCTATGCCTAAAAACATTAATTTAATTAATTTCGAAATTAATGTTTTTAGGCATGGGACACCTTTTATAACATAAAAAGATGCAAAAATACACACAACAAAATAATAAAATATAGGGTGTTCCATTTGAAAAATACGAGTTATAGCCATTTGAAATTGAGTAAATTTGATTCTCTGTATTGAACACCCTGTATAATAACATTTAAAAAAAGTTATGTCAGAACAAAGAGTATAGTTACAGCTGTACAGAAAAAAAAATTCTTAATTTTTACTATTAAAATAACTTCAGTACGCCTTTATAAAACAATACGTGTATTCGGCTTTTTTTAGAGAAAAAATTGAATAACTTGGCAACGCCGCGGAAAACTAAAATGAAACTTATATTTTCGTATAGGTAAATAAAATACAATTCAAAATATATAAAAATATATAGGGTGTTTCATTTAAAAAAAGACGAACGATTATTGCCAAGTCGTTATGCAACACCCTGTATATGTGAAAATAATTTTAAGTTATGCTCCTTGAGTAGATGAAAAATTCTGTTAATAAATTTATGCTGTATTTTTAACGACAAGGGAGATATCGACGACGGGCATTTCGATGACTCACCCTGTATATTTCTATTTTAGTTTATGGCATGTTTTACCGATCACATTAAAATTAATGGAAAATTAACATTACTTCTAATATTTGCGTAGTATGTTTTTAGATAAAGTAGCATTTAAATTTTTATTGATAGACTTTTTATTACGAGTATATTAAGGTGAAGGCAGATAGGCACTGTCTACATTTGACATTATTTGTTTTTACCTACTCCGGACATTGAGATCATAATCAATTGCAAAATTATGATTCTTAAACAATAATATAACTAAATATAATGGTTCAATGGACTTTAAATTAGTTTATAAAAAGTGCAAGTAAACTGAACTCATCAAAAGACAAGAGTATAGCTTGAGTTTGTTTTATATATTAAATGAATTTTTGCATTAATAATAATAATATTAATAATGAAGCGAGTTACATTTTTATATCAATTGGATTTACTGAGTTACAATACTTTATATATAACCTATATTACAAAAGAAAAAGAATAACTTACCTATTTAAAATTATAATTTTGTCTTTTGTTATTTAAAACATTGACAGGTTGAAAAAACTTACCTTTCTGACACATTCTTTATAAATGAAACTTTATTAGTACCTAGGTATTTCATTCAAAATAGGATTCACAATTACAAGAAGAAAATAATTGTAAATGAATGTTTTGAGTTAAATCCTAAAAATAATTGTAGAAACCTTCTAAAATTATTATGCTATTGGGTATGTTTCCACGTTGATCAACACCGCGTTTGTCTTATGGTAATGCATAACAACGTACGCCTAAAATACTTAAAAGCAGACTTTCAATTTTTAAAATGCTCACGAAGTTTTACAGATAAAGCTAAATTACAAAAATCTATTTACAGACGAAGAATGGAACTAGGTTTATGTTAAATTACATTTTCTAATAAGTCTCTTTATCATAAAATAAAGGATATAAGAAATTGCTTAAAACAAACTGTTTCATTAATTTTTGTACGGATTCCAAAGATTTTTTGAAAATTCTATGTCGGCATATCTAGTAGGTACCTGTTTTTCCTTCAAATTCTTACTATGCAATGAGTAAAACTCTGTTCGCACGGGGACCTTTGGAGATTCTACGGAGATTCAGAATTCTGGAAAAGAGTTTTTCTTTCTAGTGAGTTATCACTTATAATATCACATGTGCATTCATTCTTTCCGGAATTTTTTTGAGTGCTTTCCAACAACGTCTTAATTAGCTCGAGTGGTACACGAGAGCTAATGACGTTGTTGGAATGCACGATAAAAAATTTCCTGGACATGAATGAATGCACGAGTGCATATTCGGTAATAAAATCGCAATGACACGGCCGCTCTATTTTTGAATTCTTTTTATAATAGAAACTTGAAATATTTACTAAATTTATATTTAACATTAATAAATATGTATTATTTACCTTATTATTTGCTTATTTACACTCAAAATGACAATTTAACTAATTTTACCTCTCGCCTCATATTCTATAAGAGAGGTATTGTAATGGGTCAAAATTTTCGAGTATGAGTTTTTGGTGGATAAGCACGTTTCAGGGTCTCTAGAATACGAATTTACTATTTTCACGATGATGTCTGTGTGTGTGTGTGTTTGTGTGTTCGTGTGTTTGTATGAACCGACGATTTTTCGTCCACGATAACTTAAAAAGTATCAAACCGTATATAACCAAATTTCATATTTAAGGTTTTAATAAGTATCTTAACACCGGATAAGATTTTGGTAGAAATCCGCAAACCGGAAGTAGTACTTTTAGAAGTTTGGAAAAGTTTTCCTTAAATATATTTACATTTACATTTACATTTACATTATTTATTTATGACAATTTTTGCAATTAAAAATAAAAGAAATTGTGATTATCTATGTGTACAGTTAATTATAAATACAAATTGCTGAATCTGGAAGTATATAACAATAAAATAAAGTACAATTAATATTCTATTTTTTTTGAAATTCCAGTATCTTGTTGTCCATGATATGAAATTAGTTTCTACATAAAATTTGAATTATTATGACAGTGACAGTACAGTTGACATCTTTTGCTTGCATATTGGTTTACATTATCGTTTACATATTACATGAACATGAAACTATTAAAATGTAATTAAAACTATTTATTAGATTAGTAGAATAAGCAGAATTAGGCGAGAGGTCGTGTGGTGGCCACAGCAGATTTTTTAATTTAATGTCAAAGTGACAGATGACGAAAAATTTCCGCTTATTAATTTCAGTTAAGTTACTCAAGCTACTAGTAAAAAATTTCCGAGAAAATTTTTATATAACCATGGTTACTATTATTGTAATCCATTCATCCATTGGCTGTTATTTGTGTCATGCGATTTTCTGTTAAATTGCGGTGTCGCTAAATTTAATCTTCAATGAGTCTTGGAAAAGAAGAATTTATAATTTATTGATTGCATCAAAACCACGTAATTATCACTAGAAAGAAAAACTTTTTTTCAGGATTCTGAATCTCCGTAGAATCTCCAAAGATCCCCGTGCGAACAGAGCTTAATGCAGAAACTGTTATAGTACAAATACATTTTATCTACCTAATAATCATTAGCGTTTATTAGAGGGTTATTGCAGTCACACAATGGTCAAAACCACAAGCCTGAGATGCGCCAGAGCATACAATACAACCCTGATAATAAGCTTCGAAAAACTCTTACTCTACCAGTGGAACACTGGGGGTAAAATATATACTCGGGTTAATAAATATGGCAAATACTGAACTGTTCGACTATATTTCTTATCTGCGGGCTAATCTTAAACGATTGCGGTTTTGGGTATTGTGTGACTGCAATAAGCATTTTACAATTATTAGGTAGATGTTCTCTACTTGTACTATACACCTCTAAGCACGCAATTTTGTTACGGAGACGGAACCCTCAAAATATTTGTTACAGTTTCATTTAATATCCGTATATTCTTGTACACTTATATCGAAATGGTTTATGCCTCGACAATATATAGTATTCCAAATATGGTCAACTTGAAATCTAAATCATTTTGTCACAAATACGGTAGCTGCTTGGAGAAAAGTGCCTATAAAATGGGAGCAACATATTTGAGAGTATATTAATAGAAAGTTATCATGTCATAGATTATCTCTGCAAGGTCAGTCTCATACGAATCGTAACCTTGCGAAACTACCATATACTACACACAGCATAACTAAATCAGGCAGTTTGTGCAATATTGCAAATATGGATTTCTTGCAAAATATTCTAACTTATTCATAAACTAATGATTCGAATTAAGAAATTTATTTGTTTCCTGATTGTAGCGAGGATATTATAAAATATTATTTTTGTATTGATTTTGGTTCAAGGTGCGGTGTACTTTAATAATTTTCTAATTTTATAGTGCGGAAGATTTTTTATCTTCAAGTACCGTTATTTTCCATCAAGGTACCGATTGAGAACCGATAATGGCTGATTTATAGCTAAGGTTTTCCTTAAATACTTGTACCTACTATACTTGATTTAAAATCTAGGAGGAGCGATCTGGAGACCTATTCTTTAAAGTTATCACTAGTTGTGCTGCCATCTGTGAGAATTGATTACGAAATCTCGGTATGACGTCATGGCTAGTGTAAGAGTTACCATTACCACCACCTCAGTAGCTGGTGTTAGAGACTTATCAACGGTGGTAGTTTGACGTTTCGTATTATTTTGTAACAATTAAACTACAAATTAAAACAATATACTAACCCAGATGACTAGAGTAACAAGAAACAAAAAAATCCGATGTGGCCAACACATGACCTCTCGCATAATTCTACTATTTTACTGAGTGTGTATGAAGGTACTTAGGTACTCACAAATATACCATTGTAGAAGGGAATTCGGAAATTGTAGTTTTTATAATATTATTAAAGTTTATTATGAGCTTATAAATAATAAATAACATTTCATATTTTCCATTTCAGTATGTCAAAAAGTCAAAAATTTATATGACATTAAAACTCAAATATTTTCTTTTTTGTTTTCATGGGTAGGCAGATAAATCAAAATTGTAACAAATTTGTCGAATTTTTACCTTCCGCCATACCTGTAAAGGAAGGTATTGGAATCATGCAAAAAATCGGGTAGTGAGTTTTTAGTTAATGAGCACGAATTAGGGTCCTTACAACTCATTTTTGATAGTTTCTCGATGATGTCTGTATGTATGTGTGTATGTGTGTGCGTGTGTGTGTGTGTGTATGTGTGTGGTCCGGGCCGATGCCGGATGTCGGATAACTCAAATACGAATTACCCAAAAATTTTGATATTTGGTATTTTACAATTGTATACGAATTGGAAGAGCATATTAGATTTTGGTACAAATATCTTCACCGGAAGCGATATTTTTTGAAGATTGAAAAGATTAAGTGTCAAAAATTTCTATAAATTTAGATAAATATAGTGTTTATTTGTAATAAGAATAAGAGGAAAAGTTATTTGCAATCTACGTTATAAAAAAATTGTCTTTATCTGGTAGCATTAAAGAACTGCAGTAAAATTTAAAAAATAAATTTATGAAATAAAACATTGAAATCTTGTAATCCATGTTCGGTTGATTTTTGTTTCTGCATAAAAAATATTGACAGATGAGACGGGTGACAAGTTGGCATACTAGCGTTATATAAGTCATAAGAAAGCTATTAAATGTAGTAACTGAACGGAGAATTGCTTCAACACAGAAGAGTTTTCGTGTGAATGAATCTTTTGATTCAAGTGATACCTACTAATTTCTGTGTTTGAATATTTTCGATTTTTATTTGTACTTATATTTTAAATGGGCACCCGATTGTACGTATACATTTCTGTTTAAAGTCTAGATATGGCGGAAGGTTGTGTGATGGCCACGTCAGATTTTTAAGTTCTTGTAATTGGAAAATGGTGCTAGATAGAAACAACGTTTTGAATACATATTGTAAACAGTAACATTTAGTTTACAATGTTATTTAAAAAATTTCTATTAATTCATAAATTTTGAGGATATTCCAGAAAAACTCTTCAGATCTTCAAGAAACTACCACTTCCGGTAGCACGATCAACACCAAAATCTAATCAGATCTAATCTAGGGTGTCAGAATATTACATATAAAATTTCAAATTTTTTTATTCAGTGGTATTTGAGTTATCGTACCTCCAACATCCATCCTGAGACACACAGACATCATCGCGAAATTATCAAAATCGTGTTCTAGGGATTCCAAAACGTGCTTATCCATTGAAAACTCACTATCGAAATTTTAGCATGATTACAATACCTCTCTTACAGATATGAGTGGCGAGAGGTAAAAACAAAACTAACACAAAACAAGATAATAATTAATACAAAAAGTCATTTCTGGCAAGGGGTAAAATCAGGCACTGTTTTATAGTATTACGGCTATCTAACGATTACATTAGATTAGACATTTATTCATTCTATGTTCATTTATGTACATAGGTACCTACTTATTCAATTAACCATACAAAACTACCGAGAGTGCTACCTCTTACTTCATGATTTCACATTTTCACAATATAATGTTGTGCTGTCTTTCAATTACTAAAGCATATGAAGAAATGTTAATGCAAATTTAATTCTATCTTTTAATGCATACTTCGAAAGCCTCATTTTATGTCTAACATTTTACGTTCTTCAGAATAATTCATCATAAAATTTACTACATGTCGTCATTTGTGCATTAGGATAATGGATAACTATTGCAATATTAAATGATATAGTATTATTGTATATTTGTCGGTTAGTAATAGATTTTGCAACTCTTATGTGAAAACTGGAAACAGAATAACCCTGTCAATGAAAAATATAATTATTGCACAAAATACGGTCTCTCTTTTTCAATATTTCAGTTACATAGGTACTCTTTCAAAAAAATTGAAACAGTTTCATACTGCGAAATACAATAACTGTTAAAATATTAGAATGAACTTCGTAGGTACTACCTTAATACAATTTTTTTTATTGTTTTTGACTTTTTGAATCAGAAATCTTTTATAAGTAATTTGTTTGAATTTTTTATATATCTATCTAATTAATAACCTTATTCGAAGAAATAGTAAAATTACGATGTAAATAAATAATAAATAAATGTACCTAAATAAAATAAATTCCCTATGTTGTTATTTTTAAAATACAATAGGTATTACTTATAATTTCGATACGATTAAATACTTTTTCTATTTTTGCGTTCATAAAGTTACCTTTGTGAAATGCAACTAAATGACGCCAGGGCACACTTTGTGACACGCAACCTATTTTTTTACATGGTTGGTATTGATAGTAAGTATCAGATGATATTTTACTTCAAACGTTCAATTATCAAACGGCAAACCTCAGAACGGACAAAAGACAAATTTCAGTATAACCTCTAAATCTGATTTGTTTATTTAATTCGTTTTTATTCAATAAAATATTAGAAAACATACAGAGAGTTTTTTTTATAAGTAAACATAGGGCATGTCATTACCATAGTTACAGTGTTACAGAATGACAGCAATGCATTAGAGCGTTTTTTTTATCATTAAACATAGGGATAATAATTAACATACGAAAATAAATATGAAATATAAGTTAAAGAAATGATAAATTATTTATTTATGTTTTCCACACTTAAGAACTAGGGAGATACATTAAACTAATGAGAATTTAAGAACTAGGTAGACACTTAAAAAATAATGTGTACAATGGTGACAGAATGAATGTTGAACAATTAAAAAATCGAATTAGTGCTGCTTCCAAAATATTACTCCCCAGCAAATGCTATAAATTATTTTTATAATCGTTTAGGATATTGTTTAGAAGATAATGGTGCCAATTTTGAGCATTTAATTCGTTTAAAAAAATTATCATTAGCTTAATGTAGGTATCTACCTAGTTCTTATGTGTAGAAAATATAAATAAATAATTTATCATTTCTTTAATTTATATTTATTTTAGTATGTAATTATCCCTATGTTTACTGATAAAAAAGACGCTCCAATACATTGCTGTCATTCTGTAACACTGTAACTATGGTAATGACCTGCCCTATGTTTACTAATAAAAAAAAACTCCCGGTAATATTTGAGGGGTCTAGTTTCAAAACCGGCTATATCCACTTTTAAAAAAAATGGAGTTATGCACACCATTGGATTCGTAAGAATGAATTCTTTTTGTTTATTCGTACAGTACGTTTCAAAAGCGGTTATATCCAGTAATAATTTAATATAAAATATGAGCTTAGTTTCAAAACCGACTAAATCCAGTAGGGGCTTAGGTTCAAAAAGGGCTATATCCATTTCAGCCAATAGGAAGCTAGTTATCTGCGACACGTGACACATGACGTCTCTTGTCAAATGTGAATTTGTACTGTCAATAAGAAAATTTGTTTTGTTTCCGTAGGTAAGAATAGAGCTAAAATGTCATAAATAATAATAGATTTATTAACAATTAAGTTAATTTGTAGATATGGAAACTAATGTTGCAGCTGTCAATAGCCCAAAAGAGCTAGAAAGAAACTACGCCAAATTTATTTATTTTCATTTATTTTAAATTACTTTTACTTACTTACTAATTATAATCCAAATGAAAGTAATCTTTTATAATTTTTGTAGATATGCTCCTAAAAATCTACATACGTACCCCACATGCTCACATTTTTATGTTATTTTTGTAATGTAAACAAAATGTTTTATTATTTTTATAAATACATAAAAGTTGTTTTTTAAAATTAGAAATTACTTGTTTCTCCTTCGTTCCAATAATTATAAGAATCAAAATATGCGTAAAGTAAATATTAATTAAATTAGTTTCAAAAGTGGCTATATCCAAACCAATGAGTTTCAAAACCGGCAGTTTGCATAAGTTAGTTTCAAATCCGGCTATATCCATATTTAAAACGCGTGTATTGCAATTAATACTAACATTTTAGGTGTAAAGTAAAGTTATCCTTGATCAAATTTGTCTGTTAAATACATCTAAAGCGATAACAGTTCTATTTTTTGTCAAATTTAGCGCAAAACTAAAAATATCAATTTACTCGAAATTGGAAAAAGTGGATATAGCCGGTTTTGATACTAGACCCCTCATTTTCTATAATGTCTGCACTTATCACCTAGAATAGTCCAGTAATTATATACTTTTACAGTGACAGTGACAGTATATGTATGTATATGTATATTGTGGCAGTATAATTTAAATTTTAATAATAAAAATACACCAAATTAAAAAAATAGTACAAAGAACTCATTTTATAAGACTTTTTTCGCGCTTGTCTTTTAGCACGGTACAAAAAGAGTACAGTTTATTTTTCTTGTGGTAGGCTTCACGTCATCATTCACATTCGTACGAATCAAATCAACAGTAGTGGGAGAAAATTTGGGCGTCACGTTTCTGTTCGGCCATACAGATGAAGTTGCTCTATCGCATCTTATGTCTTTAGTGAGAAAGAGATGCAGTCATTAGACAAACGTTGAATTTTAGGATAAGTGGGGTAGGCACGTGTAGGACGAAGACAGGAGATATAATGTTCGTTAATTCTTAGTTCGGAAAATAATGACGTGAAGCCTACCACAAGAAAAATAAACTGTAGGTAGGGACACGACGTATGCATACCATTGTTGTCCGAGTTCCACTAAAGTGGCGTACTTCAGTAAAATTCTCATAGATGGCTCTCATCAAGAATGTCTGACAGATCTGTCATTATTATGTTGACATAAAAAATATGTCATTTTAAACTGGTTCAAACTACAAATTGTACGTGCATTTCATTCAAAATAATAATCGCACACACGCCAGAAATATTTATTTCGATCTGTGGGGCGCCAAATTCAAGTTGGGTAAAAAGCGTGATAGATTTATGAATTACTTTATTTAAATATAGTACATATTTACTATTGTTACTAACATTATTTACTTCGATGTGTTTAATTACATCAGAAGGACTAAAATGCTTCTCACAGAGAACATCATTTGCAGTTAATAATTTATCCGTTCTTTTAATTATATTTCCCCATTTTTCTCTCTCACTTGCCTCATTGGGAGCTTTAAATAAACTTATTTTGTCCTTACAGGTGTCGTACCCACTTTTACAACCCGGTACAAAACATCTTCTGTATCTTATTTTTACGTTACAATTTACTTGTCAAACACAAAATGTCACAACACGTTATAATTACGTCACAATTCACATCTAACTTCACTACAGACATTCCCGGCGGCCATATTGGAACACTTAAGTGGCACTCTGAGAGCGGCTCGTGTCCCTACCTACTCTTTTTGTACCGTGTCTTTTAGTAAACTCGCCCGAGAGGGCTCGTTTTACTTGGACGCGTGCGAAAAAACCAAGTCTTATAAAACTTGTTCTTTAATATACTATTGTGACGTCGTAATATTAAATAATTCTGTATATAAACACATAAAAAATAATTTCGTAAATAAAAAACCTGCTACAACACTAAGAAACTTATTATAAACGATTTTGGTGTGTAAAAATTAGTAATAGAATAATTTTAATTTGTTATTTTATGTATTTATGGCTCATAATGTCAGACTAATTAAAGAAATTAAAACATAAAAACTGAATTAGTTGATCACATTTTGAGTATTACTCTAAAATTTTCCTGCTATCCTTGACAAAATAATAAAATATATTTTTTTGGTTGGTGTCTAGCGTAGTATTAATTTTCAATATTGTCTGACTACTACTAACGAAACTGTTTTAAATTAAATTTCAAGTTCATAACCTCAAAAAAATGCTGTGCAAATATTCTAGTTTCATCATCATGTAAAAAGTAAAATCACCTTCAAATTAAACGTATTAGATATAAGGACAATGACATTTAATTATTTTTTAATTACAATGTTTAACATTCATCGGCATCTTTGAGCTTTGACGAGTACATGTCATCAACGTTATATTAACATTTTATTTCTATTTATAGGAAAAATGTGTTTTTATTTTTATTAGGTCACAAATTATCATATGATTTTGATAACAATATTTTGACGCCTGACATCAATTTTGACGAGTTTACTAGAACCTTCCGAACTGAATAATGCGATCCGTTTTAATGTTGCATCAGATTTATTGATTTTATTACAAAGCGAATTATGTCATCGCAATAATTATTCCAATTATTTATAAATATCACAGTTCAGTTTCTGCAGATATCAATAATTGATTATAAGCGCATTCCATTTTTCATTTGGCATGCAGATCAGTTCATATTTACACTTACGTTTCTTCATTTTATTTTTGCCTCGATTATTAATTAGGTAGGTATACGGGTGTAACACCATACATGTTGTATACATAGGCGATTAGCATTGCATTTCATATTTACGCATATTGCTCGAAATGCTCCCCATTTCCACGTAGGAAAATGGTAAAGGTGTCAATCGAAAGGTAAAATTATTTCACACCAGATGCAATTTGTAATTTCGTTCTAAATTTCTGTACAGGAAGAATGTACACGTTCAAGCATTTTACACTTATACACCTCATCGACACATGGTTGCACATTTTAACAAAAACAAATTTTTATATGGTAGATAAAACTTGCAGGCGTTCAGAAGCACCTACAGATTTTTCTTTATATTTCGCAGAACATGATATTTTAAACTTGAATCATGTAGTTTAAAGTTTAATCTACGTTGGGGTAGTGTTATTTTTTAGAAAAATTTTCTGATTTCGATAAAATTAGAGGTAAAAAAATGTGAATTTTTGTAGTTTTCTTTATTTTATAAACTAAAACTTCGGTACAAAACAGAAAAAATGGCACTAATAGAACGAAGTATTATCCCTTATCTACCATATAAAAATTGTTTTTGTTAAAATGTGCAACCATGTGTCGATGAGGTGTATGTGTGTAAAGTGCTTTTTACGTGTATATTCTTCCTGTACAGAATGCTCTTAAAGAACAATATTAGGCATTTTAAATTCGATATTTTCAAATCGAATCTTACATTGCTATGGCTACTTGGTACAACATATTTTAAAATTTTGACGGAGGTGTCAGATTTGTTTTGTGTTTAGTTCTATTTCCTAATAAAGATATGATTAGCATGTAGATTCACCTTTACAATTATTCAAAAGTAAATTTCTGTTTTGCACCGCAACACTTGCCGTAGATTCAAATAGCCGAACAACGTTTGTATTGTTTTGACGCTCGCAATTGGCCTATTAGGAAATTGCACAGCGAATAAATCGCGAACTCTGCGTAAACGATTTCCATTATAAAACGTTTTTATGATAAAAAAAACACTTTCATCGTTAGAATACATTTTCTGATTAAACAAAAAACAAATCTGATACCTCCGTCAAAATTGGAAAATATGTTGTACCAAGTAACCATAGAAATGTAAGATTCGAATTGAATATATCGAATTTAAAATTCCTAATATTGTTCTTTAAAAGAAATGTAGAACGCAATTGCAAATTGCATTTGGTGTGAAATAATTTTACCTTTCGATTGACATCTTTACCATTTTCCTACGTGGAAATGGGGAGCAGGAATCTGCGTAAATGTGAAATGCAATGCTAATCGCCTATGTATACATGTATGGTGTTACACCCGGTATATAGTATTTTATGTTATTAGGAGCCAAAATGCTCCAAATAACATACCTATACGATTTTATTTTCAAACAGTCTAAACAAATTAAAAAAAATAATAAATTTAAGAGGAATTTTAAAAATAAGATAAATAAGAAGTGGAAATATTATTATTATTGTTGTTGTTGTTGATATTAGCAATTAGGTACTGAAAATTAGTTCAATAAATTTGAGATCATAGCACCTTCAGAAAGTGCTTACCGGAAAACTTCAAATACGACGATTTTCATGTACAATTTTTTTTATTAATTGCTAACATCAAAATAAAGTTTTTTTTTATTAACGCCAATAATTTCAATTTCAAATTTAAATGTTTTGGTGTTAAATTAATAAAAGAAAATTATAATAAATTTGAGATCTTAGAGATTTCCGGTGAAAATCGTCGGATTTGAAGCTCTCCGGAGGGCTCTTAATATGTTTGTAGATAAAATAATACTATAAGAGACGTCTCAATATTATGTTAAGTTATATACAGGGTTTCCCAAAAGTCGCGGGTCGGAGCTATAAGTTTTGAACGAGTGAAGAAAAAAAATTGAAAATTTGGGGATCACTAAAGAGTCATAAAAACCATATTCTTAGATAATTTAGAACTTCCATGCAACGTGGAGTTTTTTTAGGGGATGACCACCCCAACAGCAACCCCTGTCGAGTTTCACCTCATTTAAATGTAATGAACAAAGAAACACATCCCCATAAACCAAAACCCATTATCTTAGTGTTTGAAGAATTTAATTTAATTTTAATGTTTCTTGCACGTTTATTGCGGTTTTTATAACAAATGTTTAAATTGGCGACTTTCTTCGGTGTCGCAATGACCCAAACGCTTTAGTGATCCCCAAATTTTCAATTTTTTTCTTCACTCATACTGTATGTATCAAAATCCAAAATACCTATTTGTTTTTATTTAGTCACCTGATTGTATATTGAGTTAAATTAAAATGTATTATTGCCTTTTATAATGATATGGAAAATTTTAAAATAACTTAATTTAAATATCATATTAAATGTCACTAGTTCATTCCAGAAATTTCAGTCTTCACAATAATTAGCGTCAGCAAATTTTTTTTTACTATTTTCTACATTTTATTTAACTTATATTATATACGCAGAACGCAGATAATTGCAGAATTTTTCTCATATCTCAAAACTTAATATTTTTGTTTTGGTTTTAATTAAAGTTATCTTTAATAGTCATGTAAACAAATGATTTAAGATAAAGACCAGCATTACAAAGATTCGCTGTACAATGGCTACATAATAAATAATGTTCTTTTTACATAGCATGGCTGAGTTAAATAATAAACGAATTCGTCTTGGCCTAGTTTTATTTTTAAAATAAATCTACAAACTAACTCCCAAGTACAAATAGAGTATGTAAAGGAAAAATGAAAACCATTTAAAACTTTTACTCGACTTTTTACAATTGATTGCAATAAAACTGTGATAGTGTGAGTTCCAGAGCAAAGGAGAGCGACACAAATTTATAACCGTTACAAATTTTATATTCACTTTTCAGATGCAGCGAGAAATTCCTCTCTAGTTTAAATGTAATTTGCTTCTTTCGACGTATAAATTATTGACTGGCAATTTAAGTATACCGTTTTTATTATCTGAAATACTTACTAGTAGTGCTCAATTCTCAAAGAAGTTACTTTGATGATAGAAAATATATCTACAAATGGGACTAGCTATGGAACGAATAAAAAAAGTTTTATCCTGAATTAAATCAAGTGATTTTTTAAATAAAAATCATTAATTTAAAAAGTAAAAAATAATAACGCCTTAGGAATTGTTAATCTACGATGTAAAGAAAGATTTTTAAATTAAGAATGTGGAATATTACTTTTCAAGGCACTGACCGAGGAATAATAAATAAAAATCTGATGTGGCCAGCACACAACCTCCCGCCATGTCTAGACATACCGGGTGTAGAATTTTTTTCTGACCTATAGGAAATACAATGTTAAAATTTTAATTTCGCTCTAAGTTTTACCTATTGACTTTAGAGTAAAAGTGTAAATACAAAAGATGTTCAGAATAAAAAACTGCATCGAATGAGCTTAAATTTTTTGTTCAAATCGATTTGTTTCACGACATAAATATTAAATAAAAATTAACAATTTAGGCTAGTTTCAGACTGCCATGTAAAATTAAACAAAACAAAAATATTTATTCCGTCACTCTGACAGTTGACAGATTTGAAATAGTTGATCTAATTGATTTATTGGACCATAAAGCTAAGTTTCCATGCATGCGTTTCATCCGTAACTGCGCGGACACAATCGCACGCGTAATGACGTATGTAAAAACGGACGTTCCTATGCATACTGGACGTTTCATCCGTTTTGACGTTTAATGTCAACTAAATTAATTAATTTTATCTCATTATTATTCAGATTTATAATATAACAATCCATAAAATACCTTCTAAACACGGAATTTTATATGTAGAATTTACATACCTACACTAAACAGTGAAAATAAAACGACGTGGTACTGAAACGTATCCGTTCTACGGATCAAGTAGAAAGTAGACGAACTCGGTCCGTCGTTGATCCGCTACTGTCTTGATTTTCACGAATTTAAATTTAGCGAATCAGATCTCTCGACGGATAAAACGCGACGGATGAAACGCATGCATGGAAACTTAGCTTTAAGCTAAGTTTCCATGCATGGGTTTCATCCGTAACTGCGCGGACACAATCGCACGCGTAATGACGTATGTAAAAACGGACGTTCCTATGCATACTGAACGTTTCATCCGTTTTGACGTTTAATGTCAACTAAATTAATTTATTTTATCTCATTATTATTCAGATTTATAATATAACAAACCATAAAATACCTTCTAAACACGGAATTTTATATGTAGAATTTACATACCTACACTAAACTGTCAAAATAAAACGACGTGGTACTGAAACGTATCCGTTCTACGGATCAAGTAGAAAGTAGACGAACTCGGTCCGTCGTTGATCCGCTACTGTCTTGATTTTCACGAATTTAAATTTAGCGAATCAGATCTCTCGACGGATAAAACGCGACGGATGAAACGCATGCATGGAAACTTAGCTTAAGAAGGATTCACTAATCAAAAAAATCTGACGTGGACACCACATGACTTCCTTGTACGCCTTGTGTGTTCATACTTTTCTTAATAACTAAAATGTAAAATAATATTAAAAATTCTTTTAACTTATTATACTATAGTATACTCACAAATATATTTTAGTCATTTTATTTAAACTGCAGAAGAAGATATAAAGCATATTTTACTATTGTCACTGTCATGTCATAATCATTTAAATTTTACGTAGTAACAAATGTTAATCGATCATGGACTACAAGATACAGAAATACTATAAATTATAAATATATACTTTAATTATTTTTAAATGATAGCAGATACAAAAATATTTATAAAATACCGATTGTAGGTAATAATCACATAATCTTTCATTTAAAATAAAAAAAATTGTCTAAAATAAAATATTTATCGAAATATTTTTAAAAAGTACTACTTCCGGTTTGTAGACTGAAACCAAAAATAGGAGGTGCACAACTAGATGCTATAACAGTCCTAAATACAAAATTTCAACTTTCTACGTCTAACCGTATTTGAGTTATGCGACACACATACGTCCGTCCGTCCGTCCGTACGTACGTACGTACGTACGTACAGACGTCACGTCGAAACTAGTCATAATGGATTCAGAAAAGGTCAAAACGGATATTTCCGTCAAAATCTGAGAACCGAAATTTTTCGCGATTACAATACTTCCTTACTTCGTACAAGGAAGTAAAAATAAATTCATAATTATTTTATTTTCTTTCTTTTCTTCCTAAGGTACATTTTATCGTAATTAATTGAAGTGTTTATTCTTTTTGATCTGACTAATTCATTTTATTTATCATGGCACTCTGTAAACAGCTCAAATTTAATTTTAAAGTAAGCGCTCGTTGGATGCAGTTTTTTACTTCCTTGTACGAAGTAAGGAAGTATTGTAATCGCGAAAAATTTCGATTCTCAGATTTTGACGGAAATATCCGTTTTGACCTTTTCTGAATCCATTATGACTAGTTTCGACGTGACGTCTGTACATACGTACGGACGTATGTGTGTCGCATAACTCAAATACGGTTAGACGTAGAAAGTTGAAATTTTGTATTTAGGACTGTTATAGCATCTAGTTGTGCACCTCCTATTTTTGGTTTCAGTCTACAAACCGGAAGTAGTACTTTTTAAAAATATTTCGATAAATATTTAATTTTAGACAATTTTTTTTATTTTAAATGAAAGATTATGTGATTATTACCTACAATCGGTATTTTATAAATATTTTTGTATCTGCTATCATTTAAAAATAATTAAAGTATATATTTATAATTTATAGTATTTCGGTATCTTGTAGTCCATGATCGATTAACATTTGTTACTACGTAAAATTTAAATGATTATGACATGACAGTGACAATAGTAAAATATGCTTTATATCTTCTTCTGCAGTTTAAATCAAATGACTAAAATATATTTGTGAGTATACTAGTATAATAAGTTAAAAGAATTTTTAATATTATTTTACATTTTAGTTATTAAGAAAAGTATGAACACACAAGGCGTACAAGGAAGTCATGTGGTGTCCACGTCAGATTTTTATTCTGAACATCTTTTGTATTTACAGTTTGGCTCTAAAAGCAATAGGTAAAAACTTAGAGCGAAATTAAAATTTTATCATTGTATTTCCTATAGGTAAGAAAAAAATTCTACACCCTGTATAAACATAAATCATAAATGTATACTTACAATCCGGTGTCCATTTAAAATGTACAAATAAAAATCTAAAATATTCAAACAACTGAATCAAAAGATTCATTCACCGGAAAACTCTTCTGCATGTGTTGAAGCCATCCTGCGTTCAATTACTACATTTTTTAATATCTTACTTATGACTCATGGCGTTAGTGTCAAGTGTCACCCGTCTCATCTGTCAATATTTTTTACGCAGAAACAAAAATCCACCAATCATGGATTACAAGATTTTAACGTTTTATCCGATAAATTTATTTTTAAAATTTTACTACAGTTCTTTAATGCTTCCAGATAAAGACTTTTTATAACGTAAGTTGCAATTAACTTTTCCTGTTATTCTTATTACAAATAAATACTATATTTATCCAAATTTATAGAAATTTTTGACAATTAATCTTTTCAAATCTTCAAAAAATATCAGTTCCGGTGAAGATATTTGTACCAAAATTTAATGAGCTCTTTCAATTCGTATACAAATGTAAATACCAAATATCAAAATTTTTGGGTAATTAGTATTTGAGTTATCCGACCTCCAGAAATGGCCCGGACCACACACATATACATACATACATCATCGTGAAACTATCAAAAATGAATTGTAAGGACCCTAATTCGTGCTCATCCACTTAAAACTCACTACTCGATTTATGCATGATTCCAATACCTCCCTTACAGGTAAGCAGAAGGTAAAAAGTCATGAAAGTAGTCCATTATTTACTTACTTATTTTGATATTCGTGCAATAAAATTTTATTTTCATAAGTTAGTCCTTTCGTTCAACACTCGTTGCATCAACATTACAATAATTACATGTATACTTTCCTGCTGGTAAAAATAGAACCCCTTCGTGACAATAACACTCTAGACTAGATATATAATCTGTTCTATTTTCTATTAGTATAGCCTCTCATTAAATCGATTTTATAATATCAATAATGTCAAACAATGGGTGCTCGTTATTCCCATTCATGAAAATGTTCATTATCCACGCTTTGTTGTTAAAATGACATGATAGGTAAAATAATAATATCTGGATTTGATGTTCTATGTATAATCAAATTTTATTATCAAACGTTAATTTTGATTGGTGCGGATTTTAACGCGTTGTTAGCATTTTGAAATATTTAGCGGAAATCTATGAGAGTGTTTGCTGTGTTTGGAGTTAAACAAATGTATGGATTTGGATTATCGGACGTTATTACAAAGATACAATATTGGACGTTATTGGATATCAACTACGAGATTTATTAATAAGTATTATGTTTTTCTGATCAGTATAAATTATAAAAAATTTAATTCGATCAACTTAACAAATTTATTTATGAAATCAGTTAACTTCATCTGATTTGAACTTCATGTAGGTATTTATATTTTTACCTATTTCCTATGCTATTAATTATGTTTACTTTAATTACTTATACGTTCTATGTACCTACAGACTTACAATACATTTGTAAATGTGACATCTGTGGTTCGAATTTTGCCTGGAACAGGCAGGGGAGGATCTAGGATTTTTTGACGGGAGGGGCCCAAATATTTATACAAAATTAGCATACCCACCTAAAGATCAGTAGACTTGGTTATACTAGAAGGGTATATTGACTTGAATTTTTATCAGAGTGATTCATCGTAACTTACTTATTTTAAAACGCAATAATGCCCATTTTTATCACATATGCACGCAAAATGAGCTGAAACGTGCTTGTTCAGAGGGAGCAAAACGCGTTGTCGCTCCCTTGAGATATTTTGCTCCCTCTCGATTATTTTCGAGAAGCGGTACCTGCTTCGAAAGTCACATTCATTGGAAAAGTACGACTCAACTGAAAACACACGCTGCTCCGTGCTCCAACGAATGATGGCAACTGATCGGGTGGGGAACAATACCTGTCGAATGAGATCACTCTCTTTCAACTATACAATCCCTACAGCCTGAATGGCACGCATTTTAAAAAAGCAAGTTATGATGAATCACCCTGTACAATTAATAGAGTAGGAGAGCTAGAATAAGCACTAGATACCACACTGACCAAAGCGGGAATCATTTTTATTCGGTACTGGCAGGATATAAAATATTTTGCTATAAAAATGCACCTTAAGGCGGTTGCGCAATCAAATTATAGATTTTGCTGAACGCTCTGTATTACTTTAATAAACAAAGATTTAAAATATATATCTGAATAAATAAATCGAGAAATAAATTGAACACTTTTTGAATTTTGTATTCCAGAAAATTTAATTTAAAATGGATCAACAACAGCCGTGAAAATAGCGAAAAACAACATGCAGTTTTCCCCATAAAATTGGTTTAAACAATAATATTTTTTAAACAAATAAGATGTTTTCGAAAAGCTTGAAATTGCCCTCTTTTTGCTCTAATGCCACTTTTTTGAATTTTTATGTAGGATTGTATTAAAATACACATGAAATATTCATAAAATTGGACATGTTTAGCCATGCGCATAAAAAATTGAAGTAAAAACTAAAAAAACTGGCATTAGAGCATCCTTAAATTTTTCAAAAATATCTTAGTTAATTCGAAAATTTCAATTCTTACTTCAATTTTAATGGGAAAACTAAACATACTTTTCACCATTTTAACGGCTAGAAGCCAACCACCTTAATAATAAATAATAAATCAGATACAAATATTTCTTCCTCAATTCATTAACAAACTAATTTATATGAATGACTTTATGGCATTAATTTATTAACCGTGTATAACATTATGCAAAAACAATCATGTCAGCTGTCAATTCGAGTAGGCGCAATGTTTGTTTACTCATAACTTTCAGTTTTAATTACCAAGGCCGACTCATATGCACAAACTGTACCTTTTCTTTCATATCTTGTACATTATTGGACGGTTCGGTGTAAACAGTGTGTCACTATGTAGTAGAAATGCTAATTGATTGGTAAAATATCCCCAGTAATAGTGATGTAATTTAGCGCCCGGTGTTTTATGGGATTTCTCTTTAGTAGGCGGTAAACAACGGTGCTTGGTGTTTGAAGTAACATTGGTATTGGTTTTTCGATGATGATGCAAATTTGCAAGCGGTCATGGTCAAACGAATATGGAATAAGAAATTTTATACTTTCTTGACGCGGTATATGTTTTTTAAATGGTACATTACTGACTGCTGGTAAATGTAAATTGATGGTGTTTCTATTTATAGTTATAAAATTAATGTATCGATTTTTTAATTAGATAAGGAGCACTTTTACCAGTTACATTTAAAGATCGTTTTAATTTAAATAAGTAGGCACCTACCTCACGGAAAAAATTACTTGTAAAGGATACCACAATAATTATCAAAATATATCCCACAAATTGTGGGTATTTTGTGACTACCTATAACTAAAAAACTATAAAATTTACAATTTGTTTGTAGTAGGTATTTTTGTTGTAAATTCTACAACAAGTTATAAATGTTTTGCTAAAATTAACATCTAGGTACCTACCTACTTAAATTATTATTAAAAGTCAACTTCTTACTAGTAATCCTTTCAATCATGGGGCGGCATTGTAATAATTACAAATCTGAAAAGTACTACTTACTATGAGAGTATAATAAATATATTTATATTGTAATATCTATTATCAAAATGTGGTTAAGTTGTAAATTATTGTATTGTATTTTTCATTTTAATTGAACTTTCCAAAGAACCACTTGTATTTGAAGAACGTTGTCATTTTCATTTACGAAATACGATGATCAACTTCAATTTTATCGTAATGGCACTACATACCTAAAACGAACATTTCTAAGCCAAAATAAGTTAAACACCTATATAGTTACATACCTACATAAATCTATTATAGATACGATAACGATGGTGCACACACTATTTTTTTACAAGATATAATTTAATTAAAACTGTACATTAGCATATGGACTTAACTTCACTTAAGAGTTAAACTCATAATTTAACCCACAACGCATATTTAAAGATTAAAATACCGTGTACGCTAACTTAAACATTTATGCTCTATTTTGTTATTTCAATACAGAAACGTAACTGTTCTGTTTTTTCGAGACTGATTTGATTTAAAATTTTAACACAAGTAGGTATAGTGGTTTATAATACAGTTCACACACACACGCTTTAAATAAAATATTTTAAATTAACACGACGATTTGTTAATCCTTTCACATTCATAGTTCTATTGATCCCATTCATTTTATTAGTGTCATATAATTGTAATAATATTAATTAATTTATTGGACTTTTTGCTAATGACATAAAAGGTGTTATTTATTAATATGATACAAATTAGCTATTTATCATTAATATATTCTGAAGCATAACAAACGCTAATAATACTAATTTTTAAAAATTATACTTGTTAACAACATTTACCAACTTACGTTCATTGATATATTAATGCAAATTTTTTCTATGTTCCATGGTCAGTTGCACGGAATTTTATAATTAATCGAATGATAATAATTATTACACGTGTATTATAAAGAAATATATAAAAGGCATAGAAATATCTTCAATTCTGTTTTTATTGTGAATCATTAGAATATGTAAATGAGTAAGAAACACAAATAATATTGTGGAATATATTTGTACTTTTGTATTTTTATCTAGTCTAGAGTTACAAAATAAAGTATACCTACTAGGAATTTATTTTTTTATTACTCGGTATATCTCACCATTCTTAAGAGGCCCAGCATAAAATGTACTGACATATCGTGTGTTTTGCGGCTAGTAGAAGAATGGTAAAATTTCATTTCAACAAGGATTATATACTTAAAGGATAAATTGACAGTTGTGCCTTTTTAAAATTTTCATTAAAAAATTGTACAAGATTATAAAAATTCCAAAAAATTCATAAAAATTTCCAATTTATGCAAACTTTACACGGTTATATCTCCTGATAGAAATTTACTTTTAAAATTTTTAAAAGGCATATCTGGTAGATCCATTCTTTCGCTATTTAATGTTTATAAAAGCATTATCTTCAAGTCATAATATACTTACAGTTTACTCGCAACGCAAAAACATTTTTACAGTATTTTTCAACTTCAAATTGACATTGCATTGCTAGGATGCGGCAAAGTGCGAGTTTCGGGCTGGTTTCAGACAGCTGTAGTAGCGGGAAAAAGAGTGGAATAAAAAAAAATAAGTAAAATCGAGAGTATTCTAGGAATTCGGTAAAACGTAGACGGGCCGCTTAAGCTCTACACTAGCTATGATATTGAAATTAAAATATTATGTCTTTGTTATTATGCAATCATTTTTATGTGCTCAAAGAATGTTTGACACTTGTCAGTAAAATTGTAATTACAATTTGTCATTGATGATTTTTTTTGTAAAAAGCAGTACCTAAATCTGGACAATTATTTGAACTACAGTTTTATAATCTGCCTGGAGCCGAGGCGGGAGAGGCCACTTAATAGAGTGACCTTTTTTTTGTGAAATCAGTACAAATCTCAAAACTTATGTTTTAAATCGTATAATTAGCATGTCATGTAAAGGGAAATAATGAAAAAGATATAACAATTACTGGGAAAGATTTTGAGACAATAGACCATTTAAGAAGAGACTGCAACGAAAAACTATACAACGGCAAATCAACACAACAAATTCTACATGACGGAAACCCAGACACGGAATGGATGAAAAAAGAATACAATATAAGAACAAAATAAAAATATTGAACATAAAAATATACCTACCACTTTAAATGTAAATGCAAATGTAATATTGTAAAGATTTTGTACACTGAAAGGTAACAATAAACTATTTACTACTACTACTACTATATAACAATTATTACTATATATTTTTAAGTAGTTAGGTATCTACCTTACTATTACTATTATTTAAAAGAGAAGACAAGAACTAAAATAGTTATAAAAAACATTTACAAGCATTTTACTTATTATACATTTTTATAATGAATTTAAATAATAATTGAAATAAAGTACATTCAGTACAGTATGTAAATAATCAGTACCTACAAAATATCTTTCAATGGTTTATGAGTACAAAGGTCTGAAAATCAATACTGTACTGACAAAATCAGTACAATATAATGTAAAAAATAAATGTTGGTTTTATATTAATTTATAATATTATTTGATTTCACATTCATATTATCAACATCAACACAATATTCATAATAAACAGTTTGAGTTTCACTGATCTACGAAACTAAAATCAATAATATTTTGAGCCCAATATTCTTATGAGGAATAAACGAAACTTGTTGAAACCTTATGCACTGGACTTGGAACCAATGTTTGCAAGTTCAGTTTACAGCGAATTGTCGTAGTGTATATATCAATGTTTATAAGATAAAATTCATAATTTTGTGAATATAATTCAATCTATTTAAATATAGAATTGTCTCTAAATTGTGTGTAATTGCACTTTTTAATACGTAAAATGATATAAAATTAATAACGGCTTTAAAGTGTAGTGTCATAGGATGCACCATCGTCAGAATACACCAAAGGTTAGCATTTTTATTTATTTAGATAGGTAATGTTTCTTAAAAATTTATTTATGGTACAACATCAATATAACAATTACCTAACCATAAATTGTAGTTCAACTGAAGTCTATTAAATCTGCGACGAGTAAATGAATCGTAACAAACGTGAGAAACACAAAACCACAATCCGCAAAACTAATGACAGGATGATATATTATTTCTATCCTTCATTTATACGCTTGATGTCTTTATTTGATGGAAACTGATTTAAAATTCAAATAGATACAAACAGCTGTGTAATTTTATGATTTGTTTAATTACACGTTTGTTTTGTATTCAGAAACGCAATGAAAATAACTAGTATTATCACTTACTTTGCCAATTACAAGACTATAATTGTAGTCGCACGTAGTGGTGTCATTGCAAATCAGTAAATTGAGAAATATCTAGTAAATTATGGTGCTCTGATTGATTCATACAAGGATAAATTGTCAATGCCGATTTTTTAAAATTTGATGTGTTAAATTACATATCTACTTTAAATATTCAAAAAGAAAAATTTATATTCGTGTATAGTACACTATGTTCCAAATGTTCTGCCCCAGCCTTAGAAAATCCCCCAGTGATCCGCAACCATTGTAGCACCATTCGTCAAAATATTCGAAATACGGCCTTCTTAGGTTGTAGAAAAAGACAGCATGTGAAAGATAGAAGCAGTTCTCGGTGAATCATTACTAAGTCAGGTAAAGGAAAAGTGTAGAACGTTTGCTTTGAGCTTTAGTTTAGAAACATATTTTCCTTAGTTGTTTTCATCACTGCATTACATTTCTAAACATAAATTGCATTATTATGAAATGACAGTAATAATGTTTCAGTAAATTAAATGAGAATAAAACATATCAAACTGTTTTATTGAAATGCGTGTTGCAAGATTGTATGCATTAGGCATAAATTAAAAGTTTTTTTTAAAGAAACTATGAATTATTGTCCTAAAAGTTACAATTATTATCAAGATTCGTTACTATCATGTTTCCCGTTCCTGCCTAAATTATTGCACTTACGTATAAACATCTATGTGTTAAAAATGTATCCGTGAAAATTACTACTTTACAATCATTGTTTTCCAAAATATCTACATAAACAATATAATTATTTGTATTAGTCTTTGTTTAAATAGGTATATAAAAGCAACTAATGTTATGATCGATTTGCGACGTTTTCCGAAACGTCGTATAAATAAATATAAATATACAGAACAAAACCCAAACAAATAATTTATAAATAAAGACAATGAGAGTAACAATTTTAAAATTTTTATACAAGTAAAAATTTTAATTTACTTAAAACACAAAACAATAAATTCAAATAATTTCAATTGTGGCATTATGGTAAACATGTGTGTTAGACCCGCGGGCCGCCACGCCACGCCGCCGGTATATATTTCACGCCGACGCCAATATTTTTTACGGCGCGCCGCCATCAATATTCTAAATTAACTAAAAATTTCGACATTGTTAATAGGAATTTTAATAGTTCATATTAAAAAAAATAAAATTGTATCATGTGGATGGCATCTAATAAGATATTTTCCATTAACTTTGCTACACATATGTATATATTACGAAGTTAGATAAAAGTAAATTTTGATGTGAATACGCCGGCGTACACCGGTGCGCTGCCTAAAGAAAAGCCACTTAAAAATTAACCGTTTATTTTTAACAATTCGCCGCCGCCACTATTAACCTCAACACTGCACAAGTAAAATTGTGTGTTAATTAATGTAGGTACTGATTAAACACTCAAAGATTTACTGTGTACCGGGTTATGAAATAAAAAATCGTGTGGTGATCATTTTTTATAATCTTGTAATTTTGCCCGGGAATTATTGCTAAAAATGATATTACTTGGATTTTTTTCTATGTAACTTTTTATCGTACTTATTGTTATTATGTATTTAATGTAAACTAAATTAAAATATTGAAAATGAAATTACTAATCATAAAAATAATTAACAATTATAGGTAATTCTGCATATTTTTGTATTTTTATTTTTATTTTTTTATTTTATTTTATTAATTCAATATACTTACTTAGCAACCCCGTACAAAAATCATTCGTCAAAATGTTATCCATGTTATGCTGCAATTAGATTTTTTTACTTTCAATTTATTCGGTCAGTTTAGGATAGGATCGCCTTCATTTCTAAATTTTACCTTTTGTCAGTACCAATAATTATCTTATGTATTTAATATAAAATTTGACAATAAGTTAATTTTTTAGTTTTAAGGTATTGTGGCAGTTTTAAGATACAAATTTTTATAAAATTGTTTATTTAAAAGAATTTTTTCATTTCATAATAACGCAATTTTTGTTTAGAAATTTAATGAAGTGAAGAAAACAAAACTATGGAAATTGTATTTCTATACCGAAACAGAGCTCAAAGCAATTATTGTTCTACACTTTTCCTCTACCTGGCGTAATCCGCAAACTGCTTCTATCTTTCACATGCTGTCTTTTTCTACAACCTAAGAAGGCCGTATTTCGAATATTTTGACGAATGGTGCTACAATGGTTGCGGATCACTGGGGGATTTTCTAAGGCTGGGGCAGAACATTTGGAACATAGTGTACAAATACATTTCATCTACCCAATAATCATTAGCATTTATTAGGGGGTTATTGCAGTCACACAATGGTCAAAACCACAAGCCTGAGATTCGCCAGAGCATACAATACAACCCTGGTAATAAGCTTCGAAAAACTCTTACTCTACCAGTGGAACACTGGGGGTAAAATATATACTCGGGTTAATAAATATGACAAATACTGAACTGTTCGACTATATTTCTTATCTGCGGGCTAATCTTAAACAATTGCGGTTTTGGGCATTGTGTGACTGCAATAAGCATTTAACGATTATAGGTACTTGATGTATGCGTGGACTATAGTTGGATAAAATAACAACAACTTCAAGAAAATAATTAAATAAATGACATATTAATCACGAATCAAAAACGTATTTTTGCGCAACTGTCAAAAAAGTTGACATTGACGTCCGCAATTCAGGCCGCGAAGTAAAACATTTGTGTACGATACATTTCGCGGCCGCGGTGTTATTAGTAACGGCTGCGAAGTAAATTTTTGTGCATGTCAATGTCAGATATTTTTGACAGTTGTTACAAAAAATAAAATGTGTGATTTTAATTATACAGGGTATTTCAGGGTTAAGTATACAAACTTAAAATATGAATGCAGGACCTCAGAACAAGAAAAAAAATTCATTTGGAGATTTTCTCGCAAACGCTTCGTTTAGAAGATTATTGGCTTACGCAAATAGGAATTTGTAAAAATAAAGGAATAGGTACTAATCAATTAATAATTATTAACTTTATAAATTAATTAATTATGATTAACCTTATTAATAAAATAAGAGGAATTTACAAAATTTGTTGAAAAAAAATGTAAACTTCCAGCTCGAAGGCATTTGTTATTCCCTTTGACGATCATAAAACGAGTAACTGCTCGACATAGCTAATCTGTTATTTTTTTCTGTAACCATACTCACTATTTTTGTAAATATACGTTTCATGATAGCAGTTTATTTCACAAAAGATTTTAACTTTAAAGTTTAAACGAACTAATTTTATTTTGTATGAATAAAGAAAGTTCGGTACCCGATGTGGACATATTAATCCTATTATTCAATTAATGATCAAATATAATAAAAAATTTTTAAAACTTAGCTAGAATCTATAACAGACCCAGAATATAGTTTCAGTAAAGCGATAAAGATAAAAGACTCCCCCAATTGCCCCCCTTGTATTCGCGCTTGTCTAGAACATTGATATCTTACATGAGGAATTTCAATAAAATTAAAACAAAATCGTAAAAAAATGTTTTCCTACAACTGTTCGATTTCTTTGTTATTACCTAACAATTATTGCCTTGGTTATGGGTAGAAAGAAGACAAATGCAGAACAAGTGTTTTTCTGTAAACGTGAAACACAAGTGCGTTTCGTTTATGCAACTGTCAAAACTAAACTTAACAGTCCGTGAATTTAACTGGCTGCGATTTAAATTTCACGCGGAGTGTTAAGTTCATATTTTAGCTACTAACTAACTTAAACCTCAATTTCTGTTTCAACTGTAGCAAATATTGAAGAAAGAAAATTATATCGAAAAATTTCTAAATAACGTAGAAGAAATGAAGCAATCAACAAACAAACCATAGCAATGCCGTAAAACAAAGTTTTAATGTACTGTCATTAAAATTTAATAAATCCTGATAATATTTAAGTGATTTTCTAAATTTATAGTTGTCGGAAAAATGTTGTTTACAACACGTGTTGAAAAAGATTACGTGCACGTGCAGATTTTAGACACTGCATTTTCTCGTAACGAGTCTTTTTCGATAGTTGATATAAAAATAACTATTATAGTACAAATACATTTCATCTACCTAATAATCATTAGCGTTTATTAGGGGGTTATTGCAGTCACACAATGGTCAACACCACAAGCCTGAGATGCGCCATACAATACAACCCTGGTAATAAGCTTCGAAAAACTCTTACTCTACCAGTGGAACACTGGGGGTAAAATATATACTCGGGTTAATAAATATGGCAAATACTGAACTGTTCGACTATATTTCTTATCTGCGGGCTAATCTTAAACGATTGCGGTTTTGGGCATTGTGTGACTGCAATAAGCATTTAATGATTATTAGGTAGATGAAATGTACTTGTACTATACCTCGTCTGATTCCGTGCCTCTACTATAGGTACATTTCTTAACAATAGCAACTATTATTTTAGATATACAATTTCAGTAAGGTACAAGAAGTTTCATTAGGCAAAAAGTAAAGGACAATTTTCAAATTACCTCACTAAACAATAAATAACAAGTAGGTATGTATATTATTGAATAGCCATAGAGATAAAATAAATTTCATATGACAGCTGTTACGCACATACTAATTATTTTTTGTATGAAAATTACCTACCTACGTTATTTTCAACAACGAACAATAAGGAATAATATATTAGAATATTATCACACATTGCTTGCTTTGTTTTAGCAATATGTAAAATGTAATTTTGTAATTGTTTATTGTTTGCTGTATCAAAACATGTAGAAGTTATTATTAGTTATAGATACTTCTACTCTACTTGCGTTCTACTTGTAAATAATATTTGGTTATCTACAAAACAAACGACATTTTTATTCGAGTTTAAAAAAAATTAAACTGTGTAAAATACTCGGTAAAATATATGCGATTGTAAGTCAAAATCATTTTATATTGAAATTTATTTGTTCTTTATTTTTTTAATAAATGCAATTTTATATTAAATTTATATTAAGAGAACCGGTTACTGCACTACCAAAATTTATCTGTCCGGGTCGGTTATTATCAAAAGAGTAAATTTCTTAGAATTTTAATAAGTGTATCCAATACGACTCTAGTTTGGAGGTCGAACTAAATTGAAATTCGAATATTCATTCGAATATTTACACTGCCTGACCTTATTTTTGTGTCAAAAAGGGGTTTAGTTTTCACCGTAAAATTTAGTCTAAATATTAAAACAAAAATTACAATTTTTTTTTTAATTTGTAGAAGAAAGTTGGTTATGTGACATTTCCGTATTGAAATTTAAAAATTAAAAACATAACACACTTTAAAATGAATTACAAAATTGCCAATGTTTATAACACCTATAGACCTATAATAACAAATCAAGCAAAAATTTAAAATTGTAATACACAAATGTCAAACAAACAACCTTCCTCTACAAATTAAAAAAATTAATATTTTAAAATGTTAATATTTAGATTAGATATGACGGTGAAAACGGAACCTTGTTTTCACTTGTACGTTGCACCAGTATTCGTTCCTTTTAAATGAAAACAGTGAAATAAAGAAGTTCATTACCTAACGCAAATTAAAATGAGTGAAATAATAATAAATAAATAAAAATATTATTATTTTTTGAGATAGCGAAAAAATGATTTAATGTCAGCAATATTTGATTAACCCATTATCATTAGTATTTGTGTCGCATGGCGCCTGTTTTAGACATTTTTAAACACGATGTTAAGAGCTTGTGTATCACGATCATGATATATTGCACTTTGAGGTGGTTTAGTACTGCACACTGTAGTACTTCATGGTAAATGGAACGCAGAGGGCAGGGCAGGATTCAAAGAAATTAGCGCTAGTTGGAAATTTGTAATTAGTCGTGAGTGAGAACTAAGCCAGCAGACAAATTACAAAGTTGGGAATAATATAGTTTGATTTTGAAGCGGATCGGATGAAAAGCTAGGTAGGAATAAATTTTATGTTTAAAAAATTTAATTGAAGTTCAAAACGAATATTTTCTGAACGAATTAAGATATCGACTTCCGGTTTCAGCATTAGATTCCTCGAACTATTTTCTGTAAAAGTCATTATACCAAAAACTTTGAAAGGGCTTGGTTGAGCTGAAATAAAGAGAAAATAAAGTGACATTTAAGTATTTTATTTATTTATGGTTTTTAATCATGCATCATTTCTAAATGGGTTCATATATCGATTTTTGTTTATAACATTTTATAGAGAATTAGTTTGAAAATCTAAATCTTAAAACCGGAAGTCAATATCTTTATTTGTTTAGAAATTATATAACTCCAACTATTTCAAAATGACGAGTTATTTTCTTCAAAATATTTACCAAAGAAAATCCATTAAGAATAAAACATAACAAACTATTAAAATCAATTTTGTACCTACTTGGAAACAATAGTTATTTGTGTAGCAAGTACGGATAGAGCATTGTTTGTTGCACGCGGCAAGAAATTTGTTCAGACGAGGCGAAGCCGAGATTGACGACTCGCCAAGGGCAGCAAACAAGCTCTATCGAACGAGGTGCACACAATATTTTGTCTACAATCGTAACGTCAATATAGCTAATTTTAAAATTATTATTGGGTATTTGTCGTGCTTATAACAATTCAATTAAATCGTGGTTAACATTTTTCAAACAAACTGTTTACAATCTTTGGTGGAGCCAATTTGACGCAATAGATTTAATAGTTTTATGTTTTTGTGGCACTAGTGTGACAAAACAGTACTTTGTCGCAGTACTTTGTACCTGAACCGAACCGGAACATAAACCGAAACCGGAGTGAACCGGCTTATTTTTATGAACCTAAACCGAAACTTGAACCTTTTTCTAAAATAAAAAAGAACAAGAACTTTAACCGGAACACAAATACTGAACCGGTTCAGTATACCGGTTCGAAAAACCGGTTTTTTAATATGTTTCCTTCTTATTACTTAGTTTAAGTTTCTAGTTTTCAAGTTGCCTAGTACCTATAGGTACTTTGTTTTGTTTGTGTTTGCATTTTGCAATAATAATTTATTTTATTTTCTATTGTTAATATAAATGTAAAAATGTATCTTCATTAAACTTATAATATTGCATTTGAGTGTATTTAAAAAAAATTTAAATATAAATTTAAATATCAACTGTTGAACCCAAATTGAACCGGTTCGCGAACCGGACAAAAATAAAAATTTCGAACCGGAACACAAAACCGAACCAAATTTTTTTATTGAACCACGAACCGTTATTTTCAACGGTTCAGGTCCCTGCTTTGTCGCACTATTGCGACAATGTTGTAGGTACATATCCTAACTAAAAATTGAATTGTTTATATTGTACAACGATTGTAGACAAAATTAATTTTCGTGATAACTTGATTTTCATAGTTTGCCATGTTTTATTTATAATTGATTTTTATTAGTAAATATTTTGAAGAAAATTCGCCGCCATTTTGAAATGGTTGGAGTAAAATGATGATTTAATGGTATCGTTGTAAAGCTTATTTTATGTACATTCTAAAAAAATATATGACATTACCGATTCCCTATGCTAGATTAAAAGTTGTACTCATTTCCGGTTACACCGGAAATGATACAAAGTTTTTATTGTGACCATCTTACTAGCCCCTTTATCTAGTTTAACTTTACTTATAAACATTTTCTGTGTCTTTTGAAATTAACGAAATATTCCTAGTGCAGGATTTACAACAATCACCCTGTAGATAGATAGATTTGTGTTGTTATGTGATCATAATGACATGTTTTTTTCATATTATAATAATTAGGTACATAAGTAAGCATAATGATACAAGTTTAAAAATGTTTATAAATAATAATATTATTATTTTGCAACATGCAGTTAAAATAAATAAATCCGGTGTTCATAAAAATATCTTCCATTATTTATCTTATTCTTTGTCTTGACGTCATTTCGTGAACTTTGCTTATAATTATTATTGACCATTTCCTTTTGTTTTATTATTTGGCGACTAAATTACAGTTTTTGCTTCATTGCAAAACTTTCCATAACCTTGTCATAAAAAATTGATTTTCGCGAATATAAAACAAAAATAAAACTAAAAATACTATGTAAACTAGCAGCCGAAACATCAATAATAAACTACGTTTGAATCCAGCCGACTGCTAGCGCCACTGCGGTGGTAAACCACGGAACTACAAAGTGGCGAGCTTTAATGGGGTTTAGCTTTTGCCCGCTAGATGGCAGCGCTGATCAAAGTAGCGCAACCGTCAATTGTTTTCAGTCAATTTCATTTTATTACGTTCATTAGCTTCGGCTGTAATTAGCTACAACTATATCTACAATATTATTACTTCTAATATAAGATAGGCGATAATGTTAACAATGTAACTATATTGTTTTTATATGTTTATTTTTTAGTACAAGAACTTTTCAATGTCATTGTTTTATCGTCAAATTAAACAAATATAATTAGAGAATTGTTTCTTTGTTGTCGAGTTAACAAAAGATATACAATATGTTGTTCTTTGCACCTGTTAGTTCAACTAAAGTGTGCATTTTTTTTAAACTTTTACGAAATTATCGCTATGTACAGTAGGTGAATTTAAAATCGAACAGCCAACTTTGAAAGATGTTATTTTGTTTTTGTTTCAATATTTATTTGGCCCACGGTTAAAGAATATTTATGTGGATGCCAACATGATCTTTTCTAGCGGTCAGAATGTGTAATATATATCTAGATGTCTCTGCTGTATCAGGTCATACTAGACACCAATTTAAATGTAAAAATACACTTTAATACTATAAATTTTAATTTAGATATATCTAAGCGGCTATGTTCCATAATTTACCATTAGAGCTAAAATATTATGACAAAACGTGTTTGAAAATCCTCCTTTTTCTACGAGGGAGATCGTCGTAATAAATAAATAATTTCGCAATATATGAACACCAGTCTCGTAGTGGCGTAGTGCATCTATTCGATTTGCCCCCATATTTACCAATCCCTATTTACCACCGTCATATTTTTACCACCGTAATTCTTTTACCAATCCATTTTTTACCAACATTATACTTTAACCAATCCATTTTTTACCACCGTTCCTTTTTACCACTAATTCTTTTTTACCACCAACATATTTACCAACGTGTTTTTTTACCAATCCATTTTTACCACCGTCTCTTTTTTAACCAAACCGTACTAAAGCCTCACAAACTCGGTTTTGGTATTTACTACACTAACAAAGCTAACAAAACCGTACTAGAGCCCCACAAACTCGGTTTTTGTTTTTACTACACTAACAAAGCTAACAAAACCGTACTAGAGCCCCACAAACTCGGTTTTGTTATTTGCTACACTAACAAAGCTAACAAAACCGTACTAGAGCCCCACAAACTCGGTTTTGGTATTTGCTACACTAACAAAGCTAACAAAACCGTACTAGAGCCCCACAAACTAGGTTTTGGTATTTACTACACTAACAAAACCGTACTATAGCCCCACAAACTATTAAAATGGAATAGCGGTAAAAAAGTATGGTGGTAAATGTTGTAATGGTAAAAACGGAGTGGTAAAAATGTATTAGTGGTAAAACGAAATAGCGGTAAAAAGTATAGTGGTACAAATGCAGAGGTAAAAGTTGGAGTGGTAAAAATTGAGTGGTAAAAAATGGGTTCACGGTAAAACAGGATAGCGGTAAAAAAGAATGGTGGTAAAAATGCTGTGGTAAAAGTTGGAGTGGTAAAAATAGAATGGTAAATATGTAGCACAACGCATCTATTCGTCTTTATTATTCAGTTTATAAAACATGTCGATTTTCACGCAGTTCTCCTAAAATCGCCTAAAATTAAAATAACCTATATCTACATTGACAGTTTTTCTGAAACACTTTTCATTTTTTCACAACAATATTTACCTGTTACTTTATAATGTGATAATAAACTTACACAAATTATTACATTTCAAAATACTATTCAGTGACAGCAAGTGACAGAATAAATTTGAACAACTAGTCAAGCAACTATAGTGACCAGCAGAGACACCTATGAACTAATTACAACACAACGTGGCCAGTCGGTAAACCTAATTATTCTTTCGTGATTTGGTCATTCATTAAAATTAAAATAGCCCTCGTTTGATTGTCTATTACGGCAACTGTAACTGTACTCTAGCTAATATCGAACATTTAATTATGAATTCTCACCTTTATTGAACTATTACCATTGTTTATTATTTTACATAGTAATGGACGTATGATAAAATATCTATATTAATTTATGATAGGTTGGCAATATGTAATAAATATTAAAATATTGCTTTGGCAATGAATGTCAATTATCATTGTTTAATTATTAAATTACAATAGGTTGTTTCAAATTGACAATAATTGACCTAAGACTAATTTTAGAATAGTTTTATCACACTTATCAATAGCTAATGTCGTTTTACTTCAAAAAATTAGTTTTTCTTTGTCAACCAAGTTTTTAGGCAAAGTGTTTCAAATAATAGAAGTTAAATATTTCAAATATACGAGGGCTGATCAAAAAGTTCCGGAACTTTTCAGCATTAGTTTTCCTAACTTTTCTTGAACAGGATTTTTTTTGTAAAACAATAGAAAATTATTTGTTGAGAAGTAACAGTCATTTTTGTGAAACATGTTTTTCGTGTTTAGCGATTTTGTGATCTTTGGTCAAATGTAGGTCAAATGAATCAAAAAGAAGAGTGACGCGTTTGTGTGGAGTTGGATGCAACTTTTATAGAAACATTTGGGTGTTGCAAGAGGCTATTGGGGATGAATGTCTGAGTCGATCATGATTTCATGAGTAGTTCAAGAATTTTAAAGAAGGCCGGACATTGTCAAAACACAATCTTCGTTCAGGACGCTCATCAACTTCGACTGACGACGATCATGTTGCCAGAGTAAACGTTCTCATGCGATCAAATCGTCGATTAACCATATTTGAAATTGTCAAAATTAAAGAAAAATCGCCAAACACGAAAAACATGTTCCACAAAAACGACTGTTACTTCTCAACAAAGAATTTTCTACTGTTTTACAAAAAAAATTCCTGTTCAAGAAGAGTTACAGACGATCCGTTGGCGGGCAATTCAAAAAGTTCCGGAACTTTTTGATTAGCTCTCGTATCTCTGCATATGAATGTGTAAACTAAGACATTTTGTGACGTACAATAAACTATTTTTTAAGCAATGGACAAAGGCACCAAGGCACCATTATAGATCTTAATATAGAATGGATATATCCTTTTACGTCATATCAGAAATTATACAGGGTGTTTCTATACCTCTGCACGCAACTTTAATATAGGTTATATAATTTGATATAGGTACCTACTGATTACAGAAAAAAAAATTCAAAATTCCAAAAATAAAGTTATAGATAGTGAAAATATAAGTTCCAAACGTGCTTATCCACTGAAAATTCACTACCCGATTTTTAGTATGATCACAATACCTCTCTGGCGAGTGTCGAGAGGTAAAAAAATCGTGCAAGACCTCATTCGAACCTAGACTATCCTTCCTAATAACTTTTAAAATCCAAATTTCACCCCTTGTGTATGACATTAATTTCAAATAATTTTCAAGAACAATTTTCCTTGTTAAGGGGCACAGTAAAAAAGTATTTAACAAATTACTCCCAACCTATTAATCCAATAAATGTCAAAAAAATACCGTATAAAGACAAAGGCAGTAAAAAACTAGCTACGTTGTCGAATTTTTAAAATTGTTATTATTATTTATAAACAATTAAATAATAATAATTCTGAAAAAAACTCTTCGTAACTATGATTGCATTGTAAATTTAAATGTTTGTATCACATTATTATATAAAATTTTCAAATAGTAGTCGAGTAATTTGTTAAATAAATTTAAAAAGACAATCAAATTGAGTATTTTCTAAACAAGAATGGAGCGAAACATAGACAACATGTGCTCATAAAACATAAGCTGTCAGCGCGGGTACTTAAAATAACGGAGATTTGTGATCTAGCAGCGCTGAGCGATAAACCCCCCTTAAGAAATAACAAAAATAGATTGAATTTACATATTTTCGTGCTAAACTTAATAAAATAATCCCTCCACTTCCAAGCGCTTATGCCGCCGTCTACTGCTCTCTCATCCCGTCTTGATGTGTAACAGCATTGACGTCAGAGCGTCGCGGCGCTGCGTAGCGGCGTCTCGACGCATTTCGCAACGAAGCCCACGAGGTAAGGAACGCGGTGTGGATGGACTGAGCGGCTGTAGCGCTGTATGTCGTCAACCTTCTAATTGCGCCGCTTTTTCTTCTTTTTACGAAATGCCAGACGAAAGATGGACGACGAAACTGGCTGCGACGCCGAGGCAGGGCCGCATGAGGGGGATTTAGAGGGAAATATGTGTGGAATATAAATATCTAACACTAATGGCAGGCTGAGTGTAACAAAACTCGAATTTAATATTTACTCTTCCGCTTAGAAAATAAGAAGATTAATATCTAGAAGATTTACACCGAATTTACACGTAATATTGAAAGATACATTTACAGGCAAATGCAAATCTACGAGTATAATTTTAGATTCGGCATAAACGTTTTTTCGAATTACTAGAATACTCTCGATTTTCCTTTTTTTCTATTCCACTCTTTTCCCCACTACTAAGACTGCCTAAAACCAGCCCGAAACTCGTACTTTACCGCATCCTAGCAATGCAATGTCATTTTGAAGTTGAAAAATACTGTAAAAGTGTTTTCGTTGCAAGTAAACTGTTAGTTTATTATTGACTTCAAGATAATGTTTACTATTTAATAGAGAAAGACCGGATCTACAGATGTACCTTTTTAAAATTTGAAAAATAAATTTCTGCCAGAAGATATAACCGTGTAAAATTTGCATAAATTGGAAATTTTTATGAATTTTTTGAAATTTTTGTAATCATGTACCTACAATTTTTTGTTAAAATTTTAAAAAGGAACAACAACTGTTAATTGATCCTTAAGTAATCCTGGTTGGAATACAATTTTACCATTCTTGTACTGGCCACAAAACACTCGCTACATTAGTATACGTTTTGTGCTGGTTTGCCAATAATTACCAATGGTAATTATTGGCAAACCAAGTATCTTGTTTAAATAAACACATTTTGTTTCATAAAGCATAGTCTTCGATAAATCAGACATGAAAAAATGGTCTGGTAGAAGCGATTTTTTTATTATTACGTGGTTTGTTGTTAAATAAACCACAAACTTGTGTGAAGCATGTTTTGGTCATTTAGGTAAACGACACTCTTAAGTTATCATTCTATTTAAAAAATCGGAGATCACGAAAAGCAAGCCTAAACTTATTTTTGACATACACAGATACTAAATTGGCAATAATTCTAGAAAATATATTTTTTTAGCATTACACCTACTGTGGTATTACAGATGGACCACACAATGATTATTATCTTTAATAGGGTCATCCTATTTTTGGTTAAAACTTTTTTAGACACTTCAAATACGAGAAACCTAAACCCTTCTAAATACCTATTTTTGTTTACCTGTTTCACAACTCATCCCTTTTCTACCTTTTGAACGTTTATTTCTGTACTGTAAATGTTTTTATGATTTAACGTTTAGCAACGGTATTTAATGATGATGACACTATATCAAAATTTCCAATAATTGCATAACTGTCATTGTGTTAAGCGCAATATCATTTATCGGAATATTCCTCGACAAATCATTCAACAAATTTGTTTCGAATATGTGCTACTCGCACTCATTTACTTGTTTCTCTGATGATGATGATGATGATGGTATTAATTTTGTTTCTCTTTGTTTCAGGTGAGTGTTTCAAAATCATCTACTTACTTTAAGAATTAGCACACGATTTGAGTAAGTACATTGTATTTTTTCACACCACAAACTTTAGTTTTAAGGGTATCGTCTCCACGTAGGTCAACACCAAGTTTGTCATATATTAATGCATAGAAACGCTCGCTAAAATACGGAGATGTAGTCTAGCAATTTCTACAATGCTCACGAAGTTTTATAGATAAAGCTAAATTTCATAAATTTATTTACAGACGAAGAATGCAACTAGGATTATGCCGAGTTATATTTTCTAATAAATCTCTTAATAATGAGAAAAAGCATGTAAAAAATTGCTTAAAACACACTTTTTCATTAATTTTGTATATGGATTTCAAAGATTTTTTCAGAATTCTAACAGGGCATAATCCTAGATTAATTCTTTCACAAAAATCTAGTACCTGTTTTTCCTTCAAATTTTTAATATGCAATGAGTAAAGCAGAAACTCCTACACCTCTAAACACGCAATATTTTGTTACGGAGACGAGACCCTTAAGGTAAGTTATGTTTAGTTTGTTTTATAAACGATGAGAAAACAAAATCAACTTATTTTTTACACAAAATTTAGCTGTGCATATTATCTTGAGCAAGCAATTTCCTATTTATAGTTGTTTTAATTAAATTCCAAATTAGATTTACTTAAAGTAAAAATAGGTATAGGAAATGTATAGTACAGTTAAAATTACTTGGAATATTGGCTATACAACATTTTTTTATTATTTTTACGTAGGTAACCGATGTTTCTGTTTACTCTTTTACTCTTTCCGCGGACAAGTGGTTTCATAGTGAAAACATTTACAAATAATTTTTTCTTGTAGCGTAGTGGTTTCTGGACGAAACCATAGTTTTCAGAAGTATTAATCATCATTTTTTATAAAAATTAATAATTTCGCGTCAAATCATGGTAGGTACTCGAATTTTTTGGGAAATTAAAGGAAATTGAATGAACTTTCTCGCTTTGTTGGTCAATTGTGTCCACAAGTTTTTGGCACACCGTACGAGCTGTCAAAGTTGGACATTTTTTGACATTAGGAACATTTTTTTTAAGGTAGTGGGAGAGGGTGGAATGGCTTTGGCATCATTAAAGAGAAAACTTCCGGAAAACTTCAAACTTTTTAGAACTCACAGAGTTATCAAATTTCGACAAAATGCAACCGAGATATGGTACTCTGAATATTTGCCGTATTTGGTGCATTTTCAAGTGGTGCGTTTTTTCTTTCCTCGGTTATATTTTTATATCGTGTATGTAAAAAATACGGTGGATAGTCCAGGGCACATGTGACCTACCTAATTAATATCTATACTGTGGATTTGTTTAAAACTCATGTTCGCTGTACAATATTTTCCCCTTACCTGTATATGTATGTATTCTTCACTTTTAACCATGAGTCGTAAATTGGCGACTTAAAACCACACAGACGGTTAAGAGGCACGTTCGGAAAATACCGAACTCCTGAACTTCAATCGTCATTTTCAAAGTGAGGCGGGTTCAGGTGACGTCAAGCCCTTCTTTTGCAGTCAATCGAAAAAAATCTGACGTGGACACCACATGACTTCCTTGTACGCCTATTAAACTGTTCATACTTTTCTTAATAACTAAAATGTAGAATAATATAAAAAAATCTGACGTGGCCACCACAAGACCTCCCGCCATATACCTACTTTATTCTTTTAACTTATTATACAAAAAAATATATTAATAAATAAGTACTACTACTACTGCTACTATACCTACTCACAAATATATTTTAGTCATTTTATTTTAACGGCAGAAGAAGATATAAAGCAAATTTTACTATTGTCACTTTTATGTCATAATCATTTAAATTATACGTAGTAACAAATGTTAATCGATCATGGACTACAAGATACCGAAATACTAAATTATAAATATATACTTTAATTATTCTTAAATGATACCCGATACAAAAATATTTATAAAATACTTATTGTAGTTAATAATATAAGGAACTTTGTAGTTTACCTTGTTAATGCTTTCGCAATTCCCACATAAATGGACATTGTATCGTTTTCCAAATCTTAAAAGTAGGTCAAGAAAAATCAGGACAAACTGCTATACTATTTCTAAAGTATCCTATTTAATAAGAAAATTAGCAGGAAACGATGCTCGTAAACCTCTTAGTAGGTAAATAGTTAATTGACAAAGTGGATCGTTCTGCTTAGAACCATCGCAAATATTACAACAGACGCCGTTAGTTTTACATGGTCACACTTACACTCACACTATAACAGTACCGATTACGAATGCGATCGAGACCGTAAGCGATTTGCGTAAAAAGTGACAACTAGGGCGCTATGTGTCGACACACTTGACACAACAGTGTCGAAAATCTGTTTGCCATTCACATTTTCTATTGGCGATACTTTATACTTCAAATCAAATAAGATATAAGTACCTATCCTTATTTCAAAAACGAAAAACTCAACAAAATTTGATACAACATACACTCTCATACCATCAACCATCTACCAAGCTCTTTACCAAATTTTATGGTGGGATTCTGTTCAAATCTGTAGTTGCTACAAATCTATAAAACTGTAAATATTAAACAAAATCGCAATGAAATTTATAAGCATATGAACATTTTTCTATTTGTCAACAAATATTGATGTGATTTTGTTCAATATTTAAAGATTTACAAATTTGTAAAACTTACAGATTTGAACAGTTAGTGTGACAACCTCACATATTGTAGTTAAATTTATAGTAAAACAGATGTGTGCGCGTCCTATGATCATTTGAAATTTAAAGGTTTTTCCATTATTTACAACATAGAAACATGTCACCAAAAGATGTTAGAAGGTCTCTCTGTTTTCATTTTTCTTCTTTAACTTATGATTTTGGAAAAAATGACTTTGAAATCAGTCATTTTCTCGATTTTTATTCTGGTGAACAAAAAGCTGTTTTAAATTTCTAAAAACAGAGGGACATAGCCGCATAATATTTATTTGTGTATTAAGAGCGTAAAGTGACTCTTTGTTACTCGCGCATGGCAATTGCAGCTAGAGCCGAAGGCGAGAGCTGCAATAGTGCAAAAGGAACAAATACACTTTACGCTCGTAGTACATACATAATTTTATCCACCTACGACTGAAATTATTTGTAATTAAAATTAATGGTATTGGGTTGGTTCAATCTACGTTAATCCAATTTATGTATTGTAACCATGACAATATCAATAATATCGAAATAAATAAACAAAAATTTTTGTTTGATTCTGTCATATTCTAATATTTTATGCAAGCAATAAAACATTTTATTGCGCGTTGTCATAGGAGACGCACAATAAAGTATTTTTGCTTGGTCCTCAGTAACAATCAACTTTACGATGACAATTGAAAGCATCATTATAAACTTTTCATAGCAGTCGTAGATAAATATTATTATATGTTTTTAATTTAAAATTCTATAATTCTAACGATAAAAAATTTTAATATTTTATATCGCATTACATTTAAATGCGTTGTTGATGTCATTTATTTAATTCTTCGGGTAATGATGTTTATCAAGTATCATTTACATTATATTTATTACATTTTCCGTCGTTAGATTTCACTATCATCTGTTTGTTTACATTCTTCGCCATAAACACAAATTTAATTGTCTGTGTAGAAGCAGAAAAAAAATAAACAGTGTCTTGTTTTATTTATAGTAAAATTTATTTAACATCTCTCGTACACGTCGCAGTAAACAATCCAGCATCAACGTGGCCGTGGTTTTTCATTCAAAGTTTCTAAAAATATTCATTTACGCTGGTGGCTCTGCGTTGGCATTCACAGGACTTTGTTTTCATTTGTTTTTCCACAGCCCCCTAGCTGGAGTCCAGTCACAGACTGCTCTGTGGTTTGTTTTGTAAAATATGCATTTTTAATGTTTGTTACAGTTGAAAAGTTGGTGATGGTGATGCGAAAATAAATTATCGTTTTAATTATTAATTTAAACAGTGTTAACAATATAATCTTCCTTTTTAAATAAATATAAAGTAAAAATTTTACATACAGTAAAAAGTTTACATAACTGTATACTTTGTGACTATACTAGCGGACGGTTATAAATAGTAAGCAAATGATTTAAATGTTCCTAAAGCCCTGTTCACACTCACACAAGGATTATTTCATGCTCCTGAATCATGAGAAAAAGAATCATGGTGAGTATTGTCAAATAGCGGCACCGCTAAATTAGGGTTTCCACGGTTTTGTGTGTTTTTTTTTATATGTTAATCTATACAATAAAATATTGGACTCGTATTTTTTCTTTTTGCAAAAAGATGCTAATAAGCCAGAAAAAAAATTCTTAAAATTTAAAAAATAGGTGCAGCAAAAAACGATGCCGTGCGTGACGGTGTGACGTCATCCGCTCTAAGAGTATACGTTCACAGCGCTGACAAGGACCGAATACGTTACGTATAGCACAAATACATTTCATCTACCTAATAATCATTAGCGTTTATTAGGGGGTTATTGCAGTCACACAATGGTCACAACCACAAGCCTGAGATGCGCCAGAGCATACAATACAACTCTGCTAATAAGCTTCGAAAAACTCTTACTCTACCAGTGGAACACTGGGGATAAAATATATACTCGGGTTAATAAATATGGCAAATACTGAACTGTTCGACTATATTTCTTATCTGCGGGCTAATATTAAACGATTGCGGTTTTGGGCATTGTGTGACTGCAATAAGCATTTAACGATTATTAGGTTACTTGATGTATGCGTGGACTATACCTTATTTCAACACAGGTCCGACGTCCATTCCGTAGACAAAACGACAATAAACGATCTTACACGAACAAATCTACTCACGGGTTGGTTTCAATGATAGCTACGTCACACATGGCGCATTTTAATGCACGTTTCAAAAGAGTAACATTTTCTTTTCGATAAAAAGGTAATAAATCTATCAAAATTAACAATTAGCACTTTCCTATAACTTATTATGCAGAAAATTAATATCCAATAAGTATTCCTTTAAAAGCCGTATGCTTGGAAACCCCCATTGAATCTTCAATGAAACATGGAAAAGAAGAATTATTTCTAACTCATTGATTCAAAACAGTGAATTTCTTTTTTCTAAGGTATTACAATTTTAATCCATAATTATAATAATAAACGAAAAGAGTGAAATTAAATGTTACATCGATTTTTCTTTCTTATAATTCCTAGATATTTAAAAAAATTTCTTTACTTTTTCATTAATTATACAGGTAACGAATTCAGAGAACTCCGTGCCAATCCTGTACCAAATTCAAAAACATCTCATGTTGTCATGTTCACCTATTTCCGTGGCTGCACATTCTCAGACCACACTCCTCATTCCTCTGGCCGACTGTACGCACTTTTAGAAGACTGACAGTGAGCCGTAGGCCACGCACTCCTGGATCACGTTTTTGGCACGGTCTATACTTCCACTTCTGAGTGGTTCACGGCACAGCAGCCGCTCGGTGAAGTTCTGATGTTGCTGTAGCAGAACTTAAGGCTGGTTTATAATGGATGTAATCGGTTACTTCTTCTGTATTCTGTAAGATGTGTGATGTGAATGAGAAGTGTGTGGTTCATAATCATTTCAGTAATCTGCTAACTTGACGACATAACCTTTCTTATAACTGTCAGAAATGGATCCGTTTGTTGAAAGTTACATAATTGGATCTGCAATATTTATAACAATAATTGAATCGGTGATTCCAAGAACAGTACTAGTCCACAAAATGGCGTTTTGAGTTAAGATAGCCAAAGTGTATAAAATTCGCTTCTGCATCGATGAGCTTAAAAACAGTACGCTAAACATTGCCGCTATGGCTGAGAGGCCCCTCCCATGAATACAAGAACAGTATAAGTCCAGGACATATACTGTTCTTCTGCTCATAAACGTCAGTTTACCATTGTAACCTGAGGTGTAGTTTACTTAGTTGTGAACGTAATTACCTAATAAAACCCTTTTTGCCATGTTTTGTACCACTTCATACCACGTTTTAAAGCTCTTATGGCAAATAGCACTTCTTGAAATAAAAGAAAATCTATCGGAACAAATATTGACTTCAAGAACAGTACATGTCCATGACACTTTTGCATCTGTAACTATTAAGTGGTTGCCTTTTTTTGAAATCTTTGTTCATAAAGGCATTCATCTCAAAAGGAACTACAACTTTCCTGTACATGTCAAAGTTGTACATTGAATGGTTGTGCAGCTATACAGTTTTTCTTAATTATCTCAAAATGCACTTTTTGGACTAGTACTGTTCTTGGACTCACCGATTCAATTATAGTGAAATATAAAATACTCATCAAAAAGTAAACAAAGATCAACAAAGAACAAATAGGACTTGCTTGCTATTTGTTGGGAAAGAGTGAAGAGTGAAGTATGTAAATAGTGGCTCTATACGGAGTATGGCTGACTTCAAAAAAATTGTACACTGGCGGAAAAAAAAAATGAAACACTTTGAAATTCGTGAAATTTCGACCATTTTCAAACCGCTATAACTCGGCGTATTTTCAATCGATTTCGATGAATCTTTGTGGACGAAAAACATTGAAGTGTCTACTTTAAAGTCATGCCTGCGAATTTTAGCGCAACCCCTTCCGCCCCCCTCCAGCACCCCGGTGAAAAATAATAAATTTTAATTTTAAAAATGTCCAACTTTGACGATGTCTATGGACTTTAAAAAATTTTTTTGACTTGATCCATCAAAAGGGCACTAAAATTCACTCAATTCCCTGTGCAGGACTCAAAGAACGAAGTTCCTACGATCATTTGGAACAAAGTTATGAATTTTTTTAAAAAAAGGGCATTTTTTGGTTTTTTGCACATAACTCAGCGACTTTTCAACCAAATTAGACGATTCTTTCGGGGAAAAACCAAATTGTGGGTGTACTTTAAGGGGATAATCTCAGATTAGGATGATCTTTTTTCGTACCCTTTAAAACCCGAACAAAAAAACACGTTTTTTCGCAAAAAAACGTCTAACTTTGGCGATGTGTACCGAGTTGTAAAAAAATTTGTCGGTTCGATCCACAGAAAAGGCATTGAAACTTGTTCAATTACCTGTGCTGGGCTCAAAAAACGAAGTTCCTAAGACGATTTGGCACAAAGTTATGGCCGTTTGAAAAAAAGTGCATTTTTTTATTTTTTGACTCATAAGTCGGAAGTTTTTCGGCGAAATTGTTTGTTTTTTTCACGAATGAAATTTTCCTTCAAAATTTCTAATTTTTTCGACAATTTGAGTTACACAAAATTTTCAATTTTATTTTTAAATTTTCTCGATATTACAGGTTTGCTTATGCCCATGGCATGAAGCACGGTGCTCGATGTGGCATTTTGCTTCGTATAAAGCTGTCAAAAGGATGTTACACCGGTATAGCAAAATGCCATACGAAAATTTGTATATTGCTTATTGCTATGTTCACTTCGTACTTTGAAGGTTTTTGAAAATTATTTTTGACAGCTGAGAATTAAAATCCATTAATTCTTTGTGTTAATTAAATCAATAATTAGTTTATTAAAGGGTTATATTCTTATTATAATTACTACTAATTATTGATTTAATTAACACAAAGAATTGATGAATTTTAATTCTCAGCTGTCAAAAATAATTTTCAAAAACCTTCAAAGTACGAAGTGAACATAGCAATAAGCAATATACAAATTTTCGTATGGCATTTTGCTATACCGGTGTAACATCCTTTTGACAGCTTTATACGAAGCAAAATGCCACATCGAGCACCGTGCTTCATGCCATGGGCATAAGCAAACCTGTAATATCGAGAAAATTTAAAAATAAAATTGAAAATTTTGTGTAACTCAAATTGTCGAAAAAATTAGAAATTTTGAAGGAAAATTTCATTCGTGAAAAAAACAAACAATTTCGCCGAAAAACTTCCGACTTATGAGTCAAAAAATAAAAAAATGCACTTTTTTTCAAACGGCCATAACTTTGTGCCAAATCGTCTTAGGAACTTCGTTTTTTGAGCCCAGCACAGGTAATTGAACAAGTTTCAATGCCTTTTCTGTGGATCGAACCGACAAATTTTTTTACAACTCGGTACACATCGCCAAAGTTAGACGTTTTTTTGCGAAAAAACGTGTTTTTTTGTTCGGGTTTTAAAGGGTACGAAAAAAGATCATCCTAATCTGAGATTATCCCCTTAAAGTACACCCACAATTTGGTTTTTCCCCGAAAGAATCGTCTAATTTGGTTGAAAAGTCGCTGAGTTATGTGCAAAAAACCAAAAAATGCCCTTTTTTTAAAAAAATTCATAACTTTGTTCCAAATGATCGTAGGAACTTCGTTCTTTGAGTCCTGCACAGGGAATTGAGTGAATTTTAGTGCCCTTTTGATGTATCAAGTCAAAAAAAAATTTTAAAGTCCATAGACATCGTCAAAGTTGGACATTTTTAAAATTAAAATTTATTATTTTTCACCGGGGTGCTGGAGGGGGGCGGAAGGGGTTGCGCTAAAATTCGCAGGCATGACTTTAAAGTAGACACTTCAATGTTTTTCGTCCACAAAGATTCATCGAAATCGATTGAAAATACGCCGAGTTATAGCGGTTTGAAAATGGTCGAAATTTCACGAATTTCAAAGTGTTTCATTTTTTTTTTCCGCCAGTATATTTGAATAAAATAATATGTTTGGTAATAGGTACATGAAGAGTTTTAAAGTTAGATACTGAATTAATTTTTGGATATCATATCGTAACAGTTAAACATTAATTAACTCCACAGTTTATTAGAGTATTAAATCATGCCTACTTGTTTAAAATATAGCGCCCATGGCCATACTCTTTTTATATAGTGATACTCTAGGAAGTTTTCTTAAATGTTGGCGAACCTTACTGTTACAGTATAGGTAAACGTCAAATCCAGTGTGATTATGAACCGTAACATGGAAATACTTATAGCTCATGTTAACAGAACACAGAAGAAGTCACCAGTTACATCCATTATAAACCAGCCTATACACCTACCCGGCGCAAGGTTGAAGGCCGGACAACTGTAGCAGATATTGTCCGAGTTATGGGCAATGGAGCGGAGGATAATGCGAGGGATAATGAAAGGTTTACTTAAAAATGGGAAGAGATTTGGTTAATGCTGAAGTAACTCAAGTTTTATGTTAATTGTAGTGTAGGTAATATTGCTAACTATTCAAAATAAAACACCATTGCTAAACGTCGAACAGAACATTAACCTAAGAAGCTCGAAATAAGCTTCATTTTATAAGTAGAATAGGCGCTAAAGGTAGTTGAGTGTGCAAAATATGAGGACCGTAAAATTTTGACTGATATGTATACTTGAGACCCTAACGGCCATTTGCACCGCCTCCACTTAAATTTTAAGCGAGATTTTAAGTGTCACTTAAATTAAAAACATCGAATCGAATTCATGACAGCAATGTTAGACAATGTGATTTTGATTCGATATTGTTCATTTAAGGAAAACTTAAAATTTAAGTGGAAGCGGTGCAAATGGCCATAAGGAACATAAAAATACATCTTGTCACCTGCTGCTCTGGTTACCCCTCCCCCCCCCCCCCAACCCTTCGCTGCCAATTGATCCAAATACGCTGTTTTTATAGATTACCGCGGAGCATTAGTCACTAAGAAAAACGCAAATAGTCCGTATTTTTAATAATAATAAAATAAAATTTAATATCTTCACTATATGAACCAATATTAATGTTGTTTATGTGTTTTTTCTCTCAATAATATGAGATAATATACATTTTACATTTCTACATATATGCGCTCTTACAGGGAAAATACTTATTTAAATTTCGAATAGAACAACAATGCCCATTAAAATAAATAAATATGTAACAGATAGAAAAATATTCGGGGAATCGAATGCTTGAAACCGGAAGTCGATATCAAAGTTGCAAACGATTAAACACAACTTTTTTTATACAAAATATTCTAGGTATATTTTCTGCGAAGAAAATCTTTACGTTTGGACTAACCAAATAGTTCTTTAATTAATGAAATATGCTTCTTATAGAAACAAGTGCCGGGAATCGAATGCTTCAATCCGGAAGTCAATATCTTAACGCGTTCAAAAGTTGCAGTCGATTAAACTAAATTTTAAAAAAATATATATTTTTCTCGAAGATAATCTTCAAATTTTGGATAAACCAGAACTTTATTTAAATTTATGCAAACTTTAAACAGTTATATTTCATGATAGAAATTAATTTTTAAAATTTTGAAAAGGCACATCCATAGATTCATACTTTCTTTATTAAATGTTTATAAAAACATTACCAGTCAATAATAAACTAACAGTTTACTCGCAACGAAAACACTTTTACAGTATTTGTCAACTTCAAAATGACATTGCATTGCTAGGATGCGGTAAAGTTTGGAGCTGGTTTTAGGCAGCCATAGTAGTAGGGAAAAGAGCGGCATAGAAAAAGAAGTAAAATCGAGAGTATACTAGAAATACGGAAAAAACGTCGACGGTCGTAGATACCTTAAAACTATCATCGATGCTGATAGTTACCAATATACCCACAACGCATCGTCTCAACTCAATCAATCCACAATCCATTCAACATCCTCCCGTACCAATGTCCTCGACATCTACCTAGCACCTCGCTCGTTCGTCGTTCACTTGTCTGTGGTATCCACAGCCTGCTAGTGAGTGTTGTCGTTGTCGGCGGAACCTTGGAGCCGGTCATCGGTGCCCGGTGCCGCTGTGACGTCACGTAGAGACAAAACACCAGCCTGCTTCGTGCTAAGTGCTAGCGGATGGACAGATGGCAAAGGATATCAAGAAACGAGGATTGTCAATGGCCTGGGATTGAAGAATGAGATTATTAAAGTATTGACTGTTTGGAATGCTACTTATCTGTGACAATTGAATATTAGACTAGTTACGTTTCCAGCAATACAGTTAAGGATGGTTTATAATGGATGTAACTGGTGACTTCATCTGTGTTCTGTTGACATGAGCTATAGGTATTTCTATGTTACGGTTCATAATGACACTGGATTTGATGTTTACCTGTACTGTAACAGTAAGGTTCGCCAACTTTTTAGAAAACTTCCTAGAGTATCACTTTATATAAAGAGTGTAGCCATAGGCGCTATATTGCAAACAAGTAGCCATGGTTTCATACTCTAAAAAAATGTGGAATTAATTAATGTTTAACTGTAACAAACAAATAGCAAGCAAGTCCTATTTGTTCTTTGTTGATCTTTGTTTACATTATGATGAGTATTTTATATTTCGCTACAATATTTATTGTTATAAACATTGCAGATCCAGCTATGTAACTTTTCGGTAACTTTAAACAAACGAATCCATTTCTGACAGTTATAAGAAATATTATGTCGTCAAGTTAGCAGATTACTGGAATGATTATGAACCACATACTTCTCATTTTTACATCACACATCTTACATAATACAGAAGAAGTAACCGATTTCATCCATTATAAACCAGCTCTTGCCCTTAGCCAGAAACATTTAGATTGTCCCCAGAAAATGTCAAGTTACCCCAAGTTATAGTATTATTTCCATGATATTTTATTTAATATTTATTATTAGATATGACTAATAATAGTATATTATTTAACGAGTAAATAATGTAGGCTATAATTAATGAGGATGCAAGTTTGTTCACGAGCCGAAGGCGAGTGTATAAATCATCCGAGTTAATTATAGCCATTATTTTCGAGTCAAATACGACGTTTTATCTACAACTTTTTAAATAAAACAACATTTTCTTACTACAAATTTGTATTGATATTAACCTAACCTCAAACTTTGGTGTGATGACATGACAATTTATCCGAGTAATTTAGAACTATTATAGGCTAGTAATATACAGCGTTTTACAAATTTTTATTATTTTTACTGTTTCTGCTTACAACGTCATAAAATGATAACTTGATGTAACAGATGTGATTGCAGTTTGACAGTTCGAGAGAATAAAGTTCTCATTATTTAACAGTGTGAAATAATGAATTCATTATTTCATAATGTGTCCTTATGGAGGGATTTATTATACTACTTTCACGTATATAATGAATACATTATTCTATTGTTGTAGATAAACGCTCTTATTATTTTCTAGTCGTGAAATTACTAAATTTTACTTGCAAAAACCAATCTAAAGATGTGGTAAAAATGTTAAAACAAAAATAATAATTAAGATTGGCAATTAGGATAATTTGTTTTATACAATCATTAGATTATAACTCACTTCATATTAAGTATTCATTCTGTAAATGATCTATCCAAATGGAATAATTTTGCGAGAAACTAAACTAATCCAAATGTATATTTTATTCTTGCTTGTGATAAATGGGAAACAACAAATAATGTAGCCAGTAAATTTTTAATCCCGAATCACCAAATATACCTGCATACATTTTACATCCATCATCCCAGTAAATAACAAAGTATTGCATTAGCCATCATTTCGAAACATCCTAATAGTTCTCAGTTTCATCACTACCTGCCTACCTGTCCCTAGTTCCTCTTGCATCCACCAGGGCCCCACAGTCTGTGCCACGAACTCTTTGTTTGGCTGCGGTCTGCGCAGTGCTGAGCGTCTGTTGTGCTCTTGCTCTGTGGAGCTCATTGTCAAGGTCACGTCTCGAGACCAGACTCGGCAGCTGCTCCTGCCCATGCGACTCAATATAAATTATATTTGATATTTGTAGTGAAAGGAATAGCACAAAAACGAGCGGCATACCGGGTGGCAGATATTTGGTGTGAGGGAGGTTTGGTTGTCTATGGGTATGGAATACATCTATACAGAAAAGTAGAGATTCAGTATTTGTTTGTAAGACAAAGGAGCAACTTTACGGAATGTAGGTATTTTTTTGTCACAAGTATTTAAATTATTCCAAATAAACTCAATTCTTTTTTACGAGTAGATATGTGAAAAACAACTAAATCCAGTACATACATACATAAAATCGCGCCATTTCCCTAAACTAGAGTTGGCACGAACCTCTTAACGAGTCTCATTGAAGTTCGCCCAGACGTAAAAATTCGTTTTTTATTGTAAGTACAAAAGTTTAAATTAAAAATCAAAATACAAGTATAATGTTTGTATCTTACATTTATTGAAAACTGCAATACATTTTACACAATCTTAAATAAAATCAACAGCTGAAACTTTATGCAACCGAATAAAAAAAAATTCATTTGAAAAATCGTCCTGTGTAAGGACAATAAAGAATTGTGACACAGACTGTAGTATATTTGGGATTTTTTCTCTAGAAAAGAATGTTTAGGACTACTATGTAACAATGAATTAAAACAGTTGTAAACATAAAGGTGTAGTTACACAGGGGGTAATATCGTTTATAGTAATTAGAGCAAACAATACAAGCAAATTGCTAGCTGTATACTTTATTCTCTAAGTTACATGAACTTTAAATATACCTTAAATATATTTTAAGTAAATTAAACTTTAAATATAACTTAGATAATAAAGTATACAGCTGGCAAATATTTTTATTTTTTGCTCAAATTACTATAAACGACTTTACCCCTGTGTAACTCCACCTTAATTTTTAAAATTGTTCAATTCGTTGTGGCATAGTTTCTACAAGTCCTAAACATACTTTTCTGGGGAAAAAATCCCAAATATTCTACAATTTGTGTTACAATTCTTTGATTGTCCTTGCATAGGACGATTTTTAAATTTTTTTTATTCGGTTTCATAAAGCTTCGACTGTTAATTTTATTTGAGATTGGAAAATATTGTGTATGGCTCCTATAGATATAACATTGAACCGGTTTCATTGACAAACTTTACTAGTATTAGAATAGTAGAAGTAGTTTATTTAACAGTTTGCAAGGAATTTAAACTTAAATCCATTTCAGAAAAACGTGTAAGTTTAAGTAAGTGTTCGATTTCTAAACTTCTTTGGATCCAAACACAAATACGCTACCTACCTATTATGGTTATCACTAGGGTACAACTACATAGTAACTTTATTTACAAATAACATTAGGTGATAAATTTTGACAACCCTTCTTTTAATGTTAATGTATTTGTAAATGAATTGCATCTACATTTTATTTGTTCCATAGAACCTTTTTACTTCCTTGTACGAAGTAAGGAAGTATTGTAATCGCGAAAAATTTCGGTTCTCAGATTTTGACGGAAATATCCGTTTTGACCTTTTCTGAATCCATTATGACTAGTTTCGACGTGACGTCTGTACGTACGTACGTACGGACGTATGTGTGTCGCATAACTCAAATACGGTTAGACGTAGAAAGTTGAAATTTTGTATTTAGGACTGTTATAGCATCTATTTTTGGTTTCAGTCTACAAACCGGAAGTAGTACTTTTTAAAAATATTTCGATAAATATTTAATTTTAGACAATTTTTTTTATTTTAAATGAAAGATTATGTGATTATTACCTACAATCGGTATTTTATAAATATTTTTGTATCTGGTATCATTTAAAAATAATTAAAGTATATATTTATAATTTATAGTATTTCGGTATCTTGTAGTCCATGATCGATTAACATTTGTTACTACGTAAAATTTAAATGATTATGACATGACAGTGACAATAGTAAAATATGCTTTATATCTTCTTCTGCAGTTTAAATAAAATGACTAAAATATATTTGTGAGTATACTAGTATAATAAGTTAAAAGAATTTTTAATATTATTTTACATTTTAGTTATTAAGAAAAGTATGAACACACAAGGCGTACAAGGAAGTCAGATTTTTTAAAGAAAAGATGTAGTGAATTCTAATGATTTTTTGATCATTATTAACATTTCATATTATAGGAAATTCAATACTGTAAATATGTACAGTTTGACCATAACAATAATTTTTCAAGTAGGCATGTAGTGACCAACTGGGTACAGAAAATAAATCCCTATAATTACATCAACACCAAACGACCAAACATAGGCATAACCTTCTTCCTCTTCTGACTTCTCAACCGAACTTATTACAGCAAAAAAACCTCGCTGCACCTGTCCCATATGAAAGCACAACATGCACAGTACTTCCGTATACACTCATCGTCATCACATACTTCCATACACCAAGTCCACTGGACTCAGTGTCGTATTACGTCACCAGGTGCGCACAGAGGAAACAAAGGATAATCGTTATGTGGTTCTAAGCGCTCTGTGGCTTGACGCTTGACGTTCGCTTGTTTTACGAGGCGGTCACAGTGCGAAAACCCGAAAACAAAAGGTTCGCCAGACAGCAAAAAGTTGAAGTTTCAATTCGGGGAATATGAAATAATACTGAGTGATTCGAACGTGAGAAATGTGGATTTGTTATAAATGTTTATTATGTTCAGGTCTTTGACCAATTTGAATCATCATCATAGTCTTCAATTCACGGGTACACTTGGTTATTGCCGAATAGACAAAATAAAATCCTCAGAACATTTCAAGAATGTGAACATCATGCTTTGGCCCATTAACATCTTGTTATTCAAAATTAAAAACTAATCCTGTTATTCAAAATTTTCTATAAAATGGTATACCTACATAATTTTTTTATGAAAGTGGTATAATTTTCGAGAAAATCGTGAAAATGTATTTTGAAAAAAACGGCAAATTTTGATCAAGTCTCATCAGACGAAAACGGCTGTAATTTTTTTATGAATAAAAATATGGATTTCCGGTTTGCAGAATCCAATTTCCTGAATACTCTTCAATGAGTAAAATTGTTTTCATATTATCTGACGCACGAGTTTAGTCACAATTTAAGGATATTCTTACAAAAGTTTCAATTCTTTCTGGAATTTAGATCGATTATGGGTAAAGGGTAAATGTTGAATGATTACAAAAATTCGGGTTCAATTCCCGGCGGCGGTCATGATTTTTAAAAATAATTTAATTAAGATGTAAGAGTTTTTGTTTTAATTCTTTATGGAATGAGTATCCTTTTTTGTGGATTACTCTTTACTTTTCGGTTTATTCGTTTAAATTCAGCAATATTTTATGAGGAATTATTCAAAAATTAGTAATTCAATTACTGCATTTTATGAAACCTCAACTCCACGTCGGTGGAATACTGGAAGACTGCGAAATGTACCTCGACACGTATTCCTTTCTTGTTGTCCATTCTCAATGCGCAAGGTGTGTCCGAGGTTCTGTCTGTGCCCGTGTGGTTCACCTACAACGTCAGGTTATTGCCATTGAATTTTCAAGTTGATTTTTTGCACGTTTTTTGCGAACGGTACGACTTGTTTTGCCATTTTGAATATGAAAGTTTGATCGACGAATTGAAGGTCACATCTTTGTGTTCAAGTACGACGTAAGAAGATTATAGCTTAGGTAGGAATCATTGGGAAACACTGTTTTTTTGCAAGTGTCTTATGAGTAAATATATATCTGAAGCATATTACTTTTTGCCAAATATTAGTTCAGTAGTGTGCCATAGATTTATCTAGTGTAAGTTGCATTTAGAGCTATTGAATTACAAATTAATATTAGTATTTAAAATTTATATTGGTAGATACACTCGTACTAGCACTGTATATAATTTAGAGAGACATCTGCAAATCCTGAAAATTAAAATCTTTTGTAACAGAAAAATAGTTATTTATATTATAAGTGCAGTATATTTTATTTTACAATGCGAGGTTTTGTAACGAAGAACAGCAATGTTATTTCTACGTTTGACAATTTGATTTTGATTCGATATTGTTCATTTAAGGAAAACTTAAAATTTAAGTGGAAACAGTGCAACTGGCTATAAGTGAGATGCATTTGACATTTGCACAAAAATTTCCTTCTGTCAATTATGGAGGTTGGAGACTGCGGTGGTGTACCCAGACATTAGCCTTGGAGGCGGATATGAAAATATAAATATTTTTGATAATGTAAATCAAAATTCGCCCAACGCGTGTTGGCTGATATCATAGCAATTCGTTTAGTTGCGGTAATATATTTTTACAATAGTTACTAATTTTAAATACCTAACTTACAAAATGGTTTAGAAATTGTACACAAAATCTTCACGAACTTATTTTTAGAGGATTATAGGAAATATTAATACAAGTACTAAGAATTTTTCATCATTTTATTACATACTTTGAACTTGAAGCATGCAAAACAAAAATTTAGTAAATTGCCATAAGAGTCTATGTAAAGTAAAACGAGCGTAATTTCAACCAATTTCAACATTCAATTCTTAAAAATTGTATAGACGAAAATTTAAAAACATTTTTTTAAAAATCTCAGTAGTATAATAGGGGCACTGTATAAATTTCTGCCTCTCATTATCATTTTAATATGGTCACCAACCTCCTTAACCTTAAAAGCTTTGAACAACTGCTAAAAGATGTCACTTTGAAACTTAATCTGTTTTATGTATTTCGGATTCTGGAACAATAAATTGTGTAAAGTAGCGTACCTTCAATTATTTTATCATTTATAATTAATGTATTACTCTACTGCTATAGCATTAAGCAAATGTCCAGACACAACCAGTAATAATTCACCACAATCTAATTACTAATTACCATCCTAATTTCCTTCATTATCTAATAACCACGCCAGATCCCAGACATACAAGGCCCATCTCCACTCTGACATTGACATTGCAACTACATAGACACCCTCTGTGCCTAATATCCTGTACTAGCGTCTCTCTAAGCCCCAGAGCTTCACACCTGCATAGCCCGGGATCGAACCCCGGACCTAGAGAGAGAAGGACACAGACAGGACAATGCCCAATACGGCGAGAGAGAGGGAGGAGGATTGTTTGGGTGGTAGTGTACAGTAGATGGAAATGTAAATTGAACAGCTAAGATATTCTGGTTCAGATTCTATAGGGTCTTTCAGTAGGGGTGATATTTTTTCAATAAAGATTTCTCGGTTTCTGATATATATTTTATTTACTTCTAGGTGTCAAATTATTAAGTATAGTGTGCAGTTTTATGATGCAGCGTTTGACGGCTCTAGACCGGTTGGAAATAATAAAAAAATATTACCAAAGTTCATTGTATGTACCTATGTTTCTTAAATTACTTTTATATGCCTCCGGTCGGCATCGCTAGTTTTCCATATCTCAAAATCTGCTAGAAACTCTTTGTTGCCAGCCTAGGCCGGCAAACAACCGGAAGTTATAGGTTGGCATCTTGACATTACTACAGTTGTCAAGCAGATGTCAATTTTATGCGTTGAATATTTTTTATACAAGAATTAACAAGATTTTGACAAATTTTAGACGTAAATCGTTAATAGAATCTGAAATAAATATATTTTAAGCTCAAATGCAAGTATTCAGTGCACAATTTTTTAGGTTATGTATAATTATTTTATATTTTTGTAATGAAATCGGCACTTAAAATATTGTGTATTACACGTCCAGAAACTGTTATGCTAGTGCTCGTAATTTGCAAGCCTCGCCTGTGGCTCGGCATGTCAAAAATACTCGCTCTCGCAAAAGGTCAGTTTCTGGCCTTGTGATACAAATAACTATTTTTTAAGTAACCACTTATTCAGACAGTAGTAGTAGTAGTAGTAGTACTCTACATAAATCTAAAAAATAATTTATTTCTCTTACACATACAAACATTCAGCTTTATATGATAGAAGATTTGCATTCTCAAATATTATACCCTCTTTTAATTTTTAAATACCTTATAAACCCTTATTATATTATCCATAATGCAATGCACTGAACATATATCGAAAGTTCAAGCTAATATCTTCTTATCCAGTAACGTGCAGTCTTATTTAAAGTTACGTAATTACGATGTAAAGTTTAACAGTGTTTATATTAAACCAATTCCACTTACAGGATACGAGATGCGAACACCGGATACACACCCTGTGTGCTCTGTACTCGAGAAGCATTCTGTAGAGAATAGAGTATATTGTAAACTAGATTTCAACAAATCTATTACCTACACTTAATTAGTTTTGTAACGTAGCGCGTATGAAGGTTCAAACGTTTGTAATTGTAATTCAACTGTACACTTTGTATGTATAGGGTCTTTCAATAGGAGTGATAGTTTTATCAACAAAGATTTCTCGGTTTCTGATATATATTTTATTTACTTATAGGTGTCAAATTATTTAGTATAGTGTGCAGTTTCATGATGCAGCGTTTGACGCCTCTAGAACGGTTGGAAATAATAAAAATATATTACCAAAGTTCGAGCTCAGTTGTGGGTGCTCAACTTTTAATCATCCCAGATTTGGGTCGCCGTCACCGTTACTCTGCGCAGGCTATAAGACGCACTGTGATAAAGTTTAAGTTAACATTACTAAGACAATAAGCCACCAAGAAGACAACGAAATGTTCGAAGTGAGGAGAATATCACAGCTGTAGCGGCCAGTGTTGCGGATGAGCCAAATTCGGTCAAATTGGAGCGATCTTGTGATCAGTGTCAACAAAGTCGTGGTGGACATTTGAACGATGTCTTGTTCCGAACATAACTGCATTGTCCTAGCTTCCAAATAAAGCAAAAACTAAATTGATATGTCAAACCGTTGACGTTTTATTTAAAATTAAAATCCTATCACTCTTAATGAAAGACCCTATATAAAGTGAGAAAGAAACAAACTTACTTACGGATTTTGAAAATGTGATAGAATATAAAAAATAAATATTGATTTTATATTTATACAGGTGTTTCTATACCTCTGTACGAAACTTGAATAGGTTATATAATTTGATACATTGATAATAGAGAACTTTTTTTAATAAATTCGCAAAAACAAGGTCAGTGAAAATTTTAGTGCCACTGGTTTAAAGGCCCATTTAACTGTTAACTCATTATGTAATTAATAAAATAAGATCATAAATACTCTCTACAAATAGTTCCTTCTATAATAATAATTAAATAAATAGATAAATAGACTTTATAACCAGAGGCACACAAATTTTCACTGTCCTTATTTTTGCGAATTTTGAAAAAAAGTCTATTATCATATTATCAATGTATAAAATTATATAACCTATTAAAGTTTCGTATAGAGGTATAGAAACACCCTGTATATTTGATTTCACATTCATGTTATCAACATGAACACAATATTCATAAAAAACAGTTTAGGTATCACTGATTTACCAAACTAAAATCAAATAATACGTATTTTGAACACAATATTTTTATAGAGGAATAATCTAAACCTGTTGAAACTTTGCTTGCGCTAGGAACCGATGTTTGCAGGTTCAGTATACCGGGGATTGTTGTAGTGCATGTACCAATGTTTATAAGATAAAATCAATAATTGTGTGTATATATTTTGATGTGTTTAAATGTATAAATGTTTGCAAATTGCGTGTAATTAAATTTGTTAATGCGTAAAATGATATAAAATTAATAACGACTATTTAAAATAAAGTGTATAGTGCCATAAGCAATTTAAAGACTTTCTGGGACACTTATAGGATGCACCATCGTCAGTACACCAAAGGTTAGCATTTTTATTTATATTATAAAATATATACGCTTCTTAAGCTAGCATGATCCATTGGGCAGAATTACTTCAAACCATATGTTATTTATTTAAATATAGGGTCTTTCATTAAGAGTGATATGATTTTAATTTTAAATAAAACGTCAACGGTTTGACATATCAATTTAGTTTTTGTTTTATTTGGAAGATTAGACAATGCAGTTATGTTCGGAACAAGATATCGTTCAAATGTCCACCACGGCATTGTTGACACTGATCACAAGATCGCTCCAATTTGGCAGAATTTGGCTCATTTGCAACACTGGCCGCTACAACTGTGATTTTCTCCTCACTTCGAACATTCCGTTGTCTTCTTGGTGGCTTATTGTCTTAGTAATGTTAACTCAAACTTTATCAGCTATAGCCTGTGCAGAGTAACGGTGAGGGCGACCCAATTCTGGGGTGAATAAATGTTGAGCACCCACAACTGAGTTCGAACTTTGGTAATATTTTATTATTATTTCCAACCGGTCTAGAGGCGTCAAACGCTGCACTATAAAATGGCACACTATACTAAATAATTTAACACCTAGAAGTAAATAAAATATATATCAGAAACCGAGAAATCTTTATTATAAAAACTATCACTCCTATTGAAAGACCCTATCATGGGTGTTGCCGTTTTTTTAATGGCAAAAAAATGTATTCTTATAAATAAAAATAATTTAAGTAAAAACTGTCTCTTAAAAATACCTATCAAAATAGGAATGCCTCATTCACATAAGCATTTAGTTTTAAGGTCTACATTTATGTTTACGTTCAAGAAAGTTTAAATTCATATAACTAAATACGAGCATTTACATACGTCTCACTTTTAAACACTGTGAATGCTCTCACATAGTTACATGAATTTATCTTTCTGAAACGTAAACATAAAAAAACTAAATGCACACAAGCATTTAGTTTTAAGGTTTAGATTTATGTTTACGTTTAAGAAAGTTTGAAAATACATCTAACTAAATACAAGCATGCACAGTGCTTGAAAGTAGGATGTGTGAATGCTCGTATTTAGTTATATGAATTTAAACTTTCTTAAACGTAACATAAATGTAAACGTTAAAACTAAATGCTTACGTGAATGATGCTTTAGGTAGGCTAAGCACAAAAAGAAACATGGTTGTTATGCCATTAACACTAATAATCTTACTGTTAGATGTACAAATAGCAAGAGTATAGGATTTTAAATTTATACAATATTTCGCACTATCAGAACATTATAGCAGTTATTAAAAAAATTGAGTTAGACATGTCAAAAAATCGGAAAAATACGCCTTTCCAGTGCAATATTGCAGTAAATGTACTATATTTTTTAAAGTCCTGTATTATAATAAACATTGCAAGACAAACTAATAATATATGTGAACCTATCATTCAACTTCATTTTCTATTAAGGTGCTAGTATAGTTAGCGTGTAGTAGTTCCTTATTAAATTAATTACTCGTGCATTTCGAGTGCTTCATGAACCAAATTTTGGTTACAGTATACTAAATATATGTATTGTCTTTTCTGACTTTTCGCACTTGTTTTGAATAATGGAAAGTCTAGAAAAACATCAAAAATCGTACATTACTAATAACTCATGCTACGATTGAAATATCTTTTCAAAAATATTACACATAATCTACATTAGTATCTTAACATCGGATTGTCAATATTTTTTCAAAAACTATTCCCAATTTCTAATTTAAAAAAAATATCAAATTTTGAAATTTGTTTTTTTGAGAATTTTGAAATTTTTGAATCAATCCGATGTTAAAAAATTATAGACATTTTTTGTAAATAAATTTTTTCTCTAAAGTGCACCTGAAATAAGTTATTAGTAAAGTACGAACGACACTTTTATAGTAGCTATACCGGAGCCTTAAATCCTTGATTGAATAAGTCTGTTTCTATTTTATTAAAGTAGATAATATATTTTTGCCTCAGTTTCCTATTATGGCAATGAAGAAAAACGCTGGTAATAAATATTACAAGCACGTGTTATTTGTCACCATATTTTCAAAATAAAATTCCCTCTGTCTTCAAGTGATTTAACTTTAGAAATTACGATTTATTTTTTGTTTTGACATTGACATAATGACATCTTTAACACAAAGCCTCTGCCAAAAAATCTTTGGCATTCTCTTCTGGTTCTGTCTGGTGTTAGTGTTCGCTACCCGATGTTGTAAACTAAATGTTAGTGATTTGAGAGTTGAGTAAGAGATGTAATAAATGTATAAACATGAGAATTGCATAAAGTAGGTTAAAACTTCCTTATAAACAAATCGCTCATCATGCACTAATTTTACAACGCGTTGAACTAACAGCATTTAACATTTGACACCGCGGAACATGAGTGTGAGTGCACTCACATCATAAGTCATTTATATGGCGCTGTATAGTCTGTTTCACGTACGGTGATCTCTTATTTTTAAATCCTTTATATTAACTTCATCGTCTTGTCTGTCTGTCTTTCTACGTACGTACGTACGTACGGCAAAAAAACAATAGCCAAAAACGAAAAATAACCTACTTCCCGGGATCCTATCGAGCTGAAATTTTGCAAATAGACTTTTGTCACCTAACAATGCACTTTGGCAAAATTTCAGATTATCCACCATCTTGAAACAAAATGGCGGACAGATATCTCAAAATATACTGTAACTATTGCGTTCAAATTTCGTACAGTAATAGCGAGTAATAGCTAAGAATCTGTCTTGGAACATAATATTAAAATGTTAGTCCGCCATCTTGAAACAAAATGGCAGCTAGTTATCTCAAAATGTACTGCAACGATTTGGTTCAAAAACAAAAATTTAAATAAATATCGATCGAGTCTCATATACAGGATGAGTCATCGAAATGCCCGTCGTCGATATCTCCTATGTCGTTAAAAATACAGCACAAATTTATTAACAGAATTTTTCGTCTACTCAAGGAGCATAACTTAAAATTATTTTCACATATACAGGATTTAGCATAATAACTTGGCAATAATTGTTCGTCGTTTTTTAAATGAAACACCCTATATATTTTTATATATTTTGAATTGTATTTTATTTACCTATACGAACATATAAATTTCATTTTAGTTTTCCGCGGCGTTGCCAAGTTATTAAATTTTTTCTCTAAAAAAAGCCGAATACACGTATTGTTTTATAAAGGCGTACTGAAGTTATTTTAATAGTAAAAATTATGAATTTTTTTTTCTGTACAACTGTAACTATACTCTTTGTTCTGACATAACTTTTTTTTAATGTTATTATACAGGGTGTTCAGTACAGAGAATCAAATTTACTCAATTTCAAATGGCTATAACTCGTCATTTTCAAATGGAACAGCCTATATTTTATTATTCTGTTGTGTGAATTTTTGCATCTTCTTATGTTATAAAAGGTGTCCTATTATTATTATATAATTAATTTCGAAATCTACGTCACAAATTTTAAAAATTAATTACAACTTTATTAAGAACAATTAAGGCTTATCACTTATCAGTAAGTAGGTACTCTCAATCGCTTTCAAATAACATGAAGTTCCAATAGAAAACTTTTAAAAAGATGGTAAACTACCCTATTAAGTGGAAACGTTAAGCGCTAATTGGTTAAATTACCCACTTACGCTTATAATTGGATAGGTCTGAATTCGGTCTGAATCTAACTTTACTCAAATAAATTATACGACATTTGCTAAGTCTGTCGCTTTGGCTGGTATAAAACATCATCCCCATGAGTAATATCCACCATTACTCTTCATTTCGTCCACCCAACATCGAACAGACTATACCAGCTTTTCAAGGCACGTGTATCCGGCTAGTTCTACTGCCAGTAACCCTGTAGCGGCAAACGTGCGAACACTATACACTACTCGCTACTTGTGTTATTACATCCCGCCCAGGTTATTGCCATTGCCCGTGTGCATGTGTGTGTGTGTGTGTGTGTCAGTGGCGTAGCTAGGAGTTTAGGGGCCCAAGGCCAGATTCAGATGATATTCGCAATGAGGAAATTTGTTTATAGTTTTTTGATTTTATAATAATAATAAAGCCTCATTTCCACCGACTGTTTTAATGCTTAAGAACTATGTTTAATGCATAAGTACTAAGAGCAACGCATAAGAACAAAACTTTGCAAACTCCAAACATAAGGCGTAATGCAGAATCATGATGATTGACATGTGTCATAATTTATTATTTGTTTGGAGTTGTCAATTTTTGTCTGCTTCTAAATATGGAACTGAATACTTTACTTACGAAATTAACAGTTCTTCCATTCCTTAATATCGCAAAAATGCCGGTAATGATTAAATTACAAAACTTCGACAACAAATGTCATCTCTGTAGAATTAGTCCTTAAACAAAATAGGTGGAAATGGCCATCTAATAAATAATAAATTTGCATTACGCCTTACGCACAAATCATTATGCATTAAGCACTAAAACAGTCGGTAGAAATGAGGCTTAACTCATCTTAAATAGGTATGTTAAAATTTCTTACACTGTATTTTAGTATCTTGTTAAAATGAAATAATTTACCAATAATTTTAACAAATTCTGAAATATTTGCAACCCGAAATACAAAGCACTAATAAAGCAAGTTCTTTTCATTCATAATTACTTAGTTTCCAAATTTACATAATCTAAATAAATAAGAAACATATATTTATCAGAATATCATTTAAAACAGTTAAATATTCAAATATGAATCAAAACTGGCGCCATCTCTATGAAGAATGTACAAAACATAAACCTGTAAGAACATCCAGTGATATAACAATCAACGCGTGGTGATTTCGTAGTGCTTTATTTACTAAAATCTGTAGATATTTCGCGATATACATTTACAAGACTATGTTTAGTGGACCTCATTGAATCCTGGAAGAAAAAAAAGGTCTTGCGATACAAGGTAAAAATCGATTTATAGTTTTTCTAGGAGATGTGCAGGCTGAACTAAATGTAATATTGATTGCACCATTGGATTCCTCGTAGTTTTGATAGTAAATATAAATAACCGTAGTTTCATATTTGTAGCTGTTTTGGGAGAATTTCTACGAATTTTTAAATAGTTTATTGAGGAAATATCCACTACTACTAGGCTACATAGACACACAGTTCATGAACGTTCAAGAATCTCGCTTCGGCTCGTACAGGCAATAATATTTCTAATACTCAAGTGATACTTTAAATATATATTTTGCGAGGTATGAACATTATAAACATAGCTCAGTGCGTAATGTGATCGATTGTGTTCTGACAACTCAGGTTCAAATTTTCAAGCGCATAGTAAAATATGAATTTATATGTTTACTCACAGTATGTAAGGCTGGCAAACCCAAATTAGACAAAATTGTAGTTTTATTAGTAAATTACTGTTCTTTCATATTTGTAGCTCTTTTGTAGAATTTCTACGAATTTTTAAATAGTTTCTTGATTAATTGTTCACCTTGTTAATTTTGCAAAGAGAGTAATTTTTTAATTCAATGCTAATAGACCGGGAGCTCATGACAGGTGATGGTCTCCGATTTCATACAGCATGTCTTTTGGAGGATAGCATATTGACCCTATGACAACAAAGACAAACATGTATTAAACCCTTGCACGCTTTCCGGTCATATGAAAAATTGCCTATCCACTTGCACAAAACTTTTCCGAAATTTTCCACCCTTGGGCCAACGAGGACTGCATGCCAATTTGGTTATAGGTGTTTATGACACAAATATTAATTCTTTTCATCGGCATGATGAAAACGCGGAGAATCGTATTTTTTTATTACAAAATCATGTGACCGTTTGAGCCCTTTGGGATCCTGCGAATCGCATGCCTATAATTTTTAAGACTTTAAATGTGTTCAAGTTTCTTTTAATAAAAGGGTTATGTATTATTAAATCAGAGAAAAACACAAAAAATTTGTGCAAGTTGAAAAATGCAATTTTTCATATGACCGGCAAGCGTGCAAGGGTTTAATACCCGCTTTTCTTTGTTGTCATAGGGTTAGTATTCTATCCTCCAAAAGACATGCTGTATGAAATCGGATCACCTGTCATGAGCTCCCGGTCTATAAAATTCCTTGTTTAAACTTACAAATTCTCGGGATCCCTGAACTCTCGGACAACTCGACAACTGCCCGAATTGCCGTACCATAGCTACGCCACTGGTGTGTGTGTGAGTGTTTGTCAATGCGAACAAACTGCGCCCGCATGGTACACCATGGGCATGGGCTGTGTATGATTTTTTATGGGTTTCACACTAACAAGACGAAGAATGTTTTGGATTTCCGGTGGTTTTAGTTATTTTGTTAATATCCGGTTTGGACGTTGAGGTTAGGTTGTCAATATTGGAGGAGGTGAGGTGGTTGTTTGCGAAATGAGTGGTGTTAATTTTAATTGTTTTAGAGAAAACTAAAGCTAGATTCAGACCTACCTAATTATAAGTATAAGTGGCTAATTTAACCAACCTGCGCTCAATGTTGGCACTTATAATTATTGAAATTGGAATATTTTGGAAGCACTGGTTGGTTAATTTTGCACTTATACTTATAATTCGGTAGATCTGAATCCAGCTTTATTTAATATGGATTTGGATCAGAGTATTTTTTGTAAATATTTCTCAATTCTCAGTATTTTAAACATCTACTTTTGTACGATTGTTGATAAAATCGACAATAAATATGTACCTATATACTTCTTTCCTGTGCTTTTGTTGATAGAAGTACTCTTCCGGTTTTGAAATTGGAATGATTAAAATCTTTTTAATTATATGTATTATCATGATATTTATAAATATCAATCTATTTTCGTTCGTGAGTTATTGCAGTCAGAAGATGGCCAATATGTTATATTTAGGTATTGTATTATTTTAACAAAATTATTTATAACTCATCTGTGACCGCATTTTGTAAGTACTCAATGTAATGAATTAAATTTTAATAAGGAACAAAACTTATTTTCATTAATTCATACTAAGATGAAAACAGTACCTATTAGGCATATGGTCCTTCGAGCCGGATATAATGGAATCTGTATTATATCAATTCCATAAAAGCATAATTATGTGATTTTTTATCAAAATAATTTATTACTCCATCTGTGGGCACATTTTTATGCATTGTAATTTGTAATGAATTTAAGATCAGTTGTTGTGTGAAGAAGAATAAAACGAATTATTGAATTAAACCTTTTTTCATTAATTTATAAAAGAAAACAGCATTCAATGTATGATCCTTCGAGCCGGATATAATTGAATCTACACATTAATTTCATCATTGTATCATTCATTTATAATTATAGTAGTTATTTTTGAGAAACTATCAAACTATTTTCATGATTCCTGCACTATACTCTGGACGCCGAACAGATGGAGTAGATACTCCTCCCACAAATGTGCGCGAAATTGAAATACTGTATTGCTATTGGTAGGCCAACTCGACAGCTGATATCGGTAATAACGGAAACTACTATAACCGCGTAGCCGCCATAACGTTTTTCTGTCATTTGGGTTCGTGTTGTTGGTTTATGTTTTAAATTACATAATGTATTGTAGAAATAAATATATAATGTTTTACTTTAACTTCATAATTATTTTGAAATTATATATCATGAATCATGACGTTATAATATGAATAAATAGATAAATCATGTTTAAATTTAACTTTCTATTTCTTTTAAAATTATATTTATTTCAAATAAATTGCTTCAATTCTTCAGCATTTTTAAATTTGTAGCTTGTAACGCAGGCTTATGAGCAGATCGTACTGCGCAGTTTAGGCTCTACCCATTTATTTTATTACTCCATCTGTTCGGCGTCCAGGGTATAGCTTATTATTTGTGAAAGTAAAAAACGACATACGAATGATCTTGAAAAATATTTCCATCATGTTGTCATCACTGACTATTAAATTCCCGCAGTATAAATTTAGTGTGAGAAAGGTGCAATGTATACGTTACTAAATACAGGTATTTAATATTTAAATTTGGTATTTGTAATTTGAAACTACAAACCAGTAGAATTTACCGAGAAAAGGGCGTGATAATATGGGTAATACGTACTTATTTATTAGCCATTGCCTACATATTTCTTACACATTCATAACTTTCTACTATATTACATTAAGTAACCAGCCATTCTTGTGATTGTGAAACTAAAATTTAACTATTGTTTACTTCATATATTGATCAATTGATACTTGTAAGCGATTGCTAAACACTTAACATTTAGTAAAAATTTCTACCTACTGTTAAGCTATTTATAGTACACTAAGCAATTTAACATGTCTGATAAAATTACAGCATTTACAAAAGGCGAAACGTGTGATTAAGGCAAAACGTTCAAAATCTAACAATATCATTAGGAAAAAGTTATAGGATAGGGTTATCTATATAACACAAAATTTAGTTATTGTGATACAAATAAAACTTTTTCCACACAATCATTAGCAATGGATTAGTAATTTACATTATAAGTTCGGTAAGTTATATTTTACATTATGCATGCTATAATGTTACTTTTCAAATCCAGTACCAGTACCAGCTGGGTACCTGGAAGAAAACCTCAATACTTAGGATTTCTTATGGCTGGTTTATAATGGATGTAACTGGTGACTTCTTCTGTGTTCTGTTAACATGAGCTATAGATATTTCTATGTTACGGTTCATAATGACACTGGATTTGACGTTTACCTATACTGTAACAGTAAGGTTCGCCAACTTTTAAGAAAACTTCCTAGAGTATCACTATATAAAAAGAGTATGGCCATGGGCGCCATAGTAGCCATGCTCTAATACTCTAAAAAACTGTGGAATAATTTAATGTTTAACTGTTATGATATGATATCCAAAAATTAGTTCAGTATCTAACTTTAAAACTCTTCATGTATTACCAAACATATTATTTTATTCAAATTTCAAATACAATTTTACTGAAGTTAGCCATACTCTGTATAGAGCCACTCTGGTACATACTTTACTTTTTTCCAACAAATAACAAGGAAGTTCTATTTGTTCTTTGTTTACTTTTTATGAGTATTTTATATTTCGCTACAATTTTTATTGTTATAAATATTGCAGATCCAATTATGTAACTTTCAAACAAACGGATCCATCTGACAGATATAAGACAAGTTATGTCGCCAAGTTTGTAGATTACTGAAATGATTATGAACCACACACTTCTCATTCACATCACACATCTTACAGAATACAGAAGAAGTAACCGATTACATCCATTATAAACCAGGCTTTACAAATCTATTCCCTATAGCAGAATACATAATGGTCACATTTCTTTTATAGCGGAAACTTTTGAAAGAGAACCACAACCATAACATAATTTTAATGTCAACTCGTTTAACTGACCCTAGCATTCATTTATTACTAAAACCGTGGTGGTTTTAAATGTCCAAGTTAACGGGCTCACCATTGGGATCTCGAGAACTATGTACTAATTCAAACAAAAAAGTTATAGGTGAAAAACTAAATTGTCAAAATTACATTTTTGCGTTTATCTAGTCATCTATACATTTTTGTGAGAAAACAAAAACATTTCTAAATTGGCCCCCAAGAGGGGCAACTTTTTTCTAATTTAACCAACTTCGTATCTCTTACCGTTCTCGAGATCCCAATGGTGAGCAAGTTAATTTGGACACCCTGTATAGTTCGCGTACAAAATCAATTAGTGATATTTTATACGCACTTTCAAAAAAACTTTATTAGGTTAGGTCATTATAATAATCAAACCTCACTAGACTTTACACTAACAAATTCTATAAAGCCCTGTTCGCACGAGGATTCTACTATGAAGATTCTACCAAGATTCTGAATCCTGGAAAAGAAGAGGTTTTCTTCTTTGTAGTGAGTATCTGTTAAATTGTGGTACCGCTAAATTGAATCTTCAATGAGTCTTGGAAAGAAGAATTTATAATTTATTCAAAACCATGAATTTATTATTTTTTTAAGATTCAGAATCTTCTTTTCCAGGATTCAGAATCTGGGTAGAATCCTCGTGCGAACAGGGCTTAACACCCGCTTGATCAATAATTTTGATGATAGGTAATCAAAAATTATTAAGTATCGTTTATATATTTTAATACGGTTTTACAATTAACAATGTACGGAGTAGAAAGGAAGTATTGTAATCGCGAAAAATTTCGGTTCTCAGATTTTGACGGAAATATCCGTTTTGACCTTTTCTGAATCCATTATGACTAGTTTCGTCGTGACGTCTGTACGTACGGACAGACGTATGTGTGTCGCATAACTCAAATACGGTTAGACGTAGGACTGTTATAGCATCTAGTTGTGCACCTCCTATTTTTGGTTTCAATCTACAAACCGGAAGTAGTACTTTTTTCAAATATTTCGATAAATGTTTAATTTAAGACAATTTTTTAAATTTTAAATGAAAGATTATGTGATTATTACCTACAATCGGTATTTTATAAATATTTTTTGTATCTGGTATCATTTAAGAATAATTAAAGTATATATTTATAATTTAGTATTTCGGTATCTTGTAGTCTTTGATCAATTAACATTTTTGTTACTAAATAAAATTTAAATGATTATGACATAACAGTGACAATAGTAATATATGCTTTATATCTTCTTCTGCAGTTTAAATAAAATGACTAAAATATATTTTTTGTGAGTATAGTAGCAGTAGTAGTAGTACTTATATATTAGAGCAGATATTTTATATTATTCTACATTTTAGTTATTAAGAAAAGTATGAACAGTTTAATAGGCGTACAAGGAAGTCATGTGGTGTCCACGTCAGATTTTTTTCTTTGATTGAACTGTTCAAATATTCACCAGTCTTTGATAGATATTAATATCCAATCAGAGTATTAATGCCTTTCTCTGTTTCTATGCAAAGTGCGCTATGCAACATGAAACCCTGGCGACATAGATTTATCAGCATTAGTGACTATATGCATTTGAATATGTTTGAAATATCAGTGTGTGCACTCTGCACTGCACATTTTCCCTATTAAAATAATTTGAGCTCTGGGCTCTGGTCAGCGTTTTGTGGTGTGCAGACACGCATTGTCCTGGATGATTATCCCGTCTCGGTTGCATATACCTGTCGATCAGTTCTCACTCAGCCAGCTATAATGTGCACAGGGACGTACTGGAATATTTCCGATAATATTTCTATTGGTGTCCATAGATCTATATTATATAGGGTATTTCATTAAGAGTGCTAGGATTTTAATTTTAAATAAAACGTCAACGGTTTGACATATCAATTTAGTTAATGCTTTATTTGAAAGCTTAGACAATGCAGTTATGTTCGGAACAAGATATCGTTCAAATGTCCACCACGGCTTTGTTGACACTGATCAGAAGATCGCTCAAAAATTGGCAGAATTTGGCTCATTTGCAACACTGGCCGCTACAGCTGTGGTTTTCTCTTCACTTCGAACATTTCGTTGTCTTCTTGGTGGCGTATTGTCTTAGTAATGTTAACTCAAACTTTATCACAGTGCGTCTTATAGCCTGCGCAGATTAACGGTGACGGCGACCCAATTATGGGGTGAATAAATGTTGAGCACCCACAACTGAGCTCGAACTTTGGTAATATTTTTTTATTATTTCCAACCGGTCTAGAGGCGTCAAACGCTGCATCATAAAACTGCACACTATACTAAATAATTTGACACCTAGAAGTAAATAAAATATATATCAGAAACCGAGAAATCTTTATTTCAAAAACTATCACTCCTATTGAAAGACCCTATATAAATTGACAAATAGCTCGTTGTATAGTCCATCCAGCGAATCAACCAATTCCGTCACAATATACAACCATTGTTACTTCATTGTGACGGAATCGGTTTATTCGCTGGATGGACTATACCATGACGTCAATTGCAATTGGGTAATGATTTTACGTTACTCAATATGGCAGCTGAATACACGATGCCTCATTTTAATGAAACAGTTCCCAAGACCAAGCTATCTATCCCCTATCCCTGAAAACATCGAACGTGTTCGTGTACTCCAAGAATGCATAAATTGTAACTGTGGACATTTGGCGGATGTAATATTTAAAAAAAAAAAATTTTGACATTGTAAACCAAATGGCTACTTTCCAGTGGCGGTGCGTGACTCCTAAGGTAGATGAGGCTTAAAAAATGCGCCGCAGGCGATTTTTTTTTTGGTTCAAGGTCAAATGCTTTAAACGCCTTTAAATACATTGTATCATAATTTCAATGAACCGTTCTAAAATCAATTTTTTACGCATAAAATCAATAGAACTTTATTTCATTACTTAAATAAATAATTTTTTGTGAGTCAAGATAAAACGCTATAATCGTAAAAACAGCAGATAATATTTAGTAGGTACGTCCAAAAAAAGTACATACATATTTAAAAAAGTAGGTAACAGAATAGAAAATTGAATAGAAAAAAACATTCAACAACACGCGACTAGCGTTTATTATGATTTTTATTCTGTCCATATATTAAATATTTATAATAAAAATTTAATTGATATAATTTTATTTATTTGTTCATAATATAGAAATGTAGTAGTTGAATCATGTCATTGTTTATTATTTAAATATTGATAAAACTATTACAAGTTCTATTTGTTAGATTTTACATTTAGTCTTATTCATAATTTTTATTAGAAACTATTAGTTTCAAAACATAACTAATTATAAAATAGCATTCACAACAATAAATAAGACAAGCAATTAACAACAAAGTAAAAATAAACTTTGTTTTTTCACGTGTATTTAGTTGTGTGCGCTAGGCTATGCGAGGCTGTGTGCCTTGCGCGAAGACAGACGATATTTCCCTAGCCTCTCTCAAGGCCTCTCCACCGCATGAACATACGAGAATACACACACGTCACTCCGTCGCTCGGTCGCACTGACGATGAATGAAACCAACCGTTGCAGCAGCAGCCTCACTGTACACATTATTTATGATTCGCGCGAATCAACACTATTTAAATACTTTTTTTGCATTATTGTGCAACAATAATTATTTTTAAATAAATATGTAGTCGATTTATAATAAAAAATAAATTAGATAAATAAAATTATAATAAAAATAAAAAATTTAAAATTACGATTTTACGCGGTGAGGCTCAGCCTCACCTGCCTCATCTGACGCACCGCCACTGCTACTTTCTCATTTGTCATTAATGTATTAAAAATGATTCAAAAAAATTCTTTAACAATAAAATTATTTACGAAATCTTTCCATTTTACTGCCGGGCCCTGTATATAGATCTGTGAGTATCTATATCAATGGAGTACTGCAATAGACGATATTCGTGGTGACGTCAGCTATTGCAGCGTTGTGGCAAATCTTGGAAGTATTCTTACAAAGATTGCATTCTGTATATGAAAATAAAATGTAAATATATGTATTTTAATACGAAATTGACAGAAAAAGATGTATCTGGGGCAAAATTAATTGAATATATAAATATAAGGTAGGTTCAGACTCCATTATAAGTGTAAGTGGCTAATTTAATCGTTCGCACTTATAATTGAAATTGGAATTTTGTGGAAACTCTGGTTGGTTAATTTAGCACTTATACTTATAATTGAGTAGGTCTGAATCTACCTTAAAGAATATTTTTTCACATAGTCTTTTGAGACACAATGCTATGGAAGGATAGATGATGCTTGATAATAATTTTTGATAATATTTTGATGGTGACCATTGAACAGGTTCGGAACAGGATTAACTCCCAATTACAGTGTGATGGGATGTTAGTAGTTACATTTTCTGCCGCATGTCCTTCTTCTTATGTTCCTATCGCGCGAAAATTTTTACGACCAATAATAACGTTCCATGTGAAACAAAACTAGGTACTTCACATACTATCTACGTCATGGAATCTTAAATTATTTATATCTTTTAAAAGAAAATTATTAGTCATGACTGGACATGCAATTTATGTTTTACGTCACTCGGGGGAGGAAAGCAGTGTTTTCCTCTTGCTAATGGAGGGAGGGAAGCGAGTTTTACCTCCCGCGCGGGAGGAACGCACTTGCAGGGAAATTTGGGTGGACACTCTCCTGTTGAGGTAATCAGTGTTCAATGATTTGATGCAGTAAACCTACTTTACAAACAACGTCATGGAAATGAGAATTGCTTTTGATCAAGCGACGTTTTGATTCAGCGACGTGTACATGAAGTTATTGAACTGAAATATAACCACTTGAATACTTAATCGAAGGACCACTGATATTTTCTTGATAGCAGGAATGAAAATGGAACCTGCGTCATAGACCAACATTTAATTTGTTTGGAACAGTGCTTTATTTTGGAATTAAAAAGTAACAGAGTTCTCAGTCTTCAAAGTTAAATTTATTTATTAACAGATGATAATCATCACTGTCCACAGTTGAATCTTGGTAGTAACTTTGCTTGGTCTACAAATAATCAAATAATTTTGTATGGTGTATGTTTTAAATTATGACGACAAGTTGCTAAAAAAAAATTTTTGTGTAACTAAATGTTTAATTTAACCCTGAGGAAGGTAGATTTGCTACCGAAACTTTGAAGACTGAGAACTCTGTTACTTTTTCATTCCATTTACCTAAACAGTCCAGAAATTACAATTTAAAAGTATTTTATTTTGTTTGGGCATTATTTTTCTGACTATTCCGCCCCTGCATGCAACCGTACAACCCAGTGCATTGCATCTCATCAACGTGATATGCAATAATTACAAAATTAATGTTGTGGATAAACCGATACTGACGCGAATTTACCGATATTGAATTGCCATGGCGATGGCCAGGCTCGCGATGTGTACATGGCCGGTTATCTGGCTGGTTTCCATTAAAAAATACCACCCCGCGGCTTTAACCCCCCTCCACCCCCGGGGTAGTATTCAATGTCGCCCTTTGTTACATTAGCGGTAATCATTGCATGGGCTGTGGGTGATACTACGGAAAGATTTGCTAAATGATATTGTTGATATTTTAGTTGATGTTCGGGAGTATTTTGGTAGGAACAATATGCTAAACACCTTGCTTGTACCGTAATACACTACTGCATCTCATTGTTTGATGGGTAATACGCATGACAACTAGATTTTTTTCACCTAAACTACTTTTCGAATAAGTTTAATTCTTACTACTGTTATTTTTTAATTCTTTTTGGTGTTTGCCACAAAGTTCACTTTTGGTATATAATTCCAATTTGAAATGATTCAAATTGTGTAATTTGTGACCAAATATTTAATATATATTCGCTTTTACCAGGACTCTGTTTCATCAATATACATCTTTTATCTTATGACATCTGCAATTTTAAATGCTTAATATGTTATTCAGTTTAATATAACTTTGACGGTAAGTGTTTTATACTTTTTGGATATTGCATTTTTGACTTTTCAGTAGTTGACTATGCATGTGGTTGACTTAACCTAAACCAAAACAGTTTTTAATGTACTTTTTAATATAATAACTTTAAATCAATTTATAATGTAAAGATATAAATTTAAAACATACAATGTATTTTTCAGCACGGCCCGAAGATGCTATTTTAAGCGAAATCGATAGCCAATAAATAAAATAATTATACAGTTTGTAACAATTTCTGCCTTTTCCAATTAAATATGCAAGCTGCCACAGAGGAATTATTTACTAAAAAAAAAGATGAAATGTATTTGTACTATACCTAACGCATAGCCTATGCAACCAAAAATTGTTTGATTTATAACAACGTATCTGCGGTAGCGTTTCACCAATACCAATATTCTTTCTCTTGACTAGTTCAAGTTGACATCTGTCAATTATCAAAGTATTTTGTATTAAATCCTATAAAATATGTATAATTTTTAATTGTGTAATTAAATAGTAATATATTATATTGAGGATTCTAGTTATAACTAGTACCTTGTAAATAGTTGACTGCGATATGTGACAGCTAAAACAAATTAATGATATTGTGATTTTTGTACAAATTAAAAAAATTCTAAATTTTGATTGGTCAGAGGTAAGCAGTAAGGCAAGAAGATACAAGTTTACCATCTCTTGCCTCGCGTATTTTGCTTTGCTGTTTACATTACGTTGTTATAAATCATCCCTAGCAAATGTTATTCGTCTTTTTACGTTACCTACTGCGTTTGCGTTACCCATTGCATTACCTTATCATATACAGGTTGGTGGAGGTGAAATGCGAACATAGAGAAATATATGACAATGGAGTTATCATGCTAGGCATATTGATATACGTGGAATAAGTACTGTCAATGTCAAAGTACCTGTCATATTATTGAAATTTTTATTTTCATTAAAATAATTTCTTTGCATAATAATGTATGTGTACGAGCAGAACGAGAAAGTTTACATGCACTTTTAGATTTTATTATTATTTCTGTTATTGATTACTCTTTTTGCCACACAAATTCACATTACTTCGTTTTGTGACACTACTACAAAATATATCAAGATACCTGGCATGAAAGTTCGATTGTCATGTATGTTCCCTATGTTCGCATTTCACCTCCACCAACCTGTATAGACCTTAAGAACTGCATTGCTCAAACTTCACACACTAAACCTGTGAAATTAACCTACATGTAGTATTTTTGTTATTGGATCGTTACTACAACATTTTCAGCTCACTCTAGTTATAGTGAGTTCTTGCCAAATCCTAGATCACCTTTCGATTTGTCAAGACCTCACTATAATTATTATTAAATGGTATGGACCATCACATAGTTATATCTCCCGTTACATATTATAATCTGTCATATCCATAATCAACAACGTACCATCTCATCACATTAACTATCAGCAGCGCTGTACCTATCATCTACCAGCTCTCGATCCATTCCGCAGGTAAACATATGCGTGTAATGCACGGCATGCTCTTCTGTACACTATCCATTATTGATCCCATAGTCGATCTGTCCCTGTCCTGTTCTGTGTTATGTGATGCGTTGTGCGTCGTTCCTCTGTCTGTCCGTCTGACGCTTTGTCCCTCAGGATGTGATGGTCTGGTTCGTCCGTGGGATGTCAATAGAAGGAGTAGTGGACGAGGTTTTGTCCATGGGTAGAAGTGATTCGAAACTCTCGTTAAATTTTGGATTGTATAGGGTCTTTCAATAGGAGTGATAGTTTTTTCAATCAAGATTTCTCGGTTTCTGATATATATTTTATTTACTTCTAGGTGTCAAATTATTTAGTATAGTGTGCAGTTTCAAGATGCAGCATTTGACGCCTCTAGACCGGTTGGAAATAATAAAAAAATATTACCAAAGTTCGAGCTCAGTTGTGGATGCTCAACGTTTATTCACCCCAGAATTGGATCGCCGTCACCGTTACTCTGCGCAGGCTATAAGACGCACTGTGATAAAGTTTGAGTTAACATTACTAAGACAATAAGCACCAAGAAGACAACGAAATGTTCGAAGTGAGGAGAATATCACAGCTGTAGCGGCCAGTGTTGCGGATGAGCCAAATTCGGCCAAATTGGAGCGATCTTGTGATCAGTGTCAACAAAGCCGTGATGGACATTTGAACGATATCTTGTTTCGAACATAACTTCATTTCCAAGCTTCCAAATAAAGCAAAAACTAAATTGATATGTTAAACCGTTGACGTTTTATTTAAAATTAAAATCCTATCACTCTTAATGAAAGACCCTATAGAATGCTACACTGTATCTACGGCCACGGTGTATAAACTATAGGTGAGGTCACAAGAGATTGAAATCTGACGGATTAAGTGGGCAAGATGGCCGCCAAAGGGACCCACATTTGATTGGTCAATGGTGTAAGCGCCGGCAAAAATGGGACAAGTAATAGTAACCTTTAATAGACAATTGAAACAAAAATACAAAATTGACAGAGTGGCAGTACAAAATACAAGATCTCGTCGTGTAAATAGGAAGTGTTACGTGTCCAATTGTTTACAAATCTTCATGGGATGCTGTGTGTGAAAAGTATATTGACAGTTATTTCAAAGTAAAAATATAGAAGTCATGAACCGGGTCCCGGTAAGGAGAGACATCTAGCGGTCAAATATTTGAACTAGTCCACATAGAACGTCAAATTCGCGCAGTGCTTTTATATGGTCGTGACATCACCGTGTCTACGACTATACTATACTCTGTTCCACGAAACCTTTCATTAAAGGGATACAAGTTTATGTTGTGTCGAGCGTCGTGATTGGTTTCTCGAGCACGTGCTAAAATCGTAAACCAATCGTAGCATTAGGGCTGGTTTATAATGGATGTAATCGGATACTTCTTCTGTATTATGTAATGAGAATTGTGTGGTTCATAATCATTCCAGTAATCTGCTCACTTGACGACATAACCTTTCTTATAACTGTCAGAAATGGATCCGTTTGTTGAAAGTTACATAGTTGGATCTGCAATGTTTATATTGTAGCGAAATATAAAATACTCAACAAAATGTAAACAAAGATCAACCAAGAACAAATAGAACTTGCTTGCTATTTGTTGGGAAAGAGTGAAGTACGTAATAAAGTGGCCTCGGGAGTGGCTTTATACTGAGTATGGCTGCCTTTAATAAAATTGAATTTGAATAAAATAATATGTATGGGAATACACTCGGGAATATATGAAGAGTTTAAAATTTTTTATATACTGAACTAATTTTTGGATATCGTAAACATTAATTAATTCCACATTTTTTTACGGTATGAAACCATGGCAACTTATTTGCAATATAGCGCCATATTCAATAGTTATATCACAAGTGCATGACAAATATCTGCACATTCGTGCACTCGAAAAAATATTCTGATGTATTTGTCATGTACGAGTGGTATATTGGTAGAATATTTCCCGAGAAAATTCGATATTTTAATATAAAATACTTAATCAATGATCAGATCAATGACATTGGCACTTTGTACAATGCAATTTTTTCAATATTTTGATAAAAAATATAATGTAGGTAGTAAAAAATACCTGTATTTGCCATTGTACAGACTGTAATTTTAAGAAATAACAAATTTCTTGATGATTTGTTTCTTGTGTTGACAGCTGTCAAAAATACTCGGGAATGCACTTGTGCAAATACTCGCGGGTACACTGCACTTGTGCACGTACTCACTGATATTTGATTGTTTTGGCTCGAAATTTAAAAAATACTGTAACCTGATTGGTTGAAATTTTTCGAAGGAAATATTCTAGGATGAATTCTTAAAAGTCGGCGAACCTTACTGTTACAGTATAGGTATAGTACAAATACATTTCATCTACCTAATAATCATTAGCGTTTATTAGGGGGTTATTGCAGTCACACAATGGTCAAAACCACAAGCCTGAGATGCGCCAGAGCATACAATACAACCCTGCTAATAAGCTTCGAAAAACTATTACTCTACCAGTGGAACACTGGGGGTAAAGTAAATATATACTCGGGTTAATAAATATGGCAAATACTGAACTGTTCGACTATATTTCTTATATATATATATATATATATATATATATATATATATATATATATATATATATATATATATGCGGGCTAATCTTAAACGATTGCGGTTTTGGGCATTGTATGACTGCAATAAGCATTTTAACGATTATTAGGTACTTGATGTATGCGTGGACTATAAACGTCAAATCCCAGTGTCATTATAAATTAATAAACAAAAAAACAGGTAGTATAGAAAGAATAAAAACAATAAACTGCGTATTTTATTTAGAGATTTTCCTGCCATTTTGTCTAATATCCTGGCAGTGGCAACTGCAATTTTACGGCAGTGACAATATTCGAGTAATGATTCGAGTGCACTGTGAACTATTGTACACGAGAGCTGAGAGCGTAGCGGCTGGCCTAGCAGCAGTTAACCTGTAGTGATTAATACATTTGTAATTAAGTTAAATATGCGAAATGGGAATTGAGATTGATGTGAAATTGAGGTTGTTTTGATGGAATATGAAATGGACATGGAGATGGATACGTACAACGAATTAGATTTCACTAGACACTGCGACTAGATCATATTCTATTATTTAACACGAATCACAGAATGTTGTATTACGTTCTATTTTGTTATAAATTAAATTGCAAATGTAGTAGTCCAGTCGGCAGGCACTTTTACCTGGAAAGTATTCCGAACTTAATGAAATTTTGACACGTCATTTAGGGGTACTCTGGGATGTCGAATTTTGAGAAACATTTCCTAATTTTGAACGCCTGTCTCTCGGTACCTATTGGGTCAAATTCGTTTGACCAATGGAATTGAAGGAAATTTAATGTTCTTTCCAAAAATGAAAACAAAAAGTTCGTAGGGCCCATAGTTTTTGATTTATTGGCGAAAAACCGAAAAAGGTAATCAAAATCGTGGTTTTTACCCCCTCCCCAAGTTAGCACAGTGTTCTCGAGGTCGAAAATTCAGATTCGGCATCCCAGAGTACCCCTAAATGACGTGTCAAAATTTCATTAGGTTCGGAATACTTTCCAGGTAGACCGACTGGTCTATAGTCCTGGTTGCAAAAGAATCGCACCGATGCCGCTTTAACTTTCAAAGATCGTCGCGCGGATTGAGATTCTGACTGCACCAAGATGAATGGGTCTAGAAGTGGTTGGATTAAGTATATATGTTTATTTTCAACTTCGTAGTGCTATAGGTAGTAAGTCTTTAAAAATTTCTATGTATATACCTACAATAGTTATTTATATGCCAAGGGCTGAAAGTAGCATTTTGCAGATTGGGCACGAGCTCAGCGATGACTGCAAGTAGTCGAGATTTGCAGAAATACTTTCAGTCTGAAATATGCACAACATTTTGTCTACGATTAATTGATTTTTATAAACTGTAATCAGGTATTTTGTAAATTTTCATCTTTATCAGCATATATCTACTAAAGGTAAAATTTTGGATTCAGAAAAACAATACAACAAACATAAATGTAAACCAGCTCGACATTTAGAAAGAATTTCTATTGGAAATTATTATATTAAGACTATCCTCTACCGTGCCAGAAAACAGCTAAAAACATGGATTTCGCGCGCCACTCCACAGCGTTTATTGTTTTGTTAAATATAATAAACTAAAGATATTGTTGAAGATAAAAGTACAATCTACAAAATGGTCGATGCAGAATTTTAAAATTTTGCTTTAAAATCGAAATATGTTAATTTGAATTTTGACAATTTTTGTTATTTTTTGAACACAAATATCTTCTATTTTAAAACGAATTTAAAAAATTTGATCGGTTGTTTCGCAGATTCAAGCTTTGTTAACAACATATTACAATTTGAAGTTAATTCACTTATAAATAAAAGCTGTACAGTGGCGCGCGAAAACCTCCTTTTTTAAAAATATTGCAGTTTTTTTACAAATATGGGTCTCTAAATTATTTTTGCCCCTCAAACATAAATTACTTGTTATTATATTATGTTTAAAAAAATCTGACGTGGCCATCACACAACCTTCCGCTATATCTACACTTTAAACATAAATTTAAAATATAGAAATAAAAATCTAAAATATTCAAACACAGAAATTAGTATCACCTGAATCAAAAGATTCATTCACACGAAAACTCTTCTGTGTTGAAGCCATCCTCCGTTCAATTACTACATTTAATATCTGACTTATGACTTATATGGCGCTAGTATGTCAACTTGTCACCCGTCTCACCTGTCAATATTTTTTACGCAGAAACAAAAATCAACCGAACATGGATTACAAGATTTCAACGTTTTATCTGATAAATTTATTTTTTAAATTTTACTGCAGTTCTTTAATGTTACCAGATAAAGACAATTTTTTTATAACGTGAGTTGCAAATAACTTTGCTTCTTATTCTTATTACAAATAAATATTATATTTATTCAAATTTATATAAATATTTGACAATTATCTTTTTCAATCTTTAAAAAATATCACTTCCGGTGAAGATATTTGTACCAAAATCTAATGAGCTCTTCCTATTCGTATACAATTGTAAAATACCAAATATCAAAATTTTTGGGTAATTCGTATTTGAGTTATGCGACATCCGGCATCGGCCCGGACCACACACATACACACACACACACACACACACACACACACACACACACACACACACACACGCACACACATACATACATACAGACATCATCGAGAAACTATCAAAAATGAGTTGTAAGGACCCTAATTCGTGCTCATCCACTTAAAACTCACAACCCGATTTTTTGCATGATTCCAATACCTTCCTTTACAGGTAAGCGGAAGGTAAAAACAATAAACGCTATAGAATAGCGTGCGGAATCAATGTTATTGACTGTTTATGGATAGAGGATCACCTTAATAATAAATTTAAACAAATCCTAATAAATTATTTATGATTAATGGAACAGAGTTTTATAAGCAGCGGGCTGAAAATATTTTCAGATCGTCACTATCAGGAACAGTCTACAAAGAAGCATTGGTCTGCATTTGTTCATTTTCAGTAACCAAATGAAATCTAAACAGCCTACATGATACATGTAATACCGATCGTAGAAAATAATTATTGTTGAATACTTCAGTCGGCTTCAATGCATATAGATCTCAAAAAGAATACATTTTAGGCACCTTAAATTTCCTTAAAATATAGGTAGGTACCTGCCTAAATTATAAAATGAATTAATTAATCAATATAAGCGATACCGATAAATAAAAGCATTCGCCGGCCACGATGGCCGCGCGGACTAACGTGACTAGACTCACTGTGGTCCGAGCGTGAAGAGCATGGACGTTGTGATTGTCCAAACATTGATTTATATAATAATATGTACAATCCAATTCACATTGTTACTGGCTAATAGGCAAAATACCTAAAGCCATAGGGGTTTCCCCTTTAAAAAAAAAAAAAGCATTTCTGTAATGTTCTTTAGGTATTAATAATAATGCACGACTTTATAAATATCATGGAGTTTATTATAACACATTCCAATTCTTATTTATAATATTAGATGAGTAAACAAAACATGACCGACGTGACATTCCAGATCATTGACATGAAAAACAGTTATACCAACTGTCTGCTATTACATTTATTAATTGTTGATAACCTGACAATATAAAAACATCACAATTTCAAAGCCTTATTTTTTTTGGCTATTTTGTATACTAGATATTTATACACCAAGTGAGATACATGAATGTTTATTCAAGAAAAGAAAGTTTAGCCCCCGATCCCGAAGGGCGAGTGGGATAATTTCTATGAGTGAATAAACATTCGTATCTCACGTGGTATATACAATATTTTGTTCAATTTTGACGAAATTATTTCAAATATATGAATTATAAATTTATTTTGACAAAACAAAAAAAAACTAATCAAAGTAGTCGTTAGTAGCAAGTTGTGATTGTTTTTGTGAATTTTTGACGTAATAATGACAGTTTAAAACGTCAGAGTGATTCACTTGCGAATAAACAGTTGTTTAAAGTTGTTGCTATAGCAGTTTTAAACGTCAAAATTGAATAAATAATTAAATATCATTGTGTTTGTTAATAACCATATATTTTTAAGTAACTTCACACTATTGATAATTAAAATACTCGGCCAAATCCGAATCAAAACCATATACTTACTAACTTACTAATATATTTTTTTCTTTCCAGGTAAGCGCTCATCTTCAAGGTTCTAAAACAAACCTCTCAGATATTTAAGTAAGTAGTCTTTAAAGTTTAAACTTGAGTCCCACCAATACACCTTTTAATTTATCACCGACTCTTTTAAAATCTTCGGACATTACCATTAATATTCTGCCAAAACATAAGTCCCTACGACCATCAGACCATCTCCATCCCAGTCTGTAATAGTTGAATTATACCCCAAGTTAGGGTCCCTAACTTCACCATCAGGGTTTTTGTTTGTCAGCAGAAGTGATGTTTTATGAAGGTTATTGCAGGCTTAGGGCCGTCATAAAAAAGTTTTATTCGTTTTTGTACTCGCCATAGGCGCCGACATTGGGATAAATTACACATTTGTTTTTATTTATATGGCGTTATTTGTTTTTCTTTTATTTAAAATGTATTTTCATTTTTTAGTTTTTCAAGTTAATGGTTTCCAAAAATTTTATTATATACCTAATCTATAGTTTATTTTATTTGATTCTTAGTAAACTCATCTACTCTCTGTCCTACTAATTCTCAAAATATATTTTATATGCCTCCGGTCGGCATCGCTAGTTTTCCATATCTCAAAATCCGCCAGAAACTCTTTGTTGCCAGCCTAGGCCGGCAAACAACCGGAAGTTATAGGTTGGCATCTTGACATTACTACAGTTGTCAAGCAGATGTCAATTTTATGCGTTGAATATTTTTTATACAAGAATTAACAAGATTTGGACAAATTTTAGACGTAAATTAAACTGTCACATTTAAAATTAATCTGTTTTATTTACTTCAGACTCTATTAAACAATAAATTGTGTAAAGTAGCGTTTTTGTAGGCTCTCTTTTTATTTTAAGTTACCTTTTTATTTAATGGCATATTAAAAAAAATAAAGTTCGGTGCGTATTAACGAACCATATGCGAAAACAATTATGACATGTGTAAAATCGTAACGATGTGTGATTGTTATGTTTACAGTTCAGGAGGCCAAAAATGACATTTTCAGTGCCTTACTTTAACAGAACAGAACAGGAATTATAATTTGAATAAAAGTCGGCGCCTATGGATCTCATAGCCCCCCTAAAAATATAATGAAGCCGGTGGTAGAAAAAACCAACGACAGCAGATATTCTAAATTGTTATTGTCGGTTGCTAAGATTTTTTAGATCGTAGATACCTACCTTGTTGTCATTTGTTTGGATGGTTGTTTTGTTTAGTTTTGTTCAGTTGTTGTCAGGTTATATGGGGGATAATTTAGATTTTGTGTACTTTCTATTTTATGATTCCAATCAAAACAGGTGTAATAAAATCCTGGTCAAGTTTAAATTTTTAAATGTGAGTCTTGTGAAGGTGTAAACGGGCTATAAAATGGTCGAAGGGTAGATAGGAATGATTAAAGTTTAACGTTTACTCATTTATCGAATACCTACTGAAGAATGCCATCTCTGTTCCATTTGCCAAACAGAATAAATCTTTCTTAAACTTTATGCATTAATTCTTCTTTAAATTAGTACTTGAATTGATGAAAATATTGTAAACATTGGCGCGTTTAATAGTATTATTTAATTTAATTTACATATTGCTCGAATTATGCCATTATCTTATAATTAATGCAATTAAAAACTGGAATTTTAAACGTTACTAAATGACAACTGTCACTTTGACAATTACTACTATAACTTTGACATTGACACTTGTCACTTTGACATTGACGATTAGCATTTTTACACCGCCTATACGTTATTTTAAAATTTGTTCAAATTTTGCTGGATTAAGCATAAAAATAAAACTTACGTATAGCTGGGAAAGTACTGTGGCGGCCACAGCAGATTTTCTTTTCTTAATTTGGAGGTTTGGAATACTAAATATTCACAGTTTGATTCAAAGCTGACTGTTCGAGTCCGAGACAAAGTAATTGAACAAGGAAATATTGCGAGTGTAGAAGTATCTCAGTGTCTTCTTTATTAATTTTATTTTGACAGTAAAATTGTCGAAAAAAGAAGTTTATGTCTAGTTAATATTTCGAACAAATGTGTAATTACGTTTTAAGCAAAAACTAAGAAGATTGTGTGATCCAGGCATCAATTAGAAAATATAGTAGAGCACATGCTTCGTTTGTAACCTTAAAAATGTTGCTTTATCTATAAATACGGCTTTAATTTAAATAATATTTGACAGCTCTTATGTGTATTGCGAATACTGCCAAGTAAATTTCAATCTAAAAAATCTGCTGTGGCCAGCACACAACCTCTCGCCTAATTCTGCTTATTCTACTAATCTAATAAATAGTTTTACTTTTTTTTAAAGTGTCATGTTAATGTTATATGTAAACGATAATGTAAACCAAGATTCAAGCAAAAGATGTCAACTGTACTGTCACTGTCATAATAATTCAAATTTTATGTAGAAACAAATATCATACCATGTTACAACAAAAGATACTGGAATTTCAAAAATATAGAATATTAATTGTACCTTTATTTTATTGTTAAATACTACCAGATTCAGCAAATTGAATTTATAAACTGTACCCATAGATTATTATATTTTCTTTTATTTTTAATTACAAAAATTGTCATAAATAAATAATGTACCAATATATTTAAGGAAAACTTTATCAAGCTTCAAAAAGTACTACTTCCGGTTTGCGGATTTCTACCAAAATCTTATCCGGTGTTAAGATACTTATTAAAACCTTAAATATGAAATTTGGTTATAAACGGTTTGATACTTTTTAAGTTATCGTGGACGAGAAATCGCCAGTCCATACGTCCGTACAAACACATACACACACAGACAGCATCGTGAAAATAGTAAATTCGTATTGTAGAGACCCTGAAACGTGCTTATCCAACAAAAACTCATACTCGAAAATTTTGACCCATTACAATACCTCTCTTATAGAATATGAGGCAAGAGGTAAAAATCAATCATCAAAAGATAAATAAGTCACCTGTACAAAAAAAAATCTGCTGTGGCCAGCACACGACCTCTCGCCTAATTCTTCTTATTCTACTTAGATAGTTTTACTTACATTTTAATAGTTTCATGTTCATGTACCTAATATGTAAACGATAATGTAAACCAAGATGCAAGCAAAAGATGTCAACTGTACTGTCACTGTCATAATCATTCAAATTTTTAGTAGAAACAAATTTCATATCATGGACAACAAGATACTTAGTTGCACTTTATTTTATTGCTAAATACTACCAGAATCAGCAAATTATATTTAAAATTAACTGTACCCATAGATAATTATATTTTTTTTTATTTTTAATTACAAAAATTGTCATAAATAAATAATGTACCAATTTATTTAAGAAAAACTATATCAAGTTCCAAAAATTACTACTTCCGGTTTGCGGATTTCTACCAAAATTTTATCCGGTGTTAAGATCCTTATTAAAACCTTAAATATGAAATTTGGTTATTAAAGGCTTGATACTTTTTATGTTATCGTGGGCGAAAAATCGTCACATAATTCATACGTCCATATATCCATACGCACACACACACACACACAGACATCATCGGGAAAATATTAAATTCGTATTCTAGAGACCCTGAAACGTGCTTATCCACCAAAAACTCATACTCGAAAATTTTGACCCATTACCAATACCTCTCTTATAGAATATGAGGCGAGAGGTAAAAGTCCAAATAACTGTTAAATCCTACCAACTTACAAATAGGCTTAATTACCCTGTATCCCACCAAAACCTGTTACTCTTCCGTATTGACACACCATGTGAACGGAAAAAACCTCCTTTGATTGCGGGAAATCGCAACTTGATCCCTCCAGCGGCTCACCAGCTTCCTGGCGCGAAGTTGAACGGCTTCGTCGCTTCATGAGGGAAGAAGTACTTCCAAGTGGAGTAGTGTTACACACTGCACTTACATGAGTTACATGCACAATGTGTTGTACACTGTACTGTACACATACACACCATGCTTAGGATGTTGTCGTTGTCAACGGTTTGTTTGACTAGGTATTGGAACGAGAAATGGGATTGGCGTTGCTTAGGATGGCCCGAGCAAACTTAAGGGTCTCGTCTCCGTAACAAAATATTGCGTGTTTAGAGGTGTAGCAGTTTCTGCTTTACTCAGTGCATATTAAAAATTTGAAGGAAAAACAGGTACTAGATTTTTGTGAAAGAATTAATCTAGGATTATGCCCAGTTAGAATTCTGTAAAAATCTTTGAAATCCATATACAAAATTAATGAAAAAGTGTGTTTTAAGCAATTTTTTACATGCTTTTTCTTATTATTAAGAAATTTATTAGAAAATGTAACTCGGCATAATCCTAGTTGCATTCTTCGTCTGTAAATAAATTTATGAAATTTAGCTTTATCTATAAAACTTCGTGAGTATTGTAGAAATTGCTAGACTGCTTTTCCGTATTTTTAGCGAGCGTTTCTATGCATTAACATAGGACAAACGCGGTGTTGAGCTACGTGGAGTCGATACCCTTAACAAGTAACAAAATATTTTTGTGAACTTTAATTATATTATGGCCGTTTTACACTACGCTAAATTTTGAACAAGAAATTGCGCAACAAATTGAAAAATATCTTGAGCAATAAATTGCTTTGTTTTTAATGAACTCTGTTTTATACTGAGACAATTTTATATACCTACCTTCAATATTTAGTTTGCGATTCTGCGCTTATCTATTTTTTCAGACAATTTATGAAGCAATGCAATATTTCACATAATTTGCTGTATGACCATCATCAGCAATATTTATAATCATCTAACGGCATCAAATAGTAAATAAACAGAGTACCTACATGTTTTATAACTACTTATTATCAAATATTGAAATCATTTTTGTGCGGTCACTCTACTCTCTAACGTCAAAAAAGCTGGTACCCCCACCTTTTAGACAATTATGGACCACCAAATTTGAATTTTAGACCAACTTCCATTTAGGAGATTGGACAAAATTGTAAACCAAGGACTCAAGCTGGTACCCCCACAAACATAAAATCACAAAAGGTCTGGTCTGTAATTGTAAAATAATTTTAGACTAATTTTAGACTACCTATTAGTCATATTGCTAATTTTCCAAATCCACCCCTTGGGGAGGAATTGGACAAAATCGAAAACCAAGGACTCAAGCTGGTACCCTCACAAACATAAAATCACAAAAGGTCTGGTCTGTAATTGTAAAATAATTTTAGACTAATTTTAGACTACCTATTAGTCATATTGCTAATTTTCCAAATCCACCCCTTGGGGAGGAATTGGACAAAATCGAAAACCAAGGACTCAAGCTGGTACCCCCACAAACATAAAATCACAAAAGGTCTGGTCTGTAATTGTAAAATAATTTTAGACTAATTTTAGACTACCTATTAGTCATATTGCCGATTTTCCAAATCCACCCCTTAAGGGTGAATATCACCCCCTTCGTATATCGAGTACATAAAGTCTGAAAAAATACCACCAACTAGGTTTATAATTTTAGACTACCTATTAGTCATATTGCCGATTTTCCAAATCCACCACTTGAGGGTGAATACCACCCCCTTCGTATATCAAGTACATAAAGTCTGAAAAAATACCACCAACTAGGTTCATAATTTTAGACTAATTTTAGTCATATTACCAATTTTCTACATCCACTCCCTGGGGGTGAATACCACCCCCTTCGTATATCGAGTACCTACTTAAAGTCTGAAAAAATACCACCAACTATGTTTATAATTTTAGACTATTTTAGCTCCTAATAGCAATATGCTATTAGGAGTGGATTCTTTTATGTATTCCCTTATCCATCATCCGACGATCTAATTATTTAAATAGTTATTATGGGAATCTGGAGCCATGTTTACAGTATTTTTCAACTTTGACATTGCCTAGTTAGGATGCGGGAAAGTACGAGTTTCTGGCTGGTTCCGGGCAGTCGTAGTAGTGGGGAAGAGAATGAAATAGAAAATAAAAATAATATCGAGAGTATTCTAGGAATTCGAAAAAAGGTAGACGAGCCTCTTAAATGCAGTCATAGATTTATTATTCTATTCTATGTTGTACACATTTTGTTCATCTGTCACTTGCTAATTTACATGGTTATTTGTTCAGAATAGCAACTCGATTTAAAATACAAAAGTTCCTGAAAGTTTCAAATTATTATAATAAAGAATAAAGTTTGTGAAGATAAAAGCAAGAACATTGCAAGATGGGTCAGATATCACTGCGCTCTTGTTCTGCGAATAAAGTTTAAAACTCTTCCTTTACTTTTATTTGCTTCATTTGAATAGATTATCGTGAGAATACAAATTTTTCGTCGTATTTCAAGTGCTTCTCGTAGTTTTTAGAAACTGAATCAGTAGCTTTATAAAATATAAATAATAACCAAAATCCTATCAATTTTTGTTGCCGTGTTGGGAGAATGGTTTCAACACCGGAAAATAAAAATCTATAATATTCAAACCAGGGACTCGAACCGAACCGGAACAAACCGCAGCTATTTTCGTGAACCCCGAACTAAAACGAACCGTTAAAAAATAATTTGGCAAACCCATAACAGAACCCGGAATTATAAACCGGTTCGGAAAGGGTTAAAAAAGCATTAATTGAAATTTAACGTTTTTTCGTCAAAATTTTATCAATTGTTTATTCAAATTATTGTATTTTCTATATAGACCGGGAGCTCATGACAGGTGATGGTCTCCGATTTCATACAGAATGACTTTTGAAGGATAGCATATTGACCCTATGACAACATAGAAAAACGGGTATTGAACTCTTGCACGCTTTCCGGTCATATGGAAAATTTCATTTTCACTTGCACAAAACTTTTCTGAAATTTTTCACCCTTGGGCCAAAGAGGACTGTATGCAGGGTTGTTATGTTTAAAACCATTTGTTTTAAGGAGGTTCCCTACACATGCAGTGGCGTACAAAGATATCAGCATTTAATTAGTAAAAATATTTTGATTAATGTAAAACAAAATTCGGTCAACGGGTGTTAGTTGATATTGCAATTCGTTCAGTTGCGGTGATATATTTTTACAATAATTTCTAATTCACAAATTTAAAAATGCTTGAAGATTTTTTTTTAATCGACAATATTGTTACAACTATGTGGTCAACCTTCTTCAAATTTTGGGAAATTGATGTCCGTGCTTGCATACGTTTATATACCAAAAATTAAGTAAATAGAACATTTCTAACATCTTTTTATTTAATCAATTAATGGAAAGCCATAAGAGCCCATATAAAATATTAAAATTTAACAATTAATTTCGGTCAAACTACGTGGTCAAAAATTTCCAAAAAATTCAGGTATCATTTTTATGACACAGACAACATAAATTCAAAGTTTGGTTGCATTAGAACATTTTTTAAAATGTCTAGGGAACCTCCTTAAACAAACTGTTTTAAACATGTTTTAAACACGGCCTAATGTTTTAATGCATGTTTAAAACATGTTTTTTTGTGCAGAGTTAAAAACATGTTTTAAACCAAAAAAACAGTTTTAAACAGTAAAAAACAAATGTTTTGTTTAAAATTGAAAAAACATGTTTTTTTTTCAACCCTGACTGTATGCCAATGTGGTTATAGGTTATTTTATGGCATAAATATTAATTCGTATCATCGGCATGCTGTATGAAAACGCAGAAAATCATATTTTGTAGATTACACAACCGTTTGAGCCCTTTACAACGAATATATTTAGTACTCAAGAATGGTTCTGGGTTGTTCATTTAGTTCAGTTCAATATAATTTTGCACCTTCTTGTGTTTGCATCTTCCTGTGTTTGCATTTATGCCGATTCTAAATTAATTCTACGTTCGAATTATCATGTAAATGAAGCTTTTGGTGCAGGTATTTTATTACTCAGGAATAAGATTTATTGCATTTAACAAACATAAAGATTACAGAATAATGTTGAAAATTATTCTGTCATAAAAAAACGAGGAAATATAATTTGACACAGTATTATACAAATGTGTATTTTTTATTGTTCTGAAACTGACAATTCTTTCTCATTAAATACACTTTTTTATACTATTTGCAATTTCAATCTTACGATTTATTATATAATAATGTTAGTTTTCCATATAATTGTATTTGAAATGGTGAATTTTTCGCCATCAAATCAACAATGGAGGTGTATAATTGTATTGCATGTCTTCTGTCAATTATCTCTCGCTCAATGTCAAATTTATGATTATTTATTGTTAAGTTTACACAATGCTCAACATCATTACTAACAATCAAATCATTTTTAGAACGGAATTCAAATAACAACAATTCTTGTTTCTATTTCCACCTGGGTAGTTAAAAGGTTCCCAATCAGAAACAAATGAAGACATTTATACAAACAAACGCAAATCTGCTGTATAATTTATACGTAAATTGATTAAGTTGTAAATTTGTTATTTCAATGTCACTAAATTTTATTGTACTATTATTTCAGTGAACATATTTTATTATTTGCCGGTTCATTCTATTTTGTAATCTTTACAAGGGCAAAAATATCTCTTCGTATAGTACAAATACATTTCATCTACCTAATAATCATTAACGTTTATTAAGGGGTTATTGCAGTCACACAATGGTCAAAACCACAAGCCTGAGATGCGCCAGGGCATACAATAAGCTTCGAAAAACTCTTACCTACTCTACCAGTGGAACACTGGGGGTAAAATATATACTCGGGTTAATAAATATGGCAAATACTGAACTGTTCGACTATATTTCTTATCTGCGGGCTAATCTTAAACGATTGCGGTTTTGGGCATTGTGTGACTGCAATAATCATTTAACGATTATTAGGTACTTGATGTATGCGTGGACTATACTAGTCCAAATGATGGAATTTAATCATTCACTGGTTTTTTATGATGCGTTATTTTTTATTAAATTTGTTTAATAAGGAATAATTTCGTTTAGAATTTATTATAACACGGTAAAGTCTCTATGCAAATGACTTACAGTTTGTGATGCTGTCACACTTAATAGATAAAAAGCCATGACAAATATGTTTGTATCGCAGGCTAATAAGTATAAAATCAGTCGTTTTATAAATGATTTTGCATAATTATCATATAATTTTATTACACAACACTTATGCCGAGTCTTTTGGTAGAAACTCTTAACTGAACTAAATAAACAACCCAATATCCTTCTTGAATCCCACATGCTCGGTTTTGGTAGAAACTCTGATTGAACTGAATTAAATAAACAGCCCAATCTCAATACCTTTCTTGTGTCTAAATACTAGTTTTTGGTACAAATTTTGATTTAATAAACAACCCAATACCCTTCTTGAGTCCTCTCGGTTTTGGTAGAGTAAAATTCAAATTGCTGCGCGAGAAGGCAGAGCTTGTCATGTACTGTCCGTTTTACAAAAGTGGAGCTAGCGAGTATATGCTACGCTGCACTTTATTTAATTTTAAAGAAAAATAAAATATAACTCAATCACAATCAATTACAAAATTCACAGCGTTACACGAAGCAAAACACTACGAACGTCAACATGAGATTAACAGATATTGAAGCTGATGTTCTGTAGAACAGACAGTAGCGTAGTTTCCTCTTGTTTATCATCTATGCATCTCTCTCTAAGACGAGAATTCGTACTTCGCGCAGGGTTCTGCTTAAATGAATTTACCTCTAGACTCTTTGATTGAACTGAACCAACCATAGAACCTTATACCTTTCTTCAGTTTGAGTGTAATAAAATGATGTGACATTGTATTTATGAAATATCTAGGCTTTTTATAAAGAGTCTAATTTTACAATCAACCAACGACACTTGACATGAATCGTCCATGGAATGTTTAAAAATATCTTATTCATTATCCTAGCCACATCCTTAGTACGATCAAAACAAACATCTCAGAGAAGTACATGGGATGCATAATAAATTGAAATATTATTACCAAATTAATAACATTGGAATGTTACATAGATAATGTTTCTAAGGGCGGGCATTAGCAATGGCTAGGATATTAATAGGATGTTAATAGGCAAATATAGCAAGTTCTTGAAATGTTCTGGGGATTTTATTTTGTGAAATGGGAAGTTGGCTTGACGAATGTACAGTGTTCTCTTTCTATAATAAAATAGTATACCTACTTCAATTTTCTCCAAAATACAATTTACATTCTCACTGATAGCTACAACACACACCTCTCTTTAAAAAAAATTAAAAAATCATAATCATACAAATCCAAACCTAAAAAAAATTCATCATGAATAGCCATTAATTACAACAACACATTCCAAATTAATCCAATCCAAAAATAAATCCCGTGCTGATAAATTCCCCCTCCCCTCCCGTACATTGAAACAATCAGGACAGATGACGATCACTACCTCGCCTGGCAGGGGGGGGGGGCATATACACAACCCCCTCGATGTGCGTAAACGTACTCACTACGCAATATATGCGTACGCACGTTATTGTGGGTTTTTACATAGTGTGCCGTGACTACAGGATGCGTGAATGTGCCCAGCTGAAAGCTGAAAGCTGAGTATAGGGGTCAAATAATGACGATGATGCTGTTCAAATGGAGACTTGAAAGAATTAATGACGGAACTATGGTGATAGCTGATAGCGGATAAATAGAATTTAATTTTCTATCAAATATAAACAACCATTGTCACATATTTTATGTTATGCACGAACGCTTTGCACACTTAGGATGAAGAATATTTGAATCGAGATTGCAAAGATACTTATTTTAAGCAGAAATAAAAATCATTAATAAGGCCCGAATGTAGCTGTCTGCGAGAAAAGGATACATTCATACAGATTTAGTGTGTTGAACAAAGGCAGCAATAGGGAACGCGTTCTCGTAGAGGGATCAAAATTGGTACTAAATATGAACATATCATCACAAACAAGGGTTCAATTGAAAGATACAAGATCAATCTAGATCCGTCTAGTGTTGAAATTTGCAATTTTTGTATATTTACTGAGTAATAATTATCTGAAGTTAGCCAAGTTATGACAAGTTTATGGCATCGTAAAGTTGAAACAAAAATAAAACTAATATTTCAACACTTAATGGACGTGGAGCTCATCTTTATCTTTAAATTAAAAAAAAATTAAGTCGATCCGACCAAAATTAGTCTCAATTTCATTCCCCATTTAAAAGCATGTTTTTGCTGCGAGCAACGTTCCTACATTACGCTCTTAAGTAGTTGATTTTTATTCATGTGCTACGGAATATGTTCAATTCTTCTTCTTCTTCTTCGGATTATATATGAAAGAAAAGTGTAAGGTTATAAGGGCGCGCTTAAAAGTGAAAAACCGCAATACGAAGTCTGCAATGGTATTGTTTTTAACCCCATAATAGTCAAAATCTTATTATACGTCATCATTTGCCACGTCAGCGATACTTTAAAACTTTTACATGGCTCATTTTGCACATGCTTTCTGCATAATTTCGGATAAACAATGTAACCTGCTATGAAAATTATGTGACACAATGAAAATATATTCGTTCCTAATTGCCTTATTCTAAAAATTATGTCTGTAATAATAGTTCATTTTGCATAAAATGAATTTTGTTCCTTCTTTCATTTCTACTGCAAATTATATTTATTTTCAGGTAGGTATTCTTCTTTAGCATAAGGCAATGTAGAAACTTTAGTGATTCTATTGATAGATTTTTTATACTTAGTGCTTGTTCCTATTTGTAGAAATTTATGCAGATAAAGTGCATAAAAATAATTAGGTATCTGAAAACAGTTTCGAGCGCAACCTTAAGGTCGCGCTCGAAACCGTTTTTATGCACTTTATCTGCATAAATTTCTGCAAATAAAAACACGTAATAGGCATAAATAATATATCAATAGAATCATTAGAGTTTCTAGATTGCCTTATGCTAAATAAGAATACCTAAAAATAAATATAATTTGCAGTAGAAATGAAAGAAGAGGGAGCAAAATTCATCAAATTGCAATGAATTTTATGCAAAATGAACTATTATTACAGATATAATATTTAGAATAAGGCAATTAGGCATGTATATATTTTCATTGTGTAACATAATTTTGATTGTAAGTTACATCGTTTATCCGAAATTTATGCAGAAAGCAAGTGCAAAATGGGCCATGTAAAAGTTTTAAAGTGTCGCTGACGTGGCACTAGTAGTTACAGAAAATAAAAACATTTTTTTTTGAATCAAATTATGACGTATAATAATATTTTGACAATTATCGGGTTGAAAACATTACCATTACAGACTTCGTGTTACGGTTTTTTCACTTTTAAGCGCGCCCTTAAGTGGAATAAGTGCTTAGTAAAAAAAAAACGTTAGTTCAAGTCGGGAAGAACAGAAGTAATGAAAAGGATTTTTCTTTACATACCCGTATTCTGTGTTGTCACCTTACTTTATCAATACAATAAGACCATCCAAGAACAATGTGTTTTATTTTATAACATTTTTTTTAAACATGGTCCATACCGGTCCATACCATACACCATAATATTTGCTTTAGAGAGACATAAGTTCTATGAGCTTAGAAGTTTTTTTTTAAATTAACTTGAATTTATTCTTCACGAGTTGTCACTAAAATGGTTTTGTCCAAGTAGGTATTGTCCAAAGGTTTATGTCCTCGAGATAATGAATCTCATTTGATCTAGTTGAAGGTTCATTTACTAGGAGCATGAATTCTTTGGACCTAACGAGTTATCAATAAAAGTTAATCCAAATTTGTACACAACTTAAATGTAATTGTCCAGCCTTGGAAATTGCTCTCCCGGAAATCTTGTTTAGGAGATAAAACTTGTTCGGGAAATATTATCTGTGATAATTTCACTAATGTATAAAGTAAGCCATAAACAAAACACAATTTTATCGCTTTGAGAGCGGATAAAAAGGAAGGTAACTGATAGTGATAAAACCGTATTTTCCTTTTTCTTAGCAACCATACAATAAACAAAACACTAAAATGTCATTTGCTTCAAATTTCTAATATTTGTTAGTGATATGATTAGATTTTGGGAATATTTGTTAAGAAAAAGCTAAGGAGTCGTTAAATTATCTCGTTGAATTACAGTTGAGCATTTTATTTCCTCATAATAAATTTCCGTTTGACATCTCAACCTTGTCACCTGGCAGCAATTTGACTCGAAAATTTGTTTTAAAATAAAATCACGACACCGTAGGTTGCTAGGCAACAAGGTTTCGATACAAACAGAAATTTATCCGGCGAAATAAAAAGCTCTTGTGTAATTACAGTTGACAATTTTGCCCCAGTCCCAAATTGTCAGCTCTGTAAAAAATGGCACAAGCACAAGTTCCCTTTATAAAATTTTCGTGTGCAGTTCGATAGTTTAATTGAATAATGTATGCAGAGTCCACAGAGTTCAGAGTTGTATTCAGTAGGGTAACCATTCGTTGACTAGAGGCCGTTATATAATTTATTATTGTTTAACATTAGCATTAACACATTATTGCGTGACACTGTCTTTCTGCAGCTGTCAAACTAGTTACACGGTAAATTATATACGAACATACGTAGTGTAGAACTATTACATTGTACAGTGGGAGAAAATGAAAGCCAAACATTGCATTACTGAGGCAATGCTATCTTATTTTGAAGGATTTATAGTGAGGCAATACCTGAAATTATCCTTTAAAATAATCCTTTCTGACGTATAGTAAAATATTAAATAATTTAGAAAACTATATGAATGCTGTCTTCTATTAGAAAAATAGTTATTTATATCGGGTCTTTCAGAGTGATAGGATTTTAATTTTAAATAAAACGTCAACGGTTTGACATATCAATTTAGTTTTTGCTTTATTTGGAAGCTTAGACAATGCAGTTATGTTCGGAACAAGATATCGTTCCAATGTCCATCACGGCTTTGTTGACACTGATCACAAGATCGCTCCAATTTGGCAGAATTTGGCTCATTTGCAACACGGCCCGCTACAGCTGTGATTTTCTCCTCACTTCGAACATTTCGTTGTCTTCTTGGTGGCTTATTGTCTTAGTAATGTTAACTCAAACTTTATCACAGTGCGTCTTATAGCCTGCGCAGAGTAATGGTGAGGGCGACCCAATTCTGGGGTGAATAAATGTTGAGCACCCACAACTGAGCTCGAACTTTGGTAATATTTTTTTATTATTTCCAACCGGTCTAGGGGCTGCATCATAAAACTGCACACTATACTTAATAATTTGACACCTAGAAGTAGGTAAATAAAATATATATCAGAAACCGAGAAATCTTTATTGAAAAAACTATCACTCCTATTGAAAGACCCTATACTATAAGGGATAGAAGTATCAGATTTTATCGCAAGGTGTGATGTTTGTCTCTCGACGCGTAGCGTACGGCTATAATCACACCGAGCGCTAAAATCTGTTATCTATCCCGTGTATATTTACTAAAATATTTTAAAGAAATTAAGAAAAATAATCAAATCTGCAACTGACAGCATACTTGCGTCATATTTCATCTCCAGGGATAGCAGTACTTCTACCCCTTGAGAAAATAACAGTTATTGTTTTGTCACTTTCTTCACCAATCAACGCTTGACAATTTCTATAACATTAGAACAAGTACCGACCTACTATTCTAAAATTTATTTGAAAAATACGTCATGATTTGCTCAGTTTTCATAATTTTTTAAATATTTTAGTTGTTATAGAAAAAATATTGTATTCTCGGTGTGATTGTAACCCTCCGCTACACGTCGAGAGACAAACATCACACCTTGCGCTAAAATCTATTACTTCTATCCCTTATATAATAAATAACTATTTTCCTTCTGAAAGGGAATTGTCAACTTTCAACTAGCATGTAAGAAATGAAGGTTTTATTGTTATCTCAATTTCTCAACGGTATTTCTCTTTGTTTTGAAAAATAAAATTGACTCAAATTTTGGTATAAATTTGAGATGAATCAAGATTGCACCCTTTATTTTTAGGAGGAATCTGCACTACCCTTATATTTCTAAAACGCTGTTCACGCAAAGAATCTTTGAGCGCATTTTGCGCTTTTTTCGCCTGTAACCAAATTCTGCGTTAAAACTGTGGTGTAGCCTCAACTTCAACAAATTGTTTCTCGCTTTCAGGTAGATAAAGTTTCATGCAGATCTGATTAAAATAATTGTAAAAGTTGTAGCGGTTTGAAAAATGTCAAATTTTGGTCTCGTCCAGGATGGCTCTTTTTTTGGCCGGCAGTATATGTAAATTTTTTTAAATAACTAGTTAGATTTATATTTCATTTCTTGAAATTGTTTTAAAATTAAAATATGTGCTAGGTATAAAGACTAGAAAATGTCATTGTTGTATAGGGTCTTTCAATAGGAGTGATAGTTTTTTCAATAAAGATTTCTCGGTTTCTGGTATATATTTTATTTACTTCTAGGTGTCAAATTATGTAGTATAGTATGCAGTTTTATGATGCAGCGTTTGACGCCTCTAGACCGGTTGGAAATAATAAAAAATATTACTAAAGTTCGAGCTCAGTTGTGGGTGCTTAATATTTATTCACTCCAGAATTGGGTCGCCCTCACCGTTAATCTGCGCAGGCTATAAGATGCACTGTGATAAAGTTTGAGTTAACATTACTAAGACAATAAGCCACCAAGAAGACAAGGTAATGTTCGAAGTGAGGAGAAAACCACAGCTGTAGCGGCCAGTGTTGCAAATGAGCCAAATTCTGCCAAATTGGAGCGATCTTGTGATCAGTGTCAACAAAGCCGTGGTGGACATTTGAACGATATCTTGTTCCGAACATAACTGCCATGTCTAAGCTACCAAATAAAGCAAAAACTAAATTGATATGTCAAACCGTTGACGTTTTATTTAAAATTAAAATCCTATCACTCTTAATGAAATACCCTATATTTTAGGTAATAATAAAATATAGATTTAGCTTAACAAAGAGTTAAACGCGTGTCACTAAAGTGTAAAGTCGTAAAAAAGTAATTTCACACGCAAGAGCTTCTAATATATTTTTCCACTTACGCATATTCAAATTAAAGATTCTCGTGTATGACAAACGTAAACCCGGCAGGTGTAGAACAAAAACTCGATTGTAGTAACGATTAGCAAATTTTTTGAGAGACCATGAATATCCATGTAATTAGAAGGTATGTTCTGTGTATGGGAGAATTACAAACGATGTTTTATTATATTTTTGCTGTTTGAAGTGAGAGGAGACCTTCAAATTATTACATACATGTGCTTCTTATAGTTCGCGGTATTCTAGTATTTTATTGTTGGGCAATTGAATTAATACACACACAGAAATCATTAAACCATTTATAGCTAGATTAAAATATCACTGGAATTAATTAGAGCAGTTTTATTGAAAAGGACCTTCGATATTTTTTTAGAATGAATCAGGAATTCAAATAAAATATTTTCTTTACTTTGTATTTCAATTAGTTCTTTATGAAAAGGTCTTGCGAAATTGTTGCCTTTATATTTTGTATCTTTTATTTATGAATATGAATTTATTTCCTTATTATTTACTCACTTATTTATAAAATGATGTATCTTATTTGACTTTTTAATCAAATTAAAATAAAAATTAATTATGATAAACCAGAATTTTGTAAAAAATACCTATTTATTATTTAAATTAAAATACATACCTAGGTACCTATACCTTAAAAAAGATGTTTTTAATTATTATTGTCAATAAACTTTTTATCAGCCATTTTGGAGTTTATATGACGTTATATGAAGTTTTATACAGCAAAAATGTAATACCGATAGGTATTGTAGATTAATAGAAGTTTTAATTTATGTAGGTAGGTACCTATATTGTTTATAAAGTAATACAAATGATGGCAGTATCAAATTTTTCCAATTTTTCACAAAGATTTTAAAATTTATAAAAAAAAAAAAATTTTAGGTTGCTATTGCATAAATAGTTGTTTTACGTATCCTTTGACAGCCGTAAAGTGTCACATTTTTTGACATCTGTCAAAATGACTACTTTACAGCCGCATTTATTTCACGGCCGCATTTACTTCACGGCCGCTAAATAACAAATTTATTTAATTTTTAATTGGTAAATATATGTAGAAGTAATTACCTACAACTTAGTTAGCCTAAATTATATAAATAAAATTATTTATAATACTAAGAAATTTTTTTTGACATAAAATTATATATTTTTTGATAGCCACCTAAAAAATGTTGTGTGCACCTCGGCTTAAAAGTGTTTTTAGCCTCACCTGAATTGCTAGCCTCGGCCTACGCCTCGGCTGCCAACTTCAGATTCGGCCAAAAAAGATCACTTTTACAGCCTTGATACACAAATAACTATTAAATCACGGTTTTTGCCATCCCTGAGTGACAGTAAAATTTTCACTACTACCTACCTTTATTTTTTGCAAATTTTGAAAAAAATAATTTTCTATGAGCAGTACCTATTAAAGTTTCGTGCAGATGTTTAGATACAGTCTGTATAATTATGCCATTATAATATATGCCTGAAGATGGTAATGTGATAACATTTTACAAATACCCAATGCATTTACATTAGGAGCAAAAATTATATGTATTTATAAAAAAAAATCCTTTAAACCATCAATATCGGAATTCGCCATATTTTAATTACAAGTATAATTTTTCCACCTCACGCTGTCTAATTTAAACGAAGTTACGATCAGGATCAGGACGGTTCACGCTAAAATGCACCAGGACATCCGGACATATCTGCCGGGCTGTTCATTTTGAATTAATGCAATTTGTCCTGTACGCGTCCTGCTCTGCGTGTGTTGGTGTGTGTGAGCTTGTCAAGGATAATTCATTTAGTTGACAGGTTCTCGAATTCATTTTTTGATATTTTAACCCTTTGGACTTTGCACCCTATAGAACGGAAGAGGCTCGATGGGAAGAAGGATCGATTTGATTACTTGTTCATTTTAATAGCTATAAAAATGTGTACCTACTTGACTGTATAAGAATGATTTGCCCCCATATTTACCAATCCCTATTTACCACCGTCCCTTTTTTACCTCCGTAATTCTTTTACCAATCCATTTTTTACCAACATTATACTTTTACCAATCCATTTTTTAGCACCGTCCCTTTTTACCACTAATTCTTTTTTACCACCAACGTATTTACCAACGTATTCTTTTACCAATCCATTTTTACCACCGTTCTTATTTTTACCACCAACATATTTACCAACGTATTTTTTTACCAATCCATTTTTACCACCGTCTCTTTTTTAACAAAGCTAACAAAACCGTACTAAAGCCCCACAAACTCGGTTTTGGTTTTACTACACTAACAAAGCTAACAAAACCGTACTAGAGCCCCACAAACTCGGTTTTTGTTTTTACTACATTAACAAAGCTAACAAAACTGTACTAGAGCCCCACAAACTCGGTTTTGGTATTTACTACACTAACAAAGCTAACAAAACCGTACTAGAGCCCCACAAACTCGGTTTTGGTATTAGCTACACTAACAAAGCTAACAAAACCGTACTAGAGCCCCACAAACTCGGTTTTAGTATTTACTACACTAACAAAACCGTACTATAGCCCCACAAACTATTAATGGTAAAACGGAATAGCGGTAAAAAAGTATGGTGGTAAAAGTTGTAATGGTAAATACGAAGTGGTAAAAATGTATTAGTGGTAAAACGAAATAGCGGTAAAAAGTAGTGGTACAAATGCAGAGGTAAAAGTTGGAGTGGTAAAAATTGAGTGGTAAAAAATGGGTTAACGGTAAAACAGGATAGCGGTAAAAAGAACGGTGGTAAAAATGCTGTGGTAAAAGTTGGAGTGGTAAAAATAGAATGGTAAATATGTAGCACAACGGTAGAGATTTCTGAAGTGATGAAATCCTTTGTTATAGTTTAAGGATCGTTTAAAATTGTTATGAAACAATAGCTCTGTATAAAACATGGGAGAAAGGTGTATTATTTTCAATTAAATGTTCGATCCACACTGTGGAGATAATGACACTTTTACAGAGGCATATTATGTATTTTTTGTGATAATTATTATTTATGATATTTAAATTAATATGTAACATGAGATATAATAGTAAAGCGAATAATTAGATATTAATTCTGGCTGGTCCAATAATGTTTTAAATTACTTATACAGGGTGAGGTACCTACATATTAGAATGGCACATAGAACTGTACTGATCATGGAACAAAAATAATTTTTTCAAAATTCGAAAATTAATTTTTTTGGTCAATCATAATCAAGTACCAAATTATTGTTCTATATTTCCGAATCCATCAGATACCGCATCTAATTTCGTTGTATCAAACTAAACATTTTAATATCCCCTATACAATAACATCACAATATTTACATATTTTAAAAGATAAACCTACTGGCCACTACAGTGCGCACATACTGTGATATTTGACAGAGATATGCGCCACCAATACGCGTAATATTTTAACAAAATGTTGAAGTTTTAAAATATTTTTCCAGCCAGCATAAAAATTGGAATTATCGATATGGCGTGATGGAAGCGCTGCGTATATCATATTGGCGACATAAAAATAAAAACACCACATGTATGTAAATCACATTAATTTTAGCAGAGCTGAACACACACACACACACACGAGTGGAGCGTGTGTGGAAAATGTCCTATCTGCAATCGGCCGTCGAAGTGATGCGCATTTTAGCGAGAAAATTTTTACCTTCCGCTTACCTGTAAAGGAAGGTATTGGAATCATGCAAAAAATCGTGTGGTGAATTTTTAGTGGATGAGCACGAATTAGGGTCCTTACAACTCATTTTTGATAGTTTCACGATGATGTCTGTGTGTATGTGTGTGTGTGTGTATGTGTGTGTGTGTGTGTGTGGTCAAGGGGTGTTAGTCGCATAACTCAAATACGAATTACCCGAAAATTTTGATATTTGGTATTTAACATTTGTATATAAATTGGAAGAGCTCCCTAGATTTTGGTACAAATATCTTCATCGGAAGTGATATTTTTTGAAGATTTAAAAGGTTAATTGTCAAAATTGTATATAAATTTGGAAAAATATAGTATTTATTTGTAATGAGAATAAGAGGAAAAGTTATTTGCAACTTACGTTATAAAAAAATTGTCTTTATCTGGTAGCATTAAAGAACTGCAGTAAAATTTATAAAATAAATTTATCAAATAAAACGTTGATATCTTGTAATCCATGATCAGTTGATTTTTGTTTCTGCGTAAAAAATATTGACAGGTGAGACGGGTGACAAGTTGGCATACTAGCGCTATATAAGTCCTAAGTAAGATATTAAATGTAGTAATTGAACGGAGGATGGCTTCAACACAGCAGAGTTTTCCTGTGAATTAATCTTTTTATCCAGGTGATGCAAATTTCTGTGTTTGAATATTTGAGATTTTTATTTGTATATTTTAAATGGGCACCGGATTGTACGTATACATTTCTGTTTAAAGTCTAGATATGGCGGAAGGTTGTGTGATGGCCACGTCAGATTTTTTAATTATAAAAGGGAAACCAACATTGATATCCAGAAAATATAATTCTAGAATATTCATACACAAGTGCACGCACAAGAAGATTCAAATCTATAAAATTCATAAGTAATAAAATATTTGCATCAAAAGATTCATTCACAAGAAAATTTAAATCTAGAATTTTAGATTTGGCATAAATGCAAACACAGGAAGATGCAAATATAGGAAGAGGAAAACACAGGATGTAAATTTAGAACAGTTATAATCAAAACCGAGTATATGGGACTCAAGAATGGTATTGGGTTGTTCAGTTCAACTTAATTTTAAGAGGTAAGCTGGATTCACATGAGCCGTTACCGCCGTACCGTTCCAACCGTTCCATAGCCTGATTGGTTGACACTAAACGTTCTCAACGGTTTGAGCGTTGACGCCGAGAATGAAATATTTCAACTTTTGACGGCTTTGACGGTCCGTTGTGACCGTCATTTAAATTTGCGCATGCTCCGTCTCGGAGATTTGTAGTAATATCAACCAAGTAATATTCTTATAATCCTTATCTCCGAATTTATAGAGACAGGGATGCTTCTGAACAGCGGTAATTAAAATTTCAGAAAAATTATCCATTTTCCTTACTTATCGTTACTTACACACTGATCACAACAAACAACACAAGTGACATTAGAATATAACATAACAAAAACTTTTGGTTATATTTCGTTTTTCTTTACTAGTAGTGTGCAGCTCTGAAAACGTTGACGTCTCATGTGAAATACCAACGTATTTTGCGGCCGCTACGTCCGCAAAACGAACGGTGTAAACGGTTCATGTGAATCCAGCTATAAACTACTTTTCTGTTTGCATCTTCCTATGATTGCATTTATGTAAAATTCTATATTTGCATTTTCCTGAGAATGAATCTATTTTTATTTTTGATGGTAACCAACCTACAGGATTAACTCGCAATTACAGAATTGTAGATGTTATTATAGTAGAATCCAACCACTCGGATTATTGTATTATTATCGGTTGTGCTGGGAATCGAACTGGGGACCGCTAGCATGCTAGGCGATAAGATATCAATTTTCTAGATTTGAATCTTATTGTGCATGCATTTTCTTACTTACCTATATGAATATTCTAGAATTATATTTTCTGGTGTTAATGGCACCCTAGCAAGTTTTCAAATCGCTTCGAATATTCGAGTATTAAGAAAATTTGGTTACAGTTAGTAGAACTTGTTTTAAAGAAAATTTTGTTTGTTCAAAAAATCCCAAAAAAGAAGTTTGGATCGGTCAAATCGGGCGATCTCGCGGGTCAGTGCAAATCGCCAAAACGAGAGATTTAGCGGCCGGGAAACGCTTGCTTCAGAATAACCACAGTCTCTCGTTTTGGAACTACATGTTCTCCAAACCCAATTCGTCAATTGACCACAGTAAGAAGTCGTTGATCATGGTTTTGTAGCGCCTTTAGTCCTATATTTTATCTACGCACCATTCACACTAACAGTGTTGTCACCGCAGCAATATTCTCGAGTAGACGGCTGCATCTGCTACTGCCCCGTGTTGAGCCAGTCTCCTCGAGGCGAGCGTCTAAACGCCGCAGTGTTTGTCCAGTTAATGCCAGACGACCGGGGAATCGACGACGAAATTTAGGATTATTTGTACTGGTTCGTCTTCGTGTATTTTGCATCTGTAAACTTCACTTATGTCAAAGTCGTGATGACATGATACGTCAGCTGCAAATATGAAAGCACAATTTACTTTTGCGCCACCATATTAATGTTAATGTCTTAATGCCCTGGAGCGTAATATGCTATCAAGTGTGCAAGGCATAATAGACAATAATAAGATTATACGACAGAAATAAAATAATCTTGACTTTATTTCATTTATGAAATGCTTTAATTATTTTCCAAAACTATACTTAGGCCTAGGTTTATAATAGACCGTAACTGTAAAAGTTGAAACATGGACTTCTCAATGGCCGTAGTCCCTAGGCCGCTACGGAAAAGTTCGCCAAGTTTCAACTTTTACGGTCTGCGGTCTAGGGACAACCAATTGGAAGGCAGCATGTATGACACGTGATCCGAATGACGCATGGCGCGCTGCGCACTTCATTTTTGATGACAGAGTTAACCTATTTTCTGAATCGTTCTGTCAAAGAAAAACAAACTGTTAAAATGTCAATTGCCGACATTCACCTGATATCGTCTTCATCCATCATGAATACCAATATCACAATTATAATATAAATAAGGAACTGTCAAACAAATAAAACATACGAAACGTCAAACTGTCTTACCAACTGTTCCTAAAACTACGGCCTGTTAGAGTAAAATTCAAATAGCTAGGACCCTGGACTGCGCTAGAAGGCAAAGCTTGTCATGTACTGTCCGTTTTACAAAAGCGGAGCTAGCGAGTATATGCTGCGCTGCACTTCACTTAATTTTCAAAGAAAACTAAAATATAACTCAATCACAATCAATTACAAAATTCACAGGGTTACACGAAGCAAAACACTACGAATGTCAACATGAGAATAACAGATATTGAAGCTGATGTTCAGTAGAACAGACAGTAGCGTAGTTTCCCCTTGTTTATCATCTATGCTTCTCTCTCTAAGACGAGAATTCGTACTTCGCGCAGGGTTCTAGCTACCTATTTGAATTTTACTCCATGAACCAACGCCGGTAAAATTGCAGACTACGATCACGGCTATTATAAGCCAGGCCTAAGTTTCCCCATGATGTGTGCACGTACTATACCTCATTGTTGGCTCTCTCCTCTCTATTCTCCACACTCTCTCCTCTCTCGTGATAACAGCACAGCTGACAACCTAGAGAAGAGAGGAGAGCAACACGAACTACAATACCCACACACACAATGAGAGCGAGTTAGGAGAGAGTGGAATGAGCTCATATACTGTGGGGTTAGGCGACGCATGTCGACGCGTGTCGGCGCTATAATAAGGGGTTGATGACGTCACATGGCGACCGAGGATTCCAGGCTGTAATTATTATGGGAGATAGTGCGTCATATGAAATTCGGGATAGTCTTTAATAGGATTTATAAAATATGTAGTGGTGTTAATTATTTTGCTCTGATAATAATTTTATGAGCAATTGCAATTTACATGATGAATCCTCTTTTGGTTAATAAATTTAATTTAAACTAATAATAATTTAAATATGAATTCTGAATTTTCGTTCATGACTTCAGTTGATCTTTGTTACTGTAATTTTAATTTGTATTTCATGATCGTTATGAACTTTAAAATATGCTGCATTTTGAACTGAACATCTTCTTTAAAATATTAAATTGAACGGAGAATATAACTTTGAAGTAAATTATTGAAGAGATGAAACTAAATTTTGGACTTCCATTATCTTTATTTACGAATAACACAAAATAAAATAATATTACACAACGTTTCGGTAACTAAGATCTGTTACCGTCATCAGGTGAACTGATACTACTACATTTACACCTGATGACGGTAACAGATCTTAGTTACCGAAACGTTGTGTAATATTATTTTATATTTGTGTTATTCGTAAATAAAGATAATGGAAGTCCAAAATTTAGTTTCATCTCTTCAAAGTGAATCATTATCTAATAAATTCAAAGTTAAAAAGTAAATTATTGTCTAAATAACATGAAATATATCCTTTAGACAAAATTCTAAAAAGAAAAAAGATATATTGAAAGTTTGTTCGTGCGGTATACCTACATTCAATTGTCTTCTTAATTTTTATTTAGAGTACCAATGTAAAATACACGTTACAGTTACATCCTATTTTGTTTACTAGAAGATTGCACAAGTTCTATCTTTCATTGATTCATTTACATGTTTAATTGAAGAAGAACAATACGAACTGTTCATAATCTGATTGAGCTGATTTAAGCACAACCTTATTCTGCTGTATAATATTAATCCAATTTATTAGCCAAACATGCATTTTCCCTCTTTTGTTAATTTTATGCTGCGTTTTACACTACGTACTAGTGATGGGTCGTTCATGAACGAGTCGTTCAAAATGAACGACTCATTTTAGTGTGCCGTGAACGAACGACTCTTTAGTTCGTTTAGCACGGCACACCAGTTCACACTAGCACCGTGCTAGCTCCGCTCCCCGCTCCGCTCGCTGAACGCAGAAAGACGAACGAGTGCGAGTGGAATGAACGAAACATACAGACAGCGCACGGTACATAACATATTTCAGAGCACTATTGGCTTGACTGAGTGCAGTGTATTCTGAGAAGAATGCATGCGTTTCTGTTGTACGGCCAACAATGAAAATAATCAACAATTTGGAAAGTGGGAACAATGTAGGATTGGACAACAACAACAAACGTTTTGTTAAATTTGTTGAACATTCTTCAAAATGTTGCCAGACAGTACTCCTTTTGCTGAATTTTTATTTTGTTTATTTTCCATTGTCAATATACATATACAACAACAATAAGCAACACAACTAACAACTAAAATGCTCAGGTTCAGGTTCATACAGTTTGGCACATGTGCACAATGCACATGCCACATCGCTGCGCATCGCATATGCACACAAGGCGAGCGCACAGTGCTGTGAGCATGTGCAGAGCAGCTCAGCTGAGCAGCTCAGCTGAGCAGCACACTAGCACGGTAGCACTGTATCATTTGAAACGCACACTGCTCTTTTACAGAGTCGTTCGAATGAACGACTCAGTGTGAACGACTCACTTTACTGAGCGGAGCGAAATGAACTGACTCACTAAAAATGAACGAAAGACCCATCACTACTACGTACAATTACTTTACTATCAGTATTACTACAATAGGTCGTCCCGTGATTCTATTAAGCTCTGTTTACACAAGGATTTTTTCATGCTTTTCTGTATTTGGAAAAAATCGTTCTGGTGAGAATTGCCTGTCAAATAACAACTCCGCTAAATTGAATCTTCAATGAGTCTTTCTAATTTATTGATAACTTCAAAACAGAGAATTTCTTTTTTGCCCAGAATCATGAAAGAATTCTCAAAGAATCCATGTGTGAACAGGACTTTAAGTTACTCCTAGAAGAAGTATCGGACCGGAATTCCGCCGATTTCATTGACAACTTTACTTGCATTGTTAATTCCGAACCACTCAGCATTCAGTTGTCAGTTGTTGTATTTTCGTCTGCTTCCAAACACAGTTGCCAAACTGAAGAATATTCGATCCTAAAGCCTGTTTTACATTATACTTTTCTCGTCTAGATTCATGCTAAATTTCTCGTTTGATTTCCATCCGAGATTCGTTCTATTTTCATACTTTATTTCCAAATTATTCGTATACAACCGGAAATCTTCGATTTTTTCCGAAATGGTCCAAGTTAGGCAACTTCAAAATAATACATAATATTCTTACTTATTCTGACAAATGACAACTTCAGATTTTGAGGTTAGAATTTATAATGGAAAAAATAAAATTCCCGGCGCGCTCCATGGGTATTGCCAACTTAAGTCGGAACTTTCTTGAATCTAGTACTTATTCCACGATTCATCGGCGATTGTCATGGTTTTAGTTTGACACATGCGGCGCGCCATAAGTGTTGCCAACTTAAATCGAAACTTGTCACCATCTAGTTTTCCACGATTCATCGGCGCTGGGTGTACAAGTGCAAAACTCATAAACGTCAACGTGAACAAATCAAAACAAAATATCAAAACTTTTAAAGGTTGGTCAATCTGACTCGAGATTGAACTGCACATGCGTAGTATAAAGTATGAATGTCGAATAGAAAAATAGAGCCGGGCGTATATTTCTATACTAGAAAAAGTATGTAAATCGAACAGAACTCGGATGGGAATCTCTGATTTACATTATACCAGAACTGACTAGGAACTTCTTGGATGAATCTCGAACTAGAATCTAGACGAAAAAAGTATCATGTAAAACAGACTTTAGAGCTTAGTGAGGAAAAGATTACTCGACTGGATCAGTGAATAAAAGTAGAGAAGTTCTTGGAGAATTCAGTCAATTTATTAAAATGTCGAAACGTTGGTGTGTAAAGTAGCATTCACAATCAAAAAAAATCTGAAGTGGCCTGCACACAACCTTCCGCCATATCTAAACTTATAAACATAAATGTATACATATACAATCCGGTGTCCCTAAAATATATAAATAAAAATCTAAAATATTCAAACACAGAAATTTGCATCACCTGAATCAAAAGATTCGTTCACAGGAAAACTCTTCTGTGTAGAAGCCATCCTCCGTTCAATTACTACATTAATATCTTACTTATGACTTATATGGCGCTAGTATGTCAACTTGTCACCCGTCGCACCTGTCAATATTTTTTACGCAGAAACAAAAATCAGCCGAACATGGATTACAAGATTTCAACGTTTTATCTGATAAATTTATTTTTTAAATTTTACTGCAGTTCTTTAATGCTACCAGATAAAGACAATTTTTTTATAACGTAAGTTGCAAATAACTTTGCCTCTTATTCTTATTACAAATAAATACTGTATTTATCCAAATTTATATAAATTTTTGACAATTATCTTTATCAATCTTCAAAAAATATCACTTCCGGTGAAGATATTTGTACCAAAATCTAATAAGCTCTTCCTATTCGTATACAATTGTAAAATACCAAATATCAAAATTTTTGGGTAATTCGTATTTGAGTTATACGACATCCGGCATCGGCCCGGACCACACACATACACACACACATGCACACCCACACACACACACATACATACAGACATCATCGAGAAACTATCAAAAATGAGTTGTAAGGACCCTAATTCGTGCTCATCCACTTAAAACTGACAACCCGATTTTTTGCATGATTCCAATACCTTCCTTTACAGGTAAGCGGAAGGTAATTAGTGGCAGTAGTAGAATTAGTAGTAACGGTAGTGGCAGAGGTAAAAGTTTGGCACTGTGTTTTTAATAGGAACCATTCATATTAAAAATTCTAAAAATTAGTGTGAAGTAGCGGTATCGGTAACGTAGTGGTAATGGTACAAGTTTGCAAGCTCCAAACTTTTACCACTGCTTCGCCACTAATTCTACCATGAGTGACAAAAACCGAAAGATGTTTATGTTATGTTTGACTACATGTGCAATATATAAATCAAATCCATTCTTTATTGAAATTGAAATTAGAAAGTATATCTTTGTCTATAATCTGCGAACGTATACAAGAACAGTTCAGAATGACAGTTAGTTATAGGCAACTTTAGAATTTCACACCAGATTGAATGAAATATTCCTATATATTACCATACACTAATTTTTTCTATTCTGAACGCCGATTGGTGCTAGACTTTAATTTTATAATTTTGTTACCACAACCACTGCCACTAATTCTACCGTTACCACTAATTTTGTTGTTGTGAATGGGCCTTTATTGTATTTTAATAAATTGACTGAATTCTCCAAGAACTTCTCTCTTGCTCTGAAACTATAGCTCTACCAGAGACCCAGAACGATTGCCTTTACAAGTAATACATTAGCAGTATTCATAATATTTTGACAGTGACAGTAATTCTCAATCAATCTTTTAAACTACTTTCCAATTCAAACAGATGTCTTCAATTGGCAATTGCAATTACTCTACATTCCCTGGACCACTACTCTTTATAGTGAGCACTATACAACATTAAATCCTTCCTCATCACTATGCACTATCCCCCTTCGGTGGGGTCGGTGCACCCTCGGAACAAAGTATAGTCCACTGAACACAGCACGTGGTGCAACAATCGCTCAAAACTGCTTTCCACGCGCACACGCATGAACATACATGAGAGATAATGCGTAGAATGAAAATGTTATACACATATACAAATTAATCCAGGGGCGAGGGATGCTGTTGTAAAATGGGGAATGGTTAATAGTTGTTTATAAATTTAGGTTATGTATTTTGTATTATTTGTTGTTTGCCTTTATCTTTATAGTTATAGATAGAGATATATACAACTTTGAATGACAGATAGGTACTACATGACTTGCTGATTACAAATAATAGTATATTACATTACAAGTCATGAAAATGTTTCATTGCAGACGAGGAGGCTTGTTTGAAGAATGCGAGGATGCGCAGCGTCCGAGCGTTTCTTCAAAGCCTCCAAGTCTAGCAAAGGCATTTTTATGACGCGTGATGTATTTTATTTTTTTTAAATCGGCTATTATAGAAGCTTAAAATTATAGAAAAAATTAGGTTTGTATAAATCATCAGAGCTGTGACAAATTTTAGAAAACGTTGTCATGACAAGTGTTTGTACCTACAGACAGTGGAAAGTAAAAATGACTATGCATGAAAATTTTATTTTCATGCCTAGTCATTTTTACTTACCTATTTATTTTCATGCCTAGTCATGAAAATCTTACTTTCAAGACTCAAATTAGTCAGGAAATGAAGATTTTCATGCCGATTTAAAAAAAAGGAATTTTTCCAAAATTATTACGTACCTACACATTTTAGTGCCACTGTTTTAATTATATTTTTTAATATAATTAAATTAAATGAACCTAAGTAATAGAAGTAATAACTTGCCTAATGCTGTATACATCATTTAGAGTGCAATTTATTTTCTGAATTTTGAAAAATAAAATTGATCCTGATCAGTATGTCATGTACAGTATCTGCCATTTAATTTGTTCCCTGAAGTTTTGAAACAAACAGTATACACGGTTTCCCAAAAGTCCCGGAACAGAGCTATAAGTTTTGAACGAGCGAAGAAACAAAATTGAAAATTTGGGGATGACTAAAGCGTTTGGGTCATTGCGAGACCAAAGGTCAACAATTTGAACATTTGTTATAAAAATCGTAACGTGCAAAAAACATTAAAATTCGTGAAAAAATTAAGATATCGGGTTTTGGTTTATGGGAATGTGTTTCTTGAATGATGTTTCATGCCATAAGGCTTATTAATTATATTATGTTACAAATCGGTAGGTATGTCAGAAGAGTGTGCGTATATTATTTATTTTTCCCTATAGCTTATAAAAAGCTATATTCAGTGCTACACCGAAATAAAAATTTAAATTACTTGTAACAATTACAAATAATAAACGCACTTGTCTCATTCAAGCATTCACAACGATTTGCCCCCATATTTACCAATCCCTATTTACCACCGTAATTCTTTTACCAATCCATTTTTTACCAACATTATACTTTTACCAATCAATTTTTTACCAGCGTCCCTTTTTACCACTAATTCTTTTTTACCACCAACGTATTTACCAACGTATTCTTTTACCAATCCATTTTTACCACCGTCCCTATATAAAATTCTAATTCCTAATTCTTTTTACCACCAACATATTTACCAACGTGTTTTTTTACCAATCCATTTTTACCACCGTCTCTTTTTTAACAATGCTAACAAAACCGTACTAAAGCCCCACAAACTCGGTTTTGGTATTTACTACACTAACAAAGCTAACAAAACCGTACTAGAGTCCCACAAACTCGGTTTTTGTTTTTACTACACTAACAAAGCTAACAGAACCGTACTAGAGCCCCACAAACTCGGTTTTGGTATTTACTACACTAACAAAGCTAACAAAACCGTACTAGAGCCCCACAAACTCGGTTTTGGTATTTGCTACACTAACAAAGCAAACAAAACCGTACTAGAGCCCCACAAACTCGGTTTTGGTATTTACTACACTAACAGTCCCACAAACTATTAATGGTAAAACGGAATAGCGGTAAAAAAGTATGGTGGTAGAAGTTGTAATGGTAAAAACGGAGTGGTAAAAATGTATTAGTGGTAAAACGAAATAGCGGTAAAAAGTATAGTGGTACAAATGCAGAGGTAAAAGTTGGAGTTGTAAAAAATGGGTTAACGGTAAAACAGGATAGCGGTAAAAAAGAATGGTGGTAAAAATGCTGTGGTAAAAGTTAGAGTGGTAAAATAGAATGGTAAATATGTAGCACAACGATTCACAACGACAATATGAAGAGGTTGGTTATTATCTCAGTTATTGTTATATTTTAAATACATCTTTGAATTAGGTAAATTAAAATTATATTTATTATTGGCCCATAATATTTAGAAACATTCTGTATACGAACTTTATTTGCTAATAGTTTTCCTAGACAAGAACAACCCCTTTGACAATCATTCAAAATTAAAACCATTAGAACTTTTAAAAGTCGTTGATTCCATTCACACTTTGCAACTCCACGTGGCCAACTGAGATTTTTAAATGCAAACTAGCGCTCTTTGTATGTGTGTGTTATCAGCCGCATAGTTTAGTTTTTTGCCGTGTGTGTGTGTGTGTGCGTGCGTGTGTAATAGGGTGAACAGTCGAGCTGCACAGTGCAGAACCGTAACATCGCATAGATATTCAAATTTCGTTAAACAAAACGCAGTTGGCGGTGGAAACGTGGACAGTGATAGCGGGGCAGCTGCCAGAGGAAGAGAACTACGAGGTATAGTGTGTTCATGTTTCATTTTAAGGGTATCGACTCCACGTAGCTCAACACCGCGTTTGTCCTATGTTAATGCATAGAAACGCTTGCTAAAAATACGGAAAAGCAGTCTAGCAATTTCTACAATGCTCACGAAGTTTTATAGATAAAGCTAAATTTCATAAATTTATTTACAGACGAAGAATGCAACTAGGATTATGCCGAGTTACATTTTGTAATAAATCTCTTAATAATAAGAAAAAGCATGTAAAAAATTGCTTAAAACACACTTTTTCATTAATTTTGTATATGGATTTCAAAGATTTTTTCAGAATTCTAACTGGGTATAATCCCTTAAGGGTCCCGTCTCCGTAACAAAATATTGCGTCTTTAGAGGTGTAGCAGTTTCTGAATCGCTATACTCGTCAAGAAGGCTGAATAATCGTATATGTTTTTGACAAATAATCGGTCCATGGTTTTGGTTTCGTCGCCGATTCCCTGCGGAGTTTAAACGCTCCGCTCGCCCCGAGAGACTGACTCAACACGGGACAGTAACAGACGTGGCCGGCCCTGGGGCAGCCGTTTGGTCGTGAATATCGCTGCTGTTACTGTGACTGGTGCATAGATAAAATAAAGGACTAGTGAGCGCTATAGTACCATGATCAACGACTTTTTGCAGCCGCAAATTGAAAACTGGGTTTGGAAAACATTTGTTTCCAGCAAGACGGTGCAACCGAACACACACCACGAGCAACAGTGGACATTCTGAAGCAAGCGTTTCCCGGTCGCTTTATCCCTCGTTTTGGCGATTTGCATTGACCTACGAGTTCGTCCGATTTGACCGTTCCTGATTTTTTCTTTAAAGTCACGTAACTATACGAACCTTGGTGCCTAAAGGACAATATCTGACACGAAGTGGAGAATTTATTGTAACTGTATTTAAGACATACAAGTTGGGAAGATTACGATTTGAGTAAAATGCGTTTGGTAAGATACGGTTATGCATAACTGCGATTTGACAGCAATACGTTTTGAATAAATTCCGTGTTGAATTATTCCAGTTAGGTATAGTTGGGTTTTGGCTAAATTACGGTTTACCTGAAAACGATTTGACAATATAATATTAGTCGAAGTTGCTGTTTGGTCAAATTACGGAATGTGAACTTACAGTTTGTCTAGAATACAGTTTGGCTAAATTACGGGTTGGCATATTTACGGTTTGACAAAATTCCAGTTGAACAAATTACAGTTTGACTAAAATACAGTTTGGCTTAATTATTTTTGGTCAAACTACACTTTGACAAAACTATATTTGTCCAAATTGTGTGCTCCCATGTAACCTAGTCAGTCCACGTATACGGCATTTTTCCATTATTTCTTAGTCGAGTTCCAGTTGCAAATTTTATTCAAATTACGAGTTCGTTTATTTTATTTTTATGGTTGATATTTCTACCTGCAGATTAAATCTGTCAGAAAATTATGTATACCTATCGCATCAAAAGTGACAGTATGATATTTTCAGTCTGTAGTTATTTCATTTTGCAGTTTTCATTTTCTAATTTCTACAACGTAGGGACTAGGATGGCATAGCAATCTGCATTTATTATGCTAAAAAGTTGCGATATTTTTCGACTTTAGTTTTCTACATAATAAACTAATAGATGACTAGCATAGCATTATATTCACGCTATATTTAACTATGTAATGATGTCGATAGAATAAATTTGGTAATTGCTTATATTTTTCGTGCTAAGAATGCAGCATTAACTCCAAAAAATTGAAGTATCAATGCATTTGCAATACATTATCAGAATTTCAGAATACAGATGATTTTTTATATTACCTAAACCATATAGGTACACAAATATACAAACTAATTCTTGGTTACTTTGTCACTAAAATTATTAATACAAGAACTGAATTCATACTGAACTCCTTTTTAGTAGTATTATGTCGACTTGCTTTTCTCTCATTTTGACAAATTTCAAGTTTGTTCTGATAAAATTACGATTGTTCCTGGTTTCTGGGATGATTATGATTGTACCCTGTATAACATTCGAAACTTACAAAACGTCATTTCAAAGTAACATTTCTGAAAGAACAGACATGCATTTTACAATCCATAGCCATTCAGAACAATCAGCCTTTTAAGAGTGTCGTTTACCTAAATTACCATTGGTAATTATTGGCAAACCAAGTATCTTGTTTAAATAAACACATTTTATTTCATAAAGCGTAGTCTTCGATAAATCAGACATGAAAAAATGGTCTGGTAGGAGCGATTTTTTAATTATTACGTGGTTTGTTGTTAAATAAATTACAAACTTGTGCGAAGCATGTTTTGGTCATTTAGGTAAACGACACTCTTAAGAGCACGCTTAAAAAACCGTATAACGAAGTCTGAAATGGTAATGTTTTTAACCCGATAATAAAATAGTTAATTTGGTCTTTAAAAAAATTTTTTTTTCTGTAACTACTAGTGCCACGTCAGTGTAACAATGCGCAATATGATTTAGATCTAATTTTGATGAGTAACCAACATCTTCGAAATTTATTATATTTACTTCTCCCACGTGTAGATGACTTAAGTTAGTTTTGTATATGGATCCTTTGTCTTCAAGCATAAGTGCATTATACTGTTCGGTTAATATTGTTTATGCTTGAAGATAAATGTGTTATTACAATTGGTGATCCATATACGCAGCTGTATCTAGAAGTATAAGAAAAATTTAAGTATGAGCAGTCAGTAGGTGTTCGTTGTTACGACCAGACGCTCGAGAAAATGTATTCTCGAGCTCGAGCATAGTTAAATGTACGACTAATTACGTAAAGAGTCAGTGATCGTCTGACTCAAGTCGGTACAGAGACGGGTTTTGCTGAGAGAGCGCCGTTCTCATGAGTTTGGTACAATTACGTAATTAGTAGTAATCTGTTGAGTCACACGACTCTATATGTCGAACAGATTGTAGTTTTGTGTTTTTCGTTTATATAGTACTATATAGTAGAGTGTTTCGTTTATATCGCTTTGTGTAATTATAGTTTTAGTTATATTTTTAGCCAATGTTCATTAATAAATATATATAGTTACGTGTCTTGTGTGTCATATTGTTTGTGTCATATTTTCATGTATGTTTTGTTAGTTTTGTGTTAAAACTAACTGGCGCAGTCCTGCAAACCCCGTTACCCATCCTTTCATTTCACTATTACATCAGTGACACCTTAAAACTTTTAGATTGCTCATTTTGCACATGCTTTCTGCATAATTTTCGGATAAACGATGTATGCTACAATGAAAATTATGGTTATACAATGAAAATATATATTCCTAATTGCCTTATTCTAAAAATTATGTCTGTAATAATACATAGTTCTGTTTGCATAAAATTCATTGCAATTTGATGAATTTTTCTCCCTCTCTCATTTCGACTGCAAATTATATGTATTTCCAGGTATTCTTATTTAGCATATGGCAATCTAGAAACTCTAACTATTCTATTTTAGCCTATTGCTGTTCCTATTTGTAGAAATTTATGCAGATAACGGTTTCGAGCGCGACCTTAACATCCATTCATACTAAAATCCATTTTGCAAATTAGTTAAGGAGGTACTCTCGGGTGGTGAGGGGTAAGCGGCATCTCCTATGCTCGCAATGTATTTTATATCAGGATTCCAACTTATAATAAATAATAATAAACAATTTTTATTGTGTATAAACGCAGTCTATTTGAATTGTTTTGTTATAAAATTAGATTTATGGTGGGATTCTGTTCAAATCTGTAGTTGCTACAGATCTATAAAACTGTAAATATTAAATAAAATCGTAATGAAATTTATAAGCATATGAACATTTTTATGTTTGTCAACAAATATTGATATGATTTTGTTCAATATTTAAATATTTACAAAGTAAAACTTACAGATTTGAACAGAATCCCACCATGAAATCAATTAATTAAGAATATTATTAGTTTTTATTATGTAAACCTTGTTTATTTTATAAGATTTCATTCCGCCAAATACCAGTGTAAACTACGGCAACGCTGTGTTGTAGGTACATATCATTTTTCGCGTTCTTATGTCAATCTGACATCTGACAGATAATAAAAATGGAAGATGAAGAGAATTCTACACTTGCAATTTCATACAAATTGTTTGATATAAATTATTTATCATTTGTACACATTAGACCTTTCATGCTTGTGAGAAACTTGTGATTATTGATAGATAATGTTTTTTTCTGGTTAAAATTTAAATTTCGCGGTTTTCAACGTTGCCGTGTCTATATTATGTCAATATTTTCCAGTAATCATAAGCGTCAGTCTTTCGATTAAGAATTCTTCTTAATTACATGGTAAATGATGTTTGTATTACTTCTATCCGGCCTTTGAGATAATTATGTACGTTTTAAAAAAGCAATTGGAATTTTCTATCATTTCGTTAAATGCTTTTTACGTTTATTTAAAAGTAGTTCCATAAGAGGCCATGTAAAATGTAGTTTTTTAATATTTATTTTTGGATAATCTACGTGGTGAAAAATTATGAAAAAATTCAGGTAGGTAACATTCTTACAATGTTTTGATTAATTTTGTAAAGTTTCATTAAACTCTCTCATTATTTCAAATGTCGAGTGTAAATCCTTAAGAGTAACGGTTACTGCACTACCAAAATTTATCGGTCCGGGTCGGTTATTATCAAAAGAGTTTGGAGGTGAAACTAAATTGAAATTCGAATATTTATTCGAATATTTACACTGCCTGACCTTCTTTTTGTGTCAAAAAGGGGTTTAGTTTTCACCGTAAAATTTAGTCTAAATATTAAAAAAAATTAACAATTTTTTTTTTAATTTGTAGAAGAAAGTTGGTTCTGTGACATTTCTGTATTGAAATTTTTAAATTAAAAACATAATACACTTTAAAATGAATTACAAAGTTGCCAATGTTTATAACGCCTATAAATAACAAATCAAGCAAAAATTTAAAATTGTAATACACAAATGTCATACAACCAACCTTCCTCTACAAATTAAAAAAATAAATATTTTAAAATGTTAATATTTAGATTAGATATGATGGTGAAAACGAAACCTTGTTTTCACTTGTAAATTGCACCAGTATCCGTTCCTCTTAATAAACAAAGTTAAAACCGTAACCTACTCCACCTGACATATATTTCATTTTACAGAACTGTGATTTTAGTAAGCAAAACATTAAAAATATCCAATATAATCTTGGTCACTTTTACAGCTTGACTTTCTTACCTCACAAAACATAAAACTTAATTCCACCTTACGTTTCACGTTCTACCTGCTATAAAATATTTTTATCTCCACTCGACTACAAAAAGTGGGACAAAAGAATTGATATTTCACGGGCCACTTTAAAACAAAACTAAGAAAACGAATCTGCTGCTTAGGGTAAAAAATCGTTTGGAATCAAGTGAGGCAGTTAAGAAGTTTGGTAATTTAGTGAGGTCAAGTTTTCTAAGAGGGGGGGGGGGGATTTTTCGTTGTTTGATGCTTTGAGCTTTGAGTTCGATTTAACTCCGGTATTCCGGGAGATATACGAGCTTAGCGTTTGTAATCAACACGCGGATTTGTTTTCTTTCTAAATTCGCTTAGAAGTGTTTATAATATTACTGACTATTCACTTTTAAATGAATTACGGATTACGGCTGTTGTAAGACGTATTTCCATCTCCAAATGCAGGTCAAGTCGAATTCATTTTTAAATCCTTTATATTAACTTCACCGTCTTGTCGTCGACCGTCAAAAAAACAAAAGTTAAAAATGACCCACATCCCGGGATTCTATCGAGCTGAAATTTTGCAAATAGACTTTTGTCACCTAACAGTGCATTTTGGCAAAATTTCAGATTCGCCGCCATTTTGAAACGAAATGGCGGCTAGCTATCTCAAAATGTACTGCACCGATTGCGGTCAAATTTGGTACAGTAATAGCCAAGGATCTAACTTATGATATAGATATATTAAAATGTCAGTCCGCCATCTTGAAACAAAATGGCGGGCAGATATCTCAAAATGTGCTGTAACTATTGCGTTCAAATACAGTAATAGCTAAGAATCTGTCTTAAAACATAGGTATATTAAAATGTTAGTCCGCCATCTTGAAACAAAATGGCAGCTAGCTATCTCAAAATGTACTGCACCGATCTGGTTCAAAAACAAAAATTTAAATAAATATCGATCTAGTCTCATATATAAAGGATTTATAGTGAAAAACTGTGTTTTTCTTCAACCGTCTTAAAAGTTGGTTCTTTTAATACTGTTTTTAGTATTAAAAGTTGACGTTTTTGTTATTAATAAAAAAATGTAACTGTTGCTAGGTAACACTTTTAATCCTAGGCTTAAAAGTACTTTTAATCCTAAGCTTAAAAGTAGATTCTGTATTTCTACTAGAATCTTGGGAGCGTAATATTTCTTGAGCTTGATTATCACGTACTTCTTCATTTTTTCTACTGGTATTATCATCACGAATGGAGGATATTATACTTTTACTAGTGCTAGGTTCATCGAACCGTAATATTTTTTAGCTGTCTACCATGTATGTTTACCAGTAAAGCTGATTTGACGTCTTCAATAACATCAATCTTTAAACGTACCAATTCATCGCAACGGCATTCACCCGAAATTTCCAGTATTACAACAATGTATAAAAATTAATCATATTTAGATAGTTATATTCTCATTCCTCATATTTAAACACTTACTTTAATCATCAGGTATGTATTATCAGGAGCATAATTCCAGAAAAACTCTTGATTTATTTTAGTTTGACAGAACAATAAAATTTGTAAACAAAACAAAAGTTAAAGCAAAGCTACCTTCTTAGTTTCAATCATATTTCAACAAAATAAGTGTCTTTGTTTGATTCGCAATTTTTGCATCCGCTCGACTACGCTACGCTTCGCCTCGCAAATGTAAATTAATTGCTCATCAAACAAAGTATCACTTTTAATCCTAATAACACAATATACTATTTTACGGGTTCGTTTTTTTAGTACATGCTTAGTTTTGACCTTAGAGTATAGAAAATGATAGATACTCTGGTTTTTTGGATGAGGGATTGTAGTCATGAGACGGAAGGGGCTGTGCTACTAGAGCATACCAATATGGCGGATATATTAATATTTCTTCCGAAAGTTTTATAAAAAGTAAACATACCACGGAAAGAACAGAATGCGGAAAATGTTATTATTATTACTGACCTTATATTCCAAATGAAACATAGGTACTTTATACTACGTTCAAATAAAATTTGACGACGTAATACAAATAATATTCATCTGCCAAATTCTGAGAAATGTCAATGTCAAAATAACCTAACTTAACTGTTATTTTTCCTCTTATTTTTTTATTTATAAGGGTCATTTTGTATAGCACGGCGAAATATTAAAAGAAAAATTTGTATCACGACACTAATATTAAAAAAATACTTCGAAAACTAATACATAACTGGGTTCAAATGTGCACATAGAACATACCAAAATGGCGGATAGCTTTATCTTAGGTTGCTTCATTGTTTTGTTCCTATGTTCCCGCTATAAAGATTTTGATTCCCGTCCAAACCTGTATCATAAGTTCTACTTAAAATGAAGATAATTATTTATTGTGTGGAAGTTTCTATAGAATTGAATTTATTTTCAAAAGTTCGTGTAAATCTAGTAAAAGTTCCATGTTCTGCAAAATTTAGATTAATAAAATAATAATATGAATAAATGTAATATATAAATTTTGATCACCTGTATACTTATAAGCTAATTAAAATATGATGTAACTATCAAATTAAACAAGCCTACGGCAATATAGATTTTATTGGAATTATAGAGATTATTTTATTAATATTAATATAAATTGTTTTCAAAATTTATTTCCAATTCGAGTAAATTAAAAATGAAAAGTACCACTATCCACTGTACCTATTTGTATTTATCTGATTAAATACAAAATAGCAATTATTATAATACAGATTTTAATTAATAATTTTACATTTTTCCAATTAAAGTTCTCCGCAAAATGAAAATGAGAAAAATCCATAACCATGCAAACATATCGCAACAATGTAGTGATTTTATAAATCAGTAATGAAACAAAACAAAATAATAAAGCGTGTAGTGGCACCACTGCGCGCATTGTTTCCCCCTCTCCTGCCTCTCACACCCGCTGGGGCGCAAGTCAGTGGCGCCCGTCAAAAAGAGGAAAAATGGCCTGAAATTTACATTATAAATATTTACGTATAGACTAAATATTTTGGTTTATATTTTAGAATATCATATTTTTATGTTTTCCGAGTGTTTGGTTACTATAGAAAGCAGTGGCGTACTTATAATAGGTTGTGGAATGTATTAATTATCAAAATAACGAATACTAGTTGTTTAAGAGCATTCTGTACAGGAAGAATATACACGTAAAAAGCACTTTACACGCATACACCTCATCGACACATGGTTGCACATTTTAACAAAAACAAATTTTTATATGGTAGATAAGGTATAAAACTTCGTTCTATTAGTGTCATTTTTTCTGTTTTGTACCGAAGTTTTAATTTATAAAATGAGAAAAACTACAAAAATTCACATTTTTTTACCTCTAATTTTCTCGAAATCAGAATGTTTTTTCTAAAAAATAACACTACCCCAACGTAGATTAAACTTTAAACTACATGATTCAAGTTTAAAATATCATGTTCTGCGAAATATAAAGAAAAATCTGTAGGTGCTTCTAAACGCCTGCAAGCGGTTGAAAGTAAGTAATTTCGACGGTTGAACGTGCAGAAAAAAATTTTTTTTTACTAATAGAACGAAGTTTTATCCCTTATGTACTATATAAAAATTTGTTTTTGTTAAAATGTGCAACCATGTGTCGATGAGGTGTATGAGTGTAAAATGCTTTAACGTGTACATTTTTCCTGTACAGATTGCTCTTAACGAACAATTTATCTTCTGCAATCTGCCGCCTTAAATCCTTAAGCTAGATTCAGACCTACCCAATTGTAAGTATAAGTGGCTAATTTAATCAACCATCAGGGCTCAACGTTCGCACTTATAATAATTAAGATTGGAATTTTGTGGAAGCACTGGTTTGTTAATTTAGCACTTACACTTACAATTGGGTTGTTCAACTTGCAAACTATTTACATTATGAAGAAAATTGTTAAACTGAAATGTGGAGCACAAAATTCTCTACAAGATAGAGTTATATAGATTTGTTTGTAATTTGCACTGTTTGCGAGAATATAGCGAAAATGTATTTTGCACACTTTCATACTATTTATAAAGTCGTTTTTGTCACATTACAGGAAAATGGCTGTAATATTTTATCAGATAAAGATAGCGACTGCCGGTTTTAAGCTTCGATTTCTGAATGATTTTTTTTATAAAAAACATAATTTTCAAAATTTTGGGAGCTCTGGTGTAGCCACAATTTAATTATATTCTACGAAAAAACAAAATAAATATTAGTCATTTTAGTGTTTATTCATCTGTCATTTCTAAACGGATAATAATGTCGACTTCCGGTTTTCAGCATTCGATTTATAAAACTTTTTACCTTCCGCTTACCTGTAAAGGAAGGTATTGGAATCATGCAAAAAATCGGGTAGTGAGTTTTTAGTGGATGAGCACGAATTAGGGTCCTTACAACTTATTTTTGATAGTTTCCCGATGATGTCTGTATGTATGTGTGTGTGTGCGTGTGTTTGTGTGTGTGTATGTGTGTGGTCCGGGCCGATGCCGTCTGTTGGATAACTCAAATACGAATTACCCAAAAATTTTGATATTTGGTATTTTACAATTGTATACGAATAGGAAGAGCTCATTAGATTTTGGTACAAATATCTTCACCGGAAGTGATATTTTTTGAAGATTGAAAAGATTAAGTGTAAAAAATTTCTATAAATTTTGATAAATATAGTATTTATTTGTAATAAGAATAAGAGGAAAAGTTATTTGCAATCCACGTTATAAAAAAATTGTCTTTATCTGGTAGCATTAAAGAACTGCAGTAAAATTTAAAAAATAAATTTATCAAATAAAACATTGAAATCTTGTAATCCATGTTTGATTTTTGTTTTTGCATAAAAAATATTGACAGATGAGACGGGTGACAAATTGGCATACTAGCGCTATATAAGTCATAATTAAGCTATTAAATGTAGTTCCTAACTGAACGTAGGATTGCTTCAACACAGATGAGTTTTCGTGTGAATGAATCTTTTGATTCAGGTGATACTAATTTCTGTGTTTGAATATTTTAGATTTTTATTTGTATATTTTAAATAGGCACCAGATTGTACGTATACATTTCTGTTTAAAGTCTAGATATGGCGGAAGGTTGTGTGATGGCCACGTCAGATTTTTTATTAAAATTTAACAAGGCCTTTGTTGACCCGAAATTTAAAGAATTTAGATATATTTATTCAAATTTTGAGTTTGATTAGCTGTAGTTTTCAAATAGATTAAAATATTGAGTTTTAGCTTCCAGTTCTGAATAGAAACATTAAGCTGCCGAACTTTTAAATTTTTAAATTTATGCATGTGTTTCTTGGTACCATCAGAAACTTACAAATTAATGTGACAATATTCTCTTGCATTTGACTATCATGTATAGCATAGTAACTGCGAAATTAATAATACATTTATTATGTAGATTTTTTTTAAACTAACAAAATATAGAACACTTTGTCAATAATATATTTATAAATAAATTGATGACAAAATTTCCAAATGTATAAAACTAGGTTCTTGTTCAAACACAACCACTAAAATCTAACAATAGTTATTTGTCCTACTAGAGAGGAAAGCGCTTCTTTTTCCCACTCGAGCTCAAATTTTGTGTCACGAGCGAAGCGAGTGAGGCAATCGAGCAAGAGTGGAAAATGAGCTTTCCTCTCGTGTTAGACACAACATTTTTTTCACGACATTTTAAAAACATTATGTAAATGTAGAAGAAACACATAACTAGAAGTTTGGTTATAACTGCAATCTGTCAGAATGACGTTTGAAAACAACGAAATGCAGCCAATATGCCAAATTAAATTTAAGTTGTAAAATCGTGAAATAGTAGAAAAAGAAAGTATAAAACATAATTATTATAAAATAATAGTTTACAGTATATCACTATAAAATCAGAATTTTCAATAAAATAATAAATTTACTTACAATTTTAAAAATATTTCATCGTAAAATAACACTGGTGGTAACACTGCTTACTTTCCTCTCTAGAGAGGAAAAACCTACTTTCCTCACTATTTCGCGAGAAGAAAATTGTGTTTTCTCCGCATGTCGTGAAAAAATTATTATACCTACAATATCTCTTCATAAATTCTCGTGCCCCTTCCTAAAAAAAATTCCCCGCCGTCCATGGCGGCAACCGCCAGTAAAACCGACAGAATAACGTCCGCGATCAATACATTTTTTACCGTCGACGAACTGAATAAACTTCAATTTTACATTGCAATAAAATCATCATCCCTCCCCCTCATCCTTGCTGCAGACCCCCTGCCCTGCCGGGGGGGGGGGATATTGACTGTGCATTACCCAGCTCACTTGATCTGTTGTTGCTAATGTGAACTGCACTTAGCATTGTTTGTGGCGATGGGAAATTTTGCAAAAGAGAATGGTGGTAATAGGGTAGTTTACCATTTTTAAGTTTTTTATTGAAACGTCATATTATTTGAAAGCGATTGAGAGTACTGATAAGCCTTCATTGTTCTTAATAAAGCTGTAATTAATTTTTAAAGTTTGTGTGACGTAGATAGATGTATAGCTGACAATATTCTCAAACCATGGGGCTGGAATTAAAATCTACTCATGTAAAATCAACTGTTCCTAAATGTTACAAAATATAAAATACAATTTGGTAGTTTTTTTATTACTGTAAGTAAGAATACACGTAAAACGCATTATTGTGACGTAGATGTATCAATACGTAAAATCTCAAATATTTAGAACAATTCACTTTTTGGAAACTCTTTTTCATGGCAATAACTCATTTTTGAGGTCTCCTTTCAGCATTCAGCTTTCAATATAATTGTCTGGATTGCTAATTTGCTACTATGGTAAAGTACCCTATTTTGCCAGCTTTTGTTGATAGTTATGTGGGGTAATAGTTTGGGTGATGTTTTGATTTGGGCTGCAAGCTTTATTGTGCGCTGGTCTTTTCTAAAGCCCTGTTCACACGAGGATTCTTTGAAGGTTCTACCAAGATTTTGAATCCTGAAAAAGAAGAGTGTGTAGATTCTGAATCTTGAAAAAAAAATCATGGTTTTCAAGCAATCAATAAATTATAAATCCTTCTTTTCCAAGACTCATTGAAGATTGAATTTAGCGGCACCGCAATTTACCAAGTAATTCTCACTAGAAAGAAGAAAACTTCTTCTTATCCAGGATTCAGAATCTTGATAGAATCTTCAAATATTTGACAGACAATGGGGTACTTGCATGATTGTTTTATTAAATATTTTTGAAGAGGAGATAAAAACTTGGGACCCGTATTTTTTATTTTCACAAAAATTTATCATCAAGCCCAAAAATAATTAATGATAATTGATTAATATGTGATGTGACGTAATACTGCCATATCACCTAGGTATACCAAATAGTGACGTCACAGCAAAATTATTTTTTGCCTCCTGAAGTGGAAACATAACAATCAGATATCGTTGACGTCTAGTAAGTTGCGATTTTACACATGCCATGAGTTTACCGCATATTGTTCGGTAATTTAATTGCTTTAATAGGCCATTAAATAAAAAGGTAACTTTTAAAATAACTTTTAAACTAAATGGTAGACCACGCTGATAATGTTGAGTCGGCGATCTTCCTCCCCACCATCTCCCTACGAGCTCTAAGCCCCAAATCTTTCCATTTGAATGGCGAACCCTGTATTTCCCATATTTATTCTTTTAAATTATCCTTATTTCCATATTTCAAGAGCATAACTAATTGTACGTATTATCAATACATGTGAAGTTATTTGTCTGTGCAGTCTTTGTGTTTTTTTTTTAATTCTAAATTTATTTTTCTACTCCTTCTTCTGAAAGTTCATATTTCTATACATTGTTTTTAATGTTGAAAGCAACTGTTTGTCGCAAATGTTTTGCTTTTTCTTGAATTTAAAAATTTGACAATAAATGTCAACAAATTAATGTTAGTTTGTGTATTTTTAAACTTTCTTGTTTTGCAGGAGTAGAAAAAATAGTGTGTACCTTATAACACGTATTGACAATACGATTGCAACCCTACCTTCGCTCGGGCTGCAATTTTCGTTCGCGTTCGACAAAACTATATTTTCAAAACTTGTTATACAAGTAACTATTTATTTATATTTTCATCGTTACCATAAATAATATCAAATTATGTACCTATGTTTCATTTATTACATTTTTTTTATTTTTAGGTAAGTCCACATCTTTATCCACTTCATTTGATACCCACTATATTCAAGGTGCTTCAGCCGTGGTAAGCAAATTTTAATATCCCTACGTCAATTTTTCAAGTTCAAATTACTGAAATATCACACTTATCAGGATGCTTTCAGTACTATTTATACCGCGTGTCCCAGCGAAAGTGTGGCATATGCATTTAACATGTGAAAACAGTTTTTTATAAATAAAAACTGTCCGGCTAACACTATGATACCATATTGCACAGGACAATACTACATCCATTCATACATCTTATTTTTAATACACATTACTTCAGTGTCAAATGTAATTTCAAGAAATACACTTATTATAATGTTATAATCAACTGCAAATAAGATTTTACCTTAACATACAAAACAAGCAGAAAAAATATTTAAAAAAATCTGACGTGGACACCACATGACTTCCTTGTACGCCTTGTGTGTTCATACTTTTCTTAATAACTAAAATGTAAAATAATATTAAAAATTCTTTTAACTTATTATACTAGTATACTCACAAATATATTTTAGTCATTTTATTTAAACTGCAGAAGAAGATATAAAGCATATTTTACTATTGTCACTGTCATGTCATAATCATTTAAATTTTACGTAGTAACAAATGTTAATCGATCATGGACTACAAGATACCGAAATACTATAAATTATAAATATATACTTTAATTATTTTTAAATGATAGCAGATACAAAAATATTTATAAAATACCGATTGTAGGTAATAATCACATAATCTTTCATTTAAAATAAAAAAAATTGTCTAAAATTAAATATTTATCGAAATATTTTTAAAAAGTACTACTTCCGGTTTGTAGACTAAAACCAAAAATAGGAGGTGCACAACTAGATGCTATAACAGTCCTAAATACAAAATTTCAACTTTCTACGTCTAACCGTATTTGAGTTATGCGACACACATACGTCCGTCCGTACGTACGTACATACGTACGTACATACGTACGTACGTACGTACGTACAGACGTCACGTCGAAACTAGTCATAATGGATTCAGAAAAGGTCAAAACGGATATTTCCGTCAAAATCTGAGAACCGAAAATTTTCGCGATTACAATACTTCCTTACTTCGTACAAGGAAGTAAAAATACATCTTCCCCAGGTCGGATTCGAACGTACGACCTTTGGTTCCGTTGGCCGATGATATATCCACATGGCTACGAATTGATAGCTGTAATTGTACGAATGTAGCAATAAAAACTAAAGGTTAAAATTTTCAAATTATTTTCATTAATTTCCGGAAATTACATTTTGAAACTGAAGTAATGTGTATTAAATAAGATGTAGGAATGGATGTATGTCCTGTGCAATATGGTATTATAGTTGTTAGCCGGACAGTTTTTATTTAACAAAAAAAACTGTTTTCACATGTTAAATGCCTATGCCACACTTTCGCTGGGACACACGCTATAATAATTGAGTAGGTACTGCATTTAATATGACTAAAGCTAGATTCAGTCCTACCCAATTATGTGTGGCTAATTTAACCAACCCGCACTCAACATTCGCACTTATAATTGAAATTGGAATTTTGTGGAAGCGCTGGTTGCTTAATTTAGCACTTACACTTATAATTGGATAGGTCTGAATCTTGCTTAAGTTCTCGTATTCCCGCATTTGTATAGCGGTAATAATTCCCCAAATCTAAACAAATATTGGTAATAAGTTGATTGTGTTTTTCACATGATTCCATTTTCGAAAGTGTTTTATTGATCAATCAAGGACACCAACACAATAGTTTACCGGACCGAAATTGAAATGAAACAATTTGCGAAACCTGATCCCATAATAAATGGTTCATTATTTAGTCACATTCTAAATCGACGGAATGATAAAACATTTTGTTCGGGCGATTGACCTTTTTGCGTGTCTGTCCTCACTCAGACGATCTGGATATTAAAGATTAATTTTGCAAGAAACCTTTCAATCTCGGAAGTAAGAAATAAAACGAAATGTAAATAGAAAATAAACGATTTTCACGCATTTTACCCAACTTAGGCGTGGAAACCTCCAGGTCTCTGTGAGTTGGCTGTGTAAATAAACTTAAAATAATTGTTTACTTAGATTAAGGAGGTTGGTACCATAATATATTAAAATGATGATGAGAGGCTGACAATTATACAGTGCCTTTATTGCACTATTGTAATCAAAAAAAAAATAATTAAATTTTCGTCTGTCCGGTTTTTGAGTAATTACATGTTGAAATTACGCTCGCTTTACATGGACTCTTATGGCAATCACTAAATTTTTGTTTTGCATGCTTTAAACTATATGATAAAATGATGAAAAATTCGTAGTATTTGTATTAATATTTTCTATAGACCTTTATAAAAATATCGTGAAGATTTTGTGTACTTTTCTAAACCATTATTTAAAAAAATGTAAGCATACCAAGCATTTTTTGATTAGTAATTATTGTAAAAATATATCACCACAACTGAACGAATTGCATTGAATTGCCAACGAGTATTGAGCGATTTTTTTTTAAATTATCAAAAATATTTTTATTTTCATATCCGCCCCCAAGGCTAACCTCTTTAAATTATAGTAAAATCGCTGTTAGTAATAGTCAAGGTAATAGTATTTTATCGGTATTATGATATTTAGATTATTGGATTTTTACCGATTTTATTGACCAGTGTAATGGGCACGAGTGTCAAGCATTACAAAAGATACAGTAGTAACTACTTACAGGGTTACAGGGGAATCTGAATCATTCAATCTGGTTGTATTTTTGTGCGGTATCTTATACAGAGTCATCATAACTTGCTTTTTTAAAATGCGTGCCATTGGTCAGTCGCCATCATGCGTTGGAGCACGGAGCAGCGTGTGTTTTCAGTTGAGTCGTACATTTCCAGAGGCGATTTGGAGTGGCCAGCTCGCTCGCCCGATTTGGCTCCTTGTGATTTTTTTGTGGAGTTTTTTAAAATCCCGCGTTTACGTCAACCGTCCAAGGACCCTAGAAGACCTAAAGGCCAACATCCGGGACGCAATTGCCAACATACCCGCTGCCATGCTGGAAAGTGTTATGACAAACGCCATAAATCGGCTTATTCAGTGTATAGACATGGGGGGCGTCACCTACCTGATATGATTTTGAAAACTGGGTGAAACAAAACTTTAGATATGTACCTACATTATAAAATTAAAATTAAAACTTTCTGATTCATAAAATGGGCATTATTGCGTTTTGTAATAAGTAAGTTACGATGAATCACCCTGTATAAACCTCTTGGTCTTGCTCTTTGGGAGCAAGCTAACTTGTCTATTATAAAATTTATATAATTTTTATACTATTTTTGCATTATCACTATTTTAACATGCGGTTGTACTAGAGTAAAATTCAAATAGCTGCTAGGACCCTGGACTGCGCGAGAAGGCAGAGCTTGTCATGTACTGCCCGTTTTACAAAAGCGGAGCTAGCGAGTATATGCTGCGCTGCACTTCACTTAATTTTCAAAGAAAACTAAAATATAACTCAATCACAATCAATTACAAAATTCGCAAGGTTACACGAAGCAAAACACTACGAATGTCAGCATGAGAATAACAGATATTGAAGCTGATGTTCTGTAGAACAGACAGCAGCGTAGTTTCCTCTTGTTTATCATCTATGCTTCTCTCTCTAAGACGAGAATTCGTACTTCGCGCAGGGTTCTAGCTATTTGAATTTTACTCTATATGTGGTTATCCTTATCTTCCAAACCCAAATGACTTACCGCTGTGATCGACTAATATAATTTATAATGGAAAATAAAATTGTTTCCGAAAGTCATGCCATGTCCTAATTACAGCTTAAAATTTGTCATAGCAAAATAAAACAAAATATTTAAAAAAAATTCTCGTAAGGATTTATTTATGAACCGTCAGAGTTGCGTGAGAGTTCAGTTTAAGTAAATAAGACAAAATGACTGATGATTCATAATTTCATTGATAGAATGAGAAATTTCGTGTTTCATGTATTAAATTATTGTTTGTCTGACAAGCTAATTCGTAGCTTTGTTCTTTAATATTATTATGGACAAAGCAAAACATGTGGCATCCTTTGCCAATTATTAATAAAGCACTTCAAACTCGTATTGTTATTGTTCAATAATTTAATAATTTCATGAGGCGAATACCCGAGTGCAATATTTGCCCGACAAACCGACTGTGGTTCTGACAACTTGGGTTCGAATCAAGACGAATTACTTTTTAGTTTATTTATTTATTTATTTAACAAATGATTAACAGGTCCGTAAACCCAATTACAGATCAAAAACATGAACCATACAAAAAGAAAAAGTAATACAGAGTAGTACATTAAGAAAAATAGTAACAATAATATAAAAAATATATAATAAACAAGGGAATGCTCATACTAAACCAAAAACTTGAAGTTTGCAAATTTAACAATAAAGAATAACATTGACTTCTGAATTTCGATAAGGAATAGCTAAAAATATCCACATGAATATGAATTTTGTTATAAAGTGTGCACATTGAAAATATAGGAGATTTGAGGAGTAAATTATATGAAGCTTTAGGAAGGTAGAAACAACTGTTGAATCTAGTAATAGTGTTGGGTGTATGAACGAACATTTTGATATATTAAACTCAATTTTCATCAAAACTGAATTTAGTGGGTTTTTATTCTAGAGGATGCACATGGTGTAATAATATCTATTTCTATAGTAATGATTCACAGTTTAAGGCTGCCACAACCAAGTTGGGAAAAGGCGTGATAGATGGATCTATAGTGCCAATAGTTTTAGTTATTTTTTACAGCATGGCAATAATAAAATGCTTTATAAATAATATACTAACATCTCCTGTTTGGTGTACCTATTTTTACTTTACTAATAAACAGCCATGTATGAGTACCAATGAGTTGACAGCCGTGACTTCTATTTGTTTTTTGCGATACGGTAATAAAGCCTGTTTTACAGTATACTTTTATCGTCTAGATTCATGCTAGATTTCTCGTTTGATTTTCATCCGAAATTCGTTCGAGTTTTATACTTTATTTCCAAAGTATTCGCATACAATCGGAATTCTTCGATTTTTTTCCGAAATGGTTCAAGTGAGACAACTTCAAAATAATAAATAATATTCTTACTTATTTTGACAAGTGACAACAAAAGATTTGAGGTTAGAATTTATAATGGAAAAAATAATAACACGTACAAGTTCAAAACTCATATACGTCAACGTGAACAAATCGAAACAAAATATAACTTTTAAATGTTGGTTAAACTGACTCCAGATTGAACTGCGCGTGCGTAGACAAATCTAGTATGAATATCGAATAGAAAAATAGAGCCGAGCGTATTTCTAGACTAGAAACAGTATGGAAATCGAACGAAACTCGGATGGAAATTTCTGATTTACATTATACTAGAAATGGCTAGGAACTTCTCGGATGAATCTCGAACTAGAATCAAAACGAAAAAAGTATAATATAAAATAGGCTTAATAGTGGACGATCAGCTGATTCCGGACAAACAAACAAAATCAATGTGATAGTGAAATTGACAGTTGTTTTACTCCTAATATGACATGCAATAATTAAATTAAATAAATATTAATCAATAACACCATTACCTAACATCTATTTTCATTCGCCCTTCCCCACCCTTTTGCCAATTCTTTCGCGCAACAATGCACCCCAAAATAAAAGCATCTAGCCATCTAAGATTTCGTCTAAGCCCGGATCATTTGTCAGCATCGTAGCTTGGTTCTAAACCCCGCTATCCGGATACATCGCCCCGGAACTGTGCCCACCGGCTTGGGTTCGTGTCCGGGCTAAGTGCTTCAGAGGATTGATGGAAACTGAGGAGAAGAGAAAAAGAGGGGAAGTTTTGTGACGTTTATTACTAGACAGACGAGAGGGGTATTCATTGTTTAGAGTGATTTTGAGTTGAAATAGAAGCTTGTCAAATAATATTTTTTAATCCGTGTGTAGGAATCGAACCTATGCGTTGTCAAAACTACATTCACATAACGCGCTACTATCCACTCCAAAAATTTATGAAATTATGAAATAATAAGAATATAATACAATGACTAACAAACCCGGATTCAAGTCTCTCGGTCGGCAGTGTGTGATTGTCGTTAAATTGTAAAACATCTTGCAATTAAGGTGGTTGGCTTCTAGCCGTTAAAATGGTGAAAAGTATGTTTAGTTTAAAATTGGAGTAAAAATTTTCGAATTAACTAAGATATTTTTGAAAACTTTAAGGATGCTCCCTATTTGCTCTAATGCCAATTTTCTTTGTTTTTTCTTCAATTTTTTTATGTGCATGGCTAAAGATATCCAATTTTGTGAATATTTCATGTGTATTTTAATGCTATGCTACATAAAAACTCAAAAAAGTGGCATTAGAGCAAAAAGAAGGCTTTTCGAAAACGTCTTATTTGTTTAAAAAATCTTATTGTTTAAACCAATTTTATGGGGAAAACTGCATGTTGTTATTCGCTATTTTGACGGCTGGTGTTGATCCATTTTAAATTTAATTTTCTGGAATACAAAATTCAAAAAGTGTTCAATTTATTTATTCAGATATATAATTTAAATCTTTGTTGATTAAAGTAATACAGAGCGTTCAGCAAAACCTATAATTTGACTCCGCAACCGCCTTAAATCTCACTCGGATGCTTCAAACTGACCACTTGATCGTCTTAAAATGTAGTCCCGTTTGTATAAGAATCTCTCCGTTGCCGGTTTGAATTTCAAAGGTCGTCGCACGAATTGAGATTCTAATTGCACCAAGACGAATTGGTCGAAGTAATTTGATTGCACTATAATAACATCTGACATTTTATAATTATTGGAAATAAATATTGTTGAATAGTTACCAGCAATAGTTATTTGTCCAACTAGAGAGGAAAGCACTTTTTTTCCCACTCGAGGTCGAAGTTTGTGTCACGAGCGAAGCGAGTGAGGCAATCGAGCAAGAGTGGAAAAAGAGCTTTCCTCTTGTGTTAGACACAACATTTTCAAGTAAATTACAACAATTTATTACTTTTGATTAAAATTCGTGCCGAATTTGCTCCATCTATAACCTATGACGAAACACCTCCGAAGGGAACTATCCAACATCCGCTTTTCGTTTCCTACTGAGCAACGATTTCAACTTGACGAACAATGGAAGCTACTTAACCTCAAGGTCAACCGCAGGACTTACGACTGGTTGTTGTGATGTCGCTGTGACGGTCTTGTCGATGGTTGAGTTCTTGATGCTCAGACACCGGCGTCTTGATCACTTGATGATGATGTTAGAGATGTGGAGAAGACGAGTGTTTTTAGATTTGAGGATTTGTTTGGATTTGAATGGATTTGTTTGTTGTGTCTGAGGTTTCTGTGTCAAGGTTAAGATCGAATGGCTTCGGGCGGAATATATCTTAAGATATTACAAAATGTTTTTATCGACATTATAATTCATTTTTGACATGAGTTAAATATAATTTATGGTTGGATCATATTGAGGTAGTTTAATTTATTACCAATTATAATTATTGGGAGGAATTTGGTTCATATATTTGAGGTTCGAATCCAGTCAGGTATAGTCCACGCATACATCAAGTACCTAATAATAGTTAAATGCTTATTGCAGTCACACAATGCCCAAAACCGCAATCGTTTAAGATTAGCCCGCAGATAAGAAATATAGTCGAACAGTTCAGTATTTGCCATATTTATTAACCCGAGTATATATTTTACCCCCCGTGTTCCACTGGTAGAGTAAGAGTTTTTCGAAGCTTATTACCAGGGTTGTATTGTATGCTCTGGCGCATCTCAGGCTTGTGGTTTTGACCATTGTGTGACTGCAATAACCCCCTAATAAACGCTAATGATATATACTATAAATACAAATATTACGTAAGAAGGTCTGTGCTGTATACAGTGGCGGCGCCAGCGGGCGAACCAGGGGGGCCGGGGCCCTCCAAAATTAGCTGTGACCCCCGGTTGGCCCCACCGTAAATATCCAGAAGAAAAATATGATTTACATTTATATTTTAACGTAAATACAAATATTACATTATAAATAATTTTTGTATACCATTTTTTGATTAACTATTTTTCGCCAGTCTATAATTTATTATTTTATTTGTAATGTTAAAAGTAGGCTTTATGCGTTCATTTTCAATAGATAAAATAACACTTTAAAATCAACTGTAGATAAAGTTAACAAAAGTAAACAGTATAGTACCTAACACAACAACGATCATTTCTAACCCAATCGCAACAATTACTACTTTATAATATTTTATTTTAAAACATCTGTGCGATCTACCGCTACGAATTTTAATGCCTTGTAAGTGCTCGCATGTTCGTTTGTTCAAAAATCGTAATATATACTGTAAAAGGGCGATATTTGTTAAAAGATGAGTTTTGAATGTCTATTTGTCATTTTCATTTTGTATTTGAATTTTGAAGTTTAGAACAAGTATACTTACATTCATATCTTTCAGACCTATGACAAATATTTTGAAAAAATATTAAAATATAGTAGGTACCAAAATGAATTACTAACATGTGCCCCCCTACATATTTTCCTGGTACCTGCTGGCCCACCAAATTTAAAAGTAGCGCCGCCACTGGCTGTATATATAAGTATAGTACATGCATGGAATCGGACGAGGTACGGCATCAAAAGAAATGGCCTGTAAATAGCTATGACACTATGACTATGATCTATGTCGCCATTAAGGAATAGTTTTACATGTAAAATTTTTGTTGTTGACGACATGGATCATACTCCTAGCGTCATAGCCATTTATAGGCAGGGTTGGCACGTTTAAAACATTTCGTTTTAAACAAATGTTTAAAACTTGTTTAAAACAAAGCAAGTTTTTAAAGCACGTTTTAAACATGTTTAAAACATGTTTAAAACACGTTTTAAACATATATTTGAAACACGTTTTAAACATTTTTAATACTTTATCTACGTAACAAAACATAGTTCATATTGCTAATAATAGTGTACCTATAACATATACTGTTTCTCACTATTGTTGTCACCCATAACCATAATAATAAGTATAGGTAGGAGAATCCCCAGCATATTTATCGCCATAGTGCGTAATGATGCATATTTCAGAACTCCTTGCTGATTAAAACATTGTTTTTTTTGTGTTTAAAACATGTTTTTTTTAAATCAGTAAAAAACACGTTTTAAACAAAAAAAACAGTTTTAAACAAAAAAAACAGTTTTTTTGTTTAAAATGAAAAAAACATGTTTTTTGCCAACCCTGTTTATAGGTAATGATGCCGCCGAGACGAGAAATTTCTCGTCTCGGATTTTCGAGATGAAACGAGAAATGAAAATTACAAGACAAGAAATAGTTTTCGAGAAATCAAGAAATCTCGAAACTAAAACTTTGAAATAATTTGATATTTTCTAAAATGTCAAAAAAAATTTAATTTCACTTTGTTCAAAGCATTTTTTGTTTCGATATAAATATTTATATTTCTAAAATACGAATTGTGTGCAAATGTAACAGAAATGTACAAAAAAGTCCCTAAATTTACTTTTAGTTTTTCAAATTGATTTTTTTCGAGAAATTGAGACGAGAAACGAGTATAGTTCAAAATATCTCTGCTCCAGTTCTGTAAAGGTCTTTCAGTGTTAATATATTCATATTCTTGGTTGCCACGATCCTCGAATATTACTTATGTATGGTGGAATGCATTATACGAGGCATTATAGCACAATGTTCCCAGCCCAGGCGAAATTAAAAGTGTCCTGCGAGTAAAATGATATATCTCCTTCTCTTCCTTAACTACCATGGCTTATTTTGAATTATGTTTCATTATTACTTGTTAAATCATACTTTAATGGCGCCTTCAATGTTGAGAAACACTTTTTTATACTGTAAGGAATATCACAAGAAGATAAATTGTTAACGATTCTTATTTATAGGAAAATACAATTAATTGTATTTCGTTTACTCAATTCAATTCCAAATTTTTTAAGTAATGAACTTAAATTTTTATACAATTTCTAGAAAATATAATAAGTTAGTACCTTACTTAACTAGTAATTACATATATGAAAAAAAATTGGTTTACATTTTATCGCATTTTATATTATTTGTGGTATAAAGTAATAATCTGCTGTGGCCACCACTGTCCTTTCCCCGATTATAAGTTTTAATAACTTGCTATCGTAAAGGCTTTAATTTTATACTTCTTTCAGCAAAATTTAAACAAATTTTTCTTTTTCTCCGAGAAATTTAAGTTGATACCAACTTCGGCATTATTATGTGAAAAAGCAATTGCCCATCGTTTAATATTCTTTCCCAGAGAGCTTTAATTTGATAATGCACTTGATAAAATTTGAAAAAATTTTGGAGAAACAATTTAAAATCGCATAAATATCATTTTTACATATATTATACTAAACTCTCAGAGAGCTTTAATTGTTACCAAATTGGGTATAATTTGAATAATTTATTTCAATAAACAAGAGCTTTAATTTGATACCGCACTCGATAGTATTTTGATTAATTTTTAAAAAGTTCAGTTTATAAAGTTAGTACCACTGGTTAAATAAAGCTCATTTACGAACTTGAAGTCAGTTTGTGGCTCAAGATCTTAAATATAAAATTTTAGTCAAAAATCCCAACGCGTTTTTAAGTTATTCAACGTCCAGAATGACTAAAACAGACCCGGACAGACCGATTTTTTTTAAAAGCATGATTTCTGGGTTCAGTAGGATCTAAATCGTGAAGATACATCAAAATCTCGAACTGTCAAAAAAATTACGATTCGATTACAATTTTACAATACTTCCCCGTATTACATAGGTCGGGGAATAAAAAGCAATACCTAGTGACCACTTATTTTTTAAACAAACTATATTTCAAAAGATGACAAAGAGTATGCATGGGACATAAATAAAAAATCTAAGTTCTGATCTGCACTTGTACTTGATACACCTAAATGATTTTCATTTCAACAAAACATTCATGTTGAAATACCAAACAGAGCAAGTCTTTAATTTACTTACTTATAACCTCTTTAATTCAATGCCAGGATACTAAATATTATATTAAATTAAACATTATCTTCAACACATTAAAAAAAATTAACTGGTGTTAATTTTCAGTTCATAAACCTCTCGCGATTGTTTGTAAAACTTTAAAAACATTTTATTTGTATTTCCACAAAGTCAGCGAACGAAAAATCAACAGTCGTATCCTTCCGTACATTGTGGGATTATGTTAATTCTATACAATTTCAATAAAATGTAAAATTATAAGGTGTGGGTATATAATAAAGCATTTAAAGTAAACTATGAATCATGTACTGTACATACGTTGATGTGAATACAAACGTAACATGAATAGTTACTTCATGTATCAGGGCCAAGTATTAATAGTTTATTTCTTCTCAAAATAGTCGATGACTCAACCAAATGTCTTAAGTACTTTCCGAAATATACTGGGTTTAAAATAGTCGAAATTCACAAATATGTTATTACTCACTGGGGATGTAAGAGATGTATGACTTCCTAAGAATCAGAAGACGCAAATTAACTTCCTTCCATGTTTTCAACTAAAATATTAAATGTTCTTGGAACCAATGGGTAATATTTGCACCAAAGTATGGAGATTTAAACAATTATTTACTGCTTCGTCTATTACCACCAACAATTTGTGTTTGACACATTTTTTAAATTAGTCGTTATATTGGATTTAACTTTAAAATTAGCTTTGAGTAATAAATTGTAAAAGAAAAGTCCAAAAGTTTGCAACAGTATCGTGTTTTAAGGAAAAATAACATGTATAGGGTCTTTCATTAAGAATGATAGGATTTTAATTAAATAAAACGTCAACGGTTTGACATATCAATTTTGTTTTTGCTTCATTTGGAAGCTTAGACAATGCAGTTATGTTCGGAACAAGATATCGTTCAAATGTCCACCACGGCTTTGTTGACACTGATCACAAGATCGCTCCAATTTGGCAGAATTTGGCTCATTTGCAACACTGGCCGCTACAGCTGTGATTTTCTCCTCACTTCGAACATTTCGTTGTCTTCTTGGTGGCTTATTGTCTTAGTAATGTTAACTCAAACTTTATCACAGTGCGCCTTATAGCCTGCGCAGAGTAACGGTGTGGGCGACCCAATTCTGGGGTGAATAAATGTTGAGCACCCACAACTGAGCTCGAACTTTGGTAATATTTTTTTATTATTTCCAACCGGTCTAGAGGCGTCAAACGCTGCATCATAAAACTACACACTATACTAAATAATTTGACACCTAGAAGTAAATAAAATATATATCATAGAAACCGAGAAATCTTTATTGAAAAACTATCACTCCTATTGAAAGACCCTATATAAGTGGCACATGTCAATTGTTTTTATCAAAAGTTGTTTACATCCTTGTGAAATATAGTATTAAATAAATAATGTTTGCAATTAAGTATTGCAAGGGCATGCAGAAATGCAAAAAATGGTATTACGTATAATGCAGCGGGGTTGAGGGGAGGTGTCTGCCTCTCCTGGAATCAATTTTGATTACTAAATTGTGTTCATTTTAGAATAAGTTATAAAATTATAATAATTTCAAAGGTGTTAATAATTTTTTTATATTGATGTCACCTCCTACAAAAAAATTTGCCAACGCCCATGAAGGTAGAATGTTATAAGTTTTAAACTTGGAAATATAAAAATCAGATTTACAATTTATAAACCCGGAAAATAACTAGGATTTTCTTCTTCTTTTTGATACTAAAATCAAAAAGAAAATTTAATTTCATATAATATTCACCTTTAGAATGAATTTCTTAGTATAAATACAGACTATACAGGGTGTTCCACAACTTAGGACAAATAATTAAAGGTTATACTGTACGACGTGCTGATCATGAAACAAAAATAATTTAAAAAAAAATCACAGAAAAGAATGCAGCAATGTTTATACTAATCGACATTTTCTAATAAATATTTTATAATTTGATGCATTCTATTAATTATTACTTAAAATGTTAAAAACAAAATTTCAACTTGACATTAATTCATTTATTAGCAAATTTGTTTTCCCCTATAATGGGCTACTTACATGTTACCGAAAATAAGAATTTTATCAATATGAACCAAGGTTAGATCTAAAACATTAGTAAAAATATAAATTTTATTATACAAAAATGTGATGTTTTTTAGTACTAAATTGAGAAAGAAATAGGAGATATGGCAGCATTCTACGTCACATCACATATTATTCAAATTTCATCATTTATTTTTGGCTTCTTGATAAAAATCGTAACTTAAAGTTGGGTTAGAGACCGCTAGTACCAATTTCGCCGCCCCTCAAAACGTTATTGTAAAAACGATGATCGCGGTTTTGTTTTTCCAAGGCCCGGGTGATCATAATTTCGTGATTAACACCATCGTGATTACACAAATGTTGTTACATGAGAGCGGTGCCAAAAATAATTGAGTTCCATGCCAAATGGTGCGCACTGAAATATTGGGTTAATACTTGCGCGAACCGTTTGTAATAAATATTGTAGGGAAATTTTTCCGTCAATGTTTTTTGTCAGTTTACTCATTTATTCGCGGCTAAATGCAATTTTGAAATAATTAAAATGTGTAAGGGCAGCCATGGATGTAATTGGCGTGCATTATGTTGCAAAATATGGGATTATTTTTCCATTTTTATCGGGAGGAAATTTTGCTCCCACAGATTAATACCGTCAGATAGGCAAGCTTCTATTTGAAGCTTAAAACATCGCAGTTTTACAACTTTTTTACTAAATTACTATGGAACCCTGGAATATGTTTATTTGGAATTGGATTCCGAATTTCCGGAATTCGGATAAAAAATTTAATATGTTTTAAAGCTGTACAGAGAACTGAGTAAAGTAGTTCTCCCATATTTTATTTTTAGATGATAACCATTCAACAAGATTTTCAATTTATATTGCAGAATAGTGAAACATACCTTAAGAGGCCCGTCTACCTCCTAAAATCCAGCATAAAATTTAAAATGTGCTAACGTAGCGAGTGTTTTGTGGCCAGTACAAAAATGGTAAAATTTAATTCCAACAAGGATTATATACTTCAAGGAAGAATTAACAGTTGTTCCATTTTAAAATTATAATAAAAAAATTGTAGGTACATGATTATAAAAATTCCAAAAAATTTATAAAAATTTCCAATTTATAACTTCACACGTATATCTCATGATAGAAATTTATTTTAAAATTTGTAAAAAAAAACGCATCTGTAGTTGTGTCTCTATCAAATGTTTAAAACAGCGTTATCTTGAAGTCAGTAATAAACTGACAGTTTACTCGCAACGAAAACACTTTTAGTGTTTAAAATTTATACTGAAATGCAGAAGTACGATGTCAAATATGTATTTTTTTGTTTGAGACTAAAATCTTTTACGTGCGATTTCTCAATAATTATTGCGGTGACACATTGTTTTAATTTTTTTAATAAGTAGGTACCTCAGATATTAAAGAATAACATACCTATTAGTTTTCCTAAAACGTGTTGCATTTCAGCGTGTTTTAGTGTCACCGTTAAATTCAATTATTTTCGTTAGGTATTTCAACGGTTATCTATGAATTTAAATTTTTATCAAAATTCTACGACTTGAATTCGACTTGAATGAATGTTGTATTATTCATTTCAATCATATTTTGAGTTGTGACCATCCATGGATACTACCTTAAGACTGCGTTCGAAGTGCACTAAAATTTAAAGCGCATACATATCTCAAGAACAAGAACTATTGCACTTAAAGGGATCCGGTTTTCAAATTTGTATCCCGTCTCCGCAACAAAATATTGCGTGTTTAGAAGTGTAGCAGTTTATGCTATACTCATTGCATATAAAAAATTTGAAGGAAAAAAATGTGCTAGATGTTTGTGAAAGAAATAATCTAAGCTTATGCCCAGTTAGAATTCTGGAAAAATCTTTGGAATCCATATAAATAATAAATGAAAAAGTGTGTTTAAGTAATTTATCTTATGATTAAGAGATTTATTAGAAAATGTAACTCGACATAAACCTCAATTCTTCATCTGTACCTAAATAAATTTTTTAAATTTTGTTTAGAGTAAAATTCAAATAGCTAGAACCCTGCGCGAAGTACGAATTCTCGTCTTAGAGAGAGAAGCATAGATGATAAACAAGAGGAAACTACGCTACTGTCTGTTCTACTGAACATCAGCTTCAATATCTGTTATTCTCATGTTGACAATCGTAGTGTTTTGCTTCGTGTAACCCTGTGAATTTTGTAATTGATTGTGATTGAGTTATATTTTAGTTTTCTTTGAAAATTAAATAAAGTGCAGCGCAGCATATACTCGCTAGCTCCGCTTTTGTAAAACGGACAGTACATGACAAGCTCTGCCTTCTCGCGCAGTCCAGGGTCCTAGCTATTTGAATTTTACTCTATCTGTAAAACTTCGTGAGCATTTTAAAAATTGCTAGACTGCTTTTACGTATTTGAAGCATAGGACAAACGCGGTGTTGAGCTACGTGGAGTCGATACCCTTAAACAACTATAAGTGTTCTCGGATAGGCTGGTAACGTGATAACCGCACATATGGCAAAATATACTCAATGCAAAATTGAGTTAAAAGCTTGAAAAACACGTAATATCAAAAGTATGTCCATTTATAAAAAATATGCATTCCTTTTTAATGAACATTTTTAATATTTGCAGTTACAAAACATGTATCAACCAGACAGCACATTAAAAATGGCGAACATAATCATCACAAATAAAAAATCCTTCAATCTCATTTATACCAAAACACAGCTCCACACCTCTTTATTTTTCGCTCTTTTCAGCCGTCCAGCTGATGTGCAAGTCAATGCATTCGTGTTTATAAATAGCGGTAAGAGTGCACTGATTACTAAAATAACCCACTACACACCCCAACGAGGCTTCGCCTCTACGCCCACGGTGCATAAGGGCGTTTTTCCCGCGGCGTTGCCAGTTCGGCTGGATCAATACACCCGGCTATTGGTTTTAGTCATTACGGCGGGCTGCGCCAATGGCAACACTGTTTGTGTGGGGTTAGAAACGACCTACGGCGATGAGTTGATGTGCCAATTCGGACGTATGTCGAGATGGGTACGGAACCAATTCGGGCTGACTCGTTTTAGCTTTTGAGGTTGTAAAATTTACTAAATTTCACTGTAACTAGTAATAGTTATTTGTATCGCAAGGCCAGAAACTGACCTTTTGCAAGAGCGAGTATTTTTGACACGCCGAGCCACAGGCGAGGCTTGCAAATTACGAGCACTAGCATAACAGTTTCTGGACGTATAATACACAATAAAAATGATATACTCAATACAAACATCTCAGAGAATTACATGTGGGATGCATAATTGGGATATTATTACCAAATTACTAACATGGATAATGTTACTAAGCGCGGACATTAGCAATCGCTAGGATATTAATAGGATGTTAATGGGCAAATATAGCACATAACAAGCCGAGATGTTCACATTCTTGAAATGTTCTGGGGATTTTATTTTTTTGTTCAGTAGGCTGGTTGTTGGATACTGGTTATGCCTTTTATTTCTGACTGGGTATTCGTAACTTATTCAGGATTCAGTTCTACCCTGTCATAATACGATAAATTATTCAAAATAAACACTAAATATTTTGGACGACTTACAATCTTAAAGGAGAAGTTCTGAATTACAATATATTCATATACAGGTTGGTGGAGGTGAAATGCGAACATAGGGAACATACATGACAATCGAACTTTCATGCCAGGTATCTTATTTTGTAGTGTGTCACAAAACGGAGTAATGTGAATTTGTGTGGCAAAAAGAGTAATAAATAACAGAAATAATAATAAAATCTAAAAGTGCATGTAAACTTTCTCGTTCTGCTCGTACACATACATTATTATGCAAAGAAAATATTTTAATGAAAATAAAAATTTCAATAATATGACAGCTACTTTGACATTGACAGTACTTATTCCACGTATATCAAGATGCCTAGCATGATAACTCCATTGTCACATATATTTCCCTATGTTCGCATTTCGCCTTCACCAACCTGTATACAGGGTGTAAATCAAAAAGCGGGTCATAGGCGTTTAACATGGGAAATCAGTTTTTCCTTGCACAAAAGTGACTAGTTAATTTTAGACAAAAATACTTCAAATAAAAATTTTAGAAAATTAAATTCTGCATTTAAATCACTATTCAGATTTTATTTAACATATTTATTAACCGAAATATTCGTGTTTAAAATTTTATAGATATTGCTCATTTGTAATCTTGTTTCAATTTCAGGCTATCACTACAAATGAGCAACATTTATAAAATTTTAAACACGAATATTTCGGTTAATAAACGTGTAAAATAAAATGTGATTACTGATTTAGATAAAGAATTTAATTTTCTAAATCTTTTATTTGAAATATTTTTGTCCAAAATTAACTGGTCACTTTTGAGCAAGGAAAAACTCGAGGAAAAACTCGGAAAAACTGATTCCTCATGTTAAGTGCCTATGGCCCGCATTTTTGATGTACACCTGTTTATAGGCAAAAAGACAAGTTAGAATGAAAAACTTTTTTAAATTATTTAAATTGTAATATCTGCGGACTACCTTATGGCCTCCTGAACTGTAAAATAACAATCACACATCGTTTATGTCTATAATAATAGGTAGCTGCGATTTTACACATGCCACAATTTACCACATTGCATGCGGCAAAATAATTCAAAATTTTTAAGCTTTAAATAAAGTTTTAAGTTGCTTTGTAATGAAAAGACAGCCTACAAAAACAGTTGTTTATAGAGTTTATTGTTTAATGAATCCGAAATAAATAAAACAGTAATATTAAATTTGACATTTGCTGGCGCCATCTCTTAGCAGTTGTTGCAAGGCTAATTGACAGAAAAGGCAATTTTAGTGAAAATGTCAAATGCATCTCACTTAACTTTATGGAAAATATATATTTTTAATAAAAACAACCTTGCGCTGTAAAACAAAACCTACCGCACTTATAATGTAAATAACTATTAAAGTTGAATCATGAATGTGTAAAATTAAATTATGATATGGCTATTTATTATGTACTGTGCAAATGGTGCAATTTGATATGTTAGGGTTTAGGATTACAGGCCCAGGATTTGTTATATTAATTTATGTTTTAACAACCCAAAACCATCCTAAAATTTACCCTTATATTCCTTACCTCTAATGTTCGGCCAAACCTAAAATGCTGAAATACGTGCATTAGACGTTATTTCTTGTTAGAGTAAAATTCAAATAGCTAGGACCCTGGACTGCGCGAGAAGGCAGAGCTTGTCATGTAGTGTCCGTTTTACAAAAGCGGAGCTAGCGAGTATATGCTGCGCTGCACTTCACTTAATTTTCAAAGAAAACTAAAATATAACTCAATCACAATCAATTACAAAATTCACAGGGTTACACGAAGCAAAACACTACGAATGTCAACATGAGAATAACAGATATTGAAGCTGATGTTCTGTAGAACAGACAGTAGCGTAGTTTCCTCTTGTTTATCACCTATGCTTCTCTCTCTAAGACGAGAATTCGTACTTCGCGCAGGGTTCTAGCTATTTGAATTTTACTCTATGACAAGTTTTGTATTAGACTAATTAATAAGTAACGTTTATCTTTCCATTTTATTTTTGTTTTATTCTTTATTTAAAATCATTATGAAAATAAGCTGGTTTATGAAGGCAACAGGATTATCCTATTTTATTATCATAGTTTAGTCCTTTTTGCACAGTTTTAACGTTTTAAGTAATAGCTAAAATTTGATTAATATATTCAATCTTTCAAATTTATACCCTGTAAGGAAAAAAACTAAACTAATACTCCAAGTTATGTTTTAGAACTTCGTTATCATATTTATATCAAGATCTGTAGAACTGGCACAGAACCAATTTACTGGTCTGGTCGTAGACCATTGCATAATACATTTATTATGTATAGGTGTAGATAACTGATAACTGTACACAGAAAGAAATACGGAGTTAGATATAACTCTTTTTTAACTACTTAGGTAGTTCCCTCGCGACCATCCGTTTTCGGAGTTAAAATAAGTAGTTACTTTCACGGAGTTAGATTTTGACGAATATAGGAGAGAAATATGTAGTCAAGAACATACATACGGAGTTAAATAAATGATGCTATTAACTACAAGACATTATGCAATTTACTCATATAAAATTGATATTATCTCATTTTATGTATTAGATTAACTACTTAAAAAGAGATAGTTAACTTGCTAAATGCATACCTTTGATAGTTAAAGACATACAAAACAGAGATATTTAACCATGTTTTGGTAGTTAAATACCTCTGGGTATGGATGTTAAACCCTCCTTTCAAATTTTTACACAGGGCCGTAATAAAAATATCTAGTTCATAAAATTCAGGACCGTAATAAAAAAGGTGAATAAGAAAATATTTCATGTATCATTATATTAATTAAAAAATATATATTAACAATCTTTTAGAATACAAAAGTATTTTTAAAGCCGGGCTATATCTATTAGGACTTATAACATTATAACATTACCATATAATTATATAATACACCTCACAAAACAATGCTAAATTATTGGCAATTACAATATACCTAGTAACCTAGTAATCCGATATGGCTTCCTTATTTGGACCCACGGCAATAAGACATGGTTGGGTAGTTTTCCTGCTGTTGAAAGCTTCTTCAAGACGACTAGCTATCTATTTAAATGAAATATATTTAATTCAAAATACATCAGATGATATGATAACAAATGTACTTACTGAATGATGAACAAATAGCTTATCGACAGCAAGAGACTTTGACCTTTTTTTGGCTCCACCACGGTCCCTGGCTGCTGGGGGAAGCAAATGAAGCAAAGCTATCAACAATTATTTGTATGTATGTCCCAATCTTCAATAATAATTAAAACAATATAATTAGAACAAACATTAGACAAATTTCTGGTAAATTACCTGAAAAAAATAATTAAATTAACATTGAAAAAAAGGACCTTAACATCCGATAAAATATAATATATAAATTTACTTACAAGGCCTGGAGTATCTTTGAAATGTGGATATAATTCAATAATGCCGGTTAAACTTTTTCTGTGGTTCACGGTAGATTGTATGTGAACAAATATATCTTTAGTTGAATTTTTACACATGCATTTTTTTTAAAGTTAATAGATTCTTGAAAATATGCTTCGCTTGATTCTTCATCCAGTTCGTCAATAGATTCATTAGTTGGCGTTTTTTTTGTTCTTGATCTTATTGTAGATGAAGATGTCCTATTATTAATTGTTCTTGATCGGGTTTCTAGAAAACCAGTGCTGCTTACGGGATCGTAAAATAACTCCTACAATAAGTTTAATAAATTAAAATATTTATATTTTTTCGTTTAAACTAGTTAAACTAGTCAAAACATGAAAAAACTTAGATAATACTTACGTATTCTTTTCCTCCTGACTCTTAACAATCAAATAAGTTTACTGTAGCTTTTGCATAATTTAGTTTAACATCTTTCTTAGGATATTTTCCATATTTTTTCCGTCATTTACAATACAAAATTAAACACGTCGAACCACCACTAGAGTCTAGACGCAAAAGACCAAGAGTTTAGCGGGGAGCAAACTTCAGAGCCGCCAAACGCTAAAAAACTAGTTAAAACTGGATAATTTTAACTACTAATATATGATTTATAATCTTTTTGGAGGAAGTATAAAGTGGAACAAATATAAAGTGGAATTTTTCACTTGTGTATTTCTCCGTTAAGAGTAAATATCGTCTGTAAGTTGAAGTTAACTACAGTTATAAAAGAACTTTGAAATTTAACTACATAAAGTGTATTTTACATACCTCATATGCGCTCATATGTTCTTATTCATTTATTGTAGATGTAAATTACACAAAAACGTATGTTTTTAACAAATTAAGATTTAATTTCCACATTTTACTTAGTTAACAAAATTTGTTCTACATGCGGAGGTAAAAAAGTGGAAAACTTCTCCTTATCTTTGTTAGAATTGCGTAACTACATGAAAAAATGATAATTTCTTCCTAAAAATAATACAGTTAAATACAAATGTAGTCAAAATTAACTACTCTTATGTGAAAACTTTCTCTAGAATCATTCCCTCCGAAATTTTTCTTTCAGTGTAGTAAGATAAAACTCTCCATTATACACATTATTGTATTATGAATTCATAATTCAACACTATTGTATAATGAGTCCATTATTCAATACTATTGACATTGTCATTACTTCAAAATGAGAGGTTAGATTAATATTTGAATGAATAAAAATTTGTTAAATGTTTTATTTAAAAGTCGTAGATAAAACGTCGTAGGTATTTGACTCGCACATATTATAATGGTTATATTTTTTAACTCGGATGATTACCTACCGATACATACTCGCTTTCAGCTCGTGCATAAAATTTAATCCTCTTGATGAATGAATGATTTTTTTGTTAAATATTTTTAAAACTTGGGACCTGTATTTTTTATTTTTCAAAATTTGTATCAGCAAAACTCCAAAAATAATTAATGAAAATTGAATATGAATAATATGTGATGTGACGTAGGAAGCTATCATATCTACTGTACAAAATAATGACTTCACAGCAAAATTTCTTTCTCAATTTACTAAAAACATATTTTTTTAAAATAAAATTTGTATTTTTATCATTGTGATAAAAATATCATATTCAGTACCATGCAAGCAGACCATTACCTATATTATAGTCTATCTAAATTATGCGCTTGATAAATAATATATTATGATTATCTTATATTAAACTGTGAAGAATAACTTTTATGGTAAATTTAAATAAAAAGCCATTAAACAAATCTAATATAATATTATCTTCTATAGTTTTCCTGCAAAGGGCAGGATTTGGAACTCACAAAGCTATTTTTAGAAGATTTACCTGTCATAAATATAATATTATCCTTATCCACAACTTTATATAGGGACCAAATTATAAATTTATTACAGGGGAAACCCAAAATTATGAAGCGCCGTTCGGGACAAAATTAAATGTCGAAAATATTTTGTTTTCCTTGGGAAGAAATATTTTTTAGTTAGAAATAATAAAATTTTTCCAGAAATAAATATATTTTTCTAGAAATAAATATTTTTTTAGCAGCGTAAATATTTTTTATGCTGATTTATTTTTATTCCCGAAAAATATTTTTTTCTCCAAATTTAAAAATATATTTCTCTCAAACTAAATGTTTCTTGCGAAATAAATATTTTTACAAAATATATTTTCTCAATCATAACAAAAAAATTCTCATAAGGAAATATTTCTTTCGTGCGTAACAAAAAATATTTCCTGCGCCAACCAAATATTTTATTTTCTCCAGCAACACAAAAATATATTTCTCGCAGAACGCGACACTTCACTTTAGCTACAGTAGATGGCGCAAGCTGTTGTCGGTAATATCGTTAACTACTGTTTGAATAGCCAGAATCCAGAACGTCGCTGCATGAATTTAGCTATCATACGTTCATAATATCAGTGAGGGCAATTACAGTCTAAAAATATGAATTTCTTATAAAACAAAGAGCTGAGTCTAATTATTATACATATTTTAAGTACAGGGTTCTCTGAGTATTACAAGTTTATTTGGCACTCTTTTAACTTTAGTAGAGTGGTGTGGTCGTTATAATAATTATTGAAAAAATATTCTATTATTTATTACTTACGCAAATAAACGACAAAGTATCAATGTCAATACAAACGAAAACGACAAGACGCATTGTCTTTTTAAAACGTAATTCCTTTCACTGATTAGCATAGCAGCCTGTACTTAAAATATGTATAATAATTATACTCAGCTCTTTGTTTTATAAGAAATTCATATATTTAGGCTGTAATTGCCCTCATTGATATTATGAACGTATGGTATCTAAATTCATGCAGCGACGTTCTGGGTTCTGGCTATTCAAACAGTAGTTAACGATATTACCGACAACAGCTTGCGCCATCTACTGTAGCTAAAGTGAAGTATCGCGTTCTGCGAGAAAAATATTTTTGTGTTGCTGGAGAAAATAAAATATTTGGTTGGCGCAGGAAATATTTTTTGTTACGCACGAAAGTAATATTTCCTTATGAGAATTTTTTTTATTATGATTGAGAAAATATATTTTGTAAAAATATTTATTTCGCAAGAAACATTTAGTTTGAGAGAAATATATTTTTAAATTTGGAGAAAAAAATATTTTTCGGGAATAAAAATAAATCAGCATAAAAAATATTTACGCTGTAAAAAAAATATTTATTTCTAGAAAAATATATTTATTTCTGGAAAAATTTTATTATTTCTAACTAAAAAATATTTCTTCCCAAGGAAAACAAAATATTTTCGACATTTAATTTTGTCCCGAACGGCGCTTCATACAAAATGTCTGCTATTTTCGTTCCACTAATATTCTGTCTTGATCCTTGAAGGACGAGAATGAGTTAGGCAACTAAACAACAAAGATCTTGAATTGTTTAGCAACTTCATGTATGAAAGATTAGTTCACCTTTAAAATTTGGTCAGTTAAGAAACAAAGAAACAGCTTAATTTAAAGTTGATTGTCTATTTATAACATCCACGTGTATTTGAGATTGAGACAAAGAGAATGATTAAACCGCGAGTTTATTATAAACTCATCAAAGAGGAATGATGATAGTATGAATCGTAATGAAAGATTAGTAATTTTCATTTTGGGGTAGCGAAGGGTACGAAACAACATCACAGGTGTTGTACTAATTCCCAACTGAAAATTTCGGCCAGTACAGTATGATTAATACAAGTAGTCATTAGCAATAAAAACATCGCTTCGGTCTGGGAGCGAACGAACTGAAGTGACGCGAGTGTAGATGAGAGGCGCGCGCTGATTGGCGGGCCGGCTTGTGAGGGGGTTGCGGCAGCCAATGGCGGCGCGCGACAGCGGGCCAGCGGCTTGGCTCAAGGTTAGCAGCGCTCAGTCTGGCCGCGTTCGTCGCGACATGCTAACTTCCCCTTGTTTCGGAGTATTGCTGGTGCCTTCTGTTCACAACACCTCGACGTTGTTCAGTGTGCCAAACAAGCAGTTCGTCGGACATTTTGTGTGGGATCCGCAGTGTTTTTTACGGTTACGATCGCTACATGTCAACGCACTGAATCCGTATGTCGGTTATTGGACAGGCGCGTCCGCTCTGCAACAACTACGCCATCCGGTTACTATGGAAACAAGGTAGATTGCATTTGTTGTTAATATTTACAGTGTGTGTGTGTAACATCTGCCCGCCGCCGGCCACACAAAGAAACCGCACTCTAATCTGACATTTGAAAGGGCAGCGGATTATTCCTGTGCATATATTTACACTTCCAAGCCGTTATCACTATTGAAATCTCGCTTAAACCAATTGGAACCGCGTTTGATAACCTAAATCACCAACATATCCAATAGGATTCGAATGTGTAACTGAAATCACAATTATAAGTTTAGAAATGCAAAATTTAACTACAAATAAAATTGTAATTGCGAAATGGTGCTTAAAAATACAGAATATAAAAAAATAAACATAAAGATTGTTATTAAAATAGTTAATTCGAATTGGTGCCTGAAACGTGAAAATGTCAGAAAATTTAATAGAGAATCTCGCTTAAACCAATCGGAACCACGTTTGATAACCAAAATCACCAACATAATATCCAATAGGATACGAATGTGTAACTGAAATCACAATTATAAGTTTAGAAATGCAAAATTTAACAACAAATAAAATTGTAATTGCGAAATGGTGCTTAAAAATACAGAATATAAAAAGATTGTTATTAAAATAGTTATTTCGAAATTCGAAGTGGTGCCTGAAACGAGAAAATGTCGGAAAATTTATTAGAGAAAGTAAAATTTTAATATTAATTCAAACTTGTTTAATAGTGACACAAAAATTCCTAAAGCCCTGTTCGCACGAGGATTCTTTGAAGATTCTACCAAGATTCTGAATCCTGGAAAAGAAGTTTTAACATTTTGAATCTTGAAAAAAGTATCATGGTTTTAAAGCAATCAATAAATTATTCTTTTTCAAGACTCATTGAAACAAGAAAGAAGAAAACATCTTCTTTTCCAGGATTCAGAATCTTGGTAGAATCTTCAAAGAATCCTCGTGCGAACAGGGCTTAAGGGAACAAAAAATACATAATTTCATAAATATTGTTCTGAAAAAATGGTGGATCAAAAAACTGAATCAATTATGTATTAAAATTAAAGTTATCTTACCAATTTTACAGATATGATCAAGTATAATAATTTATTAACCCAATTTTTCTAAGACCGACATTACACTATAAAAGTTGTTTGACAAAGATCTTTTATAAAAGATGTTTGACGAGAAATATCTTTTTTACAACTGGTATAGTGTGTAATACCGGCCTAAAAGGAAAACAAAAGTTGTTTAAATATTGTTTTGTTAACAACTGTAACTGGTATTTTTAACGAAAAAGCTTATCTATAAAGTGTTTTTACACCTTTAAATAAAACAGTAGTTCCAGATTAGTACATACTATTAGTCAATACTACATTGAGTCATATTTTAGCAATGAAGCACCCCTCTTATTGCTTTTCTCTCAACCCCACACTATTTCCAACAATTTCGCACCTCTTCGGGCGCATCATCTCAAACAAAGAACCGTCTCTCGTTTTAAACTCTAAAAGCATTCAAAAACATCCTAAACGACTCTTCTTCGCTGCTAACTCGAAATATTCCTGGAACAAAGAATCATTTGCGTTTCGACCGCACAAGATGCAAATAGGATCAACAACGAACAGCAGAACAGAATCATTCAAATGTGCAGTACATTATCATTTGCTGGATGGATACGTTAAAAACGAAGAAGAAGGCATAATTGATTGAAAAGTGAATTTATTTCTTTTATAAGCGCAGTTCGGTTTTATAATTCTTTTAAAAGATGATTCCCAATATAACAATACGTATAAATCTACTTACTATGATGTTGAGTTCTGTTTTATATAAAACTATACTAGTGTCTACATGTTTTGTAATATTGTAATTGGCAGTGATGTTAGTAGCCAATGTGATTCTGATAATATTAATATTAGGCCGAATTCAGCACTCTTCTTTACTTTAAGGTAATGGAGCGCCTCTAATTACCATGGAACAGGTTTTATCTGTTTCTTATTTATGGATGAAAAAATGCGTGTGCCTTTGTTATTTTAAAAATCTGATGTGGCCAACACATGACCTCTCGCCATTCTCTACTATTTTTATTTTTATAATATAAGCAGTGTATATTATGTAGTACTTATTTACTCACAAATATACCATTGTAGAAGGGAATTCGGGAATTGTAGTTTTTATAATATTATTAAAAATTTATTTGACATTAACGCTCAAATATTTTAGTTTTTGTTTTCATTGGCAGGCAGATAAATCAAAATTGTAACAAATTTGTGGAATTTTAACTTGTAATTGGAAAATGGTGCTAAACAACGTTTTGAATACAAATTGTAGATACTCCATACATTTTGAGGATATTCCAGAAAAACTCTTCAGATCTTCAAGAAACTATAGGTACCACTTCCGGTTGCACGATCAACACCAAAATCTAATCAGATCTAATCTAGGATGTCAGAATATTATATACAAAATTTAAAAATTGTTTATTCAGTGGTATTTGAGTTATCGTACCTCCAACATCCATCCACACACACACACAGATATCGTCGCGAAATTATTTAAATTGTGTTCTATAGGTATAGGGACCTCAAAACGTGCTTATCCATTGAAAACTCACTATCAAAATTTTAGCATGATTACATTACCTCTTACAGATATGAGTGGCGAGAGGTAAAAAGCTTCTTTAACTTAGAGAACAGTGTTGAATTCAGCCCAATGTAACTGATACTGGTAGCTGGTATCATAGTATTACAATTTGTCAAAGTTTCTAACAATATTCAAATTCAAATGCGATTCTAACATGCTAACGTACTTTCCCTTTCCATATATAAAAGTAGGTAGCAATTGAGTAACAGATATTAGTCATTGAATTTAATTAAGCTCTCCTCTTAAGCCGAAGAAGCTTAAATTTCAATTATCAAAGTTGTCTGATACGTACAATTAATTAAGATTGATTTTAAGGAGCTGACTTAGAATTTGTCAGTTGTTTATGGAAAATTTTGTAGGAAAATGCTATACTAAAGGATGTGCAGAATAATTTGTTCTCAAGTTTTGTCACGCGGTTGGTTTTTTGTATCAAACTGTAGATGATTGTCATGCTGGTTTATGTGACGTCATAGACTTCACAAAAAATGTAGTTAATACTACATACATTACGTCACATCATGTTGTTTGACTTTCAAAACATTGACAATTTAATGGAAATCTAACCGTTTGACATAGGAACAATAATAGTTTGTTGTAAGTTGTAGCCAACTACTTGGTAATTATTATTATTTTCATTAATTTATTAAGGATGTTGGAGACCCTGCACTGGCGTACCTAGACATTAGCCTTGGGGGGCGAATATGAAAATAAAAATATTTTTATGATAATGGTATAAAACAAAATTCGCTCAACGCTCGTTGGCTGATATCATTGCAATTCGTTCAGTTGCGGTGATACATTTTTACAATAATTACTAATTCACTAATCAAGAAATGATTGATATGCTTACATTTTTTTAAATAACTTGCAAATGGTTTAGAAAAAGTGCACAAAATCTTCACGAACTTATTTTTAAAGGTTTATAGGAAATATTATTACAAGCTCCATTAATTTTTCAACGTTTTATCATAGTTTAAAGCTTAAAACATGGCAAAACAAAAATTTAGTGAATTGCCATAAGAGTCCATGTAAAACGAGCGTAATTTCAACATTAAGTCAAATTGTTTTTTCTGTTTTTAAGCTATCTACGTTTAGACCTCTTAACATGAATATTGCTTTAGTTTTGAGACATAACTTTAAAGGTGGGTTTATGCTCACAAAATTTAAGAATAAAAATAGTCTTAAAGTTAAAACAGTTTGAGTCGATTGATGCTGCCAGGAGTTAGAATAAAGATTAAGAATTATTTGTCCAGCATAAACCGACACATATGTTACAACTGTAACTTTAAAACTATTCTTATTCTGAATTCTTGTTCTTAAATTTTTGAGCATAATCCCACCTTAAGATGTTTGACATAAATGTAATTGCGGCTGATCGTTACCACCTTCGACAAAACTATGACAATGTTTAAAACAGTAGGTGGAAACGAGCAGTTGCATTTACCTAGGTATGTCAAATATCTTCAGGTTTATGTCTTATACTAAAACAGAGTGTTTATGTTAAGAGGTCGAAACATAGCATTACCCTAGAAAACTAATTTTAAAGGTGAATATTGCAACAGTTATTATTTTCATGTAAAGTCAACTAAAACATAAATGCATATTATGTTAACTAGTGTTGCAGTGTTAGTGTCGAAAGGAAGTAAACATTCTCCGAACCAACACTGCCAGTTAACATCACTAAAATGTTTAATGACCTCTCCACGTCATCGAGTACAGAACATCTACCTTATAATCTTAAAATGCTTATTGCAGTCACACAATGCCCAAAACCGCAATCGTTTAAGATTAGCCCGCAGATAAGAAATATAGTCGAACAGTTCAGTATTTGCCATATTTATTAACCCGAGTATATATTTTACCCCCAGTGTTCCACTGGTAGAGTAAGAGTTTTTCGAAGCTTATTACCAGGGTTGTATTGTATGCTCTGGCGCATCTCAGGCTTGTGGTTTTGACCATTGTGTGACTGTAATAACCTCCTAATAAACGTTAATGATTATTAGGTAGATGAAATGTATTTGTACTATATATTCTGTCATTTCCCAGTGAGAGCTCCGCTCTTGCGTGGATTAGAGTAAGGTTAAAATCCTGAAAAGGACTAGTGTTTGGTTAGGCTGCTCTACTTCACTCCGAACCCTTTGCCCGGTGAATAATAGTAGCAATTTTGCGAAAGGTGGCTCTGGGAAGGTCCACCATTATTGCATTAAAAGGGTTTCTTTTTCAAAGACCCTCTTTGGATTTTACGTAGTTTTGGAGGAACAAGTAGATTGCTGATACAGGGTGGTCCTAACCCTGAACATGAACATGAGTTGGTATAGTACAAATAAATTTCAGCTACCTAATAATCATTAGCGTTTATTAGGGGGTTATTGCAGTCACACAATGGTCAAAACCACAAGCCTGAGATGCGCCAGAGCATACAATACAACCCTGGTAATAAGCTTCGAAAAACTCTTACTCTACCAGTGGAACACTGGGGGTAAAATATATACTCGGGTTAATAAATATGGCAAAAACTGAACTGTTCGACTATATTTCTTATCTGCGGGCTAATCTTAAACGTTTGCGGTTTTGGGTATTGTGTGACTGCAATAAGCATTTAACGATTATTAGGTACCTACTTGATGTATGCGTGGACTATATTGTTAGGAATAATAGATACTGCATTTTATTCGGAAGATGCTAATCCTGTGAAACTAGTTTCGTAGTTATTTTTAGAACTGGCTGTTTTAAATTTTTGTTCTTATTTGTGCGTTGTGCCATGATTTTTATCTGATATTCAAATTCGCTTATACAAACCAGGTTTAGTGGTGTGATATTGGCTTGGCTAAAACAACATTTAGGACCATGTTGTACTTCAGCAATCCGGTCAGCAATATTCTCGGCAATATTTTACTCAATACAACTATATTTCAAAGTTGTTTCTATTTTGGAATGGACTTATCTTTTTGGCAATTTCACGTCATAAAGCCTGGATCCTACGACAGAAATATCGACAATTTATTGCCAATATTGGCAAACGTAAACATAAATGTAAACTTTAAGGCGGTTGCACAGTCAAATTATAGGTTTTGCTGAACGCTCTGTATTACTTTAATAAACAACGATTTAAATTATGTATGTGAATAAATAAATTTAACACTTTTTGAATTTTGTATTCCAGAAAATTTAATTTAAAATGGATCAACATCAGCCGTCAAAATAGCGGAAAACAACATGCAGTTTTCCCCATTAAATTGGTTTAAACAATAAGATTTTTTAAACAAATAAGACGTTTTCGAAATGCTTGAAGTTGCCCTCTTTTTGCTCTAATGCCACTTTTTAGAATTTTTTATGTAGGATTGTATTCAAATACACATGAAATATTCACAAAATTGGACATGTTTAGCCATGAACATAAAAAAATTGAAGAAAAAACTAAAAAAACTGGCATTAGAGCAAAGGAGCATCCTTAATCTTTTCAAAAATATCTTAGTTAATTCGAAAATTTCAATTCTTATTTTAATTTTAATGGGAAAACTAAACATGCTTTTCACCATTTTAACGGCTAGAAGCCAACCACCTTAAAGCTAATTGCTTTTTTGAATGAGGCTTTAAGCTAGATTCAGATTCAGACCTACCCAATTATAAGTATAAGTGGCTAATTTAACCAACCAGCGCGCAGCGTTCGCACTTATAATTGAAATTGGAACTTGAAATCGCTGGTTGGTGAACTTAGCACTTATACTTATAATTGGGTAGGTCTGAACCTAGCTTTAGTCCGCTCGATTAATATTGTTTACCAATTTAAAATTCCTAAATTGCGACTGTACCTCTACGTCACAACAGTCCTGTAAGTTTGACAGTTTTATAAAATATATATCTGTCACAAAGTTATTTGACGTTCTGATGTGGTAAAACATCCTGAAAACATAAAATACTGAAACATCAAACACACGATCTACTGCCAGCTTACAGTATTGTGCATTCGAAGCACACCAGTCAAAAAACTCAAACTTGACATCGAGAGATAACCTCAAATCCCATCTCAACCACCCTTTATCCCTATCTCCGCTGAATGTTCCGCTCTGGCGTGACAGCGGGCCGAGCTTCGACCCGTCTCGAGACCGAGTCGCCCTCCAGTGGCCCAGTGCGGCCGTGGTCGAGGGTCGCAGCCGAGGGTCTCGACTTGCCTGGCTCGCTGCAGCCGCAGTTCTTTGTCTGTGCGTCTGGTCTGTCTCGAATGGAACCGAGCAGAGGAGAGAAAGGAGAGGGACACAAAAAATGTGGAGAGAGAACTGTGTGGAAGTTTGGGAATCAAATTTTGAGGATATTGGGTTTGAGTAAGAAAGAATTGTTGGGTTTTTGGTAGACGAGTGACGCTCGTGCATTAATATTGTTTGGGAATCATGTAAGAAGCTTTGTGCTCGACTGTTTTTCTATGGTTTCTTCAAATTGTTTGTGAATTTACTGAAGAACTTGGATTTTGGGGATTAAGGCTATACAGGCATTCGTAGTTTACTAATAACTTGATTTAAGGAAAATTTAGAGAAAAAAATTATTTACAAAAATCCCTTATAATATTGTACTTAACAGCGGTACATTTTTAAATTTTCAAAATATTCGAAAAAAATGAAAATCTAAAATTGGATAATTTTTTTATTTAAAATGAGGGATGTTTCTTGAAAAAATAACGATGTACCGCTGTTGGGACACTATAGCAGATAAAGTGTAATTTTCTTGAAAAAAATATTCCAATTGACAAAAGAGTTATTGGTTAACTACGAATTTTGATGGTTTTCCAGGCTTTCCATTGTTCAAAACAAGTCCGGAAAATCAAAAAAGACAATACATATAGCTAGTATCTGTTACCAAAATTTGGTTGATATAGCAATCGAAATGGACGAGTTATGAATTTAATAAGTAACTACTACACCCTCATTCGAAAGGAGCCTTATAAAGTATGAAGAGCAAGATGGAGAGTGAAATAATTGCTGATTTTGTACTAAGATGGTTACGCTCGTGTAAGAATTTTATTTGCGAATCATGTAAGAGCTATAAAAATACTTCCTATATATCTTGTCATAATATCATAATAACTGTAACAAAATATAAGTGTGTATAGTATTGGACGCACTGATCATGAATCAAAAAGAATTTTGTTGAAATTCGTAAAATTAACAGTAGTTCGCAAAACAATATCATTTTGGGTACCACTGGTTGTCACATTTAAATACAAAAAAAGTTAGTTGAGTTCATGATCTTGCTAACCAAAGTAGAAACTAATTTTATGGATGAATAACTAAAGTGGAACTTACGAGTAAACTACTCAACCATTACCTTATTAAATATCTACTGACTATCACTATACCATGATTTTCACTAAATTTACCCTCTTTTAAAAATCGTAGTCACTACACTATCCAAAGTAAAAACCTGTAAAACGTTCAGACTTCAGTAGAACTTTTATTTCTTACAGAAATTGCGTCAATTTCTCAAATACCTACTTTCCAAATTGTTCCTGAATTTCAGTTCAATGTCAAATCGATAAGTCTATAAAGATAATCTGAATTGCATATAATGTTTATATATTTAATTAAGTGACCAAATATGTTATTTGTTTATTAATATTAGTAATGAGAACGATTGTCATTATAATAATGATAATGACATGAACATATTAATTTGAACTGCCTTAAATTATTTCACTTTCTATAATTGTGAAATATAATAATTTATCCCTCAATAAGAGATAATCTAGATTGCATCTTTCTAGAGCAGTTTTTGCAATATTCTTGCAAGAAGTTTAATAATTATTTTCCCATCGTTTGCTCACTAAATAATATATCTTTATACTGATTTTAGTTTCTTGTCACATAAATATTTAAAATTTTATATCTCCCATTATCATGCTTTGAACTTTGTACTTTGAAGATCGTAATTTATTGTAAACATATTTCGCCAATTTGTATAAAATGACAATTACAATTTATGGTAACTGCAATGTTTTTTATTTGGCACCATTCTCAAAGGGTAAAGGGTACAGATAAAGAAATATGTCTTTTTATTGGAACAAGATTTACTTTTGCACGAAATAAGATTATGCGTCTGACCTAAAAACTCTTGAACTCTTAATTGTCGATAGACAATCCTCGATTGATTTCAACTTGAGGGAATTTCTTTAAGATGATTGTACTTTATTTAAGGTAGTAATCCATGGGTAGTGACAACCCAAAATATGACTCAAATTAACATACAACATCATTACAAATCGTAGAATTCGGATAAAAATTAAAATTTATAGGTAACCGTTGAAATAACGAAGATAATTTAATATAAAGTTGACACAAAAACGCGCTAAAATGCATTGCGTATATGGAGGTAACCAAGTAGATTTACTAATCGATTAGAAAATATTGTATCATATATAACAACCCAATTCTACATGTTTGGAAAACGAATATGTTATTCTTTGTGATATTTGAGATATTTATTAAAAAAATAAAAATTATGACTCACCGCAATAATTGTTGAGAAATCGCACGTAAAAGGTTCCAGTTTCAAGAAAAATTATATTTTCGACGTACTACTGCATTTCAGTGTAAACTTTAATTTCAATTATCTTTTTTTGTTGTCTCTCGCCTCATATTCTATAAGAGAGGTATTGTAATGGGTGAAAATTTTCGAGTATGAGTTTTTGATGAATAAGCACGTTTCAGGGTCACTAAAATACGAATTTACTATATTCACGATGATGTCTGTGTATGGACTATGTGACGATTTTTCGTCCACGATAACATAAAAAGTAGGCAACCTTTTTTAATAAGGATCTTAACACCGGATAAGATTTTGGTAGAAATACGCAAACTGGAAATAATACTTTTGAAGCTTGATATAGTTTTCTTTAAATAAATTGATAGGTATCTACTTTATGTATGACAATTTTTGCAATTAAAAATAAAAGAAAATATAATTTTATGTATGGGTACTTACCTACAGTTAATTTTAAATAAAATTTGCTGAATCTGATAGTATATAACAACAAAATAAAGTGCAATGAATATTCTACTTTTTTGAAATTCCAGTATCTAGTTCTCCATGATTATATGAAATATGTTCCTACACAAAATTTGAATTATTATGACAGTGACAGTACAGTCGACATCTTTTGCTTGCATCTTGGTTTACATTATTGTTTACATATTACATGAACATGATACTATTAAAATGTAAGTAAAACTATTTATTAGATTAGTAGAATAAGCAGAATTAGGCGGGAGGTCATGTGGTGGCCACATCAGATTTTTTCAATGGATAGTTTTTTCAAATTTCTTCTCCTTAAATAAAATGCAATACAATTATTCTAGCAATCTATTTTTCCGCAAATATCATTTCTTGTAGTCCAGCAATGAATACAACTTCTAATAAGCAAGTGGTCTGAAAACGAACTGTAAAGGTAGCATTTCAGTCCTAAAAACCTGAATTTGCTTTTTCATGACTTTCTCATTCTCCTTGCCACATGCCACGTCGCTGCGAAATTCCAGTGGCACTTTGAATTTAGGTCAAGCACATTGTCGTTGTTTCTGTCGTGCTGTCGTGTCTCGTCTCCCAATACAAAACAAACTGCATTTGGGCCCAAGGTGAAGCCGAGGGACTTGAGAACAGCCCTAGCTGTAGAACTGAGGTGAATAAGAACAACGACAGATGCCAGATCGACAGTTGGCAAGAAAGGACTTGATGTCGATCGTCGTTCGTGCGTTTGTGTTCTTGAGTTTTTTGGATTGTTCTTTGAGGTGTTTTTAAGTAAGTTTATGGAAGTTGAGGAACATGTGGCTGTTATTGCATAATTTTATTGCATGTGCAGCTAAAATGAGACCTGAAATATGTACATACAATGGAAAGAGTTACATGTTCTTTTTTACCTCCCGCCCCATATTCTATAAGGAAGGTATTGTGATGGATCAACATTTTCGAGTTTTAGGTTCCATAGAATACGAATTAAGTATTTTCGGGGGTAATATAACAAGTGCTATGATTATCATCGGTGATAGCATGAGTTAGTCGATGAAAATTGACCGAGTGCGCAGCACGAGTTCAATTTTCTGAAGACATAACGAATGCTATCACCTATGATTAATCATAGCCCGAGTTATATTTGGGAAGAATATATAATGAATGAGTCCAAAATGTTTGGTTATATTTTTTCAATAGCTGTCAAGAACGTTTTAAATTCTGTTTACTGTTCTCAATTTTGTCTTCACTTGCATTTCCCCACCGAATACAATCAGGTTCATTCAATTTAAGTCTTATTTTTGGCAAACAGCAATATTTAAATATGAAACTGACAGTAGGAAATTAATTGACAAAAACAGTTGACATGTAACAGCGGTTATAAAAATATCATCGATGTGATGGCACCTTACTACCCTATTTCAGCCAATCAAATTAGTCAAATATGTATCACGTGATACATGAATTATATATTCGAGATGATGTCTGTGTGTGTACGTTAGGTTGTGTGTAACATTTTTTCCGGCTTCTATAACTCAAAAAGTTACAAACATTTTGTATATAACGTAATAACGTCGAAATACAAATCTTAAGAACCCAGTTATTTTTGGAAGCAATCCCCTAACCGGAAGTAGTAGGTACTTTTCTTAAATATTTTGATTAATAATAAAATATAATATTCGTATTCTAAAGATCCTGCAACGTGCTTATCCACCAAAAACTCATGCTCGAAAATTTTGACCCATTTACAATATCTCTCATAGAATATGAGGCGAGAGGTAAAAATTGATAAAGATAATTTGAAATTTTATCTAGATCAGATAATAGATAAATAAGAAAAGTTTTATCTAGATAAGATAATAGATAAAAATATATTATCTAGATAAGTTACAACACTGCAAATGAATAATATGTTTTGATACTTTTGTTCTGTGACAATTCCACTTCCAAAGGTTTTTAAAACTTTGAACATTTTAAAACACAACAGTCCTCTTTAAGCTAATGAAGGTTCTCTAATATTAAGAGAAGCATAATAATAATAGACCGGACTGTTAAAGTAGGTAACTACTAGAAATTATTTTCATCTACTAAACGTTACAGTTATACAGGCACAATGCCAGTGTCATACCTCTACCTATCTACCGTATATTTTTTTTTTTTTGTAAAATCTTTATATTTCATATTATTTAGCATATGTATTATAATAAACTCGTCAACAAAGTTAAAACACCCATAACTTGGTGCCAAATCGTCGTAGGAGCTTCGTTCTTTGAGCAGCACAGGGAATTAAACAAATTTTAGTGTCCGTTTGGTGGATCGAGTCGACAAAATTTTTTCAATTTCGTACACATCGTCATAGTTGGACATTTTTTCGATTTCAAAGCTTTTTTTTCACTTGGGTGCTGGAGGGGGCGGAAGGGGTGGCGCTAAAGTTCGCATGCATGACTTTAAAGTAGACACTTCAAAGTGTTTCGCCCTCGAAGATTCATCGAAATCAACTGAAAATACACCGAGTTATGACGATTTGAAAATGGCTGAAATTCCACCTCATTTCAAGTGTTCCCCTAAAGCTGGATTTATAACACGCACAGCGCATAGAAAATAATTTAGCACAACACAGCACAGCGCATAGCATTTTCGTTACGGCGGTTTTTATAAGCCGCACACAAACACAGATTGCTATACAAAGTAAAAGAAGAAGTCCTTGTCTTGCAGTGTTGTCTTATGACGTTATGACAGCTGTTTTGTTGGTTATGCTAGATTTGGTTTGGTATTATTTGATTTTGTTATTATGTTTTAACTATTTTACAAAAATTATTAATATAATGAACAACGAATGCGCGTGCGTACAAGAAGTAAACTAAAACGAACTATCACGATTGCAACGAATAAACCCAAAGCACAGAACTGCACAGCACAGCGCATAGGAAAATGAACATTGGTCAATTTTCTATGCTCTGTTCGTGTTATAAATGGATGTACTAATTTCCATATGACCAATTCATATGCTATGTTGTGCTAAATTATTTTCTATGCGCTGTGCTTCTTATAAATCCAACTTAATTGTGTTGACGAGTTTAGTTTCCTCACTAGCAAATACTCGCAGTTGTCTCGCAACTCCAGCAGCAAGCTTGCACTCTTATTGATTCAGTCCTAGCAGTTTGCACTCCAGCATACTTTTGCTGCAGACTGTACCACAAGCCTGCAAACAGTCCCAGGGCCGGTGGGCCGCCGCCCCGCCTCAGCAACCCAGACAGTCGGCCCCAGGCTGCAGTCGATGCCTTTAGAAGTTTACGAAGTACAGACAGACCGACGAATGTTGCCCAGCTCTTTGTGTTTGGGTTTCAGAGGCTGTGTCTTGTCTGTAAGATGGTAGAAGCTAGAGAAATGCTAACTGCAACCTTGAAGGAGAAAGTAGAAAGCACGGGAGCGTGTGGGAGTGTGGTTTCTGGCCAATTATTGTGGGACGAAATTAAAAGTTTTATGCAACGATCTTAATTACAATTTATTTGTCGTTGAAGTTCTTTTGTGGTGTGGCTCTACAATGGTGATGTTCTAGTTTGACCATGCCCACTTCGGACAGTAATTGACACGTTGAGAGCCATGGCAGACACCGGTGTCTGCTTCAGTATTTGTCCAAATGTGCTGAACTGGTAGAGTGTCTGTTCTGACCCGTCTTCCTTAGCGCGTCCTTTTAGGATTTAATCGTAACAACTATTGTTATTACTTTTTAGTTTTTAATATGCAACATTTATTGATAATTATAAACAACATAATATATTAATAATTACTTATAATACGTTAGATACTAAAATTCACTAGTTAACGAACTTAATATGTAAACTAATTTACAGATAAATTGTTGATTTGTTTTAATACCGCTGTCGTTGATGATACTATTAAGCTTTGAATATATCGCGAATTATGCGATTTAAGCTCCTTTGGATGTTCAAAGAGAGTCGGTTTCACCTCGTAGCTTAGCAACATCCTCGGTATTATAAATCGCATAATATTCTTGTTATATTAATAGCTATAAATTCATTAGTTACGAACTTAATACGTTAGATACAACCAAAATAACATCAAAACCTTCCATAATATGCAAACTGTCAACTAATTGACAGATAAAATTGTTGATTTGTTTTAACATCGCTGTCGTTGATGATACTGGAGGTATATATACCACCGACGTCACCACTAAATACCAACTCGGTTAATAAGTGGAATTTTTACATAGCGATTGCACGAATCGTCATAGTTTCTTATGAAATTTTGTAAAAATATAAAAAAATACAGTGGAGGAGCCTTAAAAAACTTAGTATCCGAAATAGAAACATGTATAATTACTACCCGATTGAGGAATGTTTGAATTGGGAAAACAGGAAGACATATTAGGTACAAAATATGTCCGGCCAAGAAATTTATATTAGGTATTTTTGAACTTGGCATGTTGTTTAGAAACGACATATTGAAATAACTGGAATTTGGTAGGCTTCTAACCACATAATTCTATAATCCATAACAACGTTATCTTCATCAACGACAAAACTACCAGGTCTGCCCATGCCTACTACATACCTCACTCCTTACTATACCATCAGGCCTGTTATTTATCTCTTTCTTTTCCTTCTTTGTCACTCTGTCTTTATTTTCTTCGAGACCGGTGTTTTGCCTCTTGCCGTACCAGAGGCAAACCCAAGCCGTCGTACTTGAATATACAGTTGGCAATGGAAATTTTAAAACAAGAAAACTGCGAGCGCTGTGATTGATGCCTTATGTTGTTTACATTTTGTTTTATTAGCAGCTAAGGTTGATGATAGAGTATAGCCATATGAATATTTATCGAGATTCGCAAGATATTGGAGTTTTTCTTTCCTGATTTGTAAATATAAATAGAAATAAACAAACACTACAAGCACGTGTTTAGATATATTTAGAAGGTTATTTTCAGATATTGTCATTCGCCGTAAACAACTCAATCGTCAAGATTTTATGCTGACTAATAAAATTGGATTTACTGAAATATCTTCTTATAGAAACGTGTAGGACTATTTTCGTATTATCAGGACATAAAATTGAGAGATTGGCATTTATTTTTAAATTGAAGTATTGAAGACTTTGTAATAACACCCATGAGGATCTTTCTGAGATGATGATTAGCCACTTGGAGCATTGGAATAAATAATGTGTAGGTATCTGGTCCATACATCTGACGAGTAAATGCCGTTCCATCGAAAACCATTCTGACGAATATCCATTATATCGAAAGATCATTCTGGCGAAAATTAGTCAGAACGGATTTTCGCCAGAATGAACTTTCGATAGAATGAGTATTCGTTAGAATGAGTTTCGATGGAACGGCATGCTTCGCATCTGACCGTACTTTGAGGCTATTTTTGTTTATGGGATTCAGACAGAAATTGCATATAACAACATCGGGTCTTCTAGTTAAAGACCAAAACAAATGTTTAACATTTTTGTATTTCAGTGCTAATTATGGCCAGTTGCACCGCTTCCACTTAAATTTTAAGTTTTCCTTAAACAATATCGAATCAAAATCAAAACGTAGAAATAACATTGCTGTCATTAATACGATTCGATATTTTTTATTTAAGTGACACTTAAAATTTAAGTGGAGTCGGTGCAAATGGCCATTAGTGATACAATGGTTATTTGTGATTTGTAAATTTAGAAGACATGAATATTGATGGTAGGATTCAAATATAATAACATCCACCATTTTTATAATATTATTGGAATGCAAAATCTTGACGAAAAATATGTGGCAGGCGGTCAGTTTTTTATCAATGTTTTGAATGTGAAATTTACTATGCCATGTGTCATGTAGTAATGTTGAAGAATCATTTAACAGAAGTAGTAAGTAGTGAAATTCAACCAAATAGAGACTTCGATACTTTGTCGGTTGCTGGGATCAAACTTGGGACATTAGCATTCTAAACGCTGATTTATAATGGATGTAACCGGTCACTTATTCTGTATTCTGTTAAGTTAAACAAAAGGATTTCTATGTTACGGCTTCGTGTCATTATGAACCGGTAGGTACAAGAAATGCCTATAGTTGAAAATGAAAAATTTTCATCTATCGATGTATGCACGCTTTTGGGAAAATTCAGAACCCTAATTATAAACCAACATTTAGGTGTACGTCTACCATAAAATTTTACAGCGTTACAGAGGTGTACGCCTTCCACGTTTACTTTAGTTATAGTTGAAGTATATGATGCTTTTACATATGAGTGTATTAACCAAGGATGGCTTAAAGCTTCTATTTTTGTTTTTTGTCATTATTTGATATGAATTTTTTCGGTCACTAAAAATGGCAAGAAAAATTTAAAAAGCAATAAGCATGCAGCTAGGCTTCCTTTGTCGAATAATTTTTGTTTCATTTAATTTCTTCAAAAAATACAGAAGTTATTATGGAAATACTGGAGTCATGTTTACAGTATTTTTCAACTTCAAAATAATATTGCACAGCTAGGATGCGGGAAAGTACAAGTTTCGGGCTGGTTTTAGCTCGGGTTTTAGGTAGCCGTAGCAGTGAGGAAGAGAGTGAAATAGAAAAAAGTAATATTGAGAGTAGACGAGCCCCTTAAGGCGAACTATAAAAAGACAATGGGCCGAATTTAGCACTCTTCTTTAAACTAATGAAGCTTCTCTAATTACTACGGAAACACCTTTTGTCTCTTTCTTATTTGTAGATGAACAAATGCGTGTGTCTTTGTTATTTAAAAAGAACCTTCTTTAACTTAGAGAAGATTGGAGAATTCAGAGCCCATTATCCTGCACACAATCAAATCAACTAAGCATTAGCAACAACGAAAGACGAAAGTGAAACACATCTCGTCGTACCAGTCTCCCATTACGCAAACCTCACATCGCGCTGTTCAAGGTCAGCGTGGTCCGTCACTAAGTCACTCTCTCGCGATGCTCGGCTGTTTGCATGGCCTCCGCGATTGCGACGTGCGATGCGGAGTCACGGACGGCGAGGCGGCGTTGTTAGGAGGTTACTGAGCGTGTTGATGTAGAGAAACAAGTGAATAAGTGTTGTTATGGTGACTGAGTACGAGAATGAACGCTGTTGTGCTGCTGAGTAGCTTCGGCTTGTCAGGTGGAGCATCGGAGCGTGCTTCCAGGGTGGGGGTAATTGCTGGACATGGTGGACAGGATAGGAAATTATTTTTTATAATGGGGGCAGTGGCGGATTGAGGAGGGGCTCCCCGAAATAAATCTGAATGATTGTTTTTATATTTGACTCAGTAAAAACCAAGCGCAATGCCCTATATTGAAGCTTTAAAATCGCAGTCTGTAAAGTAAATAATTCAGGCACATAATATGAAAGGGTGAGAAGAACTTTCAATTACAGGGCACATTTTATTAACAGGACAAGAATAATTTGAATTTTTTTAAATCTTCGGGCCCCTCCCATCAAAAAATCCTAGATTCGCCCCTGTGTGGGGCAGGATTGTCGTGAGTTTGCCCAGCCCGAAAAAACCCACCTAAAAACTCACTTTTTCCAAAAAATGTGGTTAAAGTCATAAAAATGAAACCTTGCCAAATTAAATAGGTAATCTAAATATGTAGATTAAAAATGTATTCTCTTTCTCATAAATCAACCACGAAATATAGTGTATTACATTACTAGCAAGGTAAAACAGTTTTTACTGCTGAAAGGAGGAAATGACAGGCGAGCCTGTCACCTCGTTGAAGCACTAAAACAATTACTTTGCGTGTATTGTACAACATTTTACTTGTTACTCATTTGTATTAAATCAATGTAAAAATTAAAACCTTATAACCAAACTTTGTCATTCACAACACGACTGTTCTGTCAAAAATTGTTTTATATGATTTATTTTTCATAATCCTTGGAAATATTACTGTGGCAACGTGAACCGTTTATTATATGTATGAATATGAACATATGACTAGCTACTAACTTGTTAAATTTTAACGACTCAACTCCAACTGTCAATTTAACAGGTTAGTTAAATGACGTTTACAAATGAGTAACAAGTAAAAATATAAACACAGGAGTGGGCACTCTGTATCTTCGCAATACTGTAGATTAGTGACTTTTCTATTTACTCTGTGAGAGAGAGAGAAAGATCACTACAGGGTCCGTGCGTTACCATATCGTTAAAGGTAAACAGAAAGGCTACATTTCATCCGCCCTGGTGTCCACTCCTGTCATATATTATACTTCGTGGTACCTACCTATGTACATAAATTTTGGGTCGCAGAGAAATCACATTTTAAATATTCGAATTTCGAAGCTAAAAAGCTAAATGAAAATTATATGTACTACTCCTAACTGGAAATGACATTTCTCCATTCATTATTAGGTATATTATAATTTTATAATATAAATTTACAAATATCGAAATATCTAACTGAGAATTTAAGGAGGTTGGGTCGCCTGCAGTGGCGTACCCAGACATTAACCTTAGAGGGAGGATATGAAAATAAAAATATTTTTGATAATGTAAAACAAAATTCGCTCAACTCCTCAACGCACGTTGGCTGATGTCATTGCAATTTATTCAGTTGCTGTGATATTTATTTTTACAATAATTACTAATTCCCTAATCAAAAATGCTTGACATGCTTACATTTTTTTTAAATAACTTGCAAATGGTTTAGAAAAAGTACACAAAATCTTCAAGAACTTATTTTTAAAAGTTTATAGGACATATTAATACAAGTTCTATGAATTTTTCATCATTTTATCATATAGTTTAAACAAAAATTTAGTTAATTGCCATAAGAGTCCATGTAAAACGAGCGTAATTTCAACATTTAATTACTCAAAAACCGGATAGACGAAAATTTTTAAAAATTTTTTAGAATCTCAATAGTGAAATGAAGACACTATATAAATTTCAGCCTCTCATCATCATTTTAATATACGGTCACCAACCTCCTTATGTCCATATAGAGTAGGTATCACTTGAAGAAAATACTACTGTAGCAAAAGAATCAGTCAATCGTAGTGAGCTAGGTTTGTTGTGGTGAAAACTAGGACACAACTGCATTCGTTGACATTTACCTATATTCATTTTTATACAACGTTGTATATCAGTTTAATGTCTTTGTTTATTGCGGATTTTTAATATAGCTGCATGTTAGCAGTGACAGTACTTAGAATGAAGGATAGAGATATATCAAGTAATAAATTGTGTTGATTAAAATTATAAATAAAAGTAAATTGACTGGAACATATTACTGCTGTTGTCTAGCATGTGCTCACAATGGTCAAGTGAAATTAAAACAAGTGATTGATGGTTTGTTGTGGACATACACAGTGCTGTAGCAGAAAATTAACACAAGATTTTCACTACATATGTCACAAATTTGATTTAAGATATCAATTAAAATATTAAGATGATTGATAGTATGCGTAACATGTTCGACTGTGGTTCTAAGACTTTAGTTCGAATTCAGTCAGTAACGTAACCAAGGCAACGAGCTGTTATTTACATTTTATAGGATTATTTTCATTGTTTCATAAATAAATAAAAAATTGTATGTAACAAACTGAGTTTTAGTAGAGGACTCACCTAATTTAAAGGGGTGCGTTATATAAGCGCATTTGGCCTTTATCAGTTTTTGCTTATCGACGTACGAAAAGCGCAGAAATTAACGTTATATAAGCGCAGAAATTGACGTTATATAAGCGCAGAAGGGAACATTTGAAAAGCACAATGGTTTTAGGGATTGTACGACAGTTTTTCTACAATATTTTTTGAATTTTTTAAAACTAGAAAATATTCTTGCCTAACATTTTTCTGAACTTAACCCCATTATACTCGAAGAGTATTTTTAACAAGATTTTTTGAATTTTTTAAAACTAGAAAATATTCTTGCCTAACATTTTTCTGAACTTAACCCCATCATACTCGAAGAGTATTTTTAACAAGATTTTTTGAATTTTTTAAAACTAGAAAATATTCTTGCCTAACATTTTTCTGAACTTAACCCCATCATACTCGAAGACGATCTGGACTAACTTGTTATGGTCAGAAATCTCATTTTCGAAAAATGCGATTATTGAACGTTACGATCTGCGCTTATTGTACATAAATTTACTGATTATATTTCTGCGCTTTTCATACGTTTTGATGACCAGAAATGCGCTTTTACAACTCTCCGAATTTAAAGACTCGGCTTGCGCCTCATCCGTAAATAGACTCGTCCTCTAAAACTCTATTTTGCGTACGTGTTACATAAATAACTATTACACGAATTAATTTATAAATAGAGTGGAATGTAATGAATTAAATTTCTCTACTCGATTTAACTTAAAGTTCCACGAATCGAATTTCTTTCTAGTTGATAGGTATGCAGTACTTACTCAAACGGTTGCATTTTTATTTTTACGATTGCATTGCGTAAAGTCAAAGTAACCTAGAGACCATATGTGGACTGTGCTAGATTGCAGTGATTTATTAACTTATGGTCTTATGAATGCTTTAAGTTTAAACCTTAAAGCAAGTGGGCGGGTAAAGAAATTCGGTGTGAAGCAATCAAAGTTGAAAGAGAGAATTTATCCTTCGAAATTTTCGACAATGAAAAAGAGAGAACAATAATTGTGTAGTTGTTCATTGGGTCATATTAAGGGTCTACAAAGATTACAAAATTCAAAACAATGAGATGTTATAATTTACAAAACTTAGTTTTGTTTAAGGCGGTCCTCACCCATGGCAGAAAACAGTCAAAAACGTTTATTGTTCTGTTAAACATAATAATAACAAATAATTTATGTTTGAAGGGAAAAATAATTTTGGCAATTCTTACTCTAAAACGTGCTTATCCACCAAAAACTCACACTCGAAAATTTTGACCCGTCCCAATACCTCTCTTATAGAATATGAGGCGAGTGGTAAAACGAGGGTTTTCGCCCGCCACTTTACAGCTTTTATTTATAAGTGAATTAAATTCAAATTTTAATATATTGTCAACAAAGCTTGGAACTGTGAAATAACCGATCGAATTTTTAAAATTTAAGATATTTGTGTTCAAAAATAACAAAAAATGTCAAAATTCAAACTAACATATTTCTATTTTAAAGCAAAATATTAACATTCTGAATCGACCATTTTGTAGATTGTAGTTGTATCTTCAACAATATCTTTAGATTATTTAACAAAACAATAAACGCTGTGGAGTGGCGCGCGATATCCATATTTTTGGCTACTTTGTGGCACGGTAGAGGATCGTCTTAAGGTTGTTTTTTAAGAATGGAATATTCGAGTAACGAGTAGTTCTTACATGGATCTTTTATGCTTTTGAATCCTAATAAAAAGAAATTCACTGTTTTGAAGCTACCAATGAAATAGAAATTCTTCTTTTTCAAGACTCATTGTTCATTGAAGATTGAATGTAGCTGACAGCCATTTCTTACCATGATTCTTTTTCTCAGGATTCAGAAGCATGAAAGAATCTTCAAAGAATCCTTGTGTGAACAGGTCTTTAAAGTTATGAATTAGTAAAAACGATTATCTATCTAGTTAGTTTATTTATTTATTTAAATTGCACCATCCAATAGGATAACTCCTAATAAGAAGACGGGAAGAAACACAGAAAAACAAAAAAGTAAAACATTTACAGAATTTATAGAATCATGTTTTTATTTATCAAATTAAATTGTCCGAGTTTTGTACTTTCTTCTCGGTTGCCTGTATCTAATAAATATATTATTTGTTCTAATGTTGGCAGACAAGTTCAATTATTCGAAACGAAATAAATAGCTTCTTTCAAGAAGTCAGAACAATTGTCCTTTCGGCATTCAACTTCAAGGTATCAGCCTCTTAAAAATCGAAGAGGATCTGCTTAAAATCAACAAATAAAATTACCATATCAGATTGTGTACCTTCAGACAATACGATCCACACACAAAATGAAAATAGAATGGAACAAAGACGAGAACAATAGTAATTCCATTGACAATAATGAATTTTATAAGATACAGTTACGTTAACGAAGCTTCGCGCCATCTTGCTTATTGTTTTCCAGTTTCTGTAAGATTTGTGTAGAAGTGTAGATTGTGAAGAACAAAGAACAATATGGAGACGATGTTATTGCTTTAGTAGAATACGCTGCAGCTTATCTTTTAAGGTGATATTTTTCTCTTATTATAAATGATTGAAATTATTGTACAAGAATTTTATTTTTTGCTTTGTAAAATGTTTTTGGATAAAATGTTTTAGTATAGTAGTACCTACATGTATTCATATCGTAAAATTGTATCTATTGGAAATTTACGAGGTACAGTGTGGATAGGATAAGCAACGCTATTCTTATGGACGTGTCGTGTACCACGTTTTATCTTTTAAGACAAAATTTGCTCATTCAATATCTTGAAGATTCAAAGTACTAAAATATTGCTTCCCTAAACTCCATAACTGGGAACAGCAAACCAAGAGAATAATACAGAATACATAATGCTTGAATATGTATCGTAAACTAATAATAATTACTACGAAAATATTGTTATTCTATCAACCGGTGTTTCTTCTTATGCCCTGTTCACACGAGGAAAGTATTTATTAAAAAGTTTCTTGAAAGTAAGTGCTACTTATAGATGCTGTCATAAAAAACTGTGAATACCGGTCATAAGAAGAAATCGTGGGGGAAACTAATTATTTCATTAAAATATATTAAAGCTAGTGATCTTAAATATGTTTAATAAAAATAAGTAAGTACATTTCCAGTATGAGCGGTATTGATAGTTTTTTACTATGACAGCTCCTAGCACTTGTTTTTTTTTTTTCAAGAAACTTTTTGGTGAAAACTTTCCTCGAGAGAACAGGGCATTATACTCGTAATATTGAAACTGAGTAAACGAAATATTATAAGTAGTTGTTTTGTTAAGCTACTTATGGCCATTTGCACCGCTCCCACTTAAATTTTAAGTGTCACTTAAATGAACAATATCGAATCAAAATCAAGTTGTCAAAAACGTAGAAATATCATTGATGTCATGAGTTCGATTGGATATTTTTCATTTTAGTAACACTTAAAATTTAAGTGGAAGCGGTACAAACGGCCATTAGCCACTTATACGATACTTATAATAGGGTAGTTTACCATTTTTAAAAAAGTTTTTTTTATTGAAACTGCATGTTATTTGAAAGCGATTGAGAGTACTGATTAATTAATTGTTCTTAATAAAGCTGTAATTAATTTTTAAAGTTTGTGTGACGTAGATGTATAGCTAAAAATCTTCTCAAACCATGGGGCTGGAATTAAAATGTACTCATGTAAAATCAACTGTTTCTAAATGTTACAAAATATAAAATACAATTTGGTAGTTTCTTTCTTCTTATTTAATTTAAAAATGTAACTTTTTCCAATTTCTTCGTTCGATTACCAATCTTTTGGTTAATGACGTAAAATTTGACTATCGCCAAGTTACCAGCTACGGTTTAGGTAAAAACAAAAATTTGTTGTCGTTTACCTAAAATGTTACAGGTACCTCCTCAAAACCTGTTTAATTTCTCGTCTTCCACCCAAAAACGTTTAAAAGAAAACCACCACCAATTTCACATCGGTCGGTAGCTTCAAAATCTCAGCCCAAGATAAACTCTACATTTCGCAGTTTTCCACCTGCTTGCGTCCAGGCGAGAGCCACTCTATTCTTCTTTATTTCCGATAATTCACCTCGCTTTGTATGCATTCCCTCACAGTTGCAAAGTATTCTACTTGCCGCCGTGTGTATAATTTTTCACGTTTCTTACTCACAAATAGGAAATTTTGCAGTGCCAGGTGCGGCGTAGATGTAGATAGTCTTTGGGAAATGTCTTTAGTGTCTTTTGTTGCTTTGTTGGCAAACCTGCGAAGCGAGGAACAGGGAAGAGGAAGAGTATTGTGCAGTTCTTTTGAGAGATTTTAGTTTGCGGATTGTGCAGGGGGGTATTTGCGAAAATTATGCAAAGGGCTTTGAAATACAATACAAAAACAATCCTTAATTTCTGTTTACTATTTTGTTCCAACTATACGAATGTATTTTAATATATTTTCTTTTTTTTCTAGGTGAGTCCCAGATTCTATACCATTTTTCTTAACCAAATTTAAGGTTGGTAAGTAATATTTTAATAGTAAAATTTAATAGTGACCGTAGGTTTTACTCTTAGTGTGATTTTTGTAAAATCCTTCAGTTTGATTATTTTTATAAAATTAGTTTCAAATAATTATTATGAATAGGAAATTTTGTGGCTAGAATTCTATAGGTTTTTTTTATAATGAAGGGTATACCTTGTGAATAAATTTTTTATAGAAAGGTGTAAAAATAGTAGTAGGTAAACTACATCGAGCCTGAAGATAACTCTATAAAGAATCGAAACCGGTAGTCCATTGATATTAAAGATCAAGACGTTTACTTCTATTTTTTTACACCTTTCTATAGGTTTTTTGTTCTAATTCTAGAGTATTTTGTAAAAAATTTGTTTAAGGGTGCACTTAAAAGTGAACAAATCGCAGCGCGGTTTTGGTAATGATAATGTTTTTAACCCAATAATAGTCAAAATGTTATTATACGTCATAATTTGTTTTCAATTTTTTCGTCACTGATACTTGAAAACTTTTACATGACTCATTTTGCTCATGCTGTCTGCATAAATTTCGGATAAACGATGTAACCTAAAATGAAAACTATATTGTACAATGAAAATATATGTATTTTAATTGCCTTATAATATAGTTTGTAATAATCGTTCATTTTTCATATTATTCATTTTAATTTGATGAATTTTGCCCCTCCTCCTTCTACTGCAAATTATATTTATTTAGCAATATTTATCCAACACCTCTTAATAAAAGCATCATAACTATGGCGATTTTAAACAAGCAAAGTAAAAAATTATTGTTACTTTGCTTGTTGGAAGTCACCATAGTTACGATGTTTCAGGTTGGATGGTTGGAATTTAATATTTTTTTAAATATTTAAGCAGTTGAGGTGTTGGATAAAATGTTATACTTCACACGTGGGCAAAAAGGAATGACCCACTCGAGAAATTTATCTCACTCAGCCTTCGGCCTCGTGAGTTAAAATTTCCCTCGTGGGTAATTCCTTACTTTGCCCACTTGTAAAGTAAATAACTATTATTTAGCATAGCGTAATCTATTATCTATGCTTTTTACCTTCCGCTTACCTGTAAAGGAAGGTATTGGAATCATGCAAAAAATCGGGTAGTGAGTTTTTAGTGGATGAGCACGAATTAGGGTCCTTACAACTCATTTTTGATAGTTTCCCGATGATGTCTGTATGTATGTATGTATGTGTGTGTGTGCGTGTGTGTGTGTATGTGTGTGGTCCGGGCCGATGCCGTCTGTCGGATAACTCAAATACGAATTACCCAAAAATTTTGATATTTGGTATTATACAATTGTATACGAATAGGAAGAGCTCATTAGATTTTGGTACAAATATCTTCACCGAAAATGATATTTTTTGAAGATTGAAAAGATTAAGTGTCAAAAATTTCTATAAATTTGGATAAATATAGTATTTATTTGTAATAAGAATAAGAGGAAAAGTTATTTGCAATCTACGTTATAAAAAAATTGTCTTTATCTGGTAGCATTAAAGAACTGCAGTAAAATTTAAAAAATTAATTTATCAAATAAAACATTGAAATCTTGTAATCCATGTTCGGTTGATTTTTGTTTCTGCATAAAAAATATTGACAGATGTGACTGGTGACAAGTTGGCATACTAGCGCTATATAAGTCATAAGTAAGCTATTAAATGTAGTAACTGAACGGAGGATTGTTTCAACACAGAAGAGTTTTCGTGTGAATGAATCTTTTGATTCAGGTGATACTAATTTCTGTGTTTGAATATTTTAGATTTTTATTTGTATATTTTAAATGGGCACCAGATTGTATACGTATACATTTATGTTTAAAGTCTAGATATGGCGGAAGGTTGTGTGATGGCCACGTCAGATTTTTAAATTTAGCTTAGGTACTGTAGCTATAGATTACTATGATACATCTTGTCATTTAAAATAAAATATCGTGTTTCAAACATAGCAAACAATAAAATACAATCCGTATAATATTTAAATTATCTTTAAACAGTATACCGCTAGTATGTCATCGTTAGTCGGCTTTCAAATTCAGTAAGTGTACATTTTTAGCTTCAAAAGTATTCCAGCACTAAAAAAACTTCAAATAAATCTACTCCAGAAAATAAAAATAGAATCTCCCACATCCTCGATTCTCTTTCTCTTTCAAAGCCCAATAGCGTCAATATTTCACCTTCACCGCTATCACTAACAATTTCCCTGATTCCAACCCTGGTCACGTACGTCTACGGATGCTACATTCGGAATCTCACACGTTTGTTGTTACCGGAAAACCTTTGTGGCCTGCGCTGCGCATGGGATCAAGGTAGGCACAGACACAATGCTGGAGATGGAAGATGGTTTTGATATTTCTACGACAAGAGTTAGGTTCATGTCAGATGGTTTATCAAATGTTGTTTCTGGGGAAAAGTTGCTGTGTGAGCTGGGCTGGTGATTTGGCAGTTTGAACGTGACTTTATGGAGCTGGAAGAGTCAGTGGCGTAGATAGTGCTTGGTGGGCCCTGTATAAAAAATAACAATAGGGGCCCCTGCAAAAACGAAGAGATTTTCTGTATTTTTTCTGCTTCATCTTTCATATATTTTTAAAATCTTTGTAATCCCTTAGATAAGATCCGAGATAAGATCTTTTTTCGTACAAAAATCTAATCCATTTTTTGTATAACTGGAATTCACGTAATTTTACCTTGCGCCATACCTGTAAAGGAAGGTATTGGAATCATGCTAAAATCGGGTAGTGAGTTTTTCGTGGATGAGCACGAATTAGGGTCCTTACAACTCATTTTTGATAGTTTCACGATGATGTCTGTACGTATGTTATGTGCGCGAGTAACAAAGAGTCACTTTACGCTCTTAATACACAAATAACTATTATAATTCCAATATTCTAAGCCGTTTTGATAAAATCATGATTTTTTTTCTCATATTACACAAGAACGAATTTCGAATTACAATATTCCTATGAAAAAAATCCCTTTGAATTATGTCGCCGAAAGATGCTAGATTGCCTAGACTATATATTCATTTAAGAGATTGAATTTATTTAATCCTTTTTTTCATCTTCCGAATACTTAGGTATCTCAAGAGATAATTTATTATAATGTTTATTTTTTGCCTTATTATATTATTATGAATGAAGATGACTTTAAATAATGCATATTTAAGTAATCAAATAGAACATGTGCAGTAATTATTTACAAAAGTAATTTCAACAACCATTTTTGTCCCCATAATTTCCAAGGCCCATATTATTAATTAAACAATGCAATTAACTATTTAAATTCATATTCATATTAATCTATGTAGCTATGTAGGAATGTAAGTATTTGTAGTAGGCTGTTAAAAACAGTTGAACAACAGCTGTTCACATGTTCTGTCGCAGCACTCTGCGATGATATGCAATTAAAATTCTATTATGATCAGTTTCCTGCACTATGTAAGGATAACGTTTGCGTTTATGCGAATGGCATTGAATTGTGAATGAAGCTGTGTTGTTTTTATTTACTGTTTCATAGATATTGTTTTCATTACGATGTGGTCATTAAAGAAAGAATACTTCGGGAAATAAAATTAATAAAAGTGTGGTATCAGTACCTCTACAGCTCTACAGTTACAATAATTAATAATGTTTTGTACACACAAAGAAATTTTAATTAACTTTATGTGACAGCAAAGTATTTGGTTTAACTTTCAAGTTTTTTATGCTATCAAATCAAATATTGTTCAATTATTAATTATTTAAACATAATAAAAGATTGTTAATACAAATACAATACCAAATAAAAAATGAAGGTAATGTTTATTATAAATATATTTAATTTAAATGGTTACAATAATAATAGTAATAATAAACAATTTATTTTACTTTTTGTTTACGTGTTATTAGTGACACTGACAATGAATTAAAGGTCATTTTTATTGTAATATGATATAACAATGTGAACAATAATAATCACTTTCAGTTTTAACCGAACCCAATATACTGAATAATATTTTCAGATATTCAGATTACAATTAACCATGAGTATTAAGTATATTCGTGAATTTAACATTCAGTTTAGGTACAAAACTTTGTGCATACAAAAAATAGAACAAAATAAACGAATTCAGAGTATATTATAACGATTTAAGAGGCCCGTCTACCTCCTTAAATCCAGAACAAAACGTACTAACGTAGCGAGTGTTTTGTGGCCAGTACAAGTATGTTAGATAGAGTAAAATTGAAATAGCTAGGATCCTGGACTGCGCGAGAAGGCAGAGCTTGTCATGTACTGTCCGTTTTACAAAAGCGGAGCTAGCGAGTATATGCTGCGCTGCACTTCACTTAATTTTCAAAGAAAACTAAAACATAACTCAATCACAATCAATTACAAAATTCGCAGGGTTACACGAAGCAAAACACTACGAATGTCAGCATGAGAATAACAGATATTGAAGCTGATGTTCTATAGAACAGACAGTAGCGTAGTTTCCTCTTGTTTATCATCTATGCTTCTCTCTCTAAGACGAGAATTCGTACTTCGCGCAGGGTTCTAGCTATTTGAATTTTACTCTACAATTGTATTTCAACAAAGATTACATACTTAAAGGATCAATTAACATACTCGTAGTTGTGCATTTTTAAAATTTTAATAAAAAAATTGTACATTTCCAGTTTATGCAAAATTTACACGATTATATCTCCTGATAGAAATTTATTTTTAAAGTTTTAAGAAGACACATCTGTAGATCCATTCTTTCTCTATTAATGTTTATAAAAACATTACCTTGAAGTCAATAATAAACTACCAATTTACTTGGAACGAAAACACTTTTACAGTATTTTCAACTTCAAAATGATATTGCATTGCTAGGGTGCGGTAAAGTACGACTTTCGGGCATATTTTTGGCAATCGTAGTAGTGGGGAAAAAGTGGAATACAAAAAAGTAGAATCAAGAGTATTCTAGGAATTCGAAAAAAACGTAGATGGGCCGCTTAGAGTGGTTTATCTATTCTTACCACATTGAACCAAGAGTGGAATCAAGTTATCAAGTATAAGTTATAATAGAGTACTTTCCCATAGTAGCAAATTAGCAATCCAGTCAATTATATTGAAAGGAGACCTCAAAAATAAGTTATTGCCATGAAAAAATTTTTCAACAAGTTAATAGTTCTTTAAATATTTGAGATTTTACGTATCGATACATCTACGTCACAGTAATATATTTTCACGTGTATTCTTACTTACCTACAGTAATAAAGAAATTACCAAATTGTATTCTATATTTTGTAACATTTAGAAACAGTTGATTTTACATGACTACATTTTAATTCCAGCCCCATTGTTTGAGAAGATTTTCGGGGGTAATATAACTAGTGCTATGATTATCATCGGTGATAGCATGAGTTAGTCGATGAAAATTGACCGAGTGCGCAGCACGAGTTCAATTTTCTGAAGACTAACGAATGCTATCACCTATGATTAATCATAGCCCGAGTTATATTTGGGGAGAATATATAATGAATGAGTCCAAAATGTTTGGTTATATTTTTTCAATAGCTATACCAAAAACGTTTTAAATTCTGTTTACCTTTCTCAATTTTGTCTTCACTGATATTTCCCCACCGAATACAATCAGGTTCATTCATTTAAGTCTTATTTTTGACAAACAGCAATATTTAAATATGGAACTGACAGTAGGAAATTAATTGACAGAAACAGTTGACATAAATAAATAAAATACATTTTTAAAAATTGTAAACTACCCTATTAGATCCGTTCGACATAACTGCATTTAAAAAATTAATGTGCATAGATCCTTTAAAAAAATAATTACATTTAAATTTTTTACAAATCTAAGAAACAGAATACATAACCAATAATAGAACATTAAAGACAAACATCCTACCATATAATTCTCTCACAATAATACAAACTGTCTATCCAAACCCATACATTATTTGTCTTCAACCCACCATTAGATATTTATTCCCTACAAAGCTTTTATCACATGCACGTTATGTTATGTACACACATATGTATTTGCTTCGCGTCACACATAGGTAATTGTCAAACAGCTGTTCACAATTCACGTACAGCGGATAGAACATAGAACACCCACTCACATGTGACGCACGTAGTATGTGACGAAGATGAGCAGAGCGGCACATTGGCGCCAGGAAGACAGAAGATAGTAAAGGAGGCATGGGAAGTTGGTAATGAATGAAGTATTTAATTAATTAGGTGTTGAGTAATATAATAATATAATGAATGACTGAGTTCGTATTGTTCTGTATAGGAACATGATGGTATTGTACTTGCTTGTGTGACAACCAACTTCAGACAGTGAGATCCTTGCTGCACTTACAAACTAAACATTGACGAAAGATTTCTGTAAAATAATTTGCATGATATTCTTTAATTTTTAATAACCAATTATCATTCTGAGGAAGACTGAATTACAGTCGAAACGTCGGTGTTTTATTGGATTTTATTAAATGGGACCGTTAGCGCAAAGCTTAGCATAGGTGGCAGCAGGGAGCTAGTTTCCGAAGTATATATTACACGATACATACTTAAGTAAAAATTAGAAGACGTACGTATAATGTTACTGCGTGTAATTATGTCTTCTCTGTTGAAAATTATACAACAATACCTGTGAGAATACTACAATTATTATAACCATGTCATATTATCAAAGTTGGAAAGTCGAAGAGTTAAAAAATGTATTGTTTCAAAGAGGTGCCAAAACATCGGAACAAAAACAGAATTAAAAGAAAGGTTACTTGAATTGAAAAGTTATTTTAATACATAATTCAATTATAGACAGCAATTTTTTTAAATATTAAGTTATTTTTTAAAAATATTAAGGTATTTTCTCCAATGGAGTTTATCCAAATTTGTCTTCTATAGTCGTTTAGGATTTTAAATCGCGAATTACTTTTGCCATTGCTGTGTACAATACAGCATTCGCGCATTTTGACTTTTGTTGATTCGTTTACATATACACAGGTTTGACGTTTCAAAGTCATTTGAAGGTTAAAAGGAATTAGCTCCCTAGCGAACCTATCGGGAGAAATATTGCGCTAACGGTCCCATTGACTGCTTCTCCAACAAATCTTCTTTTTAAAACATTGACAATTTATAGATAGACTCATAATAGTATATTATATAGTTTATAATTATTGGTATTAAGGCGGTGACAAAAATATAGTGACCGGTAAATTTTTCTGGCGTGGTGCTTAATAATTTCTTTGAATGCTCCTTATTATGTACATCAAGTAGCAGAAGTAGTAAAATAAGTCATTTAATACATGTTAAAACACTTCTTTAAAATAGCGCCCTGTTTAAAATACCCCGGATGCAAATTTTATATTTATATTGTCTTGAAGGCAAGACTTGAATTAATACAAAAAGTCATTTCTGGCAAGGGGTAAAATTAGATATGATTTTATATTATGGCTCTGTAACTATTATGTTGTATGTACAATGTATGCTTAACAATCTCGGTGCCCGAAATGGGAAAGGAAACAAATTTAATTAAGTGAGATGATTCCATTGTTTTGATAATTTAGGTAATGTTGGTATTTAAAACAAACACAAGTACAAATACATTGCCTAATAATTGTTTTAGTTATTTTGTATTCACTGGTTCGTTCATTATGTTCTTGTAAAAAACATTTTTGTGTTCACTGGTTTGCTCATTATTTTTTAGGGATTTTTCAATTTTACTACATCTTGCCAACTGTCAAATTGACAGGGAGATATTCTGCATTTTTCCCCCATGTTGCAACCAAAATGCGGTAGTTGATAATGATATTGGGATATTTAATATTTTTAATTAAAAATGTAACATGATCTGTCATATTATTATAAATCACTCAAAATGTCCAAGAGTTGTTCTGCTGTTGCCTGTTCGACCCGTCCACATCATTGGATTTTTTATTAAAACGTGCGGTATATATTTTAAATGTCATACTTTGACAGTTAAAAATTAATTCCACACTTTTTGACAATAACCGGCCACACTCTCTAAAATGTACGGAGTTTATGAGAATATTGTTTGCAATTATTATTCCAAATTGTCTAGTTTCTTACATGGTGACTCATATCCACAATTACTTTTTCACTAACATGTAATGCAACACTAGCACTCCACACAACTTCGATTCGTTTTTAAATAACCATTGCGTGATCAGCTGCAGTTGAGAGCATAATTTGCAACTGTAAACTGAAACTGAAGGTATGTTGATCTAGATTTGCCGCACGTGTGAGATAAGGGAAAGCAGGTATAGAAATTATTCATTACGCTAAAAATAAACGTAAACATAGTACACAGACACTGTTGTCATTTAGTCAGTTGGTTGCTAGCCAAAATATTATGTGGAGATCGCAGTTATGATGTAAATTTGTCTGCTGTATGAAAAGAACTTGCATGTGGAATACTTTATCAACAATCTGCTAAAAACTTTAATGATGTTTAAGTCTGGTGAATAAGTTTTTACTATACGAGTAAAATGTTTTTGAAGTTATGTACAAATGGTTGTATCTAAAATTAGGTGATCGAACGCCACAGTATTGCATAAAAATCATAAATGTTTCATTGTGCCACAATCCAAAAACATTTAACATAATAGTGCGTTCGATCACCGAAAACTTACATTGTGTTCTGTGGGTATAGCCTAGCTATAGCTCCATTTCAAATAGTTGCTTACTGTATATTATTAAAAAGAAATAAGAAATGCCAGATTTAAACTTAAAATTAAAAACACACTTGGATGTTTGCAATGAAGATTTTAGATTTCAATGTCTATATTTTATTACCCAACTGTAAATAACAAAATAGGTACTAAAATCAAAGAAAAAGAATGATCTACAAATTAATAATCTTGTAGAATAAATTTCCAAATGACATTTTTGATGGAAACTATTCAACAATTATAGAATGGTAGATAGTATTATAATAGAATCCAATCACTTCTAAACCGATTTGTCTCGGTGCAGTCAGGATCTCAATCCGTGCGACGACCTCTAAATTCAAAGCGGCAATGGAGAGATTCTTATGCAACCAGGACTACATTTAAGACGATCAAGTGGTCAGCTGTATCGCCTGAGTGAGATTTAATTGCAAGTTTTTTTTTGCAATTATGCTATGCCTAAACCCGCGCAGTTATTGCCTTTGACAGTAAACATAAACTGACATTTCAATCAACATTTCAATGTAAACTAAAATTGCTTTTAGATCTTGAATCTAAATGAGCTGTGATATTTGTATCAAGCCTGCTATACAGGTTCATCAAACATCTATGTTTTTACCTTCCGCTTACCTGTAAAGGAAGGTATTGGAATCATGCTAAAAATCGGGTAGTGAGTTTTTAGTGGATGAGCACGAATTAAGGTCCTTACAACTCATTTTTGATAGTTTCCCGATGATGTCTGTATGTATGTGTGTGTATGTGTGTGGTCCGGGCCGATGCCGTCTATCGGATAACTCAAATACGAATTACCCAAAAATTTTGATATTTGGTATTTTACAATTGTATACGAATAGGAAGAGCTCGTTAGATTTTGGTACAAATATCTTCACCGGAAGTGATATTTTTTTAAGATTGAAAAGATTAATTGTCAAAAATTTATATAAATTTGGATAAATATAGTATTTATTTGTAATAAGAATAAGAGGCAAAGTTATTTGCAACTTACGTTATAAAAAAATTGTCTTTATCTGGTAGCATCAAAGAACTGCAGTAAAATTTAAAAAATAAATTTATCAAATAAAACGTTGAAATCTTGTAATCCATGTTCGACTGAATTTTGTTTCTGTGTAAAAAATATTGACATACTAGTGCTATATGTCATAAGTAAGATATTAAATTAATATAGTAATTGAACGGAGGGTGGCTTCAGCACAGAAGAGTTTTCCTGTGAATGAATCTTTTTATTCAGATGATGCAAATTTCTGTGTTTCAATATTTTAGATTTTTATTTGTATATTTTAAATGGGCACCGGATTGTACGTATACATTTCTGTTTAAAGTCTATATATGGCAGAAGGTTGTGTGATGGCCACGTCAGATTTTTTTATATACCATAGCTCAAAATTAAATATTTTCCTTTTTAGAGCTGAGTCTTTGTAATTCTCATGTTAAACAAGTGTTATATAATTCTGGGAATCACGAGAAAAGAGAAACAAATCCATGAATGTTCTACTCTAAATTTGAGTGATTTTGAAACAAATTCTGATTGCGCAAATTATTCCCACGTAAGCAAGGTTTCGTTTTCAGTGTTTGTTTCTAAGTATTGATGTTGACAGCATTAGATAGTAAATTAAACTAAGGTTTTAATATGCAAGTTCTTAAAATAAGTAGCGATTAAATGTAGGTAATTGCCAATTCTAATTTCTAAATACGCAACAAAGATTGGCCTACTTGCTACATTGCAAATGACATAAACTACCTGCAGTGTAAACAAGTAATTGAAGTTGGATGTTTATACGTTTACCTGTGGAAAAACACACCACAAATGTCAGGTTGAAAAGCATTACTGTTTTTTAATTAAAATCTATATATTTGCTCTTTAGCCAAGTAGTTTAATTTTACTGCTAAGTTTTATAGGTTACGAGTAATTTTTGATCAGTGTCACAAAATAAAATGGCAGATTGCTTCCAAAATTCGCTCACTAATAATTGACAATTACATTACAAACACAAACCACATTAGTTATTTGTGCACCTAGGCTTACATCCAACAATTTTTTGACAGAAGAACGAGCCACTATTTAATAAAAGTAGGTACGCTTCTAATACACCAGGAGGCAGATTGTCTTCGTCGCTTTCTGATATCATTCTAGTAGTAGGTATTGATATATTTCACTTCGTATTAATGCAAAAATGACACAACATTTTTAGAAAATATTAGAACGTTTGTTTTGGTTTGCTGTCACGGAAACATTACTTGTCACATAAGTGTCAAAATATTTTTCGAAAAAAACGTTTTATACTCAATTGCGAAAAGCTTTTGCATTCTCGAATGGTTTTTTTGCTCGATGTGCTCGCAATAAAAACTTTCATTCCCGAATGCAAAAGTGTCATTTCGCAATCTAGAATCAAAAATAACTATTTGTATTTATTGAATTCTTAAAAATATAGGAGATTTTTACTCGTTTATAGGATACAGGATATTTGTTCAAAATATAGTGCCCCACAAAATCCCCTAGCTCCGTCCCTGCACGATGACGTAACACTCCTAACTAATTTTAGCCCTGTTAATCGTACTCGTCATGCTAACATCTGCTACTGGCATGAAGAGGACCAACACCAAGCCAACGTGATCCTACATTCGCTTCTTATTCATCTCTGCTTTACATAGCGTGTTGTTGATAAACATTTAACCCTTTGACTACCCGGCCCATGTGTGGTTGGCGTGGCATTGGAAAACGACATATGGAGGTCCAATGCTGGACTAGTTTTGAGGTGATGGGGGATATTGATTGAAGAAAGGAGGTTTTTACTTTTTAGTGAATTTCACTTGAAATTGAATTTGTTTTTATTGTTTGGTGTTATCTGGAATATGTTTTTAGTTGGGCCAAGGATAGATTCGTTCAAGGCAACTGAAATATTGATAGAATTTGTGTATAAAAAGAAATTGAAACTACAATATTTCTTTATAACAAATAGCAAGTTTCCTAAACCTATACCTACCTAAAATCTAACTACGTTAATAGACCCGTCTACCTTCTAAAATCTAGCATAAAATATAGTAACGTAAAATTTTATTTCAACAAGGATTTAATAGAGAAAAATGGTGACCGGACAAAACAGAACAATGAAAAAACAGAACATGAAAAAACAGAACATGACAAAACAGAACACTGAAGAAACAGAACAATGAAAAAAGAGAACATTGATAAAACAGAACATGAAAAAACAGAATATGAAAAAACATAACAATGACAAAACAGAACTCAAGAAGGGTTTTGTTATCATTGATTAGTTTATGTCAAAAAAACGGAGTTCTGTTGGACTCAAGAAGGGTTTTGTTAGCATAGATTAGTTTATGTCAAAAAAACGGAGTTCTGTTGGACTCAAGAAGGGTTTTGTTAGCATAGATTAGTTTATGATGGTTTATGTCAAAAAAACGGAGTTCTGTTGGACTCAAGAAGGGTTTTGTTAGCATAGATTAGTTTGTCAAAAAACGGAGTTCTGTTGGACTCAAGAATGGTTTTGTTAGCATAGATTAGTTTATGTCAAAAAAACGGAGTTCTGTTGAACTCAAGAAGGGTTTTGTTAGCATAGATTAGTTTATGTCAACAAAACGGAGTTCTGTTGGACTCAAGAAGGGTTTTGTTAGCATAGATTAGTTTATGTCAAAAAAACTGAGTTCTGTTGGACTCAAGAAGGGTTTTGTTAGCATAGATCAGTTTATGTGTTCTGTTTTTTCATGTTCTGTTTTATCAATGTTCTGTTTTTTCAGTGTTCTGTTTTTTCAGTGTTCTGTTTTTTCAGTGTTCTGTTTTTTCACTGTTCTGTTTTTTCATTGTTCTGTTTCTTCAGTGTTCTGTTTTTTCATTGTTCTCTTTTGTCATTGTTCTGTTTTTTCATGTTCTGTTTTTTCATGTTCTGTTTTTTCGTGTTCTGTTTTTTCATTGTTCTGTTCTTTCATGGAATCGAGAAAAATGGATCTACAGATGTACCATTTGATTAAAAAATAGTACGTGGTTATAAAAATTCCGAAAAATTCAAAAAAAATTCTTGATAGAAATTAATTTATAAAACATTATCTTGAAGACAAATCTGACAGTTTACTCGCAACGAAAACACTTTTACAGTATTTTTCAACTTCAAAATGGCATTGCATTGCTAGGATGCGGCAAGGTACGAGTTTCGGGCTGGTTTCGGGCAGCCGTAGTAGTGGGGAAGAAAGTGAAATAGAAAAAAAGTAATATCGAAAGTATTCTAGTAATTCGAAAAAAGGTAAACGGGCTGGTTTCATATAGTATTAGGGAAAAGAGTGGAATCGAAAAATTGTAAGAAATCGGAAAAAAAATATACGAGCCGCTTAAGGTGGTTGCAGCGATACTTTTAAATCAATTGACAGTCTTCATGAAAAATTGAAAAATGAACTTAAATACATATAATACTGCCGTAGAAAAATATTTCAAGGGTTGGAAGAATACCGTAACAGATTTTTTTCCATTTAAAAGAAATATATGTTATTAAATAAAACCTAAAACATTAAATTAAAGTCGAATAAAGTCATTCATTTGACTCCAATACCAACTTTTCGCATAAAAAATTTTATTTAGAAAATTCATTATATATTATAAAAGTAGACACAGAACTGTGTTCATATAGGTTATTTACGGTTATTTATTATAATTTTATATTTTAGAATATGATTTTTTAGAGAAATATTAATTTTATGAACGGTTTCTATCATGCGTAGTTAGATGATAATCATGGCAACGCAGCACTGTGTTTTTCAACGTGGTACTACTGCACTACGTCAGATTTGACATTTGACGTTTAGGTTGTTTTTACTTCCTTGTACGAAGTAAGGAAGTATTGTAATCGCGAAAAATTTCGGTTCTCAGATTTTGACGGAAATATCCGTTTTGACCTTTTCTGAATCCATTATGACTAGTTTCGACGTGACGTCTGTACGTACGTACGTACGGACGGACGGACGGACGTATGTGTGTCGCATAACTCAAATACGGTTAGACGTAGAAAGTTGAAATTTTGTATTTAGGACTGTTATAGCATCTAGTTGTGCACCTCCTATTTTTGGTTTCAGTCTACAAACCGGAAGTAGTACTTTTTAAAAATATTTCGATAAATATTTAATTTTAGACAATTTTTTTTATTTTAAATGAAAGATTATGTGATTATTACCTACAATCGGTATTTTATAAATATTTTTGTATCTGCTATCATTTAAAAATAATTAAAGTATATATTTATAATTTATAGTATTTCGGTATCTTGTAGTCCATGATCGATTAACATTTGTTACTACGTAAAATTTAAATGATTATGACATGACAGTGACAATAGTAAAATATGCTTTATATCTTCTTCTGCAGTTTAAATAAAATGACTAAAATATATTTGTGAGTATACTAGTATAATAAGTTAAAAGAATTTTTAATATTATTTTACATTTTAGTTATTAAGAAAAGTATGAACACACAAGGCGTACAAGGAAGTCATGTGGTGTCCACGTCAGATTTTTTTTTTGTAAGATGTCGAATATGAATGAGCGTTATTTGTACTATTTGATTATTTATCATTATTAATTAAGACTAAGTATTAAATTTAATAGTATATCTACAAAATAACAGTTTGTTTAGATTATTTTGCTTCAAGTTCAAAGTATCTTAGTTAGTACAGGGAGATTTTTGCAAGTGCAACGTTGCCAAGTTTTTCGGGAAATATACAAGAACTCAAGTTTGTCGTATGTTCAATAATTTTTTACGCAATAACCATGTGGTGAAAAATTGCAATTTTTTTTATTTGATTTTTGAATAGTTTAATCTACCTTAGAAAATGTTTTTCATACAACCTACATAGAGGGAACAATATGTATTTTCAGAAATTAAGATGTTTTTGCTGGGTCAACATATCCTAGCAGTGTAAAAGTCAATAACTTTGATATCAATTATCTCGGAATCTACATGGTCAATCTGCTTGAAATTTTTAAGATAAATATATTAGTACTTTGGTTATATATTCTGAAAATTTCGTTAATTTTACATGGACACGGAGGCACGCTGAAACCACCTTAAGCTGTTAAAACTAAAGCTAAAAATAGATGGTCAGTTTTATTACCGAACTGTCAATGTTTTAAACATCAAACTTATTTTTTGCGGTTCTTTGAGCGTTGAGATCTTTTTACTTTTTGATATGACTAAATTGTTTGAAGTAGAAATATTATGTACCTATTAATAAATTGAGTTAGGTAAAATAAGGGACTCAAACCGTAACGAAACCGTAACCGAAAACCGAAACCAATATTTTATTTTTATCCCTCGCCACTCAGTATTGAAAGCGAGGTATTGTAATCATGTTAAAATTGGTCAAACCCGCAAAATACTATAATATCATTCATTAGATGATAAAATGGATCATGAGAGGATTTTGTTAACTATTTATTTATTCTTTGTAAAGCAATAAGACCAGATCAAATGTTCTTTTTAACCTGTTCATCTCAAGCCCTCAAACCTTGAAGTTAAGGATCTAAATCTAAAATCTGACATGCGATAGTGCAATAGTTCATGTAGACAGAAAATCATTAGTTTTGCGTGAAATAATGAGAAAAATTGCAGCTATTAAAGTTAAAGAAATCCTTGGCGATAAGGACAATTAAGTATAAATGATTTTTGTAGAGATTTCAATGCGACAAACACGCATTAACTTTGTTGTCGTTCCATATTTAACTTTTATTTTTAGTTACTTTTACCCACTTTGCCTTTTCGCGTTTCGAACGAAGTTATTTCAGAGAAAGATTGAGACCTGAAGGACATTCCTAAACGGGGAGATTTATTTGCTAAGGACACGGTGGACAATCGCTCTACATCGGTATACTTTCAGCAATTAAAATTTTTTTTTCTCTTTACAGTATACAGTACATTATCGACGGAAATTACTCATGTCAGTAAAAGTTTACTATACGCGCCGCAATTCTGCGTCATAATAATATGAATAGTTCGTATAGTTCATAGTATTTCTGATAGAACGCACGACATAACTTTTTTGGAATAAATGCATTTACGTGCATTTATTAGACAAACGTGTTCGTTTTCGTAAGCGTGATGCAAACAATGTAGGACAAGACAGAGATAGGAGATATAATAGTACTTATCTTTTGTTAGTTTAATTGATAATGACGTGCGTTCTATAAGAAATAAACTGAACCATAGTTATCATATTAAACTTCAGTAAATACCAGAAATGCAGAAAAAACGCAGAAACAGAATTGAGTAGGTATTTTATTGTATTTTTAACTGAAAACAAATAATGCATAATTAATATATTTTCTAATAGAATAAGCATTTTACAATTATTATTAGGTAGATGTTCTCTACTTGTACTATACTTAAAATAAGTATTTTTTAAGTAGCAGTATTTTTTAAAATTAATACACTGCTCAAAAAAAATCGAGCCACTTGGCCGAACCAAGAAAATGCCTGTTTTTAAAATGTGGGGCATTTCTTTCAGAGACGTGTTAATCAAAATCTGGAAATTCCCTCTGGAGATACATTCCTCCTCTACGTTCTCCAAAAATCCCGAAGAGATTCGCTCCCCCTGATCCCCTGAAAAATCGCTTTATGTGATGTCATGTCTGAGCAATGAAAAATCTCAAAGTTTGAAGGCTTGTAGCTCCAAAAAATCCTATGTTAAGAGGGTTATTCGACTCGATTGTCGCGATAACTCACTCAATTCTTCACCAATAAAGACGAAATTTTCAGCTCTGAAAAGGAAATTGATAGGGCTTTGTGACAATCAAGTCGAACAACCCCCTTAACATAGGATTTTTTGGAGCTACAAGCCTTCAAACTTTTTTTTTGCTCAAACATGACATCACATAAAGCGATTTTTCAGGGGGTCGGGGGAAGCGAATCTGTTTGGGATTTTTGGAGAACGTAGAGGAGGAATGTATCTCCAGAGGGAATTTCCAGATTTTGGTTAACACGTCCCTGAAAGAAATGCCCCACATTTTAAAAACAGGCATTTTCTTGGTTCGGCCAAGTGACTCGATTTTTTTTTAGCAGTGTATATTAAATTGCATGGTTTGTAACATTTGTAACCTTATTACATTCGATTATTATCTTTTTTTATCGAGGAAGATTAATTCACAGTGACAATGTCGTATTCTGTCGCTGTGGTCGCAGGTTGAACAGTAATACTGCCCTCCTTAGGAAGAAGGTCCTATCTGCAAATTTTGAGATTCTGTAATCTGCATAAATTATTACAAATATATACCAAAATAGAATGTCCAGCTGCTCTAAGAAAATGTAGAATTTGTTATTATTAGTATTATATTTATATAAAGCAATTTTTATAGTATAAATCCGCAGTTGTTTCCACAAAAAAATTTATATAAAATAATAGCTAAAACAAATTTTTTGCAGATAGGACCTTTTTCCTAAGGGCGGCAGAATACTTAAGCTCTGCTCTGGACAGAGTAATTTTATCCACTGCAATATCAGATATCCTTATGAAGGAATTAACTTTGGTTAAAAAAAACAAAGTCTACTGAATTGAATCTTTAAATTAATGCCAAAGGTGTGATTGTTGTTAAGGGCCTATTGCATGGCAATAATACGCATTGAAAAACGAGTAATTTTTGTGAGGATCTCAATCTAATACAGTTATACGTATGATGTTGAATTTTTGTATGTAGATTAAGGAAGAATACTAAAAGTGCGGAATCTTCAAAATCTTTAATTAATGTAATTAGTTTGGCTTTAATAATTATCCGAAATTCGGCGAAAATTGTACAAGTTTAGATATAATTTATGGCAATTCTGTTGATAAAATTATAGTTTTATTGTTTTTCCGTCCTTTCTACATCTATGTTCTATTCATTTTATCTTGAAACTCAATGATAACTTTTATAGTTCATTCTTGAGATCCTCACGAAATTTTAGTGTTTAGTTTCTTTTTATCTCTAATTGTTGTCGGAACAATATATAGTTTGAATTTTTCAATTCAACAATGCTTTGTCGTTACTAATGTAAAATTTCAGATTTTTATTTTGAGCAATATAGCCAGAATCGTGAATTTTGATTCTTATTGCACTCAAGAAGCATAGCCCCTTAATATCTTAACTACGTAAGTATTTTTCTTTAGCTACGCTTACAAATATGCATTACTGGTGCCTCTTTAAAGTTATTTTCGTCATTTACCTAACAAGATCAACCCATTCAACTGAACGAAACCGAATCAAAAGTTTTACCGGCACATTTCTTTCAACTTTTCCACATTGAAGGGTGAACGATTCATTGAATCAAATATAATTTCCTCGTACGGCGATTTTCAATTCCTTCCTTTGATAAATGTTTGAAACACTTATAGTTCAATAGCCTTGTTATCATGGGCAGCCATGTAAAAGATCTAGGACTTTTACGTTTCTGTTGGTGTTGGGTCAACTTCCTTTATTGATTGTGTTGTTATCACGCGTTTCATAACATGTCGCCGTCTCTGTCTCTTTCTTCGGTCAATATTTACACGTTTTACCTGTCGGAGGATGAAGACGAGATATTCAATCAAACTGAAACGTTTTAATATAAGAGAAATATAGTAAATATTTAGACTGAAGTTGGGATTTCCTTGTCTGAAAGTGTTTCTTGAAATTATGATTCATGAGTAAATTAGTAAGTAATATTTCGGTAATATTTATTGTTATTTTGTTATAAATTGAAATACATACCTACCCTAACAGTACCGACTTGTTAAAATTATTTTGAAAATTGCATGACACAAATAATAGTCAATGGATGAATTGATTACAATAATAGTAACCATGGTTATATAAAAATTTTCTCGGAAATTTTTTACTAGTAGCTTGAGTAACTTAACTGAAATTAATAGGCGGAAATCTTACCGGCATCTGTCACTTTGACATTAAATTAAAAATTGGTTATATTGTTATTTTGAGTAGGTACCTATAAATAAGCAATTAATAAGGTAAATAATACATTATATTAATGTTAATACAAAAGTAAATATTTCAAGTTTCTATTGTAAAAATAATTCAAAAATAGAGCGGCGGTGTCATTACGATTTTCGTACCGAATTAAATTAATTCATGTCCAGGAAATTTTTTATCGTGCATTCCAACAACGTCTTAATTAGCTCGAGTGGTACACGAGAACTAAGCACTCAAAAAAAATTCCGGAAAGAATTAATGCACATGTGATATTATAAATGATAATTCCACTCCTGTATAAAGTAAGCCATAAACTAAAATCAATTTTATCGCTTTGACAGCGGATAAAAAGGAAGGTATTATTTACCTTTTTCTTAGCAACCAAACAATAAACACAACACTAAAATGTCATTTGCTTCATATTTCTAATATGTGTTAGTGAAATGATTAGATTTTGAGAATATTATGTGAAGAAGAACCAAAGGAGCCGTTAAATTATCTCGTTGAATTACACTCAAGCATTTTATTTCCTCAGAATAAATTTCTGTTTGACATCTCAACCTTGTCACCTGACAGGAATTTGACATCGCGTTTTCACTAATCGTCATAGTTTCTTATGTAGTTTTGTAAAAAAAAATAATTTAAATATAGTGGAGGAGCCGGGAGGAGCCTATTTACCAAGCAGCGTTCGACGTTCGTACTTATAATTGAAATTGGAATTTTGTGGTTAATTTAACACTTATACTTATAATTGGGTATGTTTCAATCTAGCTTAATGGTAAAAAATTCGTTGTAGTAGGTAAGCACCTAATGACACCTGTTCACATATTGATTCTTAGAAGATTCTTTCATGGTTCTGAATCCAGGAAAGAAGAAAAGCACTGTTTTGAAAATACTTATAAAATCGGTCAAATTAAATATTCTGAAGATACTATTTTGCTTCAAATAATGTAGTTCACAATTAACATCAAATCACAAAGCTTTTCATTTATTCGTAATAGCAAAACAATTGAACGAACTGATCTAAAAGTTTATATATCTAATTTGGAAGAAAACATTAAAACATATAAATTATATGCTTGATGAGTTTGTAAAAAATAAAAAACCGGTAGGAGCAAATAGGTGTAATAAACAATTTGTATCAATTAGTACAAGTAATAATTTGTTCTAATCCTTATCAAAAGCATATTTTTACACCTGGAAATGTGCGATAAGTTTATCAGCTCCATTTTTCTCCTGTTGTCAGCGCTGGTGTTGCGATTGCTCATGCCCTAATTCCTAATTATATTTGCACACTATTAAAGCTACATACAAACAAACACTTTCTTTGTAAAAGCGCAATATTTCATTGTATATTTGCACCGCGATAATACAATTTGAATTAGTGCGTTACATATTATATTATAGTCCAAACGAAACAAAAAGTTTTTATCGTAAAGTTTCTTTAGAAATTAATGAAGTGGTATATTTTCTCTAAAGTATAAAGTATTTATAACATAATTGATTAGTGGCTATTGTTATTGTTATAGTAACGTAATAGTAATTAATAAATACATTGCGCCGGGTTGACTGGCAACACACATGGTAGTAAAGTGTACGAAAAAGTGGCAAAAATATATAAAATTAATACTGTGTGTGTGCCATCAAGTCACCCTAGGGATATATAACCCAAATGAGGTTCAAATCCCGAAATCATAATACATACATACATACATATAGAGCAATATTTCAGATGCAAATGCAACTTTTGACAAGTTGCTTTAATATTGCATGACTAATACAGAAATTGCACATTCAACAGGCAGAAGCAATCTTGAAGCAATCTTGAGGCAACGGTTGCATGGAATAGAACATGTTGTAATTTTTGTAAGGCTTGTAGGCAATTCACAGTTATTTCTAGTTATTTTTAGTTCGTTATGATGCTACCAACTGAACATAAACGTCAAAAAGATTAATTTGAAAGTTAGTGCGTTAGTGGTTATAATGCCATTCTATCCTTATTTTCCAACAATATACAATACAACAAATCCAAGAGGTTAAGTTGATATAATATAGTAACAAAATATTGGTAAATTTATTAATAAATTTATACATTCAATAAGTAATAATTGCATGTTGCTGATTTTGCTCAGTGTAAAATGAAAAAAATGTCTTCTGTAATTTTCTTGTTCAACTCTGACTTGAAGATTGCAGTTGCCCGTTGCGCTTGCTCAATGTAAAATGGGCTTTACATACAATGTCGTATGCCGACAAAAATAAATACATGAATGGTTACCACGAGAAAAAGTATAGTTTTATAATATTTTGAAGGTAAATTACTACATGTAACTTTTTCTGATTTATTTTATTTGAATTTAAAATTAAAGCTATGACCCTGCAAAATTTTAGTTTTAGCGAATTTATTTTGTGACGGTTCTAAGAAAAACTAAAATATTTATTAGGCCAAAAATATTTTATTGATTCGCCGGCCTTGTACATTCTAATTCGCTGTTAGGAACATAAACATTATAAGTTAATAAATTCAAAATTACAAGTAACTGACAGTAAAATTTACGACACCATATTATTTTATAACTCATAATGAGACAAACGCATTAATTTTATTAATATCCAGATTCGTGAAGCACAATTAATATTGACATTTGATTATTTCTGCATGCCTCTTAAATTCTTCAGAGTCACAGCAATTTGTAGACCTCTGGTTCCCAAACTTTAAGGCGCTACACTTGTTGACTGCAATATTGCTCCAATAGAATCTGAATTTACGATTACGGCTATATTGCTCAAAATAAAAATCTGAAATTTACCATGAGTAATTACGAAACATTATTTGTCCGAAAAATTTGTATAATACAGTGTTGCGACAACAATTAGAGAAAATAAGAATTAATTTTTACTTTTTAATATTTCAAATCGTGGCTTTATTAATGCATCTTAATTAGTTTTGTTTGAAATAATCGATTCCTTGCATTGATCGTAAGAGTGGTATGGAAAGTTTTTTTGTCAAAAAAATTACACTAGTTAAAAAAATTGTGAAAAATTGGGAAAATAGACTGTTTTTATTAATTTGTTACCAAAAAACTATTAAGTATTTAAAAAATATAGCTTCATAGCACTCTAGAGACATCTTTTAACTAACCATATATAAAATATGAACAGTGTAGGTGTTATAGCAGGGGCACAATTTGAAATACAGCGAGGTCACTTTTTCACTATATTTTTGTCACAAGTGTACCGCCTTAAGAGCATTCTGCACAGGAAGAGTGTACGCGTAAAAAGAATTTACACGCATACACCTCATCGACACATGGTTGCACATTTTAACAAAAAAAAATTTATATGGTAGATAAGGGATAAAACTTCATTCTATTAGTGCAATTTTTTTTTTCAGGACGTTCAACGGTCGAAATTACTTATTTTCAACCGCTTGCAGGCGTTTAGAAGCACCTACAGTTTTTCTTTATATTTCGCAGAACATGATATTTTAAACTTGAATCATGTAGTTTAAAGTTTAATCTACGTTGGGGTAGTGTTATTTTTTAGAAACAAACTTTCTGATTTCGAGAAAATTAGAGATAAAAAATGTGAATTTTTGTAGATCTTTATTTTATTGTAGTTCTTTATTTTATACCTAAACTAAAACTTCGGTACAAAACAGAAAAAATGGCACTAATAGAACGAAGTTTTATCCCTTATCTACAATATAAAAATTTGTTTTTGTTAAAATTTGCAACCATGTGTCGATGAGGTGTATGCGTGTAAAGTGCATTTTACGTGTATATTCTTCCTGTACAGAATGCTCTTAAATGGTCTACCTACTCGTAATTGACATTATGACTCTCATGTCAGTTGCTACATTTTTGGAGCTGCAATATTTTATCAAAGAGCAATTTTATTTACGTTTTTTCCCAATTCCTAGAATACTCTCGATTTTACTTTTTCGTTTATTCCACTCCCTTCCCCACTACTACAGCTGTGCTAAACCAGCCCGAAACTCGTACTTTCCGCCTTCTAACTTTGCAATGTCATTTTGAAGTTGAAAAATACTGTAAAAGTGGTTTCGTTCCGAGTAAACTGTCAGTTTATTATAGACTTCAAGATAATGCTTTTTTAAACATTTAATAGAGAAAGAATGGATCTACAGTACAGATGTGTCTTTTTAAAATAAATTTTTATCAAGAGATATAACCGTGTTAAGTACGCATAAATTGGAAGTTTATATAATTTTTTTGGAATTTTTATAATCATGTACAATTTTTTTATTAAAATTTTAAAAAGGCACAACTGTTTATTGATTCTTTAAGTATATAATCTTTGTTAGAATTAAATTTTACCATTCTTGTACTGCCCATAAAACTCTCGCTATACGTTAGTACATTTTATGCTGAAAATATAGCAGCTTGTGCATTACTTCATTTTAAGGATATTTTTTATCGTGCATTACAACAACGTAATCAGCTCTCGCGTCCCACTCGAGCTTGTTGAAAAGCACTCAAAAGAATTTCCGAATAGAATTAATGCACAAGTGAGACACGGCGGGATAGCATAAGTGGTAGAATGCTAGGCTCTGGTTACAGTGGTCGTGGATTCGAATCCCGGTCAGGTCAGGAAATTTTCACGGCCTGATTTGGATCGGTACCTACTTCCGTTACCATTCCAAGTTGGGATCTAATTAACTTGGCAACCTCTAGCTATCGGGCACCGGCTAGAGGCTGTAACAAGGGCTTGCGCCGGGTTGACTGGCAACACACATGGTAGTAAATTGTACGAGAAAGTGGCAAAAATATAAGTAAAATTAATACTAGGGATATATAACCCAAATGAGGTTCAAATCCCGAAATCATAATACATACATACATAGGTACAGACTAAGTGAAAATCAGTCCACAAAAAGTTCACGTATTTTATAAACCAGTATACTTCAATCATTTAAAAAAATGATAATTATTTTGATTAAGCTGTCGGATAAAAAGTTTGACAACCGCAGCTTCCCGGTGTTAAAGCAATTTGTTTATATTTAAAATATGACCAATATGTTCTTGAATTATAGAAAGGTCGCCAACCACATTCTCCATAAGTTGTGTGTTGTGCTGAATGCGTTGACAGCCAAGTCAATTAAATTCATCGCGTATGATACCGTGTTTTAATTGTTCGTAATTAAATATATAGAGAATATTGTTCATTACGTAACATTTTAATCTTGTGAATAATATAATGAATAGAAGTAATTAATATCTCAGTAAATTCTTGTTGAAAGTAAAAGTTATTTGTGCGCATTCTTCAAGCATTCTATAAAGTAAATGTTGTTAATGTTAACAAGTAGATAAATACCTGTGTTGTATCTTGATTTAAATGTTTAATGGCCATTTGCACCACTTCGGTTTAGCGTTAAGCTCTGGTTAAAGTATTGGTTATGTTGTAAACTTCGTTGCACAGGTTCTTAACTAGTGGTTAAATAGACTAATTTTTAATTAATTTTAACTAGTGGATTCTGTAGGGTTTAAGTGAATAACTATAAGTTAACCTACAAATTTCGACGATGAAATAAAATGTCACTTTATAGGAATTTTATGCCAACTTTTACACTATTTCTTTATAACTTTTTTTTCTCTAAAGTAGCACCATATAATAAATTAAAGAATATTTCTATACCATCACATAACATTGAAGATAAATGATTGCAATTATATAAACTCATAAACTCACTTGGTTATAGAAATGTCATTTTCACCTGTCAATAATTATATGTCAAACCAAACTGATTTATATTTAAAATTGATAACATTTTGTATTTGCATACAGAATTCCGACAGAATAAAACGATTCTAACAGCTACATATAAAAATTATTGCAAAATTCACTAGATTTCTTTAAAACATCACTAGAATATCATTAATTTTTTGGTCTAAAATTAATAGTTCTAATATTTATAGATTAACTTAACTATGATCTATAATTATGCTGTGCAATGCAAATAAAACTTAACCAGTAGTTAAGGTTAACCTATTGTCAGCTAACTATCAGTTTTAACCCGAACTCGTGCAAATGGCCATAAATGGATTATCTTGAATCTTTCACTTAATTTTGTTTTTAATTTATAACATTAATAAATCTTGTATTATTATGAAATTGAAGATAAATTTATACATCGTAAATTGGTATTTAAAATATTTTATTTTGTAATATTTACCGCTTCCACTTAAATTTTATGTTTTTCTTCAATGAACAATATCAAATCAAACTGTTCCATATAAAAATACCATTGCTGTCAATTATTTCAATATATTTTATTTTACAAGGTGTTCGTCTACCCTAAAATTTTACAGCGTTACAGAGGTGTACGCCTCCCATATTTACTATAATTATAATTGAAATATATGATGCTTTTACATATGAGTACAAAGGATGTCTTAATGCTTCTATATTTTTATTTTTTGTCTTTGGCCTCGGAATTTGAAGTAAATTTTTTTTTACAATGACGATTTTTGCGGTTTTTTGTCATTATTTGATATTATTTTTTTCGGTTATTATAAATGACAAGAAAAATTTAAAAAACAAGAAGCATGCAGCTAAGCTTCCTTTTTCGAAAACAGAAGTTATTATGGGATCTGGAGCCATGTTTACAGTATTTTTAATCTTTAAAATGACATTGCATGGCTAGGATGCGGGAAAGTACGAGTTTCGGGCTGATTTCGGGCAGCCGTAGAGTGGGGAAGAGAGTGAAATTGAAATAATATCGAGAGTATTCTAGGAATTCGAAAAAAAGGTAGACGAGCCTCTTAAGTGACTTCTAAATTTTAAATTCAAATATCCATTATAACTATAAGTAGTACTGTATTGATGTTGATACTAAGAGCAAAATTGTGTACCTATTTTGGAGTACTATTTGAAGGTTAATTACGGGACATTATTACGTTTGTCTTATTAATTCAACAAAAATCATTACAATTTAATTCTCCCCTAATAATCCTTTCTGTTTGCCTTAAAAATTCATTAAACTCGTTCAAAAAATCTTATTAACTTCTCTCAAACCCTTCGTTTCACTTTTACTAAGCGAGTAAATTTGCTCCCATTAAGAGTGAAACATTCCAGCAAACTACTAAATTTCAATAACCCTTAATTCGTGCTAAAAACACCATCGTATATCCCCTTAGTTCTTCATCCATCTTCCAAAATATCTTAGCGCCAAACATCTACAAACTTCGACATCTCTATCCTTGTCTGCGCATATCCCTCTCTCGTTCTAGACGTGCAAGGAATCTTCACAACATTGGGGATCCTTTTCTACCCCACTTTGTCTATCCTTGTCCGTCCATCAGCTGATTGCATAGCGCCGTCTTCGTCTGGTGTTATCTCCGTTTGACCTTCAGCAGTTTGTAGTTCCATCGCTCTCTGCGTTAGGTTTAGTGTCCTGTTCTATCATCAGCTGGGGAAATTTATCTCTGTCTGTTTTTCAAGAGGATGTGTAGTTTCGTCTCTGTTTAGACGCAGGGAGATGTGTTGCTATCTCGTTCTAGACGCTTTAAGTCTTCGTCGTGTTGTGCTATCTTTGTTTATCTTTTGGTGTGGGGTTTGGCTGTCTTTGTTGGATGACTGTCGGGGTCCATATTGCTGGCGCGGTGATCCTTCAGCTGGTGGGGAGTGGCTCTCAAACTTTTTAACACGAGGTATTGGCCATTCGGGTAACTTTATTTCAATGCTGTTAAATGTTGGTTCTATGTATAAATAATTATTATTACCTACAGCTTACTTTTGTCGTTTTCTTGTACTATTCGATCTTATATTACTTTCTTGAGTCACTTCTACGAAAACCATTGGACCGAAAGTCCATTAGTTATATTGATTATTCACGTCATCTGTCAAAAAAGACCAATAAACATGCAGAATATTGAATTTCACAGCAAATCAAAATTAGTAAACTTGGTTATTTTGTACTATATACTCTATTTAAAAACTAATCAGACAAATCTGAAGTTGGAATGTTAAAACTGATCGTTTTTGATTGGCTGATATATAACACCAGTTTTACACCACACAAACTTTGTAATGTAAACAAACGAATGTTCTCCATCTTGTCTCGTCAGCTGTTGTCAGTGACTGTATCGAGTTTGCTCGCTGATAGGTCAAATTTAATTTTGCTTCCAAAAATATCTAGTGATATTTTTCTTGTATTTACACAGTGTAAATATGGTTCAGTGAGACAACTTCAAGTTTGTCCGTTTAGTTATTAAATCAAGTATAGCAAGCTTGTGTGTCGACTATTCACTATTAGTACTTTTAGGTGACTATTTAATAAATGAACATTTTTATTATAATCTATATTTCCCATTCTTATTGCACCATTTCCACCTCTGGGTTTTCTTCAAAGGTCTAGAACATTTTTCACTTAAAATTTACCATTTGACGTTACATCTAAATTTTATCAAAATATTTGTTTTCTGAAATCATGGATAACTGCATTCTTTGCCTTTTTAATTTAAAACTGAATCTGATTCAATGATATAATACCAGTCGTAGTCGTAGTTAAATAGATTATTTTTCTGGTAGTTTGAGTTTGTGTTCTTGTGCTTGGGAATATTACTCGTGCTGCGCACTCGTAATATTCATATCCAAGCACAAGGAACACTCGTAATACTACTAGAAAAATAATCTACATAATTACGACTACTTTCTTGGTATTATAAAAGTGATTATTTTTGTGTTTAATCTTAATTCTAGAGAAGTTACTACACGTTACGGAATGAAATTTAAGCAGTCATAGTAAGAAAACGAAAGCTAAACTATCTTCGTAACACCGTCTCTTCCCTGCAATTACCAAAATAAACTCGTCGGCATGGCAACAAAAACAACAAAATTCCCTAATTCCACTAGTGGCAATTTCACGCTAGTGCAGCTTGTGTAGCTGCGGTGAAGAGTCGAGGAGCGGAAATTTTAATAGTGGCGCTAGTGCAGCGTAGGCCTTTGAACTCCGCAGTGTCGTCTGCCTTGCTGTGCCCCGCCGCTCACCCCGCCCGATACGCCACTGCCGGGGCGATGCCTCGTTAAGGCGGGGAGAGGAGATCGGCCAGTGGTGGCCAAACTTTAGATTGTCTTACAATTTAAGCATCTTGTGGAACAGGCAAATTAAAGTATAGCTTTTACACTATAGTTTTTACTACAACTTGTTTTACACTGTACCTACAAGTATGACAATCGTGCATCATGTTTCAATTTTAGGACAAGCCATATTTTTCATCACAGATTGTTATGAAAATTTGTAGGTTAGTGTTATAGTAATTATGAAATGGAGTAATGAAACTATAAAAATCTGATGTAGCCAGCACACGATCTCTCGCTTATTCTGCTTATTCTACTAATCTAATAAATAGTTTTACTTACATTTTAATACTTTCATGCTTATGTAATATGTAAACGATAATGTAAACCAAGATGCAAGCAAAATATGTCAACTGTACTGTCACTGTCAATTCAAATTTTGTGTAGAAACTTTCATATGATCATGAACAACAAGATAAGTAGGTATACTGAAATTTCAAAAAAGTAGAATATTATTTGCTCTTTATTTTATTGTTAAATACTACCAGATTCAGCAAATTGTATTTAAAATTATTTGTACCCATAGATCTCCATAGATAATTATATTTTCTATTATTTTTAATTACAAAAATTGTCATAAATAAATAATGTACCAATTCATTTAAAGAAAACTATATCAAGTTTCAAAAAGTACTACTTTCGGTTTGCGGATTTCTATCTCTTATCTGGTGTTAAGATCCTTATTAAAACCTTAATTATGAAAGGGTTATTAAAGGTTTGATACTTGATGTCCACACGTCCATACGCACACACATATACATCATTGTGAAAATAGTAAATTCGTATTCTAGAGACCCTGAAACGTGCTTATCCACCAAAAACTCGTACTCGAAAATTTTGGCCCATTACCTACAATAGGTATAGGTACCTCTTTTATAGAATATGATGCGAAAGGTCAAAATGCTTATTTTTATGTAAGGAACAACAATCCGTGTAGCAAAAGGTGTCCTCCGTCAATTTAGTCATCTTAACGTTGTACATAATATATAGGTAACTTGACATTTAAATGTTATGTTGGTTATTCATTAAAACTATCATTGATTTATATCTTATATCACACTTTAGATTATTTAATGATCATGTGATGTATGTTGCATGAAAACTTGTATAGTGTAAAATGCGCTTAAAGCTACATATCGTATATACAATAAGAAGCAGAGCAAAAATGGAACTATAGGTTTATACCGAGTTTCATTTTCTAATAAATCTCTTAATCATAAGATAAAGCATATAAAAAAGCGCTGATTTTTGTGCAGTGCTTGATTGAACTCGAACTCAAGTTTTTACAACCCCATTACGCACTCGCTTTCCGGCCCTTCTAAAGCCCGTTTTACATTACACTAAATCTTGAACTAGATCTTGTTCAATTTTTGATACAATCTAATTTGTGTAGTAGGTATCATACAGCAAATTGTGTGAAATATTGCATTTCTTCATAAATTGTCTGAAAAAATAGATAAGTGCGGCTGTCAAATTATTATATGCGAACTGCGGAGAATCACAAACTAAATATTGTAGTTAGGTATATAAAACTGTCTCAGTATAAAACAGAGTTCATTAAAAACAAAGCAATTTATTGCTCAATATATTTGTTGCGTAATTTCTTATTCAATATTTAGCGTAGTGTAAAACGGCCATAAGAAACAACCGCGAAAACAACAAATTAGTTCCATTGATTAAAAAGTTTTTTCTGATCACATCACGATACATCTCCGTCAGTTTCTTGCCCGCCTCTCGTGGGAACCCCTTGGTTCCCTATCCCTATCCCACCTTCCATGCGTCATTATGGTGGTAATGCCTCGGTGTAAACTTCATCCCTTCTAGGTGTGATGTATAGTGATAGCGAGACAACGGTGAGACATGGCCGTGTCCTTAGAGCCTCGGGAAGCCTCGGCTTCTGAAGATGTTCACGAATTGGAAATTTGCATGGTATTTGCCGAAGAGGACCTAGAATATGAAATGAGGATTATTATGAGGTGATAGTTTATGGATAGTTCAAGAGAAGATGGTTTGGAGGATGACTTCAATACAGAAGAGTTTTCCTGTGAACGAATCTTTTGATTCAGGTGATGCTAATTTCTGTGTTTGAATATTTTAGATATTTATTTGTATATTTTAAAGGGACACCGGATTGTATACGTATACATTTATGTTTATAAGTCTAGATATGGCGGAAGGTTATGTGTAGGCCACTTCAGATTTTTTAGTTTATTGGGACAGGCGGAATGGCAAATTTTATATTCTCTCTTGAATTGTCTGTTTTGTTTTGTTATTATTCATATGCTATCGGGTTATTTTTGGTGAATTAGTACGAATGTTGATTTTACTTCAAAAGTCGTAAACATGTTATTGTAAAATTTGACGTCGTTAATATTAAGTTTCCAAAAATATATTTGTTTAAGCTAGATTCAGACCTAGCCATTTATATAAGTGCTTAACCAACCAGCGCGTCCACAAAATTCTAATTTCAATTATAAGTGCGAACGTTGAGCGCTGGTTGGTTAAATTAGCCACTTATACTTATAATTGAATAGATCTGAATCTAGCTTTACACTTTACAGGAGTTCTATCCCCGTATGTACAAACCTTACTTCAGCTCGCAACTCACATCTACTTCTAAATGCAAAATGCATTTAAATACCTATTCAGGCTGCTTCACTACTCCGTGCATATTATATTTTAATGGTATAATGCTCAATTCTCAATTTTTTCAAGAATCGCAATTTTGGTTTCTAGGTACCTATCTATTTTAGTTTAAACAGTTTTTCTTACCATTGTACAATTAATTAAAATTAAATTTTATTATATTCTTAGTTAATCAAATATCCATTATACAATCAACAATCCAGTGGTTGAGTGGTTTCAAACAATTTAAAAAAATATTGTTCCATGATCAAATGTTGATAGATTTTAATCAAAACAGCAGTAAATTTTATTTAGGAGCAGTAAAATACTACATTATCAGTAGTTCATTGTAGATTTTTTCCAGCTTTTTTTTAGCAGTGTGCCAGCTTAAATATTAACCTAGAATACAACATTTTTCTCGGAATTGAGCAGAGCAGTAAATTTGATTTTTGCGCAGTAAAAGAGCTTTAAATTTGAATATAATTTTTTGTTTATGTGCCCAAGTCGCTGTGCTAGTTTTAGGGACCTTCTTACCACGTACCTAAACGAACGATAAATTCAATCCATAAGGTAATTTTTACTTAATTCTGCTAGCGGCACTTTTGTAACTTATCTTCAGTATGAAATACAAGATAATAATGCCGTAAGTTACAGTTATTACTTACAATCCATTAAATTACGGCATCCATTGATAGATGTGGAGGATGAGTCACGCTTAGCCCTAGTACTCGTAGATATTTGATATTTTAATTGCCTACTTACATTAAGTCTACACGCATACAGCCATTATTGTCGGATAATACAAGAACAAAGTTTATTCAAATAAAAGCAAAAATACTTTCTAGTTAAGTTTAACTCCGAATTTTCCTAATGTAGGCACTCGTACTAGAGAATGTAAGTAATAAATAAGTCTTGAATTAAGTTATCAATAACTAATCGGTAACTAAACTATACTATGTCCACCGAACAGATAGAGTAGATGCTCCTCCCACAAATGTGCTCGAAATTGAAATACGGTATTGCTATTGGTAAGCCAGTTTTACACTGCTAGTCAAAATCAAGTGCTGAGATCGGTCATCAAAAAAATCGTTCATAAATAAAAATTGTACTTCATATTTCTTTTAAAATTATGTTATACATAAATGATAAAATATATAATTCTTCCATATTTATTTCAAATAAAACTATTTAATTTTTCTGGTTTTTAAAATTTTTTGCTTGTAACGCCTACTTCTGCGCACATTGTACTGTGCAGTTTTGGCTCTGCCCACTAGTTTTATTACTCTGTGTGTTCGATGGACATAGTATAGCTGTACTTGAAACTTAAACCTATTGTGCTAAGCTGTTTTTTGTGTATGTTTTCGGGTTATCTACGTAAAAATATTAAATTAATTGACTAAACTCGAGGAATTTCAGGTATAGGTAACAAAGAATTGAGAAGTAAAATAATAATAAATGACATTTCATATTTTCATAACTGTCAAAAATTTGCTTGGTTTCGGGTTATCAGCACTTATGATTTAATATTTTTATCTACGACTAATGTATATAGCATTAACATTAAATGTGTGATGTTTGCTACATAATGCCATGTAATAATCCCGCAGGGAATAATAGTCAGTATTCCCGCCTCTGCACCAATCAGAAAATTACTTTGCCTGAATCAATTTCTCCGTGCACATTATTTTTTAAAAACATTGCAATGTTTAATGATGTAACTATGGTGATAGAGAATCGACATTTGGAAATGTCAAAATTTTTGCGTATTTGTATTTATTTTATTAAAATCTTGTAAGAAATAATTTAGTCGTACATAAAGTACAGTATACAACTCGCTATAATAGCTATTATTCCCTCAGATGATTAAAACCCTCGCTCGCTTTACTCGCTCGTGTTGTAAACTTCATCTTCAGGAATAATAGCATCCATTATAGCGTCGTTGTATAATATACTATTAACTATTATAAATTTTTTTGCATAGGTAAGCAGATAAACACTGATAACAAGCAAATTTTTGACATTTATGAAAATTTCAAATGTCATTTATTATTTTTTATTTGGTAAATTTAAGATTGGAGGACTAGAAACGTTCTGGCAATAAATAAATAAATAAATAAATGAGTGCTGTAATACGCTTTAGCCCACATGTGATATACAAAATTTTATCCACGACTGCTCAAAATTAATAAAAATTTATGTTTTTCTTTAAACGTCAGATTTGTAATTTAAAAAATCTGTTGTGGCCAGCACACGACCTCTCGCTTTAACACTGTAATTTATGTGAATTTGGTTTTAGTTAGGCTTCCTTAAATTATAATTTTGCAATAAATTTACAAACTTTTTGAAAATAATTTTATAGTTCTTAGTTCTAAATTATCTCTTTAGAGATAAAAATTTAACTTTGTTATTACCTTATTACATTATGTTCAGTTAATAATATTTACATTTCTTTTAAAATGGTGCCACAAACATTTCAGAAATTGTGCATACGTCTGTTCATCTGTCACATTGACATATTCATTTTTGTTTTAAATTTTTTCCTATATTGTGATTTACAAATCGTGGTAGGTAAAATTATATATCTTTGAAAAATAATTTTCCTTTATTGGTAAGTGATATAGACAAGATGTTAAATAAATATTGTAAGATATAATTTGTTCTTTGAAATGTCGCATGACAAATTGTAGCTATCGCAGAATTTTCTATATTTTTTTGCAAAAATGGTAAAATGCTTCAAGAAAATACCATTTCCGGTTGGCAGATTTTTACCAAAATCTAATCAGCTCTTCATTAACATATACAAATGTATATTGCAAAATATTAGAATTTTATGTTCAGTAGAATTTGAGATAATGAATCAGAACGAAAGACTATAGTAGGCGCACATACAGACTTCCATACATACACACAGACACACACACACACACACACACAGACATCATCGTGAAAATAGTCAAAATAGGTTCTAAAGGTGCTAAAACGTGCTTATTGACAAAAATCTCGACATCGAATTTTTTCACGATCCCTATACCTCTCTAGGCGAGAGGTAAAAATTATGTATTTTAACAATTGATAGATGTCAGTTCCTATAATTTTGATTTAAAATCAAAGCAACAGGGTACATACAATTTGTTCGAAAGCAGAACATCCTGTCAGTTTTATGTACAAACAAATTCTTAATTTGTAAGTTTATACGTGATATTTATTTATTATTAGTTTATAAATTATTTATTATGGGACAATATTTCAAAATTGATTTATTCTAAGAATATTTAAGAAATAAATAGGTAGACAAGTATATTATTATAAATATGCGAGAGGTAATAGACAAAAGCACATCATATTACTCACTAGTGAGGTAATACAACTAATTACCTCACTCAAATGATGAAAATAATATGACTATTATATCACACAAAGAATTCTCTGTGTATCTTCTTTCGCTATACTTGACTACTCTATGCCATGCTCGCCTCGCCTCAAAGCACAATAACTTCGTAGCAACAACTCTTGGAGTCGAGCTGATAAATATGTAACAATTATTGGCTCATTCACAATCGCATGCGGCCGGCGAGCGAATGCTGAGTGGCATACACGATGAGTACATACATTCCGCCATTGTGGAGTGTGTGGTCCATGCATGCGTGTGTGTGTGGATCTGTGAGTTGAATCGCAATTGAGTACAACGTACAAGTGAAGCTAGTTTTATACCGGAGAGTCAGGTTCATCGAGAAGAGGGGATATTGGTTTTGTAGTGTTTTGGGATGAAATGTAGTGAATGAATATTCTTCTTTATTGATTATTAATTTTGTTTATTTGGCGTTCACAAAGTTAACTTTGTGAAACGCAACTGAATGTCGTCCGGTCTCACTCCGTGACATATAATTAGTGATGTGTCACTGGGAATTTCCCGTGGTGATATCCTTTTTTCCCGGAAAAAATAGGGAATTCCATTTTGGAAATTTCTGGTACCTAATATATGGAAATTCCTGGGAATAAATAGGGAAATTCCCGGGAATAAGAAGGGAAATTCCCGATAGCGATAATAAACGGAGAAATTTAACGCAGGCGCAGCATTACCGACATGCTCCAACCTGTCCAGGTGTCCAGACTTATTTCTTGGAACATTTAGCAACATACATTATTTAAAATTGGTTTTGTTGTACCTTTGATTTTTATGAGAAAATTTATCGTAAATTTTTCCACAGGAATTTCCCGGAAAATTTTCCCAGAAATACCTCAGAAAATTCCCCAAAAAACTTCCCGGGAAATATCTTGGTAAATTTTCCGAAATATTCGTTCCCGGGAATTTACCCATCACTAATACTTTTTTTAAGGTTAATACCTATACAGAAATTCAGAATGACTTTATAGCTAGGAGGCAATCTACTATTCCAACCTCATTTTTGCATAATTTTTAATTAAATTTGGAACAATTTCTGTCAAAACGTTATTTAAATGATACTTTCATGATACAAAATATCTATAAAACTGCATATAAGATTGTATTATGTTGACAGTTACATTTAAAGTTAATATAAAACACCATTTTGACAGCTGCCCTCTGACAAAGTCACATGTTAAGGATTCGTCTATTGTTATACTCTATTTAATAACTAATCGGACAAATCTGAAGTTGGGACGCTAAAACTGATCGCTTTTGATTGGCTGATGAAGTAACACCAGTTTTACACCGCACGAACTTTGTAATGTAAACAAACGAATGTTCTCCATCTTGCCGTGACTAATGAGCTGATACGTCAAATTTAATTTTGCCGCCAGAATAATCTAGTGATATTTTTCTCGTATTGACACAGTGTAAATATGGCTCAGCGAGACAACTTCAAGTTTGTCCGATTGGTTATTAAATTAAGTATAGTATAAAATGACGTCAAACCTGAGAACTTACAAATTTCAAACTTCTAAATTTGTTTTTCTTAATAAATTAGTATTAATTCAATAAAATTAATGAATATAGTAATGGAAAACATATAAGCTCAATATTTTCTTGTCACTTAGAATAGTTCAGTAATTGAATACATTTACTATGACAGTTAAATAAATGGCAATATTAATGTCACCAACCAAAACGTAAAACGTTGCACATAAATTCCCCTTGGCTTGGCAGTTTAATTTAAATTTTAATATTAAAAATTATAAAAATAGTATACTACTTGTCCTTTAGTAAACTTTCCCTCAATCTCGTTGATAACTAAATTTGATAAATCATATATCTTATAAAACTTGTTCTTTTAATTTGTAATTTGTAACTATACAGCTAAATTATATCCAGAATTGTAAATGTTATTATGGTACAATTCAACCACCGTATCCAGTAATAACCGGTAGTATTTTTGTCGGTTACGGGCTACTGGGATTGAATTTGAGACCACTAACAAGCTGGGCTAACCACTGGCACTGGCCGTGGTTATTTTAGCGTTCTAGTCTCCGAAAGGCAATAAGGCAAACTAACATTAAAGAGCCCCGTCTCCGTAACAAAATATTGCGTGTTTAGAGGTGTAGCAGTTTCTGCTTTACTCGTTGCATATTGACAATTTGAAGGGAAAACAGGTAGGTACTCTCCTTTGAAGTCAGAAGTGTCAGTTTGTTCGCTTATAGATATATTTTATGTTTGGATTACTTAAAGTTGCCTTTCATAATAATCCTTTTCTAAATGGTTGAAGAAGCATTTTTAAATATGATACAAAATTGTAAATGTCCCTATGACAAAGGTGATCTCAAATTGTTATGTTATCTTAGACGTCAAACGCCAAATTTAATTTTTATTCTAGATTTTGATTGGTAGTTCATACTGAAAATCATTAACTAGAGTAAAATTCAAATAGCTAGGACCCTGGACTGCGCGAGAAGGCAGAGCTTGTCATGTACTGTCCGTTTTACAAAAGCGGAGCTAGCGAGTATATGCTGCGCTGCACTTCACTTAATTTTCAAACAAAACTAAAATATAACTCAATCACAATCAATTACAAAATTCACAGGGTTACACGAAGCAAAACACTACGAATGTCAACATGAGAATAACAGATATTGAAGTTGATGTTCAGTAGAACAGACAGTAGCGTAGTTTCCTCTTGTTTATCATTCATGCTTCTCTCTCTAAGACGAGTATTCGTACTTCGCGCAGGGTTCTACCTATTTGAATTTTACTCTACTAACCACAGGTTTGTACTTTGCAAATCCCTGCGCTAACTGTAATTAGCGAGCTAACCTGGAGCTAATTTCGTTATTGTGAACGCTACAAGTGAAATTCATATACCAAATCACTAACGTTAACTATACCAATTGACTATAACTACTAATTTCGTATTGTGAATGAGGCTTTATAATCCAAGACAATAACTATTTAAAAAACAATCCAAAACACCAAATGTTAATAACACATTTAAACCCATATGTCATGAACCCAACCCAAGGTGTATAAACATCCACCCTGGGGTTACTCCAAGCTACACGGGGTTACACTCGGTGCACTCCATGCTGCACGGCCCTTTTTCCCATGACATTACAGCCATACAACCCGTTTTCGAGTTTCCGTTGACGTAGCATAACGGTAACTTAACTTGATGTGCTTTTGAAAATGTCAATATATGGTATCAAATGCACATGGAGAGGCAGAGTGTCTTTAATGGACGTGGTTCTGGTTTTAAGTTCGGATAGCAATGTAAAGTGTAGAGGAAATATTAGTAATATATCAAGTTATGTTGAGAATGTTTAGGATTAATGTTTGTTTTACCGTTCTAGAGATATTTAATGGGATGTATGGGAAATTTTATTTTTAATTTGATGTTAATGTTTCGTAGAAGAGTTTATTTTACTTATTTGCGTTAATATTTCACTAAATTATCAAAGTAGAAGTTGGTTTACCGTTCGATACAGCCGTTATAAAATATTTTATTCCTATATTTGTAGCAAAGTTATGATTTCAACCTTTATATAATACTTATTTAATGTATCAAATGTGTTAATATTAAATTAAAATCAAAGCATATTAATTAAATACGCAGATATTAAAAGCATTAAATATTAGGGATCACTTTGCAGTGAATACAAGAAATTATGCAAAAGCGAAAATGATTCCTTCTATTAGAACTGCACAAACTACTTATTTTTTGTTTGTGTGATAATTCCACTCCTGTATAAAATAAGCCATAAACAAAACACAATTTTAGCGATTTGTCCGCGGATAAAAAGGAAGGTAACTTTTTGCAAGTGATAAAACCTTATTTACTTTTTTCTAACCAAACAAATCACTAAAACACTAAATTGTCATCTGCTTCAAATTTCTAATATTTGTCAATTAAATGATTAGATTTTGGGAATATTTGTTAATTTATCTTGTTGAATTGTTCAGACAACAATTATTAGAGATAAAAAGGAATTAAATACTTGAATTTCGTTAGGATCTCATGAATAAACTATAAAAGTTATCATTGAGTTTAAAGACAAAATAAGTAGAACATAGATGTAAAAAGTGCGGAAAAACAATAAAACTATAATTTTATCAACAGAATTGCCATAAATTCTATCTAAACTTGTACAATTTTCGCCGAATTTCGGATAATTATTAAAGCCAAACTAATTACATTAATTAAAGATTTTGAAGATTCCGCACTTTTAGTTCCTTAATCTACATACAAAAATTCAACATCATACGTATAACAGTATTAGATTGAGATCATCACAAAAATTACTCGTTTTTTAAAGCGTATTATTGTCATGCAATAGGCTCTTAATTCAAATAAGTGTTAACTAAACTAATAAAGTAAGACTCATTTAGACCCTGTATAGGAAATTATTTATAACTGACTGATAATATTTAAAAATTTACCCAACACAAAACATTCCTATCCTGTCAAATTTCTTTCCTCTTTTGCTTCGTCCCTGTCCTCATTTGTAATATTTTTCCCCCGTAAGTTCCTTCCTTCTGTTTAAAATAAATTTTGCTCGCAACAAACCATCAATCATTTAACCCAGTTACACCAAACTTGGAAATTATGCATCTTATCTGCACTGATAAATTTCTAAATTGTTTTATCTATTTAAATGGAAGTGTACTTGAAGTATTAATTTGTCCGGAAGTACTTGAAAAGGAAAACACTTCAGTGTGGTCTAGAGATATCAATATTATTATTTTTATCTATTTTGGACTTTTATTCAGGTTAAGATAACATTTTAGCTGGGATTTACTATTTGATTTCCAACTACGATTGTGCAAATGATTTACTTAGAATATTTGTATTATTTATTACTGGAATAGAGTTGTTATTGTAATTGATTTAATGCATATTTATTGCTTAGCAATACCTGTAATTAGGTGCATTTTATTACAGGAAGTTTATTTATTATATTTTAAGTAGTAGTAATGTTTTATGAGCTGTAAATCTAATTGATGTTTCTTTTTTACAGGTAAACGTCTTCAATTTTGAATCTTTGAGGTTGTAACCACAAGACGATCTGTACCAAAACGTAAGAAATGTTTATTCTCATTACCATTATTATTTGAAAACAATAGTTCTATTAATTTTGATGACTTCTGTGTACTAGTACTAATTAGAATTAAGTAATTATGATTTAAACTACAACCTATTGTGGTTGTACCATTGTTCTTTCATATGAATATTACATAGCACCGTTTCTACGTTTACATATTTTATAAAGAAATTGTTACTTAGTTTTGTTTTATACTCGGTTAGGTACATTTATTAATCTTCGTTGTTTTGCATCTTCTAATTTTGAAAGATAAATTATTTTAACTTTATTACGTAAATGTATAATTGACACTGAATTTTTTAAATAAAATTTAGATCCTGCATTTTAATTCTGTTTTTTGGGATAATCAGTTTTCTTATATTATACAGGTTGGTGGAGGTGAAATGCGAACATAGGGAAATATATGACAATGGAGTTATCATGCTAGGCATCTTGATATACGTGGAATAAGTACTGTCAATGTCAAAGTAGCTGTCATATTATTGAAATTTTTATTTTCTTTAAAATATTTTCTTTGCATAATAATGTATGTGTACGAACAGATCGATAAAGTTTACATGCACTTTTAGATTTTATTATTATTTCTGTTATTGATTACTCTTTTTGCCACACAAATTCACATTATTTCGTTTTGTGACACTACTACAAAATATATCAAGATTCCTGGCATCAAAGTTCGATTGTCATGTATGTTCCCTATGTTCGCATTTCACCTCCACCAACCTGTATAATCGCGTTATATTCAAAGCTTAATCGTATTATCAACAACAGCGATGTTAAAACAAAACAATAAATCAACAATTTTATCTGCCAATTAGTTGACAGTTTGCATATTATGGAAGGTTTTGATGTTATTATGGTTGTATCTAACGTATTATGTTAGTAACTAATAAATTATAAGTATTATAAGTAACTAATGTATTATGTTGTTTATAATTATTAATAAATGTTGCATATTAAAAGGTAATAACAGTTGATGATACGAATAATACGTTAATAGTTTATAATATTTCGATTCAGAACAGTTGAGTTGATTACGCGTAGGTAGTAACTTATTTTTGTAACAAATTAAATTAAATTCTAATAACAAAGTTATTAAATCATTACATAGGATTCAGTTAGATGGCAATCTAGAAATAAGTGGTAAAAAGAACCAGAGTGTTTCAAGCCCTGTTCATACATGGATTCTTTGGGAATTTTTTCATTTTTTAAATTCTGGAAAAAAGATATTCGCTATTTTGAAGCAATCAATGAATTAGAAATTCTTCTTTTTCAAGACTCATTAAAGATTAATTTAGCGGCGCCGTTATTTGACAAGCAATTCTCACTAGAATTTTTTTGACAAAATTAAGAGGCATGAAAGAATCTTCAAAGAATCCTTGTGTAAACAGGGCTTAAGTTTTGAATTGTGTCACCATTCAAATGCACAAACAACACAATGACGTATTCGATCACCTTTGAGTTCTGTTAATATAACTTAATTAATTTAAATTAATTACTTAAGTGGTTAGGTACTAGAAAACTACAAATTGTAGTAGTAGTAGTCTGGAAGAGTTCTAAGTTTCAAAGTTTGGAAGGAAATATTAATTTCTGTGAGTTATTGATTTATTTTCTGAATGTTTGTGCCACTTTAAAATCTCTTATTGGTAAAATATTCCTCCATTTCGTAAATGAGGGCCGTAAAAATGCAAATATTTCCCTCAGATCCATTAATAACACCCACTAAGTATATTATCGCATTATCAAGTTCGTAGAATGGATACAGCTAAATGAAGGTGTGCCCATTTATGCTGAAAATAAATATACATGTAGGGGAAAACGTTGAGTCATTCATACGTTCATTCCTAATACAAATATAAATCAAATTGGTTTTTTGTACCTGTAAATGTAAATTAAACATTCATTTTAATAATGAAAGTTTTCATTAACGTGATTATTAAGTCTGTCTATCTAAAGATATAAAATTGACATTTTACTTTACAAAATGATTAAATACAATTGACTGAACAAAATTTTCATTACGTTTTTTCCGAATTCCTATAATACTCTCGATTTTGCTTCTTTTTCTATTCCACTCTTTTCTCCACTACTACGGCTGCTTGAAACCAGCCCGAAACTCGTACTTTGCCGCATCGTAGCTAAGCACGCAGAAACATTTTGACAAGTTTCCTGAAAAAAGTTTCCAGAAAGTGGAGATTTTTTTGAAAAACAATAAATATGTTTATGATGACATGTCACATTTGAGGATTTAACAAATAAGAAGTTAGTTGCACTTCACAACGTTTCCTGAAAACGCCTCATTTTTATAGGCGCCGTTAAAACTTTGAAGTTTCCGGAAACTTTTTTCAGGAAACATGTCAAAATGTTTCTCCGTGTGCACTAGGCATAAATGTGGTTTCGTTGCGAGCGAATTGTCAGGTTATTATTGACTTCAGGATAACATTTAATAGAGAAAGAATGGATCTACAGATGTGCCTTTTTAAAATTGTAAAAAATAATTTCTGTCATGAGATATAACCGTGTAAATTTTGCATAAATTGGAATTTTTTTTAAATTTGTTGGAATAATGTACAATTTTTTAATGATTTCAGTTTCTACCGAAAACTTCGGCATATTGTGTAATAAAATAATGACATTTTATGCCGAGTCATTTATAAAACGACAAATTTTATTAGCCTGCGACATATGTAGGTACTGAGAGACTGCCACATGTAAGTTGAGTAAAATGCTTAAAAGGTGTGATAGATTTTCAAATTATATTTCTAATTCTCTCAAATGTATTTATAATTAAATTGACATTTTTACGGTAAATTATCAACAAATCTGTCCATATCATTTTATAAAAACTATACCATGAAATCTATATGAAGGTCTTATAAAGATCAATAACTTTTAGACTTAACTTTTAATTTTTTGTTTCAACTATGACGCATTTAAAACCCAGTTTAAAATGATATCACGAAAAAATATAGATTGATTAAATTGATATCAATTCTTACGCATTATAATGATTCATAGTGAACTCAGGAATAAAATATGGCGGGTATTTGATTGATTTACCATCAGATAATCGATAATAATAGCTATATTGATCGCAAAAAATATTTCAAGAATGGTGAGATCACTTCATCGGTTATTGATAGTTTTTCCTATTGTAGAAAACTTTTCCTGGCATCTTTAAAAGATAAAAACTATAAGTAAAATGTCGAATTGAACAACACTTTTTGTACTTATGTCTATGCAATTATATGATGTCTTCTCGAATTACGGATTTTTAACAGTAATAAAAATACTAATTCTGATTAAATAAGTTTGCAAGATTTACAGTTGTACTTTATCTACTTTTAGACTTTTACAACATTGAACTAAAGGAATAAACGTGTAAAAAATGTTTTTGGCCTCTTGAAGTGTAAACATAACAATTACACATCGCTGACGTCTATGGTAGTTGCGATTTTACACATGGCCATAATGTTTCCATACTAATTCGACTAAGAAACCTGCAATTTTTTAGCTTTAAGAGGTTATTAAAAAATTGTTACTTTGTAATAAATAAGAGAGGTTAAGGTTACACAATTTATTGTTCAATTGAGTCTGAAATAAATAAAACAGATTAATTTTAAATGTGACATTTACTGGCGCCATCTCTTAGCAGTTGTCTCAAGGCTCTGACGCAAGAAAATTTTAGTGCAAATGTCAAATGCATCTCACTTAACCTCATAGAAATAGAAAACACGATATTTTAAATACGTTTTAAGTCTGTTCATTATAGGTAATCGCTCGGCTTTATTAAAACACTCCGCTTCGCGTCGTAATTTAATAATAGAATAATAAAAATAATAATAATAATCTTTATTACTTAGCAGGTTTACACCCTATTGTCTTTGTACTTAGCACTGTGGAGTTGTTCACGTTATCGAAATTGATCGTTTCCACTCTATAGAACCTCATGTGTTAAGAACCGAATGTAGCTGTCTGCGAGAAAAGGATAGATTTTTACAGACTTAGAGTATCGAACAAAGGCAACTATAGGGAACGCGCTCTTGTAGAGGGATCAAAATTGGTACTACATTTGAACGTATCATCACAAACAAGGGTTCATTTGAAAGATAAAAGTTCAATCTAGATCCGTCTAGTGTTGAAATTTGCAATTTTTGTTGATATACTGAGTAACAGTTATGTGAAGTAAGACAAATTATGGCAAGTTTATGGCATTGTAAAATTGAAACAAAAAATAAAACTAAAATTTCAACACTAAGCGGATGCGGAGTTCATCTTTATCTTTAAATGAAAAAAAAATAAATTGATCCGACGAAAATTAGTTTCAATTTCAATCCCTATTCAAAAGCATGTTTTTGCTGCGCGCAACTTCACTAGATTAGGCTCTTAAATTTTAACTGTTTACTATAGTGGCTGGTTCATATAATGAAGTATTCACATAACCGAGCGCACACTGTATATATTTAAAATGATCTTTGCTTAAAATAAAATAATAAGAAAATTACAGAATATAAATTACCTAAGTATTGTAGCAAGAATTATGAATAAAAATCAGGGGTATTTTATTGAAAAACTATAACGTATTAATTTCTCAAAAACACTTAGGAATATTATAGCAAATTTTCCAGTTATAGCAACATTTACCTTCGCAACTAGGTACTTCACAATAAAACCTCTCTAGTTTTTCCTCTCCTTTCTCTACCATAACTCCACGTGTGTGAATATATGAATGTGTCTACTTGACGTCGATGTCATTCAGTAATAATTAGCAACACCGACTCGAGGCTGTTGTGAAGAAGAAGAAAACAGCAAATTGATTTGGTAATTCTGCAGACAAATCATCGTAGCGCGTCAAGGTGAATTACAGCATAGAGTAGACGTATCTTTATGTTCATTGTAAACATTATTTACACTCATTAATTACACGTAATTAGCATAAGTGGATAGTGGAGAGATGTAGCCAACTGTAAAGAGGAAATTCTTTATTGTTTCAGGATTTTGAAAGTTTTTAAATATAGCGGGTGATGATTAATTAATTTATCTCTATCACGCCTTTTACCCAATTTAAATGTGGTAGAGTAAAATTCAAATAGCTAGAACCCTGCGCGAAGTACGAATTCTCGTCTTAGAGAGAGAAGCATAGATGATAAACAAGAGGAAACTACGCTACTGTCTGTTCTACAGAACATCAGCTTCAATATCTGTTATTCTCATGCTGACATTCGTAGTGTTTTGCTTCGTGTAACCCTGCGAATTTTGTAATTGATTGTGATTGAGTTATATTTTAGTTTTCTTTGAAAATTAAGTGAAGTGCAGCGCAGCATATACTCGCTAGCTCCGCTTTTGTAAAACGGACAGTACATGACAAGCTCTGCCTTTTCGTGCAGTTCAGGGTCCTAGCTAGTTGAATTTTACTCGAGCCTCACATATTGTCAGTCATCGGTAAATACAGAATGCTCCACAACAATACTTTTTAAATTCGCAAAGTTAAGGGTATAGTACAAATACATTTCATCTACCTAATAATCATTAGCGTTTATTAGGGGGTTATTGCAGTCACACAATGGTCAAAACCACAAGCCTGAGATGCGCCAGGGCATACAATACAAACCTGCTAATAAGCTTCGAAAAACTCTTACTCTACCAGTGGAACACTGGGGGTAAAATATATACTCGGGTTAATAAATATGGCAAATACTGAACTGTTCGACTATATTTCTTATCTGCGGGCTAATCTTAAACGATTGCGGTTTTGGGCATTGTGTGGCTGCAATAAGCATTTAACGATTATTAGGTACTTGATGTATGCGTGGGCTATACCTACTTTACTTGACGTGTGTATATTTTAAGTATCACTGTTTTGATGGTATATTTGATAATTTAATTTAATTGTAGAAGATTTGAAAGAAATTATTAAAAATAACTACCTACCGACCAGTGGCAAAAAATGTTTGCTTGAAATACGATGCAATTTTTTTCCGAATTTAAAAAAATTCTTTTTGTTTCACGATCTGCACATCGTACAGTATATACCCTTTCATTTTTACCTCTCGCCTCATTTTCTATAAGAGAGGTATTGTAATGGGTCAAAATTTTCGAGTATGAGTTTTTGGTGGATAAGCACGTTTCAGGGTCTCTAGAATACGAATTTAATATTTTCCCGATGATGTATGTGTGTGTGTGTGCGTGTGTGCATGTGTGTGTGTGTGTTTGTATGAATGTATGGACTGACGATTTTTCGTCCACGATAACTGAAAAAGTATCAAACCTTTAATAACCAAATTTCATATTTAAGGTTTTAATAAGGATCTTAACACCGGATAAGATTTTGGTAGAAATCCGTAAACCGGAAGTAGTACTTTTTGGAACTTAATAGTTTTTGCAAATAAAAATAAAAGATAATATAATTATCTAGTGAATTACAAATACAATTTGCTGAATCTGGTAGTATTTAGCAATAAAATAAAGTGCAACTAAGTACCAGTATCTTGTTGTCCATGATATGAAATTTGTTTTTACTCAAAATTTGAATTATAATGACAGTGACAGTACAGTTGACATCTTTTGCTTGCATCTTGGTTTACATTTCCGTTTACATATTACATGAACATATTATTATATTATTGTGTTGTTTTTTAATTAAATTTATTCATTACACAATATCAGCGTGGTTTTAAGTAGAGAATTGAGTTTGAGATGTCTGAGCTAGAATCGATGCGGATTGATCCTTTATTGATTCTTTCATGCTTTTGAATCCTGAAAAAAATTTAATGGTTTAATACTATCAACAAATTGTAAAATTTTATTTTCCAAGGCTCATTGAAGATTCAATTTAGCGGCTTTGCTATTTGACAGGCGATTCTCACCAGAATTTTTTTTTAAAGAAATGATTTAGAAACATAAAAGAATCCTCAAAGAATCCATGTGTGAATAGTGCTTTACTCATTCAGCTATCCTATCCGTTTGGCGTTTATAATATGCAAATAATATTTCACTAATAATTTTCTTCAATGTAGTTGTTGTGTTAATTTCTTGTTTGAAAGAGGGTCTAACGTTTATTGCATAAATATCTGAATTTCAATGATACTGAATATATTATTGAATTGCAAATTGAAATTACGCTGTTAGATTACAGTTTACATTTCTTCTAAGTATTGTTTGACGACTGATAAATTCTTGCATAATATTTGCAGTTGTAAAGTGGGTGAAGGACACAATTATATTTACTTAATACTTCTATTTAACAGATATTTATGTCACCATTTTGTAAATCTATTCAATATACAGAATAAACAAACAATCTTTTATGCCTTTTACCCAAATTATTTCAATAATTATTACGCCCTGTTCACACGAGGAAAGTTTTCACTAAAAAGTTTCTTGAAAGTTAAACAACTCCTAGGAGCTGTCATAAAATAAAACTGACAATGACAATACAGTTCCTACAGGAAATGTAATTATTTTTATTAATTATATTTAAGATGAAGGAAGATTTTCTTGGTTGAACGGATAACTATAGTTTTTAGTATATTTTAAAGAAATAATTTCTTTCCTCCATGGTTTCCTCAAGACCGATTGACAGTTTTTTTTATGACAGCTCCTAGCACTTCTTTTACTTTCAAGAAACTTTTTAGGAAAAAATTTCCTCGTGTGAACAGGGCATTAGGTACCTACAAAAAGATACTGACCGACCGAACAACATATATTTTTGTCATTGTCATTCTAGCTTTTTAAGTTCAAATTCAGTTAGGTATACATTTCAGTTTAACTGCACAAATATCTCCTTTGTGGTGCATTTTCCACCAGTGGCACTCAACATGTTTTTAAAAAGTAAACCACCCTTAATTTTGCGAATTTTTGAAAAATTATTTTTGTTCCGTTATCAGTAGAACTTACATATACCCTTAAAGTTTGATCCATAAGTACAGAAACACCCTGCATAGCTGTTAAAGCAGTTATACCACAAGAGCTTCGAAAATAATTGAAAATACTGCCGACTGATGAGACGTATTTCCATAGAAACAACTCGAGATCTGAGGCCGAGAGGTGTTTTGCGGAAATACGTCGCACCAGGAGGCAAAAGTATTTTCTATTATTTTTGATGATCGAGTGGTATACGCATTGACTATTTCATGAATAAAACAAATTTAACAATTTTAAATAACACAATTTTATTTATGAGCATAATTTTTAATTTCATTTTAAATATTTTGACATTTGGTGAAAAATAAACAAACATTTATTATTGATTGTTGTGTCATGGTTACGGTTGAATATACGCATAGGTACTATGTCAATATTCAAAAATATGCACTGGAATAGTTGTTTATATAGATGGTTTTTGGGAAAAATAGTGCATTTTAATTTGTTAAAATATAATGAGGGAAATAGTCAGATATATTTGACGTGCAGAAAATTCAATCAAGCAGAAAAACTATTTAGCGAGGAACTAATTCCCTTTTCCGATCAAATTCAACCCGAAAGAATTTGATGTAATGGGTAAATCCCATCGAATTATCTTTCTATTAGTTTTTAATTAATCGAGAGGGCTGCTCACTGAATATTTTGGATATAAATCGTTGTTTTGCTAAATGATCAGCGTTGATTGCCGCCCAGTTGAAAGCAGAATGCAACAGAATTATTCCGTTTTGTTTTGTATTGATTTTGGTTGTAAAACGTATCATTACACATAATGAAAATTTCTAATTAATTATAACATAGCGCGTTACCCATAACAAGTGTTGCAAATTTGATTATTTATTAATTTATAAATATTCATGTAAATGAATTTTCGAATCGAAATGCTTCCTCCTATTGTTTTAAATTCTAAACGAATTTGTATTTATTTCATTGCATTTTTCTGTCGAACGAAATTAATTTTTTTGCTAGTAAAAAAATTCTGTGCAGTGATAGAATTTTTTGCATATAATGTTTACATTGTACGCTTGAAAAATGCAATTTATTAAATTTCAAACAAATACGTTTTATTCCAACTGCAAAAAATAATAAAACTAAAAATATTGAATAAAAAACATGAATTTTTTCCTTTTTATTGGATATTGGAAATAATGAATAGAAATAATAAAAAATTTAATAATGCAACATTTTAATTACCAACGCATCCGAGTGCAAATAAATTACTATTATATGAATTTAATCTTGCATATAACAACAAAAATTACAGTATTTAAATATGATTATAATAAACGGATTATAAATATTTTTATATGGATTTGTGAATTAATTGAAAAATATGGTTCAATTGATACAGTGATATTTGTTTTATTAAAAATGAGATATAGGTACATTTTCATTGTTATTAGGTATAGGCATTATTTTGTAATATAAATCAATAAAATTATTAAAAGTGTACCCAATATTTGCATAAGACTAGCATCATAATTTTACTATTTGAGACCTTTATTAGGTACCTACCTAGATAACGTAGGTACACATTTTTATATACGATTAAGTAAATTTGAAGGTACCTATGTTAGCTCAATTTTAATTTTAAAAAGTAGTTAGGTTTGGTAACCGATGATTCAATTATTGATCAATAAATTGACCAAGTTTTGTTTTCAATTTATTGTTATGTGTAATACAAAAAATCTGATGTGGCCAGCACAAGATCGCCCGTCATACCTTACACTTTTACCTAAATACAGAGTGATCAAAACAATCTGATAGTCACGTGACCCGCAATTTTCTTAAATGACATCAAAATTTGATTTCAAGGAAGAAAAGTTTGATATCCAAGTTCATGGGCGTGCGAATTAGGATAATAAAGATTTTTTATTTTAGTAATTCAATGAAATTCAATAAAAAAATTTAAATGAATAATTAAATAAGTTACAATAGGCACCGTTTCGGGTAGTAAATTTAATCTAAACACACTTACAAACCAAATAACATTTTGACATAAAAATACACGTCAATGGATTGACAGCTGATGCTAATACTTATTTCCGTGGAGTAAAAATTGAGCACTACCCAGGTCACTTGATTATCACTTGGTTTTGATCACACTGTATAATTTTTCATTGAATCAGATCCAGTTTTAAATTAAAATAACAAAAATGAAGTTACCCATGATTTCTGAAAACAAATATTATGACAAAATTTAGACGTAACGTCAAATGTGTTTTATGTGTTTTTTGGTGTTTCTTTACAAATAAAATAGTGAATTTCAAGTGAAAAATGTTCTAGACCTTTGAAGAAAATGCAGAGATAGAAATGGTGCAATGAAAATGGGAAATACAGATTATAATAAAAATGTGCAAAAAGTGAATAGGTAGTACAAAATAATCAAGTCTATATACTCATTTTGATTGACTGTGAAATTCAATAGCTGCATTCAATGAACTTAGCAAATCTATCGAATTTCTTTACGTTGATTGGTGTACAAGTGAAAATTTGACAGTTTTACTAGCAAATTATGTCAACAGTGCTAGCAAAAAAACTGCTGCCTTTGCTGCGCTAGCGCTATTAAAAAAGATAGACAAACCATAGTAACATTATTAAATTTACACTGTTGCACCAATCAGCATAAAGAAACTTGCTAGCTTCATTGAACGAAGCTATCATTCTGCATTTTTATTGGTCTTTTTTGACAGATGATGTGAATAATCTTCGTAACACTGGGGGTAAAATATATACTCGGGTTAATAAATGTGGCAAATACTGAACTGTTCGACTATATTTCTTAATTGCGGGCTAATCTTAAACGATTGCGGTTTTGGGCATTGTGTGACTGCAATAAGCATTTTACAATTATTAGGTAGATGTTCTCTACTTGTACTATATGTAGATATTTTCTTTTCTTCCAAAAACCGTTTTCCTGCAACGTCCAGCGTTCTTCGTTCACACCTTGGCGCATGAGAGAGTTTTGGGTTTCTTTTCACTTTTCTACATCTACACGTGCGGATCGCGCGACTTCGACTTGTGATTGTAACCTGCATCCGCACATAACTCCGCGTTGTTACGTTATGTTGTGGAGTTAAATGCGGCGGGAGAGGGACGGTATAGGCCAAGGACCGAGAAAGAAACGGCAGCCGAGGAAGGCTAGAGTTGATGGGGAGAACTTAGTTCACAGCGGTGGGAAACTTGGAGTGAGTGACTCAGAGATGGAGAAATGAAGATGGTATGGTGTAGTCCAGTTTTGTTTATTATATTCGAGGATAGGCTTTACTTATCAGATCATACTTTGCAACTTCACACTTTGTACTTTTCATTTTTCATTTTCATATTTTGTTCCACCATTGGTAAATTATTTTGTAAATGCAAAGTGTCTTGCACAGTAAAGTAAACTTTTCACTTAATTTTTTACATTCTTGTTCCACCAATGTTTTGTTTATATTGTTTATAATAATTGTAAAAACTTTCAATTTGATTAAAATATTGCAGACTTATACATTCAAGTGTCAGTAGTAGTGATAGTGCCGATGAGGAAGGAAATTATTGAATTTAATTAATCAATTTAACTTAGGTTATACAAAAATTGTCTATCTGGTAGCATTAAAGAACTATAGTAAAATTTTAAAAATCTGATGTGGCCAGCACACAACCTTCCGCCATAGCTAGACTTATAAACAGAAATGTATACGTACAATCCGGTGCCCATTTAAAATATACAAATAAAAATCTAAAATATTCAAACACAGAAATTTGCATCACCTGAATAAAAAGATTCATTCACACGAAAATTCTTCTGTGTTGAAGCCATCCTCCGTTCAATTGCTACATTTAATATCTTACTTACGACTTATATATAACGCTAGTATGCCAACTTGTCACCCGTCTCACCTGTCAATATTTTTTACGCAAGTTTTCCTGTGAATGAATCTTTCAATTCAGGTGATACTAATTTATATGTTTGAATATTTTAGATTTTTATTTGTACCTATATTTTAAATGGGCACCGAAATGTACGTACATTTATGTTTATAAGTCTAGATATGACGGAAGGTTGTGTGCTGGCCATATCAGATTTTTGCAAAATGCAAAGTTGCAAAGTAATTGATGAAACAGAGCCCAGATAATCACTCGTTTTACCAAATACTGTATTGTATCTTAATTCAACGAATTTTCTCTGAATCTGAATATTTCATAAACCTGAAGTAAGTTTTCGTTCACTGTTTAGACGTTTAGAGTTTACAATGGTGACAGAGGACATGAAACTTTTGTGTACAATCCTCCAAGTCTCGACAGTGTTGTGTACACAAGGAAACAACTCCGAAGAAGGCGTGAATGCATGGCACCCTAAGAGAGTTACTATTTAACTGATCAGGGATTCGAAAACTTTCAGAGCCAAGATGGAAATCAATACGATTTGTTGTTTACTGGTTTACTGTATACTGTCTGAGTTGTTTGATAAATGGCGCGGGAATTGATAAAATTATCTTGTATTAACAATAACAACTAGTGGTAGCACAATGGTTAATGCGACATAGGTTGATTCCTTCCGAGAGCCTTCCCATTTCAGACGCAGTATTAAATATTTTTCCTGCTATGAAAATAAACAAATTGTAATAGTATTATACCGAATGTGTGGTTCGTATGGAGTAGTGTACCTAAATAGACTATTAGGTACTCTAGAGGAAACCAGGGTTGGTTGTTACGGGGATAAGTTGTTACAGAGTACCTATTCTGTGCACAAATCACTGTCACGATGGTGATTAAAAGAATGACGTAGGCAAATCGTATGCAATCCGCATGACGTGATATTTTACAAGTAACATTCTAGTGTTTTTTGTATCGTTACGTTTTAGTCTTTGAAAGTTTAAGTGGCATCCGTAGGTACGCTGTTTGAAGTTTGATTTCTGTTGTTTGGTCTGTGTGTTTTGTTGTGCGGTTTTGATAAATTATAATAATAATTATAAGGAAAATAAAAGTGAAAAAAATTAATGTAATGTAATACAATTTAAGTTCAACAAAAATTATTATTTTCAATGAAAAAATTTACTTAAGCGGCTCGTCTACGTTTTTACCGAATTCCAAGAATACTCTCGATTTTACTTATTTTCCATTCCACTCTTTTCCTCGCTACTAGGGCTGCCTGAAACTCGTACTTTGCCGCATCCTAGCTATGGAATGTCATTTTGAAGTTGAAAAATACTGTAAAATTGTTTTCGTTGCGGGAAAACTAATTATTGTGACAGTACAGTAGACATCTTTTGTTTGCATCTTGGTTTACATTATCGTTTACATATTGCATGAACATAAAACTATTAAAATGTAAGTAAAACTATTTATTAGATTAGTAGAATAAGCAGAATTAGGCGGGAGGTCATGTGATTTTTTTACCTAGTTAAACAAATAACTATTTTTTAAATTACACATTATCTGATGTCAATGTACTTATAACAGTCAAACATTATTTCCAAAACCAACACACGAGCACATTCATTCACAAACTTCGCAACCCCCAGTTCAACCACCCTACCCCCGTTGGCACGGGCTCCAGTGTTGCCAGTTGTCACGTCTGCAGTGTTGCCACAGCGATCGTGTGCTAGTGCTATCGACACGGCGAGTAATGATTCATCATTCAATGGATTCGGACAGTGATGGTATAGGGAACACAAGGGCGGGGGAAGGGGGTGGGGAAGGGACGTGGACCCCTGATGAGCCACCCTCGCAGCCTGTCTGGTACAGTGTTGCCAAATACACGGGAATGAGGCAGACAGTGGTTGGATGCTGGATGGCATTTTGTTTTTTATTCAATTTTGACGTTTTAAACTGCTATTATTAACTCCATAGCAACAACTTTAAATAAATGTTTATTCACAAGTGAATTAATTTTTTTTAATCACTCAACACATTTTTAAATCACTCTGATGTTTTAAACTGTTATTATTACGTCAAAAATGCATAAAAACAATGACAACTTGCCACTAACGACTACTTTGATTAGTTTTTTTTGTTGTGTCAAAATAAATTTATAATTCATTTGAAATAATTTCGTCAAAATTGAATAAAATATTGTATAAACCACGTGAGATACGAATGTTTATTCTTTATTCACTCGAAGAAATTATCCCACTCGCCCTTCGAGCTCGGGGGCTAAACTTTCTTCTCTTGAATAAACATTCATGTATCTCACTTGATGTAAATATCTATTATTTTGGATGAAAATAAAAGTCAGGTCTTTTTCCTACATACTGAAAAAGGTACACTTTGGATACTGAAATTTGTAAAACGATGTACAATCGTAAAATATGCCAAAACAGAATGTTAAAAAACCATTTTGTTAAAAAGTTATATGCTCTTGAATTTTGCATTTAGTAAGACGTGACGTCAGGATTGAAAACTTTTTCATTGGTGCTAAGAGCATGGCAGATAATGAAAATCGAAGACGGTGCGTAGCACTAACCTGGAAAAGAAACTGTCACAAATGTCAAAGTCAATGCTGTTTTATACCTGTAATCAATGTTAATTCATTTAAATTTCTTAATCTTACTTAGGTATTGGAAATAGCTTTGCAGTCTATTATTGTATTTTATTAATCGACACTAATTTCCATTTGTCAACACTAGATGTCAGCACTAGTATAACGTCAAACTGTTTTGTTACTGGACAAACATTTTAATAATTATTATTTCCTTTACACTTTGAGTTACTTTTATCATTATATACGTTGCTTCTACCTTCAAATATATTTTGTAATCAATTATTTCTGACCTTGTATATGGCCCTTCGTTTGGGAGCCACAGCAATAAAGAAAAAAAATTAAGTTAGTGCATAACCCTATTTTGCCAGTTTTGGTAAGTACTACAACCCAATAATTTGTTGTTCACTAAAATACTACAATCTATAGAGCAGAGCCATCATTTTTTTGCCAATTAATGAGTTTCATGGTATAAGTTTTATTAATATATTTTGTTTATGGGGAACCTCCTTTCCCCTAGGCCTGTTGGCCTGGAGCTATTTTTCATATGTATCAAACATCACAACATCCATGCCCTCTGTGGGATTCGAACCCACGACCTCGCAAATTAAAATTTAATGTTAAAAATGTATTTAGTATTGTGCTCCTGACAATAAATGTAATTCTATGTATCGTAACCAAAAACAAAAAAGTGCTGCTTCCTGTTTCCGATTCGTTCAGAAAATCCATTTATTTTTCTAAATAGATTTCCTGTTTTTTGTCACAAATATTTTGTCAGTTTACTGTTTATATAATATTTACAAATTAGGATTAATGTTCTTACAATTATTAACCAATCAATAATAATAACTTGCCTAATTCACAATTATTAATCATTATTGCACATAACGACAAAAACGTGCTGACTGAAAATACCGGAAATAATAAAAAATCGCATAAAAACTAGCTATCGTGCTCTTTATTTTCAATATCAAATGTTACGTATGAAAGTAAAATTCAATGTCATGTATATATTGCGATATTTTCACCTTCAGAATATAAATTATGGATGCCCCTGTGGAAAAAACACAGTCACGCCACTGCAGATAGTAGAGAATCGTACAAATCTATCACACATTTCAGCTTGAACCTAACTTAGGTGTTGCAACTGCCATATTTAAATATTCACTCGAAAACAGTAAAAGACTTCAGTCGCCTGCGACTCGTATAGTAGAAATACTGATGTCCACGTATAAAAATCATCGTGATACGCCACTGCACAAAATCTGGAAACAAAAATCTAGCCCGGATGCCCAGAATTGGAATTTTTAAAAATAACCGCGATTATGTAGTTATTGTTGTTATCTAAAAATAAATAGAAAATGTATGTTCGTAATAAATATTACGGGTAATTATGTTTCATTAGCGATATAATAATAAGGAAATATGAGTTCATACATTTTTTTTGTAAGATAAGCTCCTTTAAAGCAAGCAAAGTTTGATAACATTATCAAATTGTTTTGAAACTTCAAACGCAAATGAACAATCTCAGTCGTCCAAGGAACCTTTCATTATTCCATTGTTTGTTACTTTTGACAATTCAATTCCGTGATAACAATGTGAAAAAAATTAATTGATTAAAAATTAATCGTGAAGTTAGTGTTTAGCTTAGTGTATAATTCAGAAACTGGTCACTCGTGGCGCCAGCAGTCTACTCTCTTTGTCTAAAACACGTGTTTTGCTGTGAGAACGAACGAGAGAACAGTTCGTGTTTTATATTTGAATAGTGCTGTGCTGTGAAGTGATTAAACGAGTATTGGATTAAAACATGGAGCTAGCTAGACGAAGGTTAGTGTTTTTAGTCGTATTTTATTAAATTTACAATCTCCCGCTTGAATTTGAAAAACTATACATGAAATGAATGCATTTTCGACCGTATGGCTCGAAAACTAACCAAACTTTCCCGTCTTGCGATCCGATTCGCTGCAAGCAAAACAAAAACATATGTTTATTTTGACGTCACGTGTTTTAATCCATTCATTCATGAATCTTTTATGTTTTTTAACGTATTTTAAGAATCGAGAACTCTTTTTTGAATTCGTGCAATAATGTGCCAGAATCGGCAAGTTACCACAGCAGATGGTCAATTTTTAAAAGTTAACGATTCTTTTGTGTCGACTAAATGACTGTCTGTCAGATTCACAGGCGATTCTCCTGCAGACACAAGATTACGGTGGTCAGTTGTTGATTCTTACCGCAATAAATTATTGACAGCTGTTTCGCTTTCGACAAAAAGGGAATTTGCAGAGGTGCACGTTTTCGAAACTTTGAGTTTCTTGATAAATTGATTTTAAAACTTTTCAAACACAATTTTTGAACTTTGAGACTGCATTTTTTCACTTTCATGCTTCATGTATTCCACTTGGAATTCGAACTGGAATCCCATATTTTTAGCGCCAATATTACTCGTACAAAATGTAGGTGCATATCTAGAAATACTGTTCAACAATGAAGTTAACAATAGATTTAAGGTTCTTTTATAAATATTTAAGAAGTGCATTATTTTAAATACCTACCTTTCAACAATGAAGAAATACTTTATTATGGAAAATACGTTTAATAACAACAATGAAATAAACAATGGATTAATATAATTTTTTTGTAAATTTACGAACTAAATCAAGTATTTGACAGTGATTTAAAATATTCTATTTGAAATTTGATTTTAATATGCTCTTGTTTATTTTATTTTAAAATTTGTTAGTGCAACAGACTTTTATAAGGATAGTAAAACACGGTTCATAATATTATCATTGCTTTATTTCCAAAAAAGAATTTTTGTGTAATATTTTAAAGAAATGTATTACCTAGCTATATTTTTTGGAAACAAGATATTTGCAAATACAGTCAAAAGTCAAAGTGATGACGTATGAAGATGACTTCACATTCTACGTTTACATTTTATTTTATAAATATAATCAAGTCGGTTAGTTTAAACCGAGTTTAAACGTCAAAATTCGAATTGAATTTAGATTATTACAAATTTAATACTAATAAAGCACAACATTATCTCGATTTAATATTTATTAAAAATATACGTATATTATTACATTATATGCCGTGAAAAGACAAATTTGGTTTGACATTCACGAAATAAGCACACAATTGAAAATTGTACGAATGTAAACATAGTTGGCAAAATAGCTACCTGAATAATGATTTCACACACGTCATGGTATTGTGTATGTTACAGTTTATTTAAAAAAGGTATGACAGCTACACCAAACATAATATTTGAACTTAATTCATACATTATAGAATTATTGAAATGCCATTCTTAAAGCATTTTGACTACCTTTAGGTACTTTCGTGTACTTTTTAATAGAACAGATTATTGAAGTAGTATAGTAATAGTACCTACGGATAATAAAATTTTGTAGGTTATGGTGAATCCTGACTACTTGGGAACTTTTTTATTACATAACCAACTTTATTTTTATTATTTACTACCGTTTTCTCGTGACCCAGTAAGATTTAAAACGAGAAAGTAAATTTATTAAAAATTAAAACCTTACTTGACATTATTGTTTCATAATTTTAAAATTTAGAGTAATCTTTGGTAAAATTATAAAACTTCGTAAATAAACAATGTCATGACAACAAACAATGGCATTATTATGGGCACATTATTTCCCTAGGGATAAAATGTATAACGTTCCTATCTTTGATGACATAGGTATAAAAGATATAAATCAACTTCTACTTTCGATCGCGAAGAAATGGTATCTACCTATATTTTATAAACGAGAGTTGAAAGTGAGAGGTGAGAAATATCGTGCGAGTGTAAAGGTTGACGAACGAGGTGTAACCGAGTGAGGCAACACACGAACAATACGATATTTACTTTCGTACGAGTACGAGTTATGAACGCTATTTTTTAGACGACCACAAAAACACATAATTTAGATACACACAACATTCAAATGACATTTCTACTGTCATTTCAAACAATCAATAAACAAAGTAGAAGCTGCCTGGCTATGTTGATTATTTGGTCTCATAATTATAGTTCATGATATTTTCAGCTTTCTTTAGTAGACTGCTACCGCGATATCTATTATTATTACCTCCCACCTTATATTCCATAAAGCCTTAAAGGGAGGTATTGTGACTGGTTAAAATTTTCGATTGTAAGTTTTTTGTGAATCCTTAGAATACAAATTTAACTTTTTTAAATGGTGTCTGCGCACGCGCGTGTTTGTGTGTGACAATTTTTTCGTTAACGAAATATTTAACAACCAAATTTTATATTTAAGATTTTAATAAGAATTTTAAGAGCTCATTAAATTTTGGTACCAATCTGCAAACCGGGAGTAGTACTTTGCTTAAATATTTCAATAAATAATTAATTTATCACAATATATTCTATTTTAAATGATAGATTTTATTTTTGTCATCTACCTACTATTAAGTACTTATTTGAATTTTTTTTTCTGCACTTGGTACTATTTACAAATTAAATTATTGTTTATTTATAATTTAGAGTATAAAACTTCAGTATCTTGTAGGTTGTAGTCCACGACTGTTTAACATTTTTTTGTTACTACGTAAAATTCAATTTGACATAGTAAAAAGAGTAGGTAGAATATGGCGAGAGGTCTTGTGCTGGCCACATCAGATTTTTTTGTAGAGGTCTAAAAAGATTTTTTCGTCAGTTATGATGATTTCATCTTAGTTCTGCAAACTTAGCATATTATTCAACCATTTAAAAATATTTTGAATAACATTCAGCACCAGTTCCAAACATAAAATTCCTAAAAGTGTGACAATCCTCACTTCTCTTTTGTTTAATTCCTCGCAAGATAATTGCATCGATATACATATCCCGAGGTCATTGCTTCTTGCACTTGTCTTTGCATTGGCACTGGCGACTTGATCTGTGACTGGCAATGGCAACTGACACGGGCATAACAACAGACGGTCGGGATGAGCAGTGTTTTGTTTGATACCCTGCATTCGTCACGATGCCGGTTCACTGACATCCTTATCTGTCAACACTCGGCGTGGAGGCGTGTGAGTTGAGATATTTGCATTCATGGGTCACGTATAGGTTTGACGAGAATTTGGCGAAGAATAATAATTATTATAAAGCAGCTTTTAATTTGTGGTCAGGGCAGTACTGTTTTATATTTTATACCGACCTTGAATTCCTGGAGTAAGTACCTGGAAAATCCTTGAATTGAAATACGGTCCTTAATGTCCTTGAAAATCCTTGAATTTTAATGTAATACCGGGAATTTTATCAATATATTTAACTTTTTTGATATTTTATTTTATTTATTTGAACAATTAGAAATAAAATGACTCGCTTCGGGAAAATATTGAAGGATATATTTATATTTCCTAAATGTTGATATACAGGTTGGTGGAGGTAAAATGCGAACATAGGGAACATACATGACAAACGAATTTTCATGCCAGGTATCTTGATATATTTTGTAGTAGTGTCACAAAACGAAGTAATGTGAATTTGTGTGACAAAAAGAGTAATCAATAACAGAAATAATAATAAAATCTAGAAATGCATGTAAACTTTCTCGTTCTGCTCGTACACATACATTATTATGCAAAGAAAATATTTTAATGAAAATAAAAATTTCAAATAATATGACAGCTACTTTGACATTGACAGTACTTATTCCACGTATATCAAGATGCCTAGCATCATAACTCCATTGTCATATATTTCCCTATGTTCGCATTTCAATTCCACCAACCTGTATACTTCCCAACTACAAATAAGATTTCTGCTCTAAATATCGACGCACGTAGCTATAGCAAGAAACAAAAACTTGTGTCTTGGATAAATCTGTGCGTATTTGGGAAATTTTGAATCTTATTTTTAGAGCAGAAATCGTATTTTAGTGAGAAAGTATATTCTGAAAACTAATGTCTGCAAAACGAAGTAGGTATAGTACTTTTTGAAACTTGATATAGTTTTCCTTAAATAAATTGGTACATTATTTATGACAATTAAAAATAAAAGAAACATAATTATCTATGGGTTAATTTTAAATAGAATTTGCTGAATCTGGTAGTATTTAACAATAAAATAAAGTGCAATTTATATTCTACTTTTTTGAAATGCCAGTATCTTGTTGTCCATGATCATATGAAATTTGTTTGTACACAAAATTTGAATTATTATGACAGTGACAATCGGTGACAGTACAGTTGACATCCTTTGCTTGCATCTTGGTTTACATTATCGTTTACATAATTATATGAACATGAAAGTATTAAAATGTAAGTAAAACTATTTATTAGATTAGTAGAATAATCAGAAATAGGCGAGAGGTCGTGTGCTGGCCACATCAGATTTTTTTGATTTAAATCAAATGATTTAATCAGGTTAACCCTGATGGAGAGTACCTACTACCGTACTACTACCGAGATATTTTAGTCGATTTAATATTATTTCATAACCACATAACATACTGGACTTTCCGTTCGATTTGAATAATTTAAATTCACCGAAATTTACTGAATAATGATCTCACTTACTGAAGCAAAATATCGTTATTTTAACAACTTGAACAGTAAACAAACAGTGTTTATATATTTATTTTATGTAAAGAACGAAATATTTCACAAATATTTTTGTAAACAGAAATACGCCATGCGTACCTATACCAATATTTTTATAAATAATGGAATAGGTATACATATTTATATTCCATAGTGAAAATTGGTTTCAAATATAAATATCCGATAAATACCTATAACAGTTTACTATGAAATGTGCTACGCACTACGCATAGAATTTTTGTTACATCTTAACACAAATTACTTATTTTTACAATACCATTTCAAATTTGGTTACAATACCATTAACTTGACAACCACCAAGCTATCGGGTACTGGCTAGAGGTTGTAACAATAGGGCTTGTACCATATTATAGGTATCTTGTATCAGCCATCAACTCATTGGTAATCATGGTTGTTAGTGGAGAGTAGGTACAGTACCTACATATCAAGAGAGATTTTTGTAAAGTTAAATTGAAATGTATTGTCAGAACCACAATATTTTAAATCTATAGGCCATCTAGGTTTGACTATTAAGGTCTACCCTCGGGTCTATCCCTACCCTAAAATTTTACAGCGTTACAGAGGTGTACGCCTCATGTTTACTTTAGTTATAATTGAAATATATGTTGCTTTTACATATGAGTGTATTAAAAAAGGATGTCTTAATGCCTCTTGTTTTTTATTTTTTGTCTTTGGCCTACGAATTTGAAGTAAAAAATGACGTTTTTTGTCATTATTTATATTATTTTTTTGGTCATTACAAATGGATAGAAAAATTTAAAAAGTAAGAAGCTTGGAGCTTCTTTCCTTTTTCGAATAATTTTTGTTTTACTTAAGGTAGTAAATCCATGGGTAGTGACAACCCAAAATATGACTCAAATTAATATACAGCATTAATTACAAGTCGTAGAATTTGAATAAAAATTTAAATTTCTAGGTAACCGTTGAAATAACGAAGATAATTGAATTTAAAGTTGACACAAAAACGCGCTAAAATACATTGCGTATATGGAGGTTACCAGTAGATTTACTAAACGATTAGAAAATTTTATATCATAACAACCCAACACATATTTGGAAAACGAATATGTTATTCTTTGATATTTGAGGTATTTATTAGAAAAATAAAAAATATGGGTCACCGCAATAATGGTTGAGAAATCGCATGCAAAAGGTTCCAGTCTCAAGAAAAATTATGTTTTTGACGTACTACTGCATTTTAGTGTAAACTTAAATTTCAATTATATTTTTTATTTAATTGGATACCTATGATTTGTAATTTTTATCCAAATCTACGATTTTTAATGATTTATTTCTGATTATTTGACTGTTTCGGCCTCACCTCACACCGAAATCACGCACGCTTATGACGGACGGATTTTCTACCTTAATTTCTTTAAAAAATTCAGAAGATATTATGGGAATACTGGAGCCACGTTTATAGTATTTTTCAACTTCAAACTGAAATTGCATAGCTAGGATGCGGGAAAGTACGAGTTTCGGGCTGGTTTCTGGCAGCCGTAGTAGTGGGGTGGAGAGTGAAATAGAAAAAAAGTAACATCGGGAGTATTTTAGGAATTCGAAAAATAGGTAGACGAGCCCCATAAGTGTTTATTTTATGAAAATAATATTATGAATAAACCTGTTAATTGTATAGTAGGTAGCAAACTATGATTCTCATATTATCATCGTGAGAATTTCCAAGCTGTAATATAAATTCCGCGAACTCCACTGAAATTTCAGTTCATGTAAACTCACAACCGGTGACTAAACTGTAAACTACATCCTTTAGCTGAATCATGTATACCTAGAATTTCGAAGGTTTAACTGCTTTTTATAGCATTCGTGTACATTGGTAATAATTATCATTAGTGGTGAAATTATCGCTGCTTTCGATTAGATTTTATGCGTGTTTTAAACATTAACTTTGTAGTTTAAATAGTTAATACGCAAATTTGTTTATCGCTCAGTTATCGAATTTTTTCGCCTTGATATGATTTTTACTGGTTTTGGTGCTTTACACTTGGGGTTTTTTATACTTCATACAGAAATAATGTATGTTCCCATTTCAGACAGTGAGATCATGAACCCCACTCACTTTAGGAAATTGCCAGAATCAAAATTTCGTATACTCACTTAAGAGTCCCGTCTACCTTTTTTCGAATTCCTACTTTCGATATTACTTTTTTCTCTTTCACTTTTTTTTCCACTACTACGGTTGCCCGAAACTCGTACTTTGCCGCATCCCAGCTGCAGTGTCATTTTCAGGTTGAAAAATACTGTAAACATGGGACTCCAGTATAATAACTTCTGTATTTTTAAAGAAATTAAGTAAAACAAAAATTATTCGAAAAAGGAAGGTTAGGTGCAGGCTTTTTGCTTCAAAATACGCCTTAAGCCGTACGTCTACCTTAAAATTTTATAACATTCCACGTTTACTTTAATTATAATTGAAATATATGATGCTTTTACATATGAGTGTATTAACAAAGGATGTCTTAATGCTTCTATATTTTTATTTTTTGTCTTTAGTCTAGCAATTTAAAGTAAAAAAACTTTAAAATGAAGTTTTTTGTTGTTATTGGATATAATTTTTTTCGGTCACTATAAATGGAAAAAAAAAATTTTAAAAGTAAGAAGCCTGCAGCTAACCTACCTTTTTCGAATAATTTTTGGTTTACTTAATTTCCGTAAAAAATACTGAAACCATATGTTTACAGTATTTTTCAACTTCAAAATAATATTGCATAGCTAGGATGCGGCAAAGTACAAGTTTCGGGCTGGTTTCGGGCAGCGGTAGTTTGTAGTGGTGAAGAGAGTGAAATAGAACAAAAAGTAATATTGAGAAAATTCTAGGAATTCTAAAAAAGGAAGACGGTCTTAAGATTTTCTTGCAGTTCAAATAAATCAACATCATGCTCACAGTATACTTGTTGTACCTGAACGGATTCGAACCTAAGTTGTCAGAACCACAGATGGTCACATTATGCAATCAACTATCCATGTCGTTTTAAGTAAATTCTTATTTTTATAAATATAATAATTATCGAGATAAATATTGAATTCAGGCCTTAATTGGGTTTAGTATCATTACCTTACCGATAAGAATAATGATCTCAATACCCAAAGTGACATCACATCATTTGTGTTCTGTAAATTGAAGCATTTTGCTGAATGTTTTGTAAATTATTCATTCACAAAATGGAAATATTGTTTAATACTGCATTTGCTAATTCGCAATTCCCAGTCTCGTGCATATTAATGCGATGTCCTTCTACATGAATACCTAGTTATTTTTGTGTAGGAAATCCGCCTATTTTTCAATATCCTGTTACTCATATGCGTTTATAATATCCTGTTTTTCTGTAATTTTTACATTTTGCGAAATTATTCATCGTGCTTGACAGCCATATTGTGCGGGTTGCATGCATGTGCAGCTTGATCACAAAAAGAAAAGAAACTTTCCAAGTAAATCTTAAAGTTTATATGTTAAAAAGTTTAAAACAAAGATTTATGATAAATTGACGACACTTTTAAAGTATTTTGCAAGAAGGATTCTCATATCAGCTCTCATACGCAGGTAGCCAAATCGTAGACATAAGATTTCAAATACATTTTAATAACTTTTAGGTTTTTTTTTGTAATTTTTATAAATCCACTCTTGTATACAGTAAGCCATAAACAAAACACAATGTTATCGCTTTGACAGCGGATAAAATGGAAGGTAACTTTTTGCAAGTGATTAAACCTTATTTACCTTTTTCTTAGCAACCAAACAATAAACAAAACACTAAAACGTCATTTGCTTCATATTTCTAATATTTGTCAGTGAAATTAAAAATTATTAGATTTTGGGAATATTTGCGAAGAAGAACCAAAGGAGTCGTTGAATAACAATCTCGAGCATTTTGTTTACTCCGAATAAATTTCTGTTTGACATCTCAACCTTGTCACCTGACATCAGAAATTTGACTATTTGACTCGAAAAATTGTGCAATCCAACGTAATCGGCCTCTCGTGTGCCACCCAGGTCAATTAAAACGTTGATGGAAAGCATGCAACAATATTTTCTTAAAGAATTAATGTACGTGAGATAATAAGTGAAAATTTCCATCTTTTGTCGTACTACCTTTGAAAAGTATTACAAAAACCTTGTAATAATAAAAAATATTTTTTGCTGTAAGTATTTACAGATGTAGACGGTTCTTCAAGGTTAGAATTGTACAATATTATGTTTGACAATTATGTAAATTTTTTATTTATTAATCGAAATATATAATTATACTATCTGTTATTACAAATTAATGTATTTAATAATATAATAATAAGTTATATATCTTAATTTGTCGAAGTTGTCATAAACATTTTTTGGTTTCAATTTGAAGTTCATGCTTCAGGCAAATCAATTAATAAATTTATTTTTAGTTGTATGAAATATATATCATGTAAAATGTTAATATGAATCATTACGAGAGCTCATAAAATAATATTTCAGTAAAGGGATAAAATTAATGTAGTAAATTTGACATTGACATATAGTTCTGTGTCAGTACATTAATTTGGACTAAATTTGAAATTTTGACATTTCGTTTTAACTTGCGTCATTAATAACTTTATTTTAGGAAATATGTAATAATGGTGGTATTTAAATGCAATTAGTTTTGCAAAGATAATGCTCCAGAAAATGATTTTATAATAAGATCATTTGCTAACATAATTCATTTTTAAGTTACGCCACTATAAATGTAATTTTTACTTTATTATAGAGTAAGTTCATGCAAGAATTAAAGATAGAATAAAGTTATATATTTGCACGTAATATTTTTAAATTTTTTATAACGAATGGAGTCCTGTTGCTGAGACAAATTAGCTATGTAATAGAAATTCCATTTTGGTCGCAATTTAAGTACCTACCAGCATGCAAAATGCAATTTTCGACACTTCAGCACAATACAATGTTTTACCCAACACCTCTTAATAAAAGCATCATAACAAGCAAAGTAAAAAATTGCCCACTAGTGCCTTTGGATCAAAATTATACGCACTGGTGGGTAAATTGTTACTTAGCTTGTTGGAAGTCACCATAGTAACGATGTTTTAGGTTGGAACTTAATATTAGAGAAAATAAGAATTAATTTATGCAATTTAATATTACAAATTATGGTCTTATTAATGCACATTAATTAGTTTTGTTTTTAGTAGTCGATTCCTTGCATTGTTCGTGAGAGTGCTAAGAAAATATTTTTTCTCATAAAAATTACACATCTGACGAAAAAAATAGTAAAAAATCAGCCAAATACTGATTGATTACTAAAAGACAATTAAGTATTTCAAAAATATAATTTCATAACACTCTTTAGTCATCTTTTAACTATCAATATAAAATATGAACAGTGTAGGTCGGTGTAGGTGTTACAATAAGAGCTCAGTTTGTAATATAGCGAGGTCACTTTTTCACTATATTTTTGACACAAGTGTAGCGCCTTAATATGAAACATTTACTAAACAACACATAATACGTTATTTACTTATAATTAATTAGTTACGAGCTTAATACGTTAGATACAACCATAATAACATCAAAACCTTTCATAATTATTATGCTCAAATAATTGACATAAAATTTATTGAAGATTTGTTTCAACAACGCCTTCATCGGTTTCACCTCGTCGCTTAGCAACATCTTCGATATTATAAATCGCATTTTGTTATATTAATAGCTATCAAAATCTTATATTTAGAATGAATTACAATGCTTTTTGGCGACTAAATAAAAACTAAATGTGTTACGTGTACATTATGTCTTTTACCCAATAGGGTACTTTACCATAGTAGCAAATTAGCAATCCAGTCAATTATATTGAAAGGAGATCTCAAAAATGAGTTATTGCCATGAATAAAGTTTTCAAAAAGTTAATAGTTCTTTAAATATTTGAGATTTTATTGATACATCTTCGTCACAATAATGCGTTTCACGTGTAGTCTTACTTACAGTACTAATAAAGAAACTACCAAATTGTGTTTTATATTTTGTAACATTTACAAACAGTTGATTTTACATGAGCACATTTTAATTCCAGCCCCATGGTTTGAGAAGATTTGCAGCTATACATCTACGTCACACAAACTTTAAACATTAATTACAGCTTTATTAAGAACAATAAAGGTTTATCAGTACTCCCAATCGCTTTCAAATAACATGAAGTTTCAATAAAAAAATGGTAAACTACCCTATTTAGGTGTGACCGTGTGACAGCCATTTTTCTGTGTAATATTTCTAATTATACCTGTTGCTATCGAAAATTTTGTATTAAAGGTAAAATTTTACACCTGTACATTTATCCTTCAGTTTACAAGCATTAACATTACATTGTTATCTCTACTAAAGGTCGGTTTACAATGCATTTTGTCCCCCATTAAAAGTAGGCGTAGATTTTAGCTAATCGCAGTTAAACCTAGTATACGAGAACAAAATACAATGCTTTCTGTTCTCTCAAATATTTGTCTGAGTATCTGCATCTTTTTCTGTTAATCTTACCTTCTACCTGAGTTTCTAAAGACCTTCAAAACTCGCCATTGCCTCTTGCGCAGTCATGTTTACATTGGGAAATTGCCTGGTGCTGGCCACTTGAACTTCTAAATATTTGACTGTAAACTTTATTACCTAGGATTGAGTGAAGGTTTCCAAATTTAACTTTAATTAAAAATAACTGGGATTCTTCAAGTTTATTTAACGTTTCTTGTAACTTTGAAGTTCTTGTAATTCGAAGAAGGCGAAAGAAAAATGGGACACTTTAGTAGGTCATTTTTGTGACATTAAAATGTTTATTCTGTCGTTTCGTTTCGTGTTTCGACATTGTTAAATTTATTCGGCACATTTTTGCAGACGGAATACTGCGAAATCTCGTATCAGAGCCGGCTTCAGGGGGTTTTACATCTGCAAAAATAAAAATGTCAGCTATATTCAAGCAAGTTGCATAATATTTAATATAAAATACCGATCACACAATAATAAATACATTTAATAATCATGGTAACTAATTAAATACTGTACCTATTTATTATTAAGGTGATAATGTTGGCTATTACTCACAGTTGTAAAAGTAATGGAGCCTCATAAGTCAGACTTACAAGAGATTAATGTTTTATTTATCAGAGTTAGCATAAAGCTAGATTCAGACCTACCCAATTATAAGTCTCGCTCAGTCTCCAAATATTGTCTTCCATCGGTAAACTGTCCTTACCGTTCTTGATACTTAAGGGTATCGACTCCACGTAGCTCAACACCGCGTTTGTCCTATGTTAATGAATAGAAACGTTCGCTAAAAATACGGAAAAGCAGTCTAGCAATTTCTACAATGCTCACGTAGTTTTATAGATAAAGCTAAATTTCTTAAATTTATTTACAGACGAAGAATGCAACTAGGATTATGCCGAGTTTCATTTTCTAATAAATCTCTTAATAATAAGAAAAAGCATGCAAAAAATTGCTTAAAACACACTTTTTCATTAATTTTGTATATGGATTTCAAAGATTTTTTCAGAATTCTAACTTGGCATAATCCTAGATTAATTCTTTCACAAAAATCTAGTAGGTACCTGTTTTTTCTTAAAATTTTTAATATGCAATGAGTAAAGCAGAAACTGCTATACCTCTAAACATGCAATACTTTTTTTACGGAGACGAGACCCTTAATATACTATAATTTGCTAAGGTAATCTATTTTATAACAAATATTTTAATTGTTATTTTATTAATTTTGGTGTTATTAATTTTCCTAATACGTACCTATAGGTATATAGATTTCTATCACGTCATTTACCCTTATTGGGTTTGGCAGCCGCACATATAGTGTGTCATCGATTCATCGGTATAGATTTATACAGGGTGCGGCACAAAGGACGGACGGTTTTAAAAAAATCATAAAATCGGTAATTTTTACTCAAAAACAATTTTTATTACCGGATTCGGGTTCGCAATGAAATAGCATTTGTGACAATTAAGTGTGGAAAATCTCATCAGTCATAAATGTGGTGACCGTTTTTGACGATGCATTGCGGGATGCGTTCTTGGAAGTTAGCGTAGACTCTCTCCAACATCGCTTCCTCAACTTGGGCGACTTCCACGCGAATTGCCTCCTTCAAGTCGTTCAGGGTTCGGGGCTTGTTTTAGTTGTGCTTGTGCACATGTTATTTATCCTAAAAGCCTCGAGCAATGAATCGTCAAAAACGGTCACCACATAACTGATGTGATTTTCCACACTTAATTGTCACAAATGCTATTTCATTGCGAACCCGAATCCGTAAATAAATTTGTTTTTGAGTAAAAATTACCGATTTTATGATTTTTTAAAAACCGTCCGTCCTTTGTGCCGCACCCTGTATTAGGTATGTGTGTGCGGTTGCCATGTCATCAGGCATCAATTCTCAGAAACTCATGGTTGTTGCTAAAAATACACGACCAGGCAGATTTTTGTATACCTGACTGGTACCAGCTTGGGTACCAGCCACCAACTCGCGGGTAGGTACTCACGTTTGTTGGTAAAAAATACACCACAGCGAAGATGTTTGTGCAGTAAAACATAAAACTATAATCTTGTCTACAAATCAAATCACACAAATTTTGTTATCCATAAACTAGGTTTCCAACTGGTGCTCTACAATTATTTATAATTTCTGTCATCTGACAAGCCCCACACGGTGCCACGCGTCATATCATAACACGTGTGATGTCACACGTGTCGTCGTTATGGCAACGCGTGTGGTTGAGCTTGTGTCATATGTTTTACACATCGCAATAGTTACGAACACATTGTGAATGTTGTGATATCGTCGGTGATGAAGCAGAGTGAAAGAAAAATGTGGATTGAGTTTTTCAGTTCGATATTTAGGTGGTGAGTGAGAAAAAATTATATTTGATTTTTTTCGTGTTGTTTTTGTTGGTACGGTGTAAAGTTACAAAGTGGAGACCCAGAACTCACTAAATTTCAGACTTTTTTCCACTTCCATAGATTATAGATAAAGTTTTAGATATCTTATCTGTTAATGCGGTGCAAGTGTTTCGAATAGATAGACAAAAAATTAGGAACTCGGAGTGTAAAAGCAAAAGCTCTGCCTTCCATTAATTTATTTGTTTCTCCAAAAAATACATAGATCTTTCACAAAAATATGAAATTTATACTTATTGCAATAGAACTGACCATTATCGAAGCATTTTGACATTAAACATCCTTCTTAACTTCTGAAACATTTCGGTAATTTTAAAGAAAGAAAAAAAGAGCTTTGAGTTTACTTAAAAGTGCAATCTACACTATAAAAATTGGGACAGTGGTGTAGCTATTCTTCTACAAAAGTAAGCTAAACTTTTATAAAAGGAGAACTATTCACTAGCCACAGTTCTCGACATCTTTTATGAAATATTTTTGTCAAAGAACTTTTGTAGTGTAATGTCGGCCTCTGGATATTTCGCATTTTTTGTAGTTTTCTGTTGGATTAGTCTTTCGTCATTATCGTATTTTGCACTAACTAAGTATATCAGAAGTAAAATTATCTTGAAATATATATTTCTAAGGAAAGAATAAAGACGAATGTTAAAAATAAATTACGAGCAGTAGTATTTTGGTAATCTACAAATTTTTCATAACTAAAGAAAAAGTGAAGTAGAAATAGTTATTTATGTTATGAGGCTCGTAATGTCAATCATTATATGGTACTAGTCGTGAAATTATCAGACGAGGCGAAGCCGAATTTGATAAAACGACGCGTACCATAATATTTGGTTACGATCCGTATTGCTGGCGTAAATTAGTCAAAAAGTAAAATATATGATTTGGTATTGAACAAAAAAATTTATATCTAAAAAAATCAGTTATGCTTTTTTTAAAACTTCCTTAGAAACGAGTTGTTTGTTATTACATTATGGTACTGAGTTCTATACTGGATTCATTGTTGTCCTTGGGCTTTAATCAGGGTTGTTATGTTTAAAACAATTTGTTTTAAACAAACTGTTTTAAACATGTTTTAAACACGGCCTAATGTTTTAATGCATGTTTTAAACTGTGTTTTAAATCAGGTGTTTAAAAATGATATCGAAATCCATTCACGACGCATAACACAAACAAAACAAATTCAACTACCGACCATCGGTGACTCCTAGCTACGCAGCTAGAGCGATGTAAATCCCCGTCCTCGCACAAAACGTAGCATTGGCGACATATTTCGATGGAAATAATATTTATTTAAAACAGATATCCTGTTTAAAACATGTTTTAAATATGCTTTTTTATTGTTTAAAACATGTTTTTTTGTGCAGAGTTAAAAACATGTTTTAAACCAAAAAAACAGTTTTAAACAGTAAAAAACAAATGTTTTGTTTAAAATTGAAAAAAACATGTTTTTTTTCAACCCTGGCTTTAATGAACGCTGTTATAATCCTAAAATTGAGGCTTATAATTTTGTTATTATGACACGGCATCAGATAAATGTATGTAGGTATCTTTTATTTTTATTTTTCCAATTAAAATTTGATGTTAACGCATATAAATGATGAAATTCAAATACATACATTTTATTTTCCTGTAGCAATGAGATAAGTAATTTATTACGATATGAATTATTACAAAACAGTATATTTGCAGCATATGTCACTCACTATTTGACCTAACCACATTATTTCCAATATATAACAAAAATTAAAATGTAAATGAATTTGTTAATACTTAAATTATATTCAAATTTATTAACTTACTTAATTCTATGATACATGCGGGGCACAAAAAGCAGATATCTACTCGTAAATGTTGGTAAACGATAATATAAATATTGAACGATTTTTTATTGAGTGTACACAGATCTGACCTTGATATTGTTTTGAAACAAGTCGAAGATTTTTATTTTTATTTTCCTCTTATATCAACCTAAAAATATTATCGAGAAACCAATAAATTCATTCTATTTTCGTTGAACTTTTTAGGTCAGTTAGCAAATTCTGCCTTTCGATTTCTTTCACAATTTACACATAAATAAAATATGTCTTTAGTCTGTAAAGTTAAAGAGGAACATTTGATTACATTGGCAAAGCCAAACAAAAAGTAAAAGGAAGCATTTGTAAAGAAATTTAAGCTGAAATACTGGTTTACGACATTTCTATTTTCTGATCAACAATACTGTTTGTAAGTATACGACTCTTTTTATTTTCCTATTCTATTCATTTAATAATGTTCTATACTCGGTTCTATATATTTGGATCTGGCATTACTTATTTAAAGTCATAGACCATATTTGTAAAAATCTTAAAAACTATCACTGTCATTTTAATTTTAAGAAAAAACAAATATACCATGATCATTAAATACATAAAGATTTTCAATAACAAAAATATTAATTTTATTTAAAATACAGCAAAAGTACTACTTTAATGTATGTGGATAAATCACTTTTAATGTCGTACCTATTTGTCCATTTTAATGGAATAATGCAATTTATCACGAAACACTTAATAACAAGAAAAAATTATTAACTGTCAGAAAAACAACACATGCCTACTAAAAGGCGAAACAAAAATTGAAACTGTGGCGATAAGATCTGTTCGATGACATATCGAACGGGTTGCACGGACGTGTGATATTGTTTATTTTCGTAGCTAGCTAACTGTAGGGAAATTGTTTGTTTCGTATTATGGTCTTGGGGGAAATATAATACCCTACTCGAGTTTAATATTTAAAATCACATTGTTTTTACCTTCCGCTTACCTGTAAAGGAAGGTATTGGAATCATGCAAAAAATCGGGTGGTGAAATTTTAGTGGATGAGCACGAATTAGGGTCCTTACAACTCATTTTTGATAGTTTCACGATGATGTCTGTGTGTATGTGTGTGTGTATGTGTGTGTGTATGTGTGTGTGTATGTGTGTGTGTGTGTGGTCAAGGGTTGTTAGTCGCATAACTCAAATACGAATTACCCGAAAATTTTGATATTTGGTATTTAACATTTGTATATAAATTGGAAGAGCTCCCTAGATTTTGGTACAAATATCTTCATCGAAAGTGATATTTTTTGAAGATTGAAAAGGTTAATTGTCAAAATTGTATATAAATTTGGAAAAATATAGTATTTATTTGTAATGAGAATAAGAGGAAAAGTTATTTGCAACTTACGTTATAAAAAAATAGTCTTTATCTGGTAGCATTAAAGAACTGCAGTAAAATTTAAAAAATAAATTTATCAAATAAAACGTTGATATCTTGTAATCCATGATCGGTTGATTTTTGTTTCTGCGTAAAAAATATTGACAGGTGAGACGGGTGACAAGTTGGCATACTAGCGCTATATAAGTCCTAAGTAAGATATTAAATGTAGTAATTGAACGGAGGATGGCTTCAACACAGCAGAGTTTTCCTGTGAATGAATCTTTTTATTCAGGTGATGCAAATTTCTGTGTTTGAATATTTGAGATTTTTATTTGTATATTTTAAATGGGCACCGGATTGCACGTATACATTTCTGTTTAAAGTCTAGATATGGCGGAAGGTTGTGTGATGGCCACGTCAGATTTTTTAAATTTTGAATTAATTCAGCCCGAATTCAGCCTTATCTTTATTGTGATACCTACATATTTTATAAAGAAAATAATACATGTAACTTTATTAATATCACTCATTTATTCAATCAATTTTATTGTCATGAGTTATTCCTATCTTTAAACTCTTGTGGAATAATGTAGTAGATACTTTTATTTTTTACAGTTTCTGAGATGACGGTTAGCTTTTAACTAATGTAGCTACTCTAATAAATACTTACATACTTACCATAATCTATCATACCTTTTACCTAACTTACGTATTGCTGCATTTACATATTATGAATCATTAGTTTACATTTATCGTGTGTGTGTGCGGTTATCAGCCGTCAACTAACGGCCTGATTCAACTTGGTAGTGTTGTTTAATAACAAAAGAAAAATTGTGGTTTCTTTCACAAATTGAAACATACGATTGTGTTTAAAAAACATCTCAAACTTAAAGAAGAGTAGAAATTGTATCCACTGGATTTAAGTTCAACTTATTATGATCATTGGAAATCAAAGCTTAGGATAGCAGATTTTGACGAAACTAAAAGTAAAAGAAATCACTCGATATTTAGTTTCCTCCTTCAAATCTATTTCATGTTTTCATGTATTCTTGTCTTATTATTAAATCTTGGCTGCATATATGAATTACGCAGTTTAACGGAAGATAAGGAAATCCTTGAAATAAATTTGTAACTTCTTGTTTAGATAATATCAGAATTTTTCTATGTGAACTTTTCAGTCCGTTTGAAATTGTTTCAAATTATTTTTAACGAAGTTAAGATAATTAGTTGATGTATAAATCATGTTAAATGACATTAGTAGGAAACTGGACCTTGAATTTTTCAGTTTTTTGTTTTAAATTTATTTTTAAATATTAATCATTTATTTATAGTTTATACGAAATATTTTCTGGTAACAAAGGAACACTAATTTAAATTTTAAATGTGGACTTACCCGCATTGTTCATAAACAATAATTAATGATTAATTTTTAAACATTCTTAAGAACAATAATAATTTAGAACATAATACTAATTTGTTTATTTGTATTAAATATCAACCTATAGCAAACTATAATAGAGTACTGTTTGACTAAATGAAATTAATTAATTAAATTAGCTGTACTAATTAATTATTTAATTAATTGAATAGTTGGTAATTGCACTGTTTGTATTATTATTATTAATTTAATAATTTTACGTAATGTACTTTGTAAAACATTTGTTTATGCAAACGAATATAATATAATTTTAAAAAGTTGTAATTGTAAGCAAAAAACATTTATGATACTCTCATAAATAAATCAATGTAGTAACATAGTATACCTAATCTATCTTGTGGCTTCATTGCGAAAAAATTATGATGTCACTACCAGGCTGTTGTTTTTTACAGCTATGCTATAGGTATTTTTGAAATATGTGAACTGCAAGTTTAAATTAAAGTTCTGTTCTCAATAGCGCAAAATTCAAAACTATAGACAAATGACAGTTCACAAATATTATATTAACAGTTCCACCAACCTAGTTTTGACATATTTTTTTTACTTTTCAATACCTATGGTTTTTATATTGTAATGCCTTATTTCTTGCTTTGGGAATGTTTAACATTTTCGTCAGTTAAGGTGTTCGTCTACCCTAAAATTTTCCAGCGTTACAGAGGTGTACGCCTCCCACGTTTACTTTAATTATAATTGAAATATATGATACTTTTACATATGAGTGTATTAACAAAGGATGTCTTAATGCTTCTATATTTTTATTTTTTTTTCTTTGGCCTAGGAATTTGAAGTAAATATTTAAAATGACGTTTTTTGCGGTTTTTTGTCATTATTTGATAATATTTTCCTCGGTAACTATAAATGACAAGAAAAATTTAAAAAACAAGAAGCATGCAGCTAACCTTCCTTTTTCCAATAATTTTTGTTTTACTTAATTTCTTTAAAATATACAGAAGTTATTATGGGAATACTGGAGCCATGTTTACAGTATTTTTCCATTCAAAATGACATTGCATAGCTAGGATACGGCAAAGTACGAGTTTCAGGCTGGTTTCGGGCAGCCGTAGTAGTGGGGAAGAGAGCGAATTAGAAAAAAAGTAATATCGAGAGTATTTTAGTAATTAGAAAAATAGGTAGACGAGCCCCTTAAGCCATAAACTCAAGTTAATATACCCAGCCTTTAGTAACAGTACACATAATTGTTTAACCCATCCTTAATTTCTCCAGCACAGTTATTTCCATCAAAACTCTTCTCTAACAGTACCAATACCTCGAATTCGCACAATCCCGTTATGCCTGTAATCTCAAAGGGCCTAAGCTGGTAACCCACACCTGTGTAGGGTCTACCTGCCTTGGGACAGGCTACAGGCTCTAGTTAGGTTAGGTAGCTACCCCTACTATCCTAGGGCCCTGGCACTAAGCTAGTTCACCCCGAAAGAACTTCAACTCGAAGTCGTTGTCGTTAGTTTAGCGCGGACCAGTGTAGTAAACGGTTGTGAGAGTGGTTTTTTCTGTTTGAGTGCTTTAAATTTAGTTGCAAATGAACATTGCGGCGCTTTACTGGTAAGGTATTGCTTTGTTTAGCGACGTAGGTTAGGTTTAGAGTAGTTTACATTGTTTTTCGCACTCAGAACTGGTTTTTGGGCTAATTATGAAGCTAAAATTCATGTGTTCTCATTGAAATTCGTGTGTTTAACAACAATAACGATGGCACTACTTTTTTGTTGTGTGAACATGTGTATTACAAAGATGAATTTAAAAGTCGTAAATAAATGTGGTATACTTGCAATATGGCTTAGTACATTTTTGTACTGGATATTCAAGTGAAATATTGAACAGTTTATGGTGTAACAGTGTAGAATAAATGTGTTATATGCTTTCAAGATGACTTACTTTTTTGTTCTGACTGGAAAACTGGATATTCCAGTCAATTATTGCGCTATAATTCAATTGTTTCCATGATTATTTGTTTGTAAATAATTATACAAATAGTTGAACAACCAAATAAGGATGGTAGTACTTTTTGTAGCATATTAGTCGTAGAATAGACAAATTTGCTTCAAGAACATGGCTTAGTTTTTTCTGTTTTAATATTTTTAGTTAAATATCTAACTCTGTTAATATTTTGACAAATTAAAAACGGTTGAACAACTAAATAATAAAGCCTACTTTTGTAGCGTATATGAAACAGTGTACGTGATTCTATTCATGTTTATAAATTATTAATACATTATTAATAGATTCTAAATTATGTTTATCCAACTTAATTGTTTCATAATTGTTAACCAAATTTGTAATAGGTTATTTTCGTACCACGTGGTCTTGTTAAGTATATCAATTGTTCAATCAAACATTTGGTACAGTACTTGATACAAAACTAACACTAAATATTGTTTAAAATATAATTAAGTTGGTAAATAAAATATTTCGATTTCTGTAAATTATTCTCTCGACGCCATTTCTTTTCGTTTTTGGAATGTTTTCTATGTTAGTGTTGTGTTACGATCTCATTTAACAACAAAATACATTTTCTTCCTTTTCTTTTTCGTGTGAAATGCTAAGAATTCGTGAATTTAAACACCTGGTAAAAAGAAAGAAAATGTGTGAGGATTTGGGACATCGGAGCCATCTGCCGGAGGATTTGGGAACGTGTATTGTGTTTTTAAATCGTAACGTACTTTTTAAAAGATAGCCGTGTGTTCCAACGATGTTCTAAAAGTAAGATTGCTGTTAAATGTGATAATTTAAAATTTGTTTACTTCTGAACTGATATTTATGCTAAGAATAGTTGTTATAAATATAAAATTATCATTTTGAATGTGTCAGTATAAATATTGTACCTAAATATAGTTTTGTTAATACACCAGTAAATATTTGTACAAGTTAATTGAACTCCTTGTTACTTAATCAATTTGATAATTAAAGTATTTGACATTAGGTTTTGTCTTAGTTGGATTGGATTAGAGTTTAGATTGAAACGATAATTGTAAACAAATGATAACTTAAGCTAGATTCAGACAACTCAATTATAAGTGTAAGTACTAAATTAACCAACCAGCGCTTCCACAAAATTTCAATTAAATTAATTTCACAATATATGAACACAGTCTCGTAGTGCATTTATTCATCTTCATTATTCCGTTTATAAAACATGTCGAGTTGTACTCATTTCTCTTAAAATTAAAATAACCTATATCTACATTGACAGTTTTTCTGAAACACTTCATTATTTCACAGCAATATTTACCTGTTACTTTTTACTGTAGGTACTAATAAGCTTAGGTGTTCTATAACATATATTTCTATCACTAAGTTAACACACAAATTATTAAATTTCAAAAATACTATTCAGTGACAGCAAGTGACAAAATGAATTTGTATCGGTAGTGACCAGCAGAGACATCTAGGAACACCTATAAATTAATTACAACTTCTGACCGGGGTTGTCAATACAAAACGTGGCCAGTCGGTAAACCTAATTATTCTTTTATGTCATCAATTTATTATTGCTATGTGAACTTGGTTTATGATTATGTTTGTCCAATCATGGGACAGGTTCAATTGCGACAATACTCTTTTCAACTGGGTTGAGGATTGAGGTAGAGTAAAATTCAAATAGCTAGGACCCTGGACTGCGCGAGAAGGCAGAGCTTGTCATGTACTGTCCGTTTTACAAAAGCGGAGCTAGCGAGTATATGCTGCGCTGCACTTCACTTAATTTTCAAAGAAAGCTAAAATATAACTCAATCACAATCAATTACAAAATTCACAGGGTTACACAAAGCAAAACACTACGAATAGTCCAGTCAACGAAAAGGTATAGAGGGAAATGCTTGGAACACAATTTTTGACTTGGTAACTTTGTTTGGACTAGTTAGGAGGTGAACATATCAAAAGTCCCCGCCCGTAGCCCTTAAGCCGAGGTGTGGCGGAGGGTTTGAAAGTATCATTTTTCGGTTTTTTGCTTATATCTCGGAATCTATGCGTCCTATCGACATGACCACTCTATACAAAATGAAAGCAATGAATTTGCAACAATTTAAGCCCAACCGCAGCTCTGTACGTCCTTTAGTTACCGAGATATGACACTTCTAAAATTATCAATTTTTTCAAAAAAATTAAATTTGAGAAATTTTAACATTTTTCGTTATTTTTGTGTTTAATTAACTGTAACTTCTGAATGAATAAAAATATTGTCTTCCGGTTGCTTTTATTAAATTCTACGAACATTTCTCTATAAAATACGTTATTTTAAAAACTTTTTAGGGCGTTCATTACGCCAAAATAACAATTTTTTTTTGACAGAAGTATTCAAATATTTTGTGTTTATTGTGTTTAATCAGCTGTAACTTCTGAACGGATAAAGTTATCGACATCCGGTTTGCTGCATTAAATTATACATACATTTCTCCATAAGATGCAGTATCTATTTTGGGTATTCATTAAGAAAAAACACCAAATGATGACCGAGAGAAAATCAAGAATTTTTTTATTTATTATAAAAACAGATGATATTTTTGCGCAATGAACACCTAAACATTTTTAGAATAATGTATCTTATAGAGAAATAATCGTAGAATTTAATAAAAGCAACCGGAAGTCATTTTTTTATCCGTTGAACACAATAAATATTAAAAATTAAAAAAATTATAATTTTCTCTCGGAAAAACATTTGATATTTTGCCTTAATAAATACCCAAAAAAGATTTTAAAATACTGCATCTTATGGAGAAATGTTCGTAGAATTTAATGCAGGAAACCGGATGTCGATAACTTTATCCGTTCAGAAGTTACAGCGCATTAAACACAATAAACACAAAATATTTTAATACTTCTGTCGAAAAAAAATTGATATTTTGGCGTAATGAACGCCCTAAAAAGTTTATAAAATAACGTATTTTATAGAGAAATGTTCGTAGAATTTAATAAAAGCAACCGGAAGACAATATTTTTATTCATTCAGAAGTTACAGTTAATTAAACACAAAAATAACGAAAAATGTTAAAATTTCTCAACTTTCATATTTTTGAAAAAATTGATAATTTTAGAAGTGTCATATCTCGGTAACTAAAGGACGTACAGAGCTGCGGTTGGGCTTAAATTGTTGCAAATTCATTGCTTTCATTTTGTATAGAGTGGTCATGTCGGTAGGACGCATAGATTTCGAGATATATGCAAAAAACCGAAAAATAAGACTTTCAAACCCTCCGCCACACCTCGGCTTAAGGACTACGGGCGGGGACTTTTGATATGTTCACCTCCTAACTAGTCCAAACAAAGTTACGAAGTCAAAAATTGTGTTCCACGCATTTCCCTCTATACCTTTTTTTGAGGATTCGTTGCCTGGACTAGAATGTCAACATGAGAATAACAGATATTGAAGCTGATGTTCTGTAGAACAGACAGTAGCGTAGTTTCCTCTTGTTTATCATCTATGCTTCTCTCTCTAAGACGAGAATTCGTACTTCGCGCAGGGTTCTGACTATTTGAATTTTACTCTAGAGATTAGCAAAAAATTTGTAAGTTAAATCTTTCGGAATAAAGAAACAGGCTCCTAGACTAGTTGCCTAGCTCCATTCTACGAACCATTTTGAACTTTTTGTCGGTAAAAGTCGCCATGCCAGCCTTGAACTTGCCTTTCGCCAGCGTCAAATTAAATTTAAAACGTTGTATCAACTTGCCAGTCTATTCAAATCGCTCGTTGGTTTATTATAATTCTCTTTACTTTCTCCTGCGATTGATGGCCAAACACGGTGTTGCGTTACGTCGAAGTTACGTATTTGTTACGTCACCGACTTGCGCTGTGCCAAGGTCGAGAGATCTCCAAGTGCCATCGTTATCATGACAATTACCATTGTTTTCATAATTGCTCAAAAACTTGCTCAAGACTACGGAGAGTTGTACAGGCGGGTGGAAAAACGAATGTGAACTAACTTCAAACTTAGAATTAAGATGACAGTTTGTTCAAAAGATTTGAAGGAGAAATAGTTTTTTTCTGACTCATAATTTACTGAATTATTTATCATAATTTCAATTCCAAGAATTCTAAATCACAACGTAAACTGTGATGTAGGAATGAGAATTACTGCTATTTTTTTTCTTACACCGTCGTAAAGAATACATTGTGTATGACTAAAGATGGGTTTATGCTCAAAAATTTAAGATAGTTAAAACAGATACCAAATAAGTCGGTTTATATTCTAGAGGAATAATTCTTAATCCTTATTCTTACTTCTTGAGCATAAACCGACTCATGTTATAACTGTTTTAACTTTAAGGGTCTCGTCTCCGTAACAAAATATTGCGTGTTTAGAGGTGTAGCAGTTTCTGCTTTACTCATTGTATATATATTAAAAATTTGAAGGAAAAACAGGTACTAGATTTTTGTGAAATAATTAATCTAAGATTATGCCCAGTTAGAATTCTGAAAAAATTAAAATTCATATACAAAATTAATTAAAAAGTGTGTTTTAAGCAATTTTTTACATGCTTTTTCTTATTATTAAGAGATTTATTAGAAAATTTAACTCGGCATAATCCTAGTTGCATTCTTCTGTAAATAAATTTATGAAATTTAGCTTTATCTATAAAACTTCGTGAGCATTGTAGAAATTGCTAGACTGCTTTTCCGTATTTTTAGCGAGCGTTTCTATGCATTAACATAGGACAAACGCGGTGTTGAGTTACGTGGAGACGATACCCTTAAGACTATTCTTATTCTTAAATTTTGTGAGCATAAACCCACCTTAAAGCCGCATCTCTATTATGGTCGACAGTGTCGACCGTAATAGGGATGTGGCTAAATATTAAAAAGTAATTATTTTCATCCCTTTTACCAATTTACAGAATTAATTCAAATAAGTATCTTTATTTTTTACGAATTTTAATACTACTTGTAGTCTAAAGTATTAAAATGTCTTACAAAACTTGAACAAAATGTTATATCGTATATCCTATACAGGATGTACCATAACTTGAGGTACTTCGCGTACTGATCACAATTCGAAAATTAGTTTTGGAGGTTTGTGAAGGAAACAGTTTTGAGCCGCTGGTTGATCGGTAGTTTTAATATGAAATATTACGTTGTTACTAATTAATAACTAATGTTTGCATAATACAACAATAGAAGTAGCCCGAGCCACATAACTCTTTGTTTATTCAAAATAAATTGTATTCAGTGGCACTAAAAATGTTCTCCTTAAGTAAACTACCCTTATTAACAGGAATGTCCAAAAACTTTTTTGTTTCGGAACCAATACGTTAAATACTACAATATGTACCTCAAGTTATGGTACATGCTGTATAAATTCACTTGTGTAGTAATGATATCTATGTAACAGTTTATTTTTGTTTCTATCGCTTAGAAATTCCTGTTTATCTCTTGTTATAACAAAAAATTTGATCCATCTATAATATTACAATTTATTTAACTGTCGAAAATAAACGTTACATAAATATCACTTTAATGCGCATTAAGTTACGTACTAGTGTGTTATGATGCATGTTATTCATGTCAGAGGAAGCAATCATTTTTGGTGTTACGAATTATATCGTAACTTAAGTCTGGCCGTAGAAAATTTTATCCAACTATCAAACATCTGTGTTGAAAGTTTAAAAATCTCTTTTTTAATTTGTTTTGTCAAGTAATATTCCGATAAACTACCTATTCGTTACTTAGTAATGTGCAATATAGTTGATTATAAGTCACTAGTGATTAATAAACAACTTATATATGTGCTATGATGTGTTGGATAAACTGGTTTTAAATGTATTTGGTAGAATTCAACACCCTTCTTTAAACTAAAGAAACTTATCTGTAAATAGTATAAACACATTGTACTTATTTATTAATTGAACCATATTTTTTTATATGTATTTGTTAATTTTAGAATCGAATTTTTATTTTAAAGAAAATGTTGTATTCATACCATTCACACTCTACCCAATGTTATTTATGTAGTAAAATCTTTCAAAAGAAAATAATTATGTTCCACATGTTACCCCAATAATATTTTACAAAAACGTCAAATTTCTTTAATGTAACAAGCCTATAACAATTTTTCTTCACTTTATATGACGTTACATCGGAAGATTTATATTCAATGCTTTTTAAAAACCGTCTGCAGGGAACAAAAGTCCATTAAAGAACGTTTTATTGTGGAGGCAGACTTCAAAATTATAGGGAGGAAAAGAATTAGCAAGAAAAATATTTCTTAATTTATTTTTAATTATAGCGTGAATTAGTTTGAAGTTAATCATCGACAAAAATAAAAATGTGAGAAGGATTATTAACCGACATTGTATACCCTTTCTAAAATTACTTTGGCCAATAATCCTCCTTGTATTATGATTATTGGTCAGTAGAACTGCTTGCACTATTGCATATTCCTCAATCATAATCTATTGTTAAGTAAAGTACATGCAATATGCGAAATAAGTGATGGCCGGACAAAAGATTTTAAATTAGTATACAATATTAGTCGAGCGGACAAAGATTATCAAATTTTTGGCAGAAACTGCTTCGCTACCTTGAAATAGTGTATAGAGTAAAATTCAAATACCTAGGACCCTGGGCTGCGCGAGAAGACAGAGCTTGTCATGTACTGTCCGTTTTACAAAAGCGGAGCTAGCGAGTATATGCTGCGCTGCACTTCACTTAATTTTCAAACAAAACTAAAATGTAACTCAATCACAATCAATTACAAAATTCACAGGGTTACACGAAGCAAAACACTACGAATGTCAACATGAGAATAACAGATATTGAAGCTGATGTTCAGTAGAACAGACAGTAGCGTAGTTTCCTCTTGTTTATCATCTATGCTTCTCAATCTAAGACGAGAATTCGTACTTCGCGCAGGTTTCTAGCTATTTTACTCTAGTAGTCGTCCAGCTCGGTTTTTCTCTTGCCTCCGTGCATTTAGGCGAGTAATAAGTTGGCGAATTGTGACTCAGCTCTTTTCCAAAAGTAACGGGACGGAGCTAGAAGTTTTGAATGAGTTAAAAAAAAATTGAAAATTTGGGAATCACTAAAGCGTTTGGGTCAATGCGAGACCGAAGAAGGTCGACAATTTGTACATTTGTTTTAAAAATCGTAATAAACCTGCAAGAAACATTAAAATTAAATTCTCGAAAGAATTAAGATACCTATATCGAGTTTTAGTTTATATGGAGATGTGTTTTTTTTTTCATTACCAGGTAAAATAAGGTGAAATTAATGACAGGGATTGTTATTTATAAATGTTGGGGTGGTCATCCTCTAAAAAACTCCACGTTGCATGGAAGTTTCATACTGTTTAAGAATGTAGTTTTTATGACTCTTTGGTGATTCCCAAATCTTCAATTTTTTTTCTTCGCTCGTGCAAAACTAATAGCTCCGTCCCGGGACTTTTGAGAAACCCTGTATACCAAAATACCAGTGAGTCAAAGTATCAAACTTTGGGTTACTGACTGTTTACGTTGTAATTTCATGAATTTAATTTTTTATTGCACAACTAATTCTTACGACTGAATTTTTTTCCAAGCATAAGTCAGATGGTATTATTTCTGCAACCGTGCGGGAAATAGACATTCTGACACTCACATGAGTGCGGGAAATAGCCAATTTTAGCACTAGTGCCGGAATTTTTTTTTAAATTTAATTATTGTTATGCAACCGTTATGATGCTTAAATAAACTATTGAGTGAGTTGTGACTCACCCTGTACAGTCGTATAAGTAGTATCGAGTTTTATATGATAACTACTAATTCGAAAAGTTATTAAAGATACATTTTTTTCACAATAGCCGTACTTTGTAGTACAAAATGTATATAATTCCGAATCAAACCCATCAAAAGTGACTTTTCCCAAATTCTATTGATCTTCACAAGTATCTTCATCCTTTGTTGGTTGCTTACAACAACAATCCAGCGTTCAATCCTCTTAAAGAGAATTCCTCGGTCAGGTATCGTACCTTAGCATCCATGTGTGATATTTCGTTTCGTCTCAAGGCTAACCTGATGTAGCGATGTTCTTTGTTCTGCTACGAGGCGACGGAGGCGACAGAGTAGAAATAAAAAACCAAAACCGCGAAGTTTTTGAGTTAAGATTTAGCTTCACCGGCCTTGCAAGCAGCGAGGTAATTACCTCTAGAACAATATTTGCTTTTTACTAAATCTGGAGTTGAAATAATAAACGTGAAACTGAAAGATGTGAGTAAAAAATGTAAAAAGTCCAACTGAAGACTAGGACTGATGCTGCTAACAGTTCGTTGGTTCAGTATAAATAATAAATAATATTTCTGTCATTCAAGATAATGTAAATTCACTATAATTCCTTACAAAAGGAGTTTGCACTTGTAAATAAATAGCTTGCTTTATCTTGGAGATAAACTGAAGCCTGTTTTACATTATACTTTTTTTGTCTAAATTCTAGTTCGAGATTCATCCGAGAAGTTCGTAACCAATTCTATACTTCATTTCAGCTAAGAAAATAGCGTTGGGTTAGATAGGGCAATAATATTCTTGAATCTGATTGGTTGAGATGAGAGGTAGCTTTACACTAGCAAACATTTTCATTTTCGTTAACATTACTTATATACCTTCTTATTTTGAATTTCATAGTTACATCGAACTAACACAATATTAATTGAATACCTATAGAAGAACATTGTATTAAATTTCCAAGAGAATCGTCAGTTTTATAAAAATGATATTTAATTTTAATGTCAATTTATCGAAGAATTGAGATTATGAAATATCAAAAATGCAACGATCGAGACAACGATATTTCTATTTCCTAGGCATTTCAAACGTAAAACTTATTTCTTCACTAATACTTATAATACATGCATGTGCCTCTGTGGTACGGTAATGCCAAATTTGTTTTACCCTCTCCGAAATAAGCTACACTTCATGAAGTCTCCGTCCGATGTCGCTAGTTTCGCAGGCAACAACCTTAAATCCATTATAAACCAGCCTTTATACTTCAAAATATGAATGAATCATTTTTAATTTTAAATATTGTTTGTTTTGAGTTTATTCATTGTAACATCTGTTCCATTGTTTATAAAAATTTGCTTTGGATTTTTTTTATACAAACTGTAATTATTTTTGATAACAGTTTTTTGTTTGGCAAATAATTCTGATAAATTTTTGTTTTAAATAATCATGTTTAGTTTTCCAATTGTCATTTTGGCAGATATTTTCTGAGTCGACATTTTCATTTATCGAAATATTTGGCGTAATCCAAACAAATTGTACAATATGCTGAAAAGTAAATTTTAGTTCAAAATATTGTAAAATTATATATTTCCTGTTAAATTGCGGTGCCGCTAAATTGAGTCTTGCAAAAGAAGAATTTATAATTTATTGATTCAATGCCATGAATTTTTTTTCCAAGATTCAGAATCTTCGAACTTCTTCTTTTCCAGGATTCAGAATCTTCAACGAATCCTCGTGCGAACAGGGCTTAAGAACTTAGATCATCATCCTTAACTGTAATATTTACTGCAATTTAATATGCATCCTATTTTCTAGTCCAAGTAATCCAGTATCTCGATAAGCTCGTTTTTCTTAATCAGCAACCCCGCCCCGGCATCATTAAGCTAACAAGCAGCCATTTCATAAACCAAATCTATTGGAAACATGCAGTGTGCATCCAGACATCTCTCATGCCTCTTGCCACAATGCAGCAACCTTGATAGCATGGCAACGCTGTGCGCTGCCGTGCAACGTGGCAACGTCGCTTCACCCCAGGGTGGATTTTCCAAAAGCGGTCGATGATAATTTGCCCTGTGCTGGTTTGGGGTGCGACGAATGGTTCGATGTACCTGAAAAGGCTAAAGAATTTTTAGAGGCAGCTGTTAGCTGTTTAAACGTTAGAGAATTAAAAAGTACAGGTACAAGATTAAGAACAAACTTATTTCAAAACATACTGGGTGTCCCAAAAATGGTATGGTTAGTTTCTGAACGGATCAAGCATTCGATTCCTTGAAGATTTTTCTATAAGAAACATGTCAATATTTTGATCCGTTCAGATATTACAGTTGATCAAACACAATAAATAAAAATAATTTTAAAATTTAACTGTTTTTCCAAAAGAAAAATATTTAAACATCGGTTTGGCTAAGGCTTTAAAAAAATTCGTACAAAGTACCTTATAGAGAATTATTTGGTGAATCTAATGCAGGAATCCGCAGGTCCATATTTTAATTCGTTTAGAAATTCCAACTCTATAAACACAAAAAATACTAAAATTTCACTATTTTCTTTAAGAAATTATGTTATCTGTGGCTAAACTAGTGCTTCCGAAATGTTGAAAATTATATAGGTACCTACATAACAAAAAATAATTAAGAAATCGAATGTTGAAGACCGGAAGTCGAGATCTTGATTCATTAAAAAATAAAAGCAGGTTTTGTCTTAAAAAAACAAAATTTCGGTTTTACTTCTCGAGAACTATTCATTATTCATTCAAGAATTCTTTGTATGGAAAATGTAGGAAAATTTCTCTAGTTTTTTCAATAAGTTTAACCCTCTACCGAATACAAGGGAAAACCGAGAAATACCCTGTTTTTCGTGGTTTTTCTCTTATAACTTTTTAAGCAGGGAAGTTACGAGGTGGCAAACCTGAAATTCGTGTTCAACACCCCAAAAAACATATAGGATGAAAGAAAAAAATACTTCTCCAAAACTTTCCAGGCAGAATACTAAATTTACTGGACTTATATTCTAATAAAATATATGCATGGAATTGTTAATGAGCCTGTATATTTCAAGGCGGTTGTTTCGTAATTTTACCTTTAGATAGATAAATTAATGACTGAACGTGTCTTAAAAATAAAATACACTATTTTTGGTAATATTGAACATTGTCTCCGTTATTTATAATACTTAGTAGGTACCTGAAATGATAAAGAATATACCTACCAAAGCACAGCTGCTAAGGTTTTCAAATTTTATAAGAAAAGAGAAAACTCTACCTGAGTTACAGGTATATTGAATAAAGCTAGATTCGGACCTACTCAATTATAAGTCCAAGTGCTAAATTTACCAACTAGCACTTCCACAAAATTCTAATTTCAATTATAAGTGCGAACGTTGAGCACTGGTTGATCAAATTACTCACTTACACTTATAATTAGGTAGGTCTGAATCTAACTTAAGACCTCTAACGAAGTGTCATTTATGTGACTACACAACATATACCTACTTAGTAGGTATCTTGTTCTATCTAACCTGCTATCAGAGCTGGGCAGTATTTAAGTACTTTTGTACTTAAGTACCATTTTAAGTACTTCCTGTGTACTTAGTACTTGTACTGAAGTATTTTTATAATTCAATCCAAAGTACTTGAGTTTCAAGTACTTTTTGCAAAATACTTGTACTTAGGACTTAAAATGGTACTGAATACTGCTATAAAATACTTAAGTATATTTGAAGTACTTTAGTATATTTAAAGTACTTAAGTACTTACCGTTGAGGTACTTTTAATTTAAAAAAGGCCATCCCAAGTTTTCAATAATGCGTATAAGTACAAGTCTGCGCAAAATAGTATGCTTTTAAGAAATTTAGTTTGTATTTCGGCTTTGAATCTGTAGCGATAGGTACTGATTATTGTTATTGTGCAAGCATATTCTCTATTTAATCAGTTATTTTTCTCACCGACGCTTTTACGTATAACAATAAAACAAACAGAGGAAATAAAAAATTCAGATTTGGTTAGTAAACAGTTAAATTTAATTTAATTCTGAAGGAGACGAAGATCCATTTAAGAAAGACACTGAAGATAACGATCCAGATTTTATTCCAAAAAATTACCAAGAAACTCAATTAGGAAATATTTTGATTTTGACGGCAACGTTATTTTTTGTTATTATAATTTTTGTATTTTTATAACTTGACAATTTCCGTTTCCCCCTGACGAAGGCTCACGTTTAGTGGGTCGAAACGTTGAGTTTTAATAAATCTTATACATAACTTCAATCCAAAAATTTCTATTTTTATTTAGAATTATAAATTTCCAATTCTTAACAAGTAAAATTTAAGTGTAGATATACACGCAATTACATCGGGTATACGAATATATTTAAAAAACATGCAAGTACTTGAAAAATACTTAAAAATTACAAGTACTTTTTATAAGTACTTGTACTTAAGACTGAGTATTTTCAAAATGGCTGGTACTTAGTACTTGATGTCAAGTACTTGGCTGCAAGTACTTGTACTTAATACTTAAGTACTTTTAGGCAAGTACTTGCCCAGCTCTGCCTGCTATGTTTCGTAATTTACCTTCAGATGATAAAATGTGTCTTCAAAAACATTATTGTTGGTAATATATCAACTTAAAGGTCATCGTTTTAAATAATTTGTGTATATTTGATCATATCCGTGTAATACAATTTTATAAAACAGTCTATTCTGGATCTGTGTAATATCATATTGATTACAGAAATTAGCTAAACTAAAATTGTGTGTTGGCTAATGCCCATGTCACACCTGTAATACACTGTATCATGTATGATCAAACCTGTGTATGACGAAAAATAGAAGAGCTGCTATTTCTGTCATATGTACACGTCATACCGAATCAGACGAAACTGTTTGGTACTCCAAATAATTTATATAATTTTTCATATTATTTATATCATACAAATGTTACTTGCAGGCGAGAGATTTTCGTCACACACGACAATTTTCATCATACATAATACAAGTATTACAGGTGTGACATGGGCATAATATCACTTAAATATTAGTATTATTTTCTTCTGTGGCATTTAATTGAAATAAATATTTGAAAGATTTTACTGACACTTATAACTTAAAATACGATGAAAAAAATTGAGCATTCTTTTGCAAGTTGCAAATTTTAAATGATGTAAATGATTAAGACGATCCTCTACTATGCCAGAAAACAGCCAAAAACATGTATTTCGCGCGCCACTCCACAGCGTTTATTGTTTTGTTAAATATAGTACTTTAAAAATATTATTGAAGATAAAAGTACAATCTACGAAATGGTCGATGCAGAATTTTAAAATCGAAATGTTAATTTGAATTTTAACAATTTTTGTAATTTTTTTAACACAAATATTTTCTATTCAAAAACGAATTTAAAATATTCGATCGGTTATTTCACAGATCCAAGCTTTGTTGACAACATATTACAATTTGAAGTTAATTCATTTATAAATAAAAGTTGTACAGGGGCGCGTGAAAACCCTCTTTTTTTTATAAATATTGCAGTTTTTTTTTACAAATATGGGTGTCAAAATTATAGTTTCCCTTCAAACATAAATTATTTTGTTTAACAAAACAATAAACGTTATAGAATTGCGAGCGGAATCAATGTTGACTGTATTCTGCCATGGGTAGAGGATCACCTTAAATGCACATCTTCAAATGAAATGGAAAGACTGTAAATAGTAGTTTAGAATGTTGGTATTGTTTGCAGTGTGTGCAGTGTTGTCTGTTGTTGCAGGAATGCGCTGATGCCAGGAGATGCTAGCAGGTACTAATCCACTAGAGTTAAATCCACCGGGGTCGAAACGCATCGTATCGACCGCCCCCGAGTTGGGAGTGTCTGTCTTGCGCCCTGTGCCCTTTCGCTCCCTCTCTTTCTCTTTGTCCCTCTCTGGCTCTGCGCTCTGGCATACACGCTCGGTAATGTGATATGCTTAGAGTCAGCCTGAGCCAGAGGGTTGATCATCCTACTACCCAAACTGAAAATGTTGCTGCTGTACATGCAGATGGTTGTCTTTTTTATACATAGTCTGCTGAGATAGGCTTTGTAAGTTTAACTTCCATCGTACCACTATCCACTATGATTACTTATCTAAATGATAACAATATAATGATAGTGAGACTCAACTAATAAGATACGTTACTTACTACAACATGCTTGTTGATAGAATGCATTAACAATTAATCATAGTTTAGACTATTCGGTAATTATGTATAAACAGAAAACAATCATTTTATAAACGAATGACGAAGCTACATAGATAAATGTAATGTTCTAGAGCCATTTGCTTTTAAATGTATTTTTACTTCCAAAGAAAGCGCATAATGCTTCGGAACCGTTCATTCAGATTAAGAAGTTATCAAAAAATTATATTTGCAATGTATGGAAGTTCAGTTATTAAATTGGCTAGTTCACACGAGGAAAGTTTTCCGTAAAAGTTTCCAAAAAAAGACAAGTGCTAGAAACTCATAAAAAACAATCAATACCGTTCGTATGGTGTTGAAGTTAATGTCATAAATTTAAGGGTAAGTAGTATGACATGTGTAGATTACGAAATAGAAAGAATTTTTTTAAATAGCAAAATTAATTTGCATGTTTCTCAGTCAAAAATTTTACGTTGCCACTGCCACTGGGTGGAAAATGAATTCAGTGCAGTATTACAAAAAATGCTGCAGGTAGACTACCCTTAATTTTTCGAATTTTTCGTAATCTACACATATCATACTACTTATCCTTAAATTTATTACATTAACTTCAAAACCAGCCTGTAGAAATAATTTCCCGTATGGACGGCATTTAAAATTTAAATGACAGTTTCTGGCACTTTTGAAGAAGACTTAAAGAAAGATTGTCCTCGTGTGAATAATTTAGACTTTGACGTGAAAGATACAGATCGTTTTTGCTGGTTATTAATTGATATAGGTATAGATGTGTTTGGTGGTGATTTTAACGCTTGTATATTGTTGCAGGTACAAGAGCGGCGTACGCAGCACAGTGAGGAGCTCTGGGTCGCGCGAGGCGGGACGGCGCGGGGGGGCAGGCGGCGGCGGAGGAGGCGGCGGTGGCGGCGGCGGCGCGGGATCCCTGGAGCTGCCGTTGCGGGAGCTGTGCGACGTCCGGCGCGCCTACAAGGGCGGCGTGCTGCCCGGCAAGCCGTCCGCTTACCTGGAGCACCGGCGCACCAGGCCCCAGCGTGGCATGAGCATGGGCCAGAAGGTGTCTGGAGGTGTGAAAACGGTGTCGCGCGACTCGCCGACGCCCTACAAGCCGGTGGTGCCGCGCGAGCTAGCGCAGGACTTTGCGCGCCCCGCACGGCTCGACGTGCTGCTGGACATGCCGCCCGCGCTGCGCGACACGCAGCTCAAGCACGCGTGGAACGCCGATGACCGCTCACTCAATATCTTCGTCAAGGACGATGACAAGCTGACGTTCCACCGCCACCCCGTAGCGCAGTCCACCGACTGCATCCGAGGCCGCGTGGGCTTCACCAAGGGCCTGCACGCCTGGGAGGTGTGCTGGAGCACCCGGCAGCGCGGCACGCACGCCGTGGTGGGCGTGGCCACGCAAGACGCCCCCCTGCACTCCGTCGGCTACCAGAGCCTCGTGGGCAGCACGGACACCTCGTGGGGCTGGGACCTAGGCCGCAACAAGCTCTACCACGACTCCAAGAACAACGCGGGACAGACGTACCCGGCCCTCTTGAAACCCGACGAGACTTTCATTGTTCCCGACAAGTTCCTCGTTGTCCTCGACATGGACGACGGCACGCTCAGCTTCGTGGTCGACGGCCAGTACCTCGGCGTCGCTTTCCGTGGACTCAAGGGCAGGAAACTCTACCCTATTGTCAGCGCCGTCTGGGGCCATTGTGAGATTACAATGAAGTACATTGGCGGTTTAGATCGTAAGTTCAATCATCAGTCGTCACTCATTCTTGTTACTAATTGTTTATTATTATTTCTAGCTGAACCATTACCATTAATGGATCTGTGCCGTCGTGTCATCCGCCAACGCATCGGTAAACAACTCCTGGAAGACAAGATTCAGAGTCTGACGCTGCCACAAGCAATGAAGACTTACCTGTTGTATCGTGATCGCAGATAATACCTGCGAGTGTCCAGCTGCCAGCTCCCAGCTGACTGAGGACTCGCAGTCCCGTGAACTGTTTATTTATCTTCTTCCTCCGTTACTAAGTCTCAGTTTTAGTTGTCAATACAGAGACACGAACACGATTATAGTGATTTTGAATTTTTATGAATGATTATGATTTCAAGTGGACATTAGGAAATGTCTGAATGCGATTGGCTGGTACGAAGCGAAGTGAAATTCGTTGTGTGATGTGCAAAGTCTTCTCATTACTACGTTGATCTCCATGACAGCGATGCGATAAGCGATACGCTCGAATTCTTCGTTTGAAATGAACAATGCCATAGTTTTTTATGCCTGTACATATACATACTTATAGTTACGCAAATGCTATTGCAGAAACTGATTATATACAATAAAGTAAGTCTTCGTAGTATGGATAATGTAACTTATTATGTCTAGTAATGAATATGCTGAGGCCATGTGCATTTTTAATAATTTAAATGAAACAAATTCTCAAAGCGATCATTCAGTTGATCCTTTTCATTTTGTGATATTGTGACTCCGAGATAATCTACGTGTATGTTGTTAGATAACAATTAATTTTATTTTTTGTTTATTTTTGAACAAGTCAGTTTTATTTTTTTATTTTTGCTAGAAAATTCGCAAGGCCAGCAATTAAACAAAACACACCAATACATTTAAATGTTCCGATTAATACAATCTTGGCTAGTACATGTGTAAATATTTTGAAAAAGTCTAGCCAAGTTGTGCAAGTTTATAATGCAACATAATTTAGGGACACTTTCGTATGAGTTTGTGTTTCAGTTGTATATTGGATAATATTTTAAAGTGTTTTCATCATATGAAAGTGTTCTTGGTATGAATGCGAAGTTCTTAACTTATGTTCGACGTCAAACTAATTCGAAATGTTTGTTTTCTTATTTTTATTCAGTTCTGTAAATGTCCGCTACTGGCGGATGTATATTTGTTTATTATTATTATTATTTTAGTTCGATTTATTGAAAGGATTAAAGATGTATGTTGTGCGTGTCAGTGTATGTGTTTAGTTTATAAAATTTGATAAACCTTGGACTATTATTATGATTCTTTAACAGAAATCACTTTAAAAACGTATTTTTAAAAATAATTCTCTAAAAGAAACATTTAAAAATGTGTTCTTGGTATAATCTCTAGAATGTAATCATTTGTTTTCGAAATCATTCTTTATTAAAATATGCGTGTTATTTAGAAAGAATTTTTATTTTTTATTTTTGCAATTTATTTTAATTTAATGTCGTGTAACATGTATTTGAGAAGACTAAACTTATTCAAATAATACTTATTGATAATTGAATTTTATTTATTGTTTCAAACATCGACGATTCTCAAATACATCGTACACGATATACTGTCAAATATTTTGCATAAATTATACAAATACGCACTCGAAATATAAAAAGGCATCTGAAGTATAAATTTCGATTCAAATGGGTTGTGTTACTCCAAGATCTGTTTATTTGAAAGTGATTACCTACACAAAATAAAACATTAGTGTTATACCTGGACTATTTGTAAGTTAAACGACCATTTGAGAATATTTTTACGCTCATTAGTCTTAAGTTGCTGTTAACTTTGTAACATGCTGCCGCGACAAGGTCCAGGACATGTACCAGTTAAGTTAATTGATGTTTGTAGAAGATAATATTGTAATTAAATTCAGAAAAATAGAAAAGTTATCTTCGTGTTTTATTCACCTTTTCGTTGTTATCCTTTTATGTTATATATTATTATGAGGAAATTGTTTATTTTTTATATTTCCAGTTCAAAGCAACTGCAACTGGATCATCGAGAACTTTAGAAGTATAACAAAACATGCCTAATTTAATATCGAATACTATATTTTAATACTGTTAAATTTCATTCAATTATTTTTTAAAGTGCAACAATTTAAAATAATATTTTCTAATAAGTGAGCAGCATTAAATCATTTAAATTTTTTGTAACAAACTAACATTAATTTTCATTGTTTTAGTTTCCAGGACACATGAGTTCTTCCACTTTACCTGAGCAATGTTGAAGATGATTTTATTGGAGGAAGATACACAAAAACGGTAACTCTAGAACTATGTAAAGGTAAAGAAGTGACCATGTCTAGTTCCGGAGAAAAAATACCAAGTTTACTATTTCGGTTTCTTTTACTTCTAATGCTGTACTTTTAGTAAAGGATTTCTGACACAGTTTAAAGAAGAAAGGTGTATAGAGATTACTAGTAATTGTTTATTTGTCAGTTTTTATATTTACTTCCTTATCATTTTGTGAAGAAACATTGCAGTTTAGTGTTACATGTTACATTTATTGTAATGATAAGTTTTCATGTTGGATAATGCCCTATTATAATTTATTGTTAGCAACAGTTTATTGTTATTAATAAATAGCTTATTATTATAATTATATCGACAAGCGACTGCATGGTTTGTTTGGTTCTCGAGAGTTTTATGTGCGGTAGATGAGTTATTGTTTAGGACTGCTCCAACTAATACAGACTAATAATATTCGTATTATAAACAGTGAAATAAATAACAAATAATTTAATTAGTAATTTAATTTTATGAAATAATAGTACAACAAATAATAAATATAAAAACTGAGTGAAATAGGTAGTCCATCAGTTTGTGCGAATAATTTTTGAAAGTGATTTACAGTATTTTAATTGAAGACCACGTGAGAAGAACGATCAAAGTCCAAAAAATAAAAAAATGAGTTTTTGCTACCATCTTGCATCAAAATAAGTAAATTTTCCTATAGCGTTCAGAAAATTGCAGTAAAAACGATCTAAGTCACGATTTTCAGGCATTGAAATAATTGTGTCCACTGGAAGAACGATCCAAGTCCACTTTGTTCAACGGAATACCGATCTTAGTTAATTGTTTATAACAAATTAGTTTATTTTACAAGAACATTAATGCTATTATTTTTTATTATCTATACCTATAACTGTAAGTTGGAATAAAATAAACCGTTATTTTTAATAAACCATATTACCAATATACGAGTCTTCAAATCTTAAAATTCAATTATCTCGAAACTATTAAAATGTGACTTTGATCGTCTGTAAAGAAATTTGAGCTCTTGCTTTGTATACTAAAATTATGTAAATATCCATATTTTTAAATGAATTTTGTTTCATGAGAAACAGATTACCTTTAATAAGTGGTACTATAATAGGATTAATTACATTTATATAAAATATAATCATAATTGAATAAATTATTTATATGTGTGATATCTATATACAAAAATTCGTTGAATTATAAACAGTATTTATCCGTTTCACACCTATTTTATCTTTATAAACAAAATAGGTATACTTTTAGTTTAAATTTTAAATTATGTGCATTATTAATTTCTTATATAGCTATAGAAATATATTCAACAGTTCCTGAAAGATCTTGGTAAATACATAATTTGTTACTATATATATTTTTTATATTTAACAATTAGATTCCTTGCATATTTCTGTTTTAGAAATAATGTTTTTCTAAATTTTTAATTGAATGCACTTTATTTATTAAAAATATCGATTTTTATTTAATAAAATTGGATTCCTCAGTCGTAATACTATTAGTAATCACATTTTCAAACATTTCAAGCTGCTATTTTAACCAGATGACAATTTTTTGTATGTATTCTTGTAGTTTAACCTTTCTTTATAATAATTGAAAATTTCCCTCCCACATAACTTCGTCTCGTATTTAAAATTTGCGTATCCGCTTGTCAAAAATCAAAACTGCGTTCCTAAATTACATTCTCTAATATTAGGTTATACTCTACACTTCAAAACTAAGCGGCTGTTGAGAAATCCGTCTTTTATCATGTGAATGCATTGTGAAATACGTTGCAAACTTGAAATTTCCAGTACACAACTATCTAAACTCTACACCGTTTAAAACTTGATAAAAACTTGGGAACGTAACCAGAGTAGTTCTTACTTTATTCAAAAGAGGGCAGAAATCACGGTTTGATTTCACGATTTATGAACAAATTATTGATTTTTTTCAACGCCATATTGAGGTTGTGTAATTTTTAATGCAATGTAATGAAACTGACGCCATTGCATGTTCGTAGTTTGTTCTTTGTATTTAAATAACAAGTGGCTTAATTTCAAGTGATAAATAAGAAATGTGAGTATCTTAGACATAAAATAATGTTGGTTTGCGACAAAATGATCCACAAGTTGTTGTAAACTTATTAATTTGCTGTTAATTGTTAATGGATTCCATGATCAGTTCATGCCAGCCGAGTTCATCACTTCAAGTATTAAAATAAGTGATTTATTTACAGGTAAACGCTGTTATGTGTAGAAAAGGGACAATTTCAAAGAAAATACTCGAAACTACTTACAAATTCAGGGTCTCAGCCATCATCTTTGAAGAAAGTGAGGATCTTAAACATGAGATTACATAATGAGAATATTTATTTCTACAGCTAAGGTAAGCAGTCTTTCTTTTATTATTTATTTACACTAATTGCACATTAACATTCGTTCGTGATATAATAATTTCTGGCAAACGTACATATTGATTTGCGATGCATTTTAAATGTTTGCAGTTCAATTTCATATTGAACATGATTTATTTCATGTTATTGAATAATTATGTAATTCTACAAACCAATTTGGAACTTAATTAATCTGTTTACTGTTACAAGGTTGAATCAAAATATAATAGTTATTTTAGATTCACTCATAGTTGTTGGTGAAAAATAATCCACAGGTTTAATATTTGTGCAGATATTCCTGTATAAAATAATATTTATTTAGTAATTATCAAATGTAAACAAATGATTTGTGGTTTCTAGGTATTCGAGCATATCATAATGTAGATGTGAACAAATGAACTGGCAACTTGATAATGACTTTAGAAGTCTTCGAAGGACGTAGAAGAATATTCTGCACCTGACACCAACGACGAGAGATTTCACTAGACAACAACTTCAACATTCATCTGAGCAGTCTTCGGGAAACATCAACTTCAACAATCGACTTGGAATCAAGCAATCATGTAAGCATTTTTCATCATCATTCCTCTGACATTTTTACATTAAGAACCACAATTTCAATGTCGTAGCTTATTGAGTGATTCCCAAGTCATGGGTACTCTTGCTTTATATTTGGGATTATAGAGTAGATATTTGGACATTTATAATTAAAATGACTGCTACAATCTGTTCAGCCACCATTATTTTTAAATACTTTATGATTTATCTGTTAATAATCGTAGAATAACCGCGATAACTTGTAGTCAGGGGTAAAATTTCCTGGGGATGCCAATTCTGAGCTCAAACATTATCCTTTACTATTGAGCTCCATATTACGCTGTTGTCTTCCCCTAGAGGTAGTACATATGAGGCATTTTGTTGTTATATTATTTATTTTATTATTTATCGTAGAAAATTCGTGAAAATTTTGTTACTGGCATAAAATTGTATGAGAGCTGATTTTGTATTTTAAATATTATGCTGTCTCTACTGTTACCCCTTATTGCAATGGTAGCACGAAAGAGATATGTAATTGTCGTAGAAAAATCGCGAAAATGTGGTTCTTGGTGTAAAATTGCCTGAGGAAATTATTCCGCCTTGAAAATTATCCATCGCTACTATTGGATCCCCTTTTATAAAGATGTGTTTTCTCTAGAACTCATTAGTCATGATGTTATTTTTTTCTAACTCATTATTTAAATGTGCGGAGAGCACAGCACAGTGAAGATTTTTTGATGTTTAGTGCAGGTTTGTATGAATCTAAATGTGTGTTATTGTTTTAGATTAATTTGGACTTCATGTACAAAGTTTGAAGATTCTTTGGTTTGAAATTCTACTGTTGGAGTCTAATCTCTAGTCTAGTACAAGAAACATCATCTGGTGCTACTAAATGAATGAATCTTCTTCAGCTGGTGTACTTCTAAAAATGTCTCTTTCCCCAGTTTAACACGTAAGTTTTTAATTTCACTTTGTGTTTTCGATTTGGAACATGCTGCTTTTACTCAGCTGGAGTGTGACAGCCTCACAGATCACTGTGAACATCAGTATAAATACTACAGATCAAAAAGTGACTCAATGCTTTCACTCAATTTAAGTGTGGCAGCCTCACTTATGTGAGTTATCGGTTTAGGTATATGTTTAACCGTGTGTGCGGTTGCCAGTCTCACGCACTCATGAGTGGAGAGTACACTACAGGAGAGATGTTTGTGCAGTTAACTGAAATAACACATGGCCCAGACATAAAAAGAAATCGTTTTTTGTTGTACAAAGGTTTAAATAAAAATCAAGATACATATATAATGTGCTATATCTTCTATTTATTGAAATCAGCAATACATTTATCACAATATCAATTGAAATCAGCAGTCGAAACTTTATGGCACCGAATAATTAAAACAGTTAAAAAAATTAAGGTGAAGTTAAATAGGGGTAAAGTCGTTTATAATAATTAAAGCAAACAATAAAAAAAATTGCCAGATGTATACTTTATTCTCTAAGTTTATATTTAAAGTTACATGCACTTAAAATATGCCTTTAATATATTTTAAGTAAATTAAACTTTAAATATAACTTAGATAATAAAGTATATAACTAGCATATATTTTTGTTGTTTCCTCTAATTACTATAAACGATTTTACCCCTGTGTAAATCCACCTTAATTTTTAAACTGTTTCAATTCGTTGTGGCATAGTATCTACAAGTCCTAAACATACTTTTCTGGAGAAAAGTCCCAAATATTCTACAGTCTGTGTCACAATTCTTTTCAAATTATTTTTTTATTCGGTTCCATAGTTTCGACTGTTGATTGATTTGAGATTGTGTAAAATGTATTGCAGTTTTACAGTACATTATACTTGTATTTTTATTTTTGTTTAAACTTTTGTACAACAAGAAACGACATTTTTTTACGTCTGGGCCAACTTCAATGAGACGGAGCTCGTATATAATAATTTATTTTACAAGTCACTGAAATAAAAGAATTATTGGCATTTACTTTGTGAAATAGATGTTTAACTTATTATTCTTATCTAATATATGTGCGATAAATTTCTAGGTATTCGAGGATTGAATAGAGGACTTGTATAAGTGTTGTGTTATCTTCTAAGGAAGCAGGAGCAGTTGTAGCAGCCTTCAAAAGACATGGGAGAATATTTTTTCGGTAAGCTTCTTTACTCTTTTTTACAATTACATATCTTTCGTGCCTTTTACCCAAGTTGGGTACAGCAGCCTCACATATGTGAGTCATCGGTATGGATATTATGTTTTACCGTGTGTACAGTTACCAGCAGTTGGTAACTCACTCATGACTGGAGAGTACACTACAGGGCAGATTTTTGTGCAGTAAATTAAAATTTGATCTGAAACTAAACAGTCAGAACCACAGTCGGTCATTAGCACATTCAGATTGCATCAAATTTAAACTATTTTATTCCAATTTCAATATTGAATCTTAAAGCATTACATTTATTAATTAATTTATTATTATTATTCAACAGGTTTAGAACCCAATTACAGAATAATATTATAACATTTCAAATGTACATTGACTAAATATAGTGAACAAAATAGAAAAAAAATTGAATACAAATACAGATAATAAACCGAGATTAAATCGAGGAAACAAAGTCAAACAAATATAATAATATTAATTACATACATAATCTATCACGCTTTTCACCCAATTAGGGTGCGGCAGCCTCACATATTTTGATAATCGGTATAGATATATATTTTTATCGTGTGTGCGGTTACCAGCCGTTAACTGTTGGATACTTCCTGTATAAAATAATTCATTTTCAGGTTAAGCAAACACTGTTTATCAAATGTAAATAAATGATTTGTGGTTCCTAGGTATTTGATGTGAACAAGCCAAGCAGTCTTCGAAGGACATGGAAGAATTTTCTGCACATGACATCAACCACGAGAGTCGTCGAGGGATTACACTGAACAACTCAACATCCATCGTGGGACTTTCTGCAGGCGACATCAACTCCAGCAGCCTTCCAGAGACTTAGTGATAAGTGAATTATCAAAGATAGTTTTGCCAGTCTTTTCCTTTTGCGTGAATCATTCTTTAACTCGAATCTCGAAATAATACTTTACATAAATAATAAAGACCTAATCTTCTATCTTTGATAATAATGTTGAGATTTGAATTAAATGACTTCAGGCGGCACAGTCTTGGGTTCAATTCCCAATGACCATGTGAATATGATCTCAACAATTAATTTTAACTTAGGTAATAGTTGCCAAGGAGTAAACCACATCGTCTTTACTTTACTAGTACTTTAATAGTACTTTGGTAGTACAGATTAAGGGATCAAGGGAATTTTAATGAAACTAGTGACATTATTATTGATTTTAAAATAATTTTAATTGGGGTGATAGTTTTGCCTTTGGTTGCGGTCAATATTAAACTTAAATCGGAAATGTCACTAGTGAAAATAAATGTGGTTTTCTCCTTGTTCAATGGTCCTTTTTCAACGAAGAAAATAAATAAAGAGATGCATTTGAAACTGCAAATAAAATTGAAGATGTAATGTGACAATACAATAAATAAAGAACAAGAAGTGATGCTCTAAATGCTTGACGAACTGCAGACAATGCCTCAAAATCATTTTGTAGCCTAAAACAAACCAAAATGTTATTGTACATGAAACTTCTAACGTAAACAACAATAACTCTAACTGTATGGACACTAAAACATTATAATATGCACAAAAGAAACTTACTAGCGAGCTACTAGACTTAGAATTTACTGAAACAGTTTTTATAATGCACTAAGAACCAAATACTAGCCGGGCAGCCCGTACTGCGAAGCATTGTTCGTGTTTGACGTGATATTAGCGCCAATGTTTTCTTGGCGAATCAGATCCTTCAAATTTGACTTTCGCAGTACGGGCTGCCCGCCTAGTATCTTCCAAGTTTGTTTTTGTGGTTAGATCACATTTGACAAGTCAAATATTATGAATTATTTAAATAACATAATTAAAGCTGAAAAATAGTAAACATATGTAAAAAAATTACGCTGACTCGATTGCTCTAATCGGCTTTGATCAAAAACCAACAGTTTAGCCATAAATAATTAATTTATAATGGAACACCAGCGCCAATCTGCAAATTTTTTAGCCCCGTGATTCTGGTGAACTACTTAGTCGGTAAAACGCTTAACTGTTTTCAAATCAGTAAAACAGGTAACTATTATTTAGACGGAAGAGTAGTTCACCAGACTTACACCGTGCTCAGTTTTGCGGATTGGCGCTAGTGTTGTATTGGAAATTAATTATTTACGGCTAAACTGTTCATCTTTCGGCAAAAAGAACTACAGCAATCGATTCAGCGTATTTTTTTACATACGTTTATCAATTTTCAGCTTTAAATATGTTATTTAAATAATTCATAATATTTGACTTGTCAAAGGAGACATAACCATAAAAACAAACTTGGAAGATTTTGTTCTTAGTGTATTATAATAACTGTTTCAGTAAATTCTAAGTCTAGTAGCTCGCTAGTAAGTTCCTTTTGTGCATATTATAATGTTTTAAGTGTCCATACAGTTAGAATTATTGTTGTTTACGTTAGAAGTTCAATGTACAATAACATTGTGGTTTGTTTTAGACCACAAAATGATTTCGAGGCATTGTCTGCAGTTCGTCAAGCATTTAGAGTCTTTAAAGACCTTGTGGTGAACTTCTGAGGCTGAATTAAGAATCCATAGCCTCAGAAATATTAATATGTAAGTACATTTTATTTATTTAGTGTTGAACCATTTCTTTGTGTTCTGTAGTTACTGGCGATTAAAATTAAGAACGAATTCATTTGTATCTTCAGATGATAATAGAGGATTTAAAATAGTATTACCTCTTGTTTTTAGTAAATTCTAAGTCTAGTAGATCGCTAGTAAGTTCTTTTGTGCATATTATAATGTGTTAGTGTCAAAACAGTTAGAGTTATTGTTGTTTACGTTAGAACTTCCATGTACAATAACATTGTGGTTTGTTTTAGGCTACAAAATGATTTCGAGGCATTGTCTGCGGTTCTTCAAGCATTTAGAGTCTTTGAAGACCTTCTGGTGAACTTCTGAGGTCCATGTAAAGTTTAAACAACAATCTACAAGTTCAGAAACAGTAATATGTAAGTAAATTTGATTTATTTAGTGTTGAACAATTTCTTTGTGTACTGTACAGTGACAAGCGATTGAAATAAGACAGAAAGAACTAACTGATTTGTGTTTTAGAATATTAGAGTGTTTAAAAGACTAACTCCTGTTTGTGTGTTTCTAGGCAAGAAATACTTCTTCAAAGGCCAAGACTCAACGATCTTCACAGCCGCGTAGAGAACGAGCATCGAACTCTCTTTGGATGGGTCACCCGCCAGCCCTCACATCCGTGGACAACACTGACACGTCATGGAGGATTTGTAATTTAAGAATAACTCGCAAACGATTAGAGATACCGCAATGATCGTTGAAAATATGGAAACTACAGCGAATTCGGCGTTAGGAAATATCTAGTTTGTAAGGATTAAGATTATATTAAGGCCGTTATACTTAAAATAAAATATCCCATGTTATTATTATGGAAATTTCTAATTTAAGCATAACTCTGAAAGGGTTAAAGATAGCGCAATGATCGTTGAAAATATGGAAATTAGAGCGAATTTGACGTTAGGAAATGTCAGCTTTATAAGGATTAAGGTTATATTAAGGCCGATATACTTAAAATAAAATATCCCATGTTATCTTTATTTTTAATTTAAGCATAACTCTGAAAGGGTTAAAGATAGCGCAATGATCGTTGAAAATATGGAAATTAGAGCGAATTTGACGTTAGGAAATGTCAGCTTTATAAGGATTAAGGTTATATTAAGGCCGATATACTTAAAATAAAATATCCCATTTTATCTTTATTTTTAATTTAAGCATAACTCTGAAAGGGTTAAAGATAGCGCAATGATCGTTGAAAATATGGAAATTAGAGCGAATTTGACGTGAGAAAATGTTAAGTTTATAAGAATTAAGATTATATTAAGGCCGTTATATTTAAAATAAAATATCCCATGTTCTTGGATCTTGGATATAAAAGGGAGGGTGGAGTAGAAACTCCACATGCACTTAGGCCGCTCAGACGGGCCCATTGTACATCCTCCGGGTAGCACAGCTCCTTGCTACAGATCCTGAAGCCATTCCACACTCAGGAAGAAAGCCAACAGGTCAGCAGCGGGAGTTGTGCTTAGGGTGGCCATGTCCGGCCAGAATTCCCCTAGCATGGATCCTCTTTTTGAAGACAAATCAGGGCATTCTTATAGGAGATTTTTAATTTAAGAATAACTCGGAAACGGTTAGAGATAGCGCTATGAGCGTGACATTTTTGGATTATTCGTACATTTTTGTGTTAGGAACCACATTTTTAAAATTTTAGAGCCACTGGTCTAGCCGTAATTTAATTATTTTCATAATGAAAGCACTGTTTAAATTTAATTTTTGACATCTAAGGCCTCTATTTCCTAAACGGTTAGAGATAGCGCTCTGAGCGTGACATTTTTGGATTCCTCGTACTTTTTTGTACTAGGAGACATATTTTCAAAGTTCTGGTGTCACTGGTTTGGCCGTAATTTAATTATTTTTATATGGGAGATTTTTAATTTAAGAATTATGAAACTGAGGGGTAGTTACACCCAAATATACCTATGTTAATATTGTATTGTATTATAACTTATCTTATGTGTTATTATTTTATTAGAATATGTAAGTATGATTAGAATTATGAAGCTGTGGGGTAGTTATACCCAAACATACCTATGTTGATATTGTATATTATTTATCTTAAGTGGTTTTATTTTATTCACAATATGTGAGTCAGTCACACCAAAGGATTAGAATTATGAAACTGTGGGGTAGTTACACCCAAAGATATGTATTAAAATATGTACACTTTTTAAATAAATAAATAATGTTGTTAAAATAATAAATTTGCTTTAAATAATAATAATATACCAACCTATTCTCCCACCTACGCCCCGTTACAAAAATATGATTTCTTTGGCTGATTAAAATTTTCAACTAAAAATCTCAATATTTGTATCAGGAGAACATAACTTGTTTGAGATCAAAACACCAATTAAAATTTGTTGCCAAACTGCGAAAAATTCGACGAAAAACAGCAAAATTTTCATCAATTTTTTAATTAATTTTTTGGTCTCCAACAAGTTATGTTATCCTGATACCAAATCGACGATTTCAGATGAATTTTTCTCTGTTTTCAGTGACAAATTTTGCTGACTTTAAACAATTATTATCTCGTAAACTAAAGGACTAAGGGCAAAAAGTTAAATACAAAGGGCGCGTAACTTTTCATTCTCTATCTGCCTGTCTATGTTTTGGCCTATTTTAATTATTTTTTTGATCTCCCACCATTCATGTTATCCTGATACAAACTTGGTGATTTTTGTTCGATTCAAATCTGAAGTCGAGTGAGGGTGGAAATTTAAAAACACGATTACGTAAAAACTAAGGGTTGGGGAGTGATTTACGGGTCATATTCGTACTCTACGCGTTGAAATACACCAGTATGCATATTGCCACCCCTAAAAGTTAATTAGCACCGGAGATATTTAACCCTTATTTGTATCTTCGGTTCTAAGGGTCGTATCGAAAAAATCTACATTGCATTCGATAGGGGATGAAAAACTGAGTATCTTTTACATTTAACTTTTTCCTCTACGACCCTTAGTTTAAGGGTTAATGACTATGTTTAGACGACTTTTTCACCACTTTGATTGCTCATAACCCTTAAACTAAGGGTCGTAGAGGAAAAAGTTAAATGTAAAAGATACTCAGTTTTTCATCCCCTATCGAATGCAATGTAGATTTTTTCGATACGAACCTTAGAACCGAAGATACAAATAAGGGTTGAATATCTCCGGTGCTAATTAACTTTTAGGGGTGGCAATATGCATACTGGTGTATTTCAACGCGTAGAGTACGAATATGACCCGTAAATCACTCCCCAACCCTTAGTTTTTACGTAATCGTGTTTTTAAATTTCCACCCTCACTCGACTTCAGATTTGAATCGAACAAAAATCACCAAGTTTGTATCAGGATAACATGAATGGTGGGAGATCAAAAAAATAATTAAAAATCGGCCAAAACGGCCGTATCTATAGATAGGCAGATAGAGAATGAAAAGTTACGCACCCTTTGTATTTAACTTTTTGCCCTTTAGTTTACGAGATAATAGTTATTTAATGTCATCAAGATTTCACCAAAATCGACTAAAAATACGTTGATTTCATGGATTGTTTATATCGAATACCCCTAATTAGGACTCTCTGATTCTAAATCTACCCTCAGAATTACATAATTACTTACGCTTTTGATATATTTATATATAAATACAAAATTGCAACTACGCTAGGAAAATTTTAAAACGCATATAACTTGAAAAATAAGGGTTGAACGACAAAACTGAGGGCATATTTGGATTCAGCAGGTCCTAATTGAGGGGTTAAACTACCCCTCTTTATCATACTACCCTTAGTTTACGAGAAATAAGCACTTTAAAATTTTCCTAGCAAATAATTAGAATATTGTGATAGTAAATTTTTAATTAACAGCTTTACTTTCTAGGCCACAGCTCAAAAATATTCTGTGACGTCACACCAAGAGATGTCTCGTTTTGAGTGATTTCACCCCTAAAAAATTAAATTAAACGCTATATAACGGGACGTAGGACAACGATAAGTTGTTTAATAAATATAATAAAGCAAATTTTCTATTCTAAATTATTTATTTATTTAAAAAAAAATTACATTTCATTTAAATAATTCATGCAACAATACTGCATATTTACTGATTTTAAAAGGAAACATGAGGAAAATAAATAAAAACTGTTCATTTTTCTTTCTTTTTATATACAAGACAAATACATAAGAGAAATATATACTTTCATACATACTACATGCAATAATATCACGCCATTTACCAAGTTTGGGGGGTGGCACAAATCTTGTCACACATTTAAACTCAACAAGCAGTCAAACATTCCTTTCCTGACATATTTCTTCCCCGTCATCCACAATTATTATCCTTTTCATTCAAGCTCTTTTATTCTTTCCACTCAAATCATTTACATTTCTAATACATGATCAGTCATTCCAACCAACATATTCACCGGACGTCCAAACAAAAGCTCATCTCAAACGCACACATTCTCTTTAAAACACACATAAATGTGCCATTTCCCAAAATGGGTTGGGACACTTCAATCGCTTCGTTCACTTAAATCATTTGCACTCGCAATTAACCTTCAATCATTTTAATCCACTAATTCGCAGAACGTTCACGCAAACGCACACTTACTATTTCACAAACTCATTCGCTCACAGAATAATTTCTCTCAAACATCAACACATTTACAAATGAAATATTCAAATACAATACAAGTTTTTGTAATTTTATTACAACATAAAATAATGAAATGACTTGCCCTGTAAGAAATACAATAAATTATTAGTTACATTTTACATTACAATTGAATTTTATTTCCAAATGTTATTACATGAGTTGACGGCTTGTAACTGTACCCATATAAGATACATAACTCATGTTTTGTATATTTTGATTCAAAGATAAAAGTTATAAATGAATAATCAATTTTATTAATGGCAATGACTGATTTTTCTGCTCATAAAAACCTTTGCCGAGGATATACTGAAGTATCTTTGATATTTTATATTATAAGTTTGAAATATATGATAGGTGAAATACTAGTGACATTGCCCTAATCCATCTCCACCCAATATTTAACATTTAACGCGCGCGCTTTGTGATTCTAACCCCAAGAACAACCGATGATTGTTGTTCTTGTTCAAATGTAGTGGGATTTCTTGCCGATTCCCGGATGAGTGCTTAGTACACGGTAGACAGCCAGGGAAAGACTTTCCACGGCCCATCACCACCTTCATGCTCAGGATTGCCGGGATGGATTCAGTTTTGCATTCTAGTGACTCAATTCATCCAAGCTATCGAAGGCTGACTGACCTAAACCCTACGAGCTGCTGAATTTCAAATTCAATTCAAATCAATGCCACACCCAATTGCAAAAGAATAATTCGCGAACCGAAATGTCACTTTAAGTAATTTCACCTACCAAAATTTCCTAATTCTAAATGGTCCTGTACATAAATCATTAAAGAAAGAGATGCATGCTCTCTGGTGTTTCGAAGCTGCCAGTTACTTCAAATTAATTCATTTGTTATTATTCAAAAGTCTACAACATTCAACTTATAAAAAATTAATTCTGCTCAAATTGTCATCATTATGTTCGCAACTTAATGTTAAGTATCTGGCAACAACGAATTTATTCATCACTTCTTGTTCTTTATTTATTGTATTGTCACATTAACATCTTCAATTTTATTTGCAGTTTCAAATGCATCTTTTTATTTATTTTCTTCGTTGAAAAAGGACCATTGAACAAGGAGTATACCACATTTATTTTCACTAGTGACATTTCCTATTTAAGTTTAATATTGACCGCAATTGATTTTAACTTGAAACCCAAGAACATGACAAACAAAACAACCAAAGGCAAAACTATCACCCCAATTAAAATTATTTTAAAATCAATAATAATGTCACTAGTTTCATTAAAATTCCCTTGATCCCTTAATCTGTACTACCAAAGTACTATTAAAGTACTAGTAAAGTAAAGACGATGTGGTTTACTCCTTGCAAACTATTACCTAAGTTAAAATTAATTGTTGAGAGCATATTCACATGATCATTGGGAATTGAACCCAAGACTGTGCCGCCTGTATTCACTTTTTCCAATCTCAACATTATTATCAAAGATAGAAGATTCAGTCTTTATTATTTATCTAAAGTATTATTTCGAGTTAAAGAATGATTCACGCAAATGGAAAAGACTGGCAAAACTATCTTTGATAATTCACTTATCACTAAGTCTCTGGAAGGCTGCTGGAGTTGATGTCGCCTGCAGAAGGTCCCACGATGGATGTTGAAGTTGTTCAGTGTAATCCCTCGACGACTCTCGTGGTTGATGTCATGTGCAGAAAATTCTTCCATGTCCTTCAAAGACTGCTTGGCTTGTTCACATCAAATACCTAGGAACCACAAATCATTTATTTACATTTGATAAACAGTGTTTGCTTATCCTGAAAATATTAAATATTTATAATAAATGAATTATTTTATACAGGAAGTATCCAACAGTTGACAGCTGGTAACCGCACACACGATAAAAATATATATCTATACCGATTCTCACAATATGTGAGGCTGCCGCACCCTAATTGGGTGAAAAGCTTGATAGATTATGTATGTAATTAATATTATTATATTTGTTTGACTTTGTTTCCTCGATTTAATCTCGGTTTATTATCTGTATTTGTATTCAATTTTTTTTCTATTTTGTTCATTATATTTAGTCAATGTACATTTGAAATGTTATAATATTATTCTGTAATTGGGTTCTAAACCTGTTGAATAATAATAATAATAAATTAATTAATTAATAAATGTAATGTTTTAAGATTCAATATTGAAATTGGAATAAAATAGTTTGATGCAATCTGAATGTTCTAATGACCGACTGTGGTTCTGACTGTTTAGTTTCAGATCCAATTTTAATTTACTGCACAAAAATTTGCCCTGTATTGTACTCTCCAGTCATGAGTACACACGGTAAAACATAATATCCATACCGATGACTCACATATGTGAGGCTGCCGTACCCAACTTGGGTAAAAGGCACGACAGATATGTCATTGTAAAAAAATCTGACATGGCCATCACAAGACCTCCCGCTATACCTACTTTATTCTTTTTACTTATTATACAAATATATTAATATATAAGTACTACTACTACTACTCACAAATATATTTTAGTCATTTTATTTAAACTGCAGAAGAAGATATAAACGATATTTTACTATTGACACTGCCACTGTCATGTCATAATAATTAATGTCATAATAACCGAAATACTAAATTATAAGTATATAATTTAATTATTCTTAAATTATAGCAGATACAGACAAATTTATAAAATATCGATTGTAGATAATAATCACATAATCTGTCATATAAAATAAGAAATTTGGTCATAAATTAATTATTTATCGAAATATTTTAAAAAAGTACTACTTCCGGTTTATGAATTGGTACCAAAATTTACTGGGCTTTTAAGATTCGTATTAAAATCTTAAATATAAAATTAGGTTGTTAAATTCTTGTAACTTTTTGAGTTATAGAAAACGAAAAAAAATGTTACATACAACCTAACATACATACATACACACACAGACATCATCTCGAAAATACTTTAGTCGTATTCTATGGATTCTAAAACGTGCTTATCTCTTAAAATATCACACTCGAAAATTTTGACCCATCACAATACCTCCCTTATAGAATATGAGGCGGGAGGTAAAAAGCGTAGAGAAGCTTACCGAAAAAATATTCTCTCATGTCTTTTGAAGGCTGCTACAACTGCTCCTGCTTCCTTAGAAGATAACACGACACTTATACAAGTCCTCTATGACATCCTCGAATACCTAGAAAACACAAATATATTAGTAACATTTATCGCACCCATATTAAATAAGAATAATAAGTTAAACATCTATTTCACAAAGTAAATGCCAATAATTCTCTTATTTCAGTGACTTGTAAAATAAATTATTATATACGAGCTCCGTCTCATTGAAGTTGGCCCAGACGTAAAAAAATGTCGTTTCTTGTTGTACAAAAGTTTAAATAAAAATCAAAATACAAGTAAAACTGCAATACATTTTACACAATCTCAAATCAATCAACAGTCGAAACAATGGAACCGAATAAAAAATAATTTGAAAAGAATTGTGACACAGACTGTAGAATATTTGGGATTTTTCTCCAGAAAAGTATGTTTAGGACTTGTAGATCCTATGCCACAATGAATTGAAACAGTTTAAAAATTAAGGTGGAGTTACACAGGGGTAAAATCGTTTATAGTAATTAGAGGAAACAAAAAAAATATATGCTAGTTATATACTTTATTATCTAAGTTATATTTAAAGTTTAATTTACTTAAAATATATTAAAGGTATATTTTAAGTGCATATATAAACTTAGAGAATAAATTATACATCTGGCTATTTTTTTTATTGTTTGCTCTAATTATTATAAACTACTTTACCTCTATTTAACTTCACCTTAATTTTTTAAACTGTTTTAATTCGTTGTGGTCTGTATCTACAAGTCTTAAACATATCTTTCTGGAGAAAAAAATCCCAAATATTCTACAGTTTGTATCACAATTCTTTGATTGTCAGTAGTGCATAGAACGATTTTTCAAAAAAAATAATTATTCGGTTCCATAAAGTTTCGACTGCTGATTTTAATTGATATTGTGATAAATGTATTGCTGATTTAAATAAATAGAAGATATAGCACATTATATTTGTATCTTGATTTTTATTTAAACCTTTGTACGACAAAAAACGATTTCTTTTTACGTCTGGGCCATGTGTTATGTTTCAGTTTCAAATCCAGGCAGGTACACATTTCAGTTAACTGCACAAACATCTCTCCTGTAGTGTACTCTCCACTCATGAGTGAGTGAGACTGGCAACCGCACACACGGTTAAACATGTACCTAAACCGATTACTCACATAAGTGAGGCTGCCACACTTAAATTGAGTGAAAGCATTGAGTCTGTAGTTTTATACTGATGTTCACAGTGATCTGTGCGGCTGCCACGCTCCAACTGAGTAAAAGCAGCATGTTCCAAATCGAAAACACAAAGTGAAAATAAAAAACTTACGTGTTAAACTGGGGAACGAGACATTTTTAGAAGTACACCAGCTGAAGCAGATTCATTAATTTAGTAGCAACAGATGATGTTTCTTGTCCTAGACTAGAGACTAGACTCCAACAGTAGAATTTCAAACCAAAGAATCTTCAAACTTTGTACATGAAGTCCAAATTAATCTAAAACAATAACAAACATTTAGATTCATATAAACTTGAACTAAATATCAAAAAATCTTCACTGTGCTGTGCTCTCCGCACATTTAAAAAATCTGCTGTGGCCAGTACACGACCTCTCGCCTAATTCTGCTTATTCTACTAATCTAATAAATAGTTTTACTTACATTTTAATAGTTTCATGTTATCATGTTCATGTAATATGTAAACGATAATGTAAACCAAGATGCAAGCCAAAGATGTCAACTGTACTGTCACTGTCATTATAATTCAAATTTTGAGTAAAAACAAATTTCATATCATGGACAACAAGATACTGGTACTTAGTTGCACTTTATTTTATTGCTAAATACTACCAGATTCAGCAAATTGTATTTAAAATTAACTGTACCCATAGATAATTATATTATCTTTTATTTTTATTTGCAAAAATTGTCATAAATAAATAATGTACCAATTTATTTAAGAAAAACTATATCAAGTTCCAAAAAGTACTACTTCCGGTTTACGGATTTCTACCAAAATCTTATCCGGTGTTAAGATCCCTATTAAAACCTTAAATATGAAATTTGGTTATTAAAGGTTTGATACTTTTTCAGTTATCGTGGACGAAAAATCGTCAGTCCATACATTCATACAAACACACACACACACACACACACATACACACACACACACACACACACAGACATCATCGGGAAAATATTAAATTCGTATTCTAGAGACCCTGAAACGTGCTTATCCACCAAAAACTCATACTCGAAAATTTTGACCCATTACAATACCTCTCTTATAGAATATGAGGCGAGAGGTAAAAATGAGTTAGAAAAAAATAACATCATGACTAATGTGTTCTTGAGAAAACACATCTTTATAAAAGAGGATCCAATAGTAGCGATGGATAATTTTCAATTCGGAATAATTTCCTCAGGCAATTTTACACCAAGAACCACATTTTCACAAATTTTCTACGACAATTACATGTCTCTTTCGTGCTACCATTGCAATAAGGGGCACCAGTAGAGACAGCATAATATTTAAAGGACAAAATCAGCTCTCAGACAATTTTATGCCAGTAACAAAATTTTCACGAACTTTCTACGATAAATAATAAAATAGATAATATAAAAATGAAATGACTCATATGTACTACTTTTAGGGGCAGATATCAGCGTAATATTGGGGCCCAACAGTGAAGGAGGATAATGTTTGAGTTCAGAATCGGCTTCCCCAGGAAATTTTACCCCTGACTACAAATATTCACGGCTATTCTACGATTATTAACAGATAAATCATAAATTATTTAAAAATAATGGCGGCTGAACAGATTGTAACAGCCATTTTAATTATAAATGTCAAAATATTTACTCTACAATCCCAAATACAAAACAAGAGTATCCGTGACTTAAGAATCACTCATTTAGCTACGACTGTTATACATTGAAAGTGTGGTTCTTAATATAGAAATATCAGAGGAATGATGATGAAAAATGCTTACATGATTGCTTGAAGATCTGAAGATGTTGATTCCAAGTTGATTGTTGAAGTTGATGTTTCCCGAAGGCTGCTCAGATGAATGTTGAAGTTGTTGTCCAGTGAAATCTCTCGTCGTTGATGTCAGGTGCAGAATATTCTTCTACGTCCTTCGAAGACTTCTAAAGTCATTGTCAAGTTGCCAGTCCACTTGTTCACATGTGAAATGCTCGAATACCTAGGAACCACAAATCATTTATTTACATTTGATAATTATTAAATCAATATTATTTTATACAGGAATATCTGCACAAATATTACACCTGTGGGTTATTTTTCACCAACAACTATGAGTGAATCTAAAATAACTATTATATTTTATATATTGATTCAACCTTGTAACAGTAAACAGAATAATTAAGTTCCAAATTGGTTTGCAGAATTACATAATTATTCAATCATGTTCAATATGAAATTTTGAGTTAAAAATGTAAATAGTAATATCTGAAGCATTTTACCTTCCATGTTCGGGGGCAGAGCACCTCGTCCTGGATTTTCAGGATGATGAAATGGTAATGGGCTGCTAATCTGTAACAAAATAAATATTTTCGTTATTACACAACTGCAAACATTTAAAATGCATCGCAAATCAATATGTACGTTTGCCAGAAATTATTACATCACGAACGAATGTTAATGTACAATTAGCGTAAATAAATAATAAAAGAAAGACTGCTTACCTTAACTGTAGAAATAAATATTCTCATTATGTAATCTCATGTTTAAGATAATCATTTTCTTCAAAGATGATGTTAGAGACCCAGAATTTGTAGGTAATTCGAGTATTTTCTTTGAAATTGTCTCTTTTCTACATATAACAGCGTTTACCTGTAAATAAATAACTTATTTTAATACTTGAAGCGATGACCTCGGCTGGCATGAACTGATCATGAAATCGATTAACAATTAACAGCAAATTAATAAGTTTACAACAACTTGTGGATCATTTTGTCGCAAACCAACATTATTTTATGTCTAGGATACTCACATTTCTTATTTATCACTTGAAATTAAGCCACTTGTTATTTAAATACAAAGAACAAACTACGAACATGCAATGGCGTCAGTTTCATTATATTGCATTAAAAATTACACAACCTCAATATGGCGTTGAAAAAAATCAATAATTTGTTCATAAATCGTGAAATCAAACCGTGATTTCTGCCCTCTTTTGAATAAAGTAAGAACTACTCTGCTACGTTCCCAAGTTTTTATCAAGTTTTAAACGGTGTAGAGTTTAGATAGTTGTGTACTGGAAATTTCACGTTTGCAACGTATTTCACAATGCTTTCACATGATAGAAGACGGATTTCTCAACAGCCGCTTAGTTTTGAAGTGTAGAGTATAACCTAATATTAGAGAATGTAATTTAGGAACGCAGTTTTGATTTTTGACATGCGGATACGCAAATTTTAAATACGAGACGAAGTTATGTGGCAGGGAAATTTAAATTATTATAAAGAAAAGTTAAACTACAAGAATACATACAAAAAATTGTCATCTGGTTAAAATAGCAGCTTGAAATGTTTGAAAATGTGATTACTAATAGTATTACGACTGAGGAATCCAATTATATTAAATAAAAATCGATATTTTTAATAAATAAAGTGCATTCAATTAAAAATTTAGAAAAACATTATTTCTAAAACAGAAACATGCAAGGAATCTAATTGTGTTAAATATAAAAAATATATAGTAACAAATTATGTATTTACCAAGTACCAAGATCTTTCAGGAACTGTTGAATATATTTCTATAGCTATATAAGAAATTAATAATGCACATAATTTAAAATTTAAACTAAAAGTATATCTATTTTGTTTATAAAGATAAAATAGGTGTGAAACGGACTGTTTATATAATATATATATAATATATATAATATTTCTATACACAACAATGAGTTTATATATAATTTAATACTCATTTTGATTAGTTTATTATGAAAATTCTGTTTTCACAAGCATTATTCAACAAAAGATGATAACCATGATATTTGACAATGTATATTGTAAATATGTGACATTACTTTAGTAATTCAGGCTAATTGGGATTGGTACTGTTTCTAGTAAGATTAAATACTAGAAAATAGATTGTAAGGTTGTTTCACACATAAAATGCATCATGACTACTTCTTTACAAGATTTCTACCAGTTTTAATCACATATTAATGGTCAACTTTTGATTATGCATAGAATATGATATGATTTTAACGATATAAGCTTAATATTGTATTTTCACTCTAGTCTATGGTTGTATATTAGAAGAACACGATGAAAAAATTATACCCTTTTGCTATATTGTCTCAAAATGCAATGGGGAACCATTTAAATTTTTGTAACGCACTCTATTTCCCCATTTACAAAAATATTACAAATAACCAAAAATATATTGTGTATGTTTATTCTATAAACTAAAAGGAGTCTATGTTTTTGTTGTGGTACTAATTGGTATCATTTTGAACCTATAAAATTGATAAACCATTTTACTTCTGGAGAATATTAATAACTTATACTGATTTAAGAAATAGTTTATTAACTTTACAGGATCTGGGAATAATATTCGGGTGCAATTTATTGGAATATAATAAATTATTTGTTCTAAATCTGTTGGTCTATTTTGAACTTCGCAACGAATAAATCATTAAATTAAAACAAAGTTCTGTTCCTACATGGATTCTTTCATAATCCTGGTTAGAATTGCTTGTCAAATAGCAACGGCGCTAAATTAAACCTTCAATAAGTCTTGGAAAAAAGAATTTCTAATTTATTCATAGCAAACGGTGAATTCAGAATCATGAAAGAATCCTTGTGTGAACAAGACTTAAAGATTCATTGCGCTACTTCATATAAATAACCTTTTACGAAAGATTATCTGAATAACAACCATAAAAAAACAACAAAATGCCAAATATCAAAGTAAAATAAATAAAAATTGAATTATCAAAATAGTATATTATGACGCGAGTGTATAAGTAAACTTTTAAAGTACATTCGACGGATTTTACGACACTAGTGCTCTAAAAGCATTTATACACTTGTGTCATACGCTATTTTTATTACACCTGCATCCTATTTGCAAAATAGAGCTGGTAAACAGCATTTTGAATCATTTTATAAAGAAGTCTGCGTTTTTTAAACATATATTATGATGCGTGTAATAAAAATGTAATTTTGTGATAAAAAAAAAACAAAAATAAATACCTTGTTATTTAGATAATCTAACGTTTGCTACACTCTTTAGGCTAAGAGGAAGGCTCAATTTCGGTGATGACGTCTAAAATGAACCTGGAGGTCGATAATTAACAGAGTCATCTCCAGGTGGCGCACACAGATGCGGTGAACATGTTACTCATGCACCAGCTCCACAAATGCACTCCAGACAGTTCCCAGTCGCACGCGGAAGCATTTCTCCGATCTTATAAGATGTAACTACAAAATAATACAATCAATACTCAAATTCATCAAAAAATGCATATAGCTAGAGAGCCGTAATACGAGCCCTAACCACTTAATGTTCGGACACTATTGTTTTCTGAATAATAATTTCTCTATTTACATAAAGCTTTAAATAATTTTATTCGCATTAATTTTTTCAAAATAAATGTATTCGAACATCATTTTATTTTAACATTGTACATTGAAATTATTTTTATCAACAATGTTTAAAAATATTTGTTATAATAATGGCAAAAAATCGTGACAACTTATTGTTCGGACAGTTGTTTAATAGATTAAATATAACGGAATATTTGATCAAAGTTGCTTTGGAAAACAAAAGTTTTGTTTTGAGCTGTCAATTGCGTCAATTTTACGTAATATTGGTGCAAATATTGTTTATACCGCAGCAGAATGGGTTGTGGAGAAGCAACAAATAAAAAAATTCGCGATTTAATTATAAAATTATTCCATCAAAACAAAAGCATACGTCAAATAGCTTGTGAACTCGATATTCCAAAATCAACGATATATGACATAATTAAACTGTATGGGGATACCGGAAACACTACGATACGTGGTAAATCAAGAGGAAAACCTTGTAAAGTGACTCCCAGAGTTCAAAGAGTACTAACAAAAATTTGCCGAAAAGGACGAAGAAACACATTACGGGAAATAACGGCAAAATTGAATGCTGAAACAGGACTAGATTTATCACGCGAATGTTGCAGAAAATGGATCCATAAAACTGGATTTAGTTTTTACAAGGTACGTAAGTAAAATGTTAAGGTTAATTTGTTTTAACGCAATTTTACTTATGCATTTAACTCAAATAGGCTAAAGAAAAACCTTTATTAACCATGAAACAAAAGAAAAATAGACTTTTATGGGCGAAATCAAAATCATCTTGGACTATGAACGATTGGTCAAAGGTAATTTTCAGCGACGAATCAAAATTCGATGTGTGTGTTGGAGATTGTCGTAGCAGAGTGATACGCACAAAAGCAGAGGCATTTCACAAAGATTGCTTAAAGCGAACCATAAAATTTCCAAAAAGTGTGATGGTATGGGGATGTATGTCTTCAAATAGCCTTGGTAATTTTGAATTTGTTAACGGTACTATAAACGCTGCAAAATACCAGCAGATCCTACAACAGAGTCTTTTACCTAGCATAGAAAAATTATACCCTGATGGAGACTTCATATTTCAACAAGATGGAGCATCTTGTCATACTGCAAAAACCACTAAACGTTGGTTTGAACAACAAAATTTAAGAGTGTTATCTTGGCCTTCTAGCAGTCCAGACTTGAATGTCATTGAAACACTTTGGCATAAAATTAAGCAGTATTTAAGGAATCACCCTCAAAGAACCATTTCTGAATTAAAAGAAAAGATCACTGAAATATGGAACTCATTTGCGCCTGAGTTGTGTAGGTCTCTTGTTGAGACTATGCCCGCAAGAATTCAAGCTGTAATTAAGGCAAAAGGCGATGTTACACCTTATTAATGATTTTTATAATAACTGGACACAATAATTATATTTTATCGGATATATCATAGGATTTTGTAAATTCTGTCCGAACAATAAGTTGTCAGTGATTTTTGCCATTATTGTAAAAATATTTAAAAAATATTGTTAATTAAAATAATTTAAATACGTATATAAAAAAAAAGATGTTTGAATACATATAGTTTCAAAAAGTTAATAAGAATAAAATATTTTAAAGGTTTTATGTTAGTAGACACAGTTTTATTCATAAAACAATAGTGTCCGAACATTAAGTGGTTAGGGCTCGTATAATATCGTGCCCGAAATGACTTTTTATATTAATTCAAGTCTTGCCTCCAGGGTTGAAAAAAAACATGTTTTTTTCAATTTTAAACAAAACATTTGTTTTTTACTGTTTAAAACTGTTTTTTTGGTTTAAAACATGTTTTTAACTCTGCACAAAAAAACATGTTTTAAACAACAAAAAAGCATGTTTAAAACATGTTTTAAACAGGATATCTGTTTTAAATAAATATTATTTCTATCGAAATATGTCGCCAATGCTACTTTTTGTGCGAGGACAGGGATTTACATTGCTCTAGCTGCATAGCTAGGAGTCACCGATGGTCGGTAGTTGAATTTGTTTTGTTTGTGTTATGCGTCGTGAATGGATTTCGATATCATTTTTAAACACCTGATTTAAAACACAGTTTAAAACATGCATTAAAACATTAGGCCGTGTTTAAAACATGTTTAAAACAGTTTGTTTAAAACAAATTGTTTTAAACATAACAACTCTGCTTGCCTCCAAGAAAATGTTACATCCGGGGTATTTCAAACAGGGCGCCATTTTAAACAAGTGTTTTAATTATATACTAAGGACTTATTTTACTACTTCTGGTACTTGATGTACATAATAAGAAGCATTCAAAGAAATTATTTGCACTTTCGGGAGTAAGACTCTTTTTACCTCTCGCCTCATATTCTATAAGAGAGGTATTAATTGTAATGGGTCAAAATTTTCGAGTATGAGTTTTTGGTGGATAAGCACGTTTCAAGGTCTCTAGAATACGAATTTAATATTTTCCCGATGATGTCTGTGTGTGTGTGTGTTTGTATGAATGTATGGACTGACGATTTTTCGTCCACGATAACTGAAAAAGTATCAAACCTTTAATAACCAAATTTCATATTTAAGGTTTTAATAAGGATCTTAACACCGGATAGAAATCCGTAAACCGGAAGTAGTACTTTTGGGAACTTGATAGTTTTTCTTAAATAAATTGGTACATTATTTATTTATGACAATTTTTGCAATTAAAAATAAAAGATAATATAATTATCTATGGGTACAATTAATTTTAAATACAATTTGCTGAATCTGGTAGTATTTAGCAATAAAATAAAGTGCAACTAAGTACCAGTATCTTGTTGTCCATGATATGAAATTTGTTTTTACTCAAAATTTGAATTATAATGACAGTGACAGTACAGTTGACATCTTTTGCTTGCATCTTGTTTTACATTATCGTTTACATAATACAGGTTGGTGGAGGTGAAATGCGAACATAGGGAAATATATGACAATGGAGTTATCATGCTAGGCATCTTGATATACGTGGAATAAGTACTGTCAATGTCAAAGTAGCTGTCATATTATTGAAATTTTTATTTTCAATAAAATATTTTCTTAATAATAATATGTATGTGTACGAGTAGAACGAGAAAGTTTACATGCATTTTTAGATTTTATTATTATTTCTGTTATTGATTACATGATTACTCTTTTTGCCACACAAATTCAAATTACTTCGTTTTGTGACACGACTACAAAATATATCAAGATACCTGGCATGAAAGTTCGATTGTGATGTATGTTCCCTATGTTCGCATTTCACCTCCACCAACCTGTAGATGAACATGAAATTATTAAAATGTAAGTAAAACTATTTATTAGATTAGTAGAATAAGCAGAATTAGGCAAGAGGTCGTGTACTGGCCACAGCAGATTTTTTAGTCTGAGATCCTCAAATTTACTCAGGTTGTTCAGTTCTTCAGTCAACTGAAGAATTGTTGAAGCTTCCTCAGGCGTTGTCAGTTCCAACAAAACTGTAAGAACGACGTGGACACCACATGACTTCCTTGTACGCCTATTAAACTGTTCATACTTTTCTTAACAACTAAAATGTAGAATAATATAAAAAATCTGACGTGGCCACCCCAAGACCTCCCGCCATACCTACTTTATTCTTTTAACTTATTATACAAATATATTAAAATATATATATATATATATATATATATATACGGGGTGTTTTAGACCACCCGTACCACCCAAATATCTCGCGTAAAACGGAACGAATCAAAAAAAGAAAAAATACGTCCAAAAAGATTTCAAAAATTCTATTAATTGACACCAAATGCAAATTTTTCCCCCACCCCCTGGGGGGTGGAGGGGGGGGGGTAGCTTTGTAAATTGAAATGGGGACCCCCATTTTTTATTGCAGATTCGGATTCCTAGATTTAAATAAAGAAGGTTTTGTCCGAAAAATTTTTAAGATTTTTCGAAAACAACGTAATTTATCGTCTACGCAAGGGTGGGATAGGACTGACATTACGGTAAGTACCTTACACAGTTATAATTTTTTAAATGATTTTTATTCCTTGTTTCAGTTACTGCGCTTTTTTCTTTTTGTCAAATTTGAATGAATCAATTTCTGTTTAAAACCAAAATTTAATTTGCCTTTTAACTTCATTTGAGGGTGGTGAAGAATCAAATCAAAATCAAGAATCAAAAAAAATTTTTCGGACAAAACCTTCTTTATTTAAATCTAGGAATCCGAATCTGCAATAAAAAATGGGGGTCCCCATTTAAATTTACAAAGCTACCCCCCCCTCCACCCCCCAGGGGGTGGGGGAAAAATTTGCATTTGGTGTCAATTAATAGAATTTTTGAAATCTTTTTGGACGTATTTTTTCTTTTTTTGATTCGTTCCGTTTTACGCGAGATATTTGGGTGGTACGGGTGGTCTAAAACACCCTGTATATATATATATATATATATATATATATATATATATATATATATATATATAAGTACTACTACTACTGCTACTATACTCACAAATATATAATATATTAGAGTCATAATCATTTAAATTTTACGTAGTAACAAATGTTAATCGATCATGGACTACAAGATACCTACCGAAATACTAAATTATAAATATATACTTTAATTATTCTTAAATGATACCAGATACAAAAATATTTATAAAATACCGATTGTAGGTAGGTAATAATCACATAATCTTTCATTTAAAATGAAAAAAGTACTACTTACGGTTTGTAGATTGAAACAAAAAATAGGAGGTGCACAACTAGATGCTATAACAGTCCTAAATACAAAATTTCAACTTTCTACGTCTAACCGTATTTGAGTTATGCGACATACATACGTCCGTACGTCCGTCCGTACGTACAGACGTCACGACGAAACTAGTCATAATGGATTCAGAAAAGGTCAAAACGGATATTTCCATCAAAATCTGAAAACTGAAATTTTTCGCGATTACAATACTTCCTTTTTACTCTGTACAAGGAAGTAAAAAGTAAAATCGAGTGCGTAGACGGGCCGCAAGATATGTTCTTCAATCAGGGCAACGCCAGGTACCCACCTGATCTAGTAGAATAATATTTTAATCTGATGCAGGTCTCTCTACAAACGTATTCGCTGAAAATTACAAGAATAAGTAAAGAAAACTTCATGTATTATTTAATGTAATTCCTTTATTCATTCAGAACAAGTGAGTATATGTTTCTATATTGCACGCTCCCGGCCCTCAGAATCGAACGCAACTTTTCCTACTTAATTCACCTACCTAACTACCTATGATGTACAAATGTCTCAAAATGATTGACATTTATCATTTACTTGAGTCCAAATACAAGTATAGTAGCAAGGATAGAAGAAATATGACTAGATACAGTTACACATAATAAATTAACCAAAAGTGTAAATGAAGATAAAGGTTTTCTTGATAGTGTTATAAACTCAATTATAATTTTTTATTTTAACGGAATGAATCTTTCATCTATTTTACGAGCGAGCTTATGAGATATAACTTATAACTGGATTTAAAAAATTTGATGCTTTGATTATTTCTTATGTTTCCTTTTTAACAATTATTTACTTTTTGCGATAATATTAAAAGAAAAAATTCTTCTTTGAAAATTGCAATAAGTAGGTTGAAAATTAAGCTTCAACTACCATATTATTTACTCTAAATAATCCCATACAACACAAATACGTCGTTAGACGTCTTTATAATGTCCATGTCTTAAAAACGTCTGATCCAAATGTAATCACAAAGACGTCACATACGTGTCTTATGTCCTCCATTCTGAATGTTTAATAGATGATATTTTCTTCCATGCAAATGACGTCTATTTAATACCTTTTCGACAATCAAATGATGTCCTTTTTAATAAAATTATGAAAAAATACGACTTAATTTTGATCAATATAGGATTCCTGTATGTCATAACCAAGATGCATTTTGAGACAAATATAGGACTCCTATATATTGTAAGCGGGAGATTTAAAACTGGACAACATAATGACGACTTAAAGACGTCTAAAATTCGACCAATACTAGTCTCCTTATGACGTCTATAAGACAGTAGCAAGATGTACGTCTTACAGACGTTAATACGATCGATGTGTTGTATGGGAAGTACTCAAAATTTAACAAACTCTTTAAGCTCGCTTTGTCGCACTTTTAACACCCGACAAATTTAAGTTGTTTGAGTTGAGATAAAACAATTATTTCGTTTCATTTCACCTGGAAATTAATGAATATTCAATCCAGTTAAACTGTTGAGTTAATTTAACTCATTTTAAAGTATCAGTGAAACTGAAATTATCAAATTTTAAACCAAAACAAATACAAGACAACAAACAATATTTTTAATAAGTATTGCATTATAATTACTACCACAATAACTAGACATGGTCAGTTTTAATAAGTAATAGATTGAAATGGAGCTAAACCAACTGAACTGAACTATGGGCGTTTTGGTGATCAAACGCGCCACTGTGTGGTAGAGTAAAATTCAAATAGCTAGAAACCTGCGCGAAGTACGAATTCTCGTCTTAGAGAGAGAAGCATAGATGATAAACAAGAGGAAACTACGCTACTGTCTGTTCTACAGAACATCAGCTTCAATATCTGTTATTCTCATGCTGACATTCGTAGTGTTTTGCTTCGTGTAACCCTGCGAATTTTGTAATTGATTGTGATTGAGTTATATTTTAGTTTTCTTTGAAAATTAAGTGAAGTGCAGCGCAGCATATACTCGCTAGCTCCGCTTTTGTAAAACGGACAGTACATGACAAGCTCTGCCTTCTCGCGCAGTCCAGGGTCCTAGCTATTTGAATTTTACTCTACAACTAATCACTCTAATGAAACATAGTTTGTTCTGTGAATAAAGCTTCATTTAAATCGATTATATACAAAACTGACAAAATGTATTGTGTGGAAAACACTAGGAACGAAAAGTTGAATTACAGCTATCCTAAAAATGCGAAAATTGTCTACTTATACCTCAAAATATCAGTCGTTTCAAAATGAAAATATCTTAATGCTAGGTTCACAATAAATAGGTAAAATCAACGGAAAACATCAACAAAATAACCAATATCACAAATGGCAAAAACGTACAATCGTTTTGAGACTAACAATTTACGATAATACCTGACATATGCAACAAGAGGATAAAGATTAAATCCTTCACCTCACTTACATACCTTAATATTAAGTACTAGTACTGGCAATATGTCTGATTATAAATAAAACTATTACTAAAATATTTTGTCTCTGATATTAGATGCAGTAAAAAACCAAACTTTCTTAATAATCTCCCAATGTTAATTTACAACTTTAGTTTACGATATTATTTTATACAAAAACAGTTATGTGCCATATTTAACAACATTTTACATTCAGATTAGTCAGTTTCACTTGAAAATAATCCACATTTCGACTGAAAAGCACAACATTTACAAATTAAACACATTGCATCTCATACTTTCGATATTTTAATTACAACGGATTCTGTAGTCTTAAACTATTAGCTTTGCAATTTAAATTACAAGAAATTATCATCAAAAATATTTTTACAAATATCTTGAATGACATTGTGATCGTATCATAATGATAATGTTACACGATTACAACAATGTTACGTGTACGCTTATAAAATATTCTCATTCATATTTCAGTTAACTAAAAATCAACGCAGTTATGGTCCTCTCAAAATATTGACGGGTTTCAGTTGTAACAATTTAGTAGGTATATCTTCGAATACGCCATATAAAAATGTATTATATTGTAGGTACGATTTATACCTAATCGATCTACAGGGTGTTAGAAAAATATTAGAAAAAAATTGGGTATCTTTGTATTAATTTTAAACATACAGTTTAAACTACAAAGTTAGCGACTGCATTTTAGTTAAATGCGCAAAAATATGGTATCAATTGAAAGCTTTTTTAAAAACTTGATTACAAGTTCATTACCTACATTAGAGACAGTATATAAAACTTTAAAATAACTTTTTTGCGCAACTGTCAAAAAAGTTGACATTACGTCCGGAAATCAGGCCGCGAAATAAAACATTTCGCGGCCGCGTTTCTATTAATAGCGGCTGCGAAATTGAATTTATTGAATTGTAACATATTTTTGACAGTTGTTATAAAAAATGGGCGTTTTTTATTATATGCACAAATAATATTGTATATAACTCGTCTGCGAAATGTATTTAGTGTCCTCGAGAATGTTTAAGCCTCGGCTTTCGCCTCGGCAATAAATTCTCTCGGACGCTAAACGGAGATTTCGCAGCCTAGGTATACAAATAACTATTTTCTTCAACTGTCATTGCAATTTTTAACAAAGCGCGAAGTTGCTGTTCTTTCTCATAATCTTCTTACATTGACAATCATGAAAAAAATAATTTTTTAATTGTTTTGTCTTCTTTAAGTCCAAGAAAGCATTATAAAATGTTCGTTTTGTCATTTGAATTCGATAGTTGACTTTAAAATTTAATATTTGTCGTCACAACCATTGAATTAATCGTATTTTTAAATGGTGCAATTGACGATAAAGATGTTTATGGTATATTCAAAGAAATTGTTGTATTTGAAACTCGTCAATATTTTGGTAAGATATCTATGTTACTTGAACCTATCAATACGTCACAATAATTATGTTGAGCGCCTCAAACTCGCTTAATATTTTACATTAGTTACACTGTTGTGTCCAGATTTTGCATTACCTTAACAGCTCGCTGTAGACTGATATAATTTTATAAATACTTTATAATTCTGTAATACATATTTAACATGTGGAATAGACGATGTTGAACGCCATATTTCAAGGCAATTAATTTGGCTTGTAGCAAAACTATGCTAGAAACAATCAGTTATGAGTTGAGTAGTTAGTTATACATCCTTATCATGTTGGTTTGGTGTACAAAAGTTGCTACATTTAGAACAGAATTGATATTTAGAATATGTTAAACGTTGCAAATTTTAGAGTGAAGTTGCTGTTATTTTGCTGATCCATCACGTATACGAGATGTTTAAGTTATTATGGATGCTACACTTTCCAATATAAGTCATTTTTAAGAATGTTCGAATTACTTACAGTTACAAGTAAAAATCGCATGACACAAATAACAGAAAATGGAAGAATTGATTGCAATAATAGTAACCATGGTTATATAAAAATACTAGTAGCTTGAGGAGCTTAACTGAAATTAATAAGCGGAAACTTTACTGTCATTAGTTTGACATTAAATTCAAAATTGCTTAAATTGTCATTTTGAGTGTAAATAAGCAATTAATAAGGTAAATAATACATATTTATTAATGTAGAATACAAATTTAGTAAATATTTCAAGTTTCTATTGTCAAAGAATTCAAAAATAGAGCGGCGGTGTCATTGCGATTTTATACCGAATTGCACTTCATGTCCAGAATTTTTTTCTCATTTAACAAACGTAATCAGTTTTCGTGTACCACGCGAGCTAATTAAGACGTTGTTGGAAAGCAAAAAAATTCTGAAAGTGATATTATAAGTGAATATTTTTGAATTACTACCTAGCTTTTTGACCACTAAACTTCTTGTATTACGGTTTATTAGCCAAAAAATATCCAAATCTAATATAAGTCTGTTGTCAAACGTAAAAATACTGTAACAGTTGTAGTTTACCTTAAAAATTAATTATTCTATAAAATCATAGACAAAACATAGTATTTTACTTGAGTTTACTCAATTGACAGATTGCAACATCGCCTGCGGCTCGTATAGTGAAGCACTGCCACTGTTAAATTCTCGAGAATCGAGAATGATATTTTATTAACAGATAGCACGAAACCACAGACAAAACTTGTTAGAATAATTCGATAAAATGCAAAATTGATTTTTAACATTTTTTTTGACTCTTGCAATAGTAGCATCCATAACAAATAATGAGAGAAAAAAAATATAAATGATATTATGAGATATGAATGATTAAAAACCAAATTGATGACGTCAGAAATGCACAGCCGTTTTATGTTTATCTATTGAAACCCAAAGATTCAATTCTTTATTTTTAACTCGAAAAGTAAGTATCTAACACATTCAGTAATAATAATTCTTGGTGTTATGTCTTTAATGTTATAAAATATTTAATAGTTGATATACAATTGAGTGACATTTTTTCGAGCCAAAATTAATTAACAAATCTTTGAATTTTCAATAGTGGTTTTGCATTTTGCAATACCATTAAATATGTATAACTGCTGTTATTTTACATGTGCAAAGGTACTTATTTGCCACAGTTTATCAGTAGGAGATCCATTTTAAATTCATTTAATGTAATCATAATAATAATAATATCACGTGGACATAAATAACACATCTTCAAAAAATAATCCTTAAATTGTACTAACATTCTATGCCTTCGTTGTACTGCGCTTGCTCAAATAGCTGCATAAGATTTCCAACAATATCATCGACTTTCTTCAGTAGAACAACATTTTCAAGAACCTAACCTGTTGTATTATTTCGATCATAAAGATTGTTTACACTTATTCAATTTCAAATCCAACCTCTTTTGCATAAAATGGATTTACAGGTAACTATGCAAAAATCCATTGACATTTCTCCAAATATTTTAAATGATCGACTTAAGCCCTGTTCACACGAGGATTCTATGAAGATTCTTTCAATCCTGGTGTGAATATATATATATATATATATATATATATATATATATATATATATATATATATATATATATATATATATAACAATGCAGAAAATTACACATGCAAAAAATTTGCTTATGAAAATGGTACAAACTTAAATCTATATCTCAGGGTAAAAGGGAATAAGTCAATTTTACCGATTTTTTTAAAAATTGGGTAACTCACATGTGGTAGATGACGGTCTACTCGATATTTGTCAAAAAATTGAGTTGTTTCTTTTTGCAATTTGCACAATACATGCGAAATAGTTATTGTTGATTTCTGCAAAACTGACTTTTTTGACTTAAGGTGGGTTATGCTCAAAAATTTAAGAATAGTTTTAAAGTTAAAACAATTATCTCATATGAGTCGGTTTATGCTGGAGAAATAATTCTTAATCCTTATTCTTACTTCTGCAGTATAAACCGACTCATACGTTGTAACTGTTTCTTAGATCTTATTCTTAAATTTTGTGAGCATAAACCCACCTTTATTAACTTTTACTCTGAGACCGTCCATTTGTATACATTAAAGGTCCTTACATGTACCAAGACATTATGCTAAGAATTAAGAAATACTCAAAATTATGATTTTTTTTCAAGATTCATAATCTTGAAAATTCTTCTTTTCAAGGATTCAGAATCTTGGTCGCATCTTCAAAGAATCCTCATGCGAACAGGGCTTTAGCTTAATCTGTTGGAATTTTAGTCTCAAATTCACACACACACACACACACATACGTTTACAAGTATTTTTTAAATAAACCCATGTAGTGTAAGTTATGATGTAGTGCATGTAAAATAGGACCATTTTCCTTTGTAAATTAAAATGATTTCAACTTACACGTACCTATACTTAAGGTAGATACTTGCTTACACGAAAGATACTTGCAAGTACCAAAGTTTAACCTAAAAAACTTTTGATTCTCCAAGTAAAAAATTAGGTTAATTTTTCTTTGTTACATATTTTCACATAAATTTGTGGTTTTCTGCATTGTATATTTAAATTGTACGGATTTGAAGTAAACAAACAGTACTTTTGTTCGACTTTTGTGGTAAGTTTAAAACTAGATTGAGTGATACTTTAGTGAACAATATAAATGATCAAAATTCAACAACGTGTAAGTCCTGTAAATGGCTGTCCACTGAAGAAATGTTGAGATATTTAGTGTCCCAGGTCATTTACTACTTGAAACAAGACGTCCGATGGAAGTACAATGAAGAACTTGTCAATATCATAATTTACCTATTGGTAACGCTTATGCACCAATTAATACCTAACTATAAAACATCGTTTTATAAATAATGAACGTGTCCAGTGGTTTCCCATCCCGCCCCTTACAGCTAAGTGAAATGTTAAAGTCTTGTGTTCTTCGACTAAACACATAACGATTAAATCGCACGTTCGTTGAAAAGTCTTCTCGCCGATTGGTCGATCTGGCCGCCATCTTGACAGAAATTACTGAGGAGGGTTTGCTTCTTCCAAGACTATTCAGTAAGATCTATTTGTAAAAGTTTTCAAATTTGGAATGTGAATAATTGTCTTCCAATCTACTTAGAGTAGGGTAGTAAAATTGTAGGAATTCTAGTAATTTGAGGTTAAAATCTAGTTAGTTTCTTTATCAAGGGTTGGTGGTGCTTTTTATGTCGGTTGGTACTTAGTACTCGCATTGACATACGTTGGACTTAACTTTAGTTCGTCTAGTAAACCTTCGTGTTCTCATAAATAATGATGATTTTATTTTTGGTCTCATCCTATTACTATTTACTTCCTTCTCACGTTTCGTTTCGCTGTTCTTCCTAACCTCACAGAACTCAAGTACGGATTATTTGAGTCTCAATAAAGAACGACTTATTTTGAGAACATTGTTCGGAAGAACATCTCAAATGGGCTTATTCCATGAATGAATTACATATGTTTAGAAATGTTGTTTTATAGGTATAAATTTTACAGATATTTAATAAATCATCTCTTTAGATACATATTTCTATTGGTCGTACCATTTTTAATTTATTACGAGCCTGTATTGGGATCTATTTATTCATTATGTTATTTTTGGAATATTTATTGTACTTGTTTCTCAGTGGTTTTAAAGATAATGACGTACGTTCTACCCTTAGATCATAGGTTACGTACTAGATGAAAGAAACTTTACAGTCTACATAATAACATGCAAACGTTGTCAACCAGTACGATTGAGAAAGATAGAAATAGTTAACAATGTGATTAGACAAAGATAACCGTTCTTGGAACTAAACTCGAAGTGACGAAACTTGTAACCAATAAATTTCTGGAATGTCAAAATGACATCAAAACAATAGTTATTTACTATAGTGGGCAAAGTAAGGAATTACCCGCGAGGGAAATCTTAACTCACGAGACCGAAGGCTGAGTGAGATAATTTTCTCAAGTATGGCTATTCCTTTTTGCTCACGTGTGAAGTTTAACGTTTTATCCAACACCTCTTAATAACTGCTAAGTTTCAACCTAAAACATCGTTTCTATGGTGATTTCCAACAAGCAAAGTAACAGTTTGGGTATATTTTGATCAAATCCACTTGTGGATAATTTTTTACTTTGCTTGTTTAAAATCACCATAGTTATGATGCTTTTATTAAGAGGTATTGGATAAAATTTATTAATTTGGCATCGGTGATTGGCGCAGTGACTTTGGTTCCAAGATAGTTCCGTCTCTCTTAGTTCTAATGGTTGAAATTACCTTTCATCTAGCACGGAAGCTTTATGATCTAAGGTTCCATATAATCTAAAAACTGTGAGTCATGTGTACGAAGTGTACGATTTAGATTAAATATTGTTGTCAAAAATATGTACTCAAAAAGATTTGCCAATTATAAAAAATAGTAGTCTGGAAACATTTAGAAACCTTATGATCTAATCTGCCCGGTGACGAAAGTTTACTAGACGCCTACAAGTTTTAGAAACTAGTGCTGTCAAAAATCGTTCAAATCGTAATTTTACTAACCGGTTAACCTAAAAACCGGTTAACCGTATCCGACTTTTATTCGACTATTATCCGGTTTTTAGCCGGCTTTGTAACCGGTTTTAGCCGGTTTTTTACACGACTTTTAGCTGGTTTTTAACCGACTTTTAGCCGGTTTTTCAACCGGCTTTCAGCCGGTTTTTTAACCGACTTTTAGCCGGGTTTTTAACCGATTTTTAGCTGGTTTTTTAACCGGTTTAAACCGGCTTTTAGAAGGTATTTTAACCGGTTTTAACCAAATCTGGTTAAATTGGCGCAGAAAACCATATAAACCGACTAAATACCGGCTAAAACCGGCTAACCGTAGCCGGATAAAACCGGTTAACCGAATACTGATCTTTCATTTAACCGTTAACCTCCCATTTTTGACAGCCGTATTAGAAACTAGCCCTCCTCGATCACTACACAGAGTCCCGTTTCACACTGGTCTCCTTGTGGCACTTGGCGGCCAGGGTGAGTCTGACGACAGTGACGTCCGCTGGTCAAGCCGCAGTGGTGGCGCTCGTGGGTGTCTGCGTCTGCATCCCACAGCCCTTCAGCTCCGTGAAGATCTCCGTGAAGAACCCGGGCTCCGCATTGATGCGCAGCATGTTGGAGGACAGGCGCTCCACGATCACCAGACACCGGTCCCAGAACCGCTCCTTGGAGTCCTCGACCAGGAACGGCTTCAGCGGGTACGAGATCTCGTTGCCCATGTAGCTGTACGAGAGGTACAGGCACGTCAGCACCACCGCCTGCAGGTCTTGCTCGCATGAGATGTCGTCCTCCACCAGCTCACGGACTAACATGTATACGAACACCACGTTCGCTGGGTTTATGAACGCTACGTCCTGGACACACAAACATCAGTTAGTTTGAGAGAAAATTTTCTGTGTCTAATACAGCATCCTTCCAGAGGGTCATTAATTATGACTCGCACTAGAATTCGCTGTGACGACACGAGGACAACCCCCCTGTAGTACATCACTACCAAGAATAAGTAATAATTGGTAACGCACTTCACAGTTCATCTCAGAACCCACCAGACAGAGCACAGTCACAGACAGCTGTTTCAATCTTTTAGATCTCGTCAGTGTGACTCAGCTCAGCTGTCTGTGACTGTGCTCTGTCTGGTGGGTTCTGAGATGAACTGTGAAGTGCGTTACCAATTATTATAAGTTAGTTTGTTGGTTTAGAAAGACCTTTGAGGATTCTTTCATGCTTCTAAATGAATCATGGTAAGATACATTTCTTGACTAGTGTGTTGAATATGAGGAAGAGGAAGTTTATCAGTCAAATTCTATATTTCTCGACTAGATTCAATGCCACATGCGTTTTCTTCAGATGATTTAATTTAATTTAACTCATTATTTAACAATTATTATTAGTTGAAAGTTAAGGAGGGTCACTATCGGCGTAAAAATGGTTAAAAGTATGTTTAGTTTCTTCCTTAAAATTGAAGTAAAAATTCACATTTTTAGAAAAACAAATAAGTATACAATTTTGAATAGATAAAGGTTGTTGTAGGTTGTTAAAAAGATAGTTAGATTACAGTCTTTAATTATTTATTGAATGTTGCGACGTTTCTACCTCAATTTAGATCATTTTCAGAGCTACAATAAAGATTGTTTACAATATTAGTATTAAAAACTTAAATTTACAAATATAAGTATACCTAATTGTCAAACTTACCAATTACATTATTATAAACTAATTAAGAACTTAAAAAAAAAAATGTGTACACCTGAAGAGTCTAGTTTAGACTGAAGAATATAACATAATTTTTTACAATTTAATCAGAAAGAGGACTGAACTCTTGAGGTGTACACCTCAAATAGTATATTATATATTGAGGGACTAAAGGGTGAAGTTTATTTCACGAGCCGAAGGTGAGGGAAATAATCACCTGAGGGATTAAAGATACTTTAGTCCTGTGGTATATACGCTATTTTTTGCACTTCATCCTCAAATGAATGCAAAATAGTTTAAAAAAATACACATTTTGCAATTTTGACAGTAAATTTTATGACAAATATTTATATTGTTACCATAGATACTCTGTAACAAATAGCACGTATTTACTTGAC